>CM054062.1:221311450-221911450 GCA_028641055.1 Alopecurus myosuroides | reverse complement strand
AACTGTGCCTCCATATTTTTCACAGGGCCACGGTCGTTGTTAGTGACCAAGAAGACATGGAACCCGAGGACCCGGGCAAAGAGAAGCCAACTAATGACGTGTTCGCCGCAGCTGGTGATGGACAAGCGTCACCGACAGACCCGGCTGGGCGAGAAGACGGGTATCCGATAGCCTCGCACGCAAGCGAGAAAGAAGATACTGCCACTTTGGGTGCGAGAGGAGGAGCAGACCCCGACATTCGAATGACCCGGGTGCCATCTCCTGCTAAGAGGAAAACTTTTTCTCCAAGTTTCCGCGACCCCGAGACTTCTAACTCGGGTAACGATAATTTTGACCAGCTGATGAGCGCTCTCCTCACCATGAAAGCTTCAGAGAACAACCTCCTAGAGCGTATGTCTGCAGCGCATCAGGTAATTGACACCGGATATCTCTTGGTACATACCTAGTCCCCAAGTTCCGGGCATGACTTACCGAAGTTGTGCTCGGTACTTCACGCAATACCCGGTTTTCCATGATATCCGACTGACACTTTCGTTCCTTACAGGCGGAAGTGACCCGGTCCGATGAGGTGTTACTCAAGACCGAACAACTCCTACTTGCTGAGGTAAAACGAAGAGAAGCCCTCGAGGCCAACATGGAAACTTTGAAAAAAGACGTTTCCAAATACAAAAAGAAGTACAACACTGCTCAATCCGCGCTGAAGAACTTATCGAACCAGATTGCGGATACTTATCGCATCTTGCTAAGTGAGCTTTTTGCCTTCGACTAACTTAATTGCCTCTACTTTATCGTTATGACAATCGGGATAACTGATATACTTTCCTTTTGTTTCAACTGCAGGTGCGAACCTCGCTGCTCCAGAGGACGATGCCATTGCCAAGGTAAAAGCATTGAAGACTGTGCTCCGGACCTTTTTTGCCGGCACAAAGCTTATATTGGACGCTGTGAAGTGGCCTTCCGAGGTATACCCGGGTGAAGAGAATCTTGTGCAAGCCTGCTCAACGGTGCCTGGATGGATTGAGATATGGAAGCGCTCGTCCTGCCGGATCGGTATGACCCGGGCCTTGACGCTGGCGAAGGCTTACTTTCCTAAGCTTGACCCGGCAAAGGTAGTATCCGGGTTTCCAGAATTAAAGGCTGATGGCTCCAAGTTTACACCCAAGGACTTCAAGGCCATACAATCCGCAGTACGCCCCTCGGCCACCGCTTTGGCCGATAAGATGGACCTGGACACAATCATGAGCTCATACGATGCTGAAGGAAAAATCATATTGGAAGAGGCACCCCCACCCTTTGACATGTTGGAAAAATGGGCGACTGATCTGGCCAGGAGAAAAGAAGAAGCCGCAAAGAGAGAGGCCGAGCTAGGATTACGGCCGTCTACCTCTACGCCAACTGTCCCTCCACCTATCCGTCCTGACGCGGAAAGTCCGGGTAATGCTGCTGGAAAGGCTAAGGAGCAGATCCAGGACCAAGACCCGGAGGACCGCTCTTAGGATACCGAGTAGAGCGTTATCTGGTACTTTTGTGTTTTAAAACTAATATGATTTTGATGGTGCGTCTGTGCACCCTTGATATTGGTACCATCACTTGTAACGTACTTTTGGTTCGGAATATATTTGTGCCTCTCCCGGCTTTTGATAGTCTTGACACTTGTCTTATTCTTTAAACTTATTCTCGATACCCAACTATTTGTTGATTCCCTTTGCGAGACTCGGTTTTCCGAGCATCACGGGTTTTGATACGTGGACTTTTCTTTAAGTCCCCAAGACTCGGAAGCTAGGGTCTCTCGAGCTTCAATAGCTAAACAGTTTGTTTCTGTTTCGAAGTCCCCAGTCCCCATGACCCAAAGTACGAGCCAGGGGGGTGTGGCCTTTCTCAGAGGACAAATTGCTCTTTACCAAGCCGAAAACCAATAGCCGTTTGCGTAAATACTGAAGTCATGCTTAATATTCATTGAGTTTCCGGCTATTAGCCTTGTACTCTGCATAGACTTGTGGTTTAGATGACCCTTTTGATTATCTTGTACTGTAAGCCGGCTTTCGCGTGGATACCATGCTGTTACATCTATACGAAAAACAGGGTCAAGCAAATCCCATTGGGCTGCGTGGTTGATTGTAATCGTAAGCGAACAGATCATGCCACTTTAGTGCGAGTCACATCGAGCTTAAGTAAGAATAACCAAGAAATTTGGCTCCTTCGTCCGGTTATAAGATTGCAACCGTACTCGTCTTGCGAGTAATCGGCCCTCATAACTCATAGGCATCAAGGCCGGGTATTTGGGTTCGTGTCTGCTATTTAGGCAGCTTAGCCCCCAAAGACCTATGTATGTGCAATGTATTTTGATGATACTGATGTATTGATAATAACAAGTACCACTTACCTGTAATCGAAGCAAAGACCATGACAATACTTGAAAACCATCTCTTTTTATTGATACGATAAAGTTTGCGTCAGCAAGCCGCCTCATTAAAAACCTTCCAGCCCCCTTAGGTACCCTGGGTAGGAAAAGAGCGCGTCTGAAACCTGCTGCCCGTTACACTGTCTAGTTCTTTTCGACAATCGGTCCCGGGCTGGCGCGACCGACGCACATTCTCCACTTGTTAGACCCTTTCATGATGAGTGCCGAGTTTGCTAGCCAATCCGGGTGTGTCGTTATCGCAGCGCTGCTAGCCGTAACCGACGGTGTGATTTCCCCTTCTATGCCGGACAATTTGAAGGGATCGTTCCTGATGAAAGCCACCATCTTAGCATCTTGCTCTGCCCTGGATTTTGCTTTTTCTTCCTCAGAGCTCGGCCTTTTTGAAGTTGCCCTTTCCTCCAGGTCCGCTTGAGATCGGTAATGCCTGAGTTCCTCTTTCCTACAGGCTTGCTCAGCCATTGCTGCATCTCCTTCATCGCACTCAGCCGCTATATCTCGATTTCCATGTATGGTAATGGTCTTCTTAGGACCCGGAATTTTCAGCTGTAGATACACATAGCACGGCCTTGCCATGAATTTGGCATAAGCCGGTCTTCCAAACAATGCGTGATAAGGACTGCGCAACTTAACCACCTCAAAAGTAAGCCACTCAACTCGATAATTGTCCTTTGATTCCCCAAAAGCTACCTCCAACGCAATTTTTCCTTCAGGGCACGCTGAATGACCCGGCACTATCCCGTGAAAAACTGTTGTACTTTTTTGTAGCTGAGATTCCTTTAGACCCATGCACAGGAAAGATTCCCAGTACAGGATATTGATGCTGCTCCCTCCATCCATCAAGACTTTTTTCAGCTCGTACCCATTGACCTGTGGTGCCACTACCAATGCTAAGACTCCCGGGTGATCCACTCTATCCGGGTGATCCCTCCTGCTCCATGTTACCTCCTGTTCTGACCATCTCAAATACCTCGGAACAGCAGAAGAAACTGAGTTAACCGCCTGCTTTAGCATCTTTTTGTCCTTGTTAGAGCCTCCCGTAGTATGCACATGATACTGACCCAACTGTTTGGGGTTAGCCTGGAAACCTCCCGCTCCCCCTTGATTGTTGCCCGGATTTCCTGCTGCCGGGTTACCGGCTGGGGGTGGACCGTTGCCCAGATTTCCACCTGGACCCGGGCCTCCTCCCCGACCCGCACCTCGCATGGCTCTGTTTACTTCCTCGTTCTTCCATCTCTGTAAGTCGGCGCATTGCTCCAAGGAGTGATTAGCCGGCTTGCCGTTCCTGCTGTGCTTCGGGCACGCCATCCTGAATATGTCCCAACTGTTGCCTGGCCTCGGAGGTCCCTGATAGTGTCCTCCGTTATGATTTCCGATATTAAAATTCCCTTCAGATCTGGGTCTCGAAGACCCGGCTTCAGTATTAGCTACAAACTCGGAACCTCCTTCAAATGGGCGCTTGTTCTGACTATTTCCGTTATTACTCGGTGCCGACCCATTGCCAGTTCTTCCACTATTACTGGTATTCACCTTCGCTTTCTTGTCATCAACTTCCTCCTCTGTAGTGTCTGTTGCGGCGTGTTTGTTGCACGCATCCATTAATTCTCTCATCGTAACCTCCGATGCATTCCTACTGGACTTCATGCGAGTTAACTTTTGTACTAAAGGAATATACTTGCATGTTTTTGCCATAGCTTGTAGCGCATCTTTGGGCTGAATATCTGTGGATGAGTGAAGTATCTCCATAACCCGGCATACCCAACTGCGTGCTGATTCTCCCTTCTTCTGAACGCATCGCTCTAAATCATCAATAGTGAATAGCTTCCTGCACGTTCCATGAAAGTGCTTGACGAACGCGGTCTTCAGTTCTTCCCAGGACTTGATCGATTTTCTGGCAGGTTGGTGAACCATAACTTTGCTGCTCCTTCTGACATCATCATGTAGCGTTCTCACATTTAAATAATGTAAGGACACCTGTGTTATTGTGCTAGTCCCTGGATCAATTGCTAGCACCACAGTGCAAAGTGAAATATCATGCAAATGCATCAAATTCTATTACATCGCATGATCCAGTCTTTACAAAATAGTATTACAGCTTGCATAGTCTTAGAAGACTAGAAACAAACTATAATATACATCGGAAGACATAGTACAACATTGAGCCCATCTTCTTCATGTGCCACAGGCAAAACATGTTGGCGATAGTCTCGAGATCCTAAACGAAATCCTCACTCGTTTTCAGAAACATCTGCAATATGGAATATAAAGCCACAAGGGAGTCAATACAATTTAATGTATTGGCAAGTAACACTATGGTGGATATAAGTGGCAAGACTAATACTACATGCTTATTTGGCTGAGTGGAGTTTAGGCTAAGTTTGCATAAAGCCAGTTTTCTCCTATCTTTTATCATAAAATAATTTCATCTATAATGGTTATCACTGATAGAAACCAGTGAACCTTAACTAAATTTAGGAGTACCACTGATAGAAATCACGGTAAGTTCCTACCCATGTTCACCCATCAAAATTTTATTATGAAGTTGGCATGATGAGATTCTTCCGTCATTCCTTGTCCATCTGCTCATAGTTGTCCATAACCGAGGACACGGCTAGATCTTAGTTTGTTGACTCTGCAGAGTTTGTGCACTTTCACCTTTATACTCAAATCAGCCCAAACATCCTATACACCATGAGTGCATTAAGGAAAGGAGAACATTGAGACGAGATCTTTAAGAAGAAATTCCACCACCGTCAGGCTTGACCCGTTCCAACCTATACCCCCTACATCTGCTAGTCAAGCACTGGTGAGTTCATTCAACTTAGTTGATCAAGACAGAGCCCATATGACCAAAGGTTGCACGGGAAGCTACTAAACTTAGAGGGACATGGTAATCTCTTTGTTCCTGGGTGGCCATCCTCAAGTGACAACCTCAAGTGGACTAACCCTTAGACAAGGGCCCTGAGGCAACACTCAACATAAACCAGTCATACCACTTCCACCCAGGTGTTTCATTAAACTTAGTAGTTTTATCCTCAACATATAAATAAAACATTTGAAGAGCATAGCAATTCTACTAAGTTCAATGTTTTCTATACTAGCAGGATATAAAATTATGGCTACACACAACTTGGGATATTAGCATAGCATAATATAACTTAGATAAATTTCCTACCATGCATACTACTCAAAACTCTAGTAATGCATAATAAAAATAATAGGTAGTTGATGGTGTGTTACTTGCCTTGTTGAAGTTGGTGAAGAATTCACACTCTCTTCACAAAAGATCGTTGCTCTCCGTACAACTTATTCATTGAAAACACAATAACAAAATAAACAAACATGCCATCAAACAAACATACAAGTGAAGAAATCATACAAAGCAACAATCATGGAAAAAGGGGTTTAACCAAGTTGGCTAGGACAAGGTCAATGTTTGAGTTTGAAATATTCATTCCCTAATTGTTCAACACTTGTTAAGGGGTTTCCAAGATTTCACTAAGGATGTCTGGGTTGAGTTTGTAGTGATCAAACTTTATTATAACCATAATTGTCGAGGAAGTTCCAATAGTCTACTAAGGTGATCTCACTATCTCAACTAGGGTAACACATCTTAAAGTGCAACACTTAGTTGTTTTCATCAAACCATTTGAGTACTCTAAGTTAGTCTTTCCATTTTGGTTTAGGTTAGGTCTAGGTTCAACTATCTTCATAACAATGCTTGGGTCAATGGTTGGACAAAAAAAAACTTGTTATTCTTCAACTTGTGTGGATGGCTCCAAGTCTTCACATGCTTGTCTTCTTGAAGATCATCTTCATGCTTCTATTGTAGTCTTTTCCTTAGATGGATTCTTCTCTTGATCTTGATAGATTCTTCATGGTTTTAACTTCACTAATTGGTTTGGGTATGGGATTGTCACAAAATACCACTAAGTCAAATTGGAAAGAAATAAGAAGAAATATAGAAAGAGAGAGGGAGATGTCTTCTTCTGCATTACTTCATATACTTGTACTTCATTGAGTTGCTTCTAGCTGTGGAGTCCAAGTCTTCTCTTAAAAATTTCTTCTATGATATTCCTTGTAACTCTTCATGTTGCCACCAAGTTGAAAATGAAGTTTTCTTCTTGTGCTTGAGTCTTGATGTACATCTTGCTAACTTGATGATTTCTTGAAGCATGAAAGGGGAGTGGAGGAGTAGATAGAAACTATGATACTAGTATTTAAGGTTCACTACTTGGTCTTATATGTGATTGACACATTTTAGGGACTTGGTCTTGGCTCGAAATAGCCACAACAACCAGGAAAAAAATGATAGAAACAACTCAAAGACTTAAACAACAAGGGGGCTACTATGATGGAAGTTTGGCTAAAATACATGGTCATGGTCCAGGGGTGTCCGAAATTGTTGTAAAATGATTTCTCTGATTCAAGGTTACCAAATGGAACAATTTTGCAAAAGGAACTATATTGAAATTATTTATATAATTGAATCTATGTCAGAATTACTCAAATATATCATTTAATTCTAAATTCCAATTTATCTTGTTCAAAAATTATTTTGGGATAGAGGGTGTGAAAGTACTCATCCTAAGGTTTCCAAAAATATTTTATTTGCAATTTTTGGATTTGTAGAATTTGAATTATGCCAAAATTCATCAAACAAGCATATTTAAATTTGAACAAATTTTAAATGTTTATTTTTAAGTTTTTCCAATGATAAAAGTTTCTACATGTTATGCTGATTCCAAAAAGTTCAAGTTTGCCAAAATTGGATTTGTGGTTAAAAAGATATGAGATTTCTAAGCTGTAGGGGTGTTTCTGCAAAGTTGCAAATTAATATTATTCCGGAATAGAAATCCCGAAAAAGGGTTTGGGCTGCTATGCGCTGCACGGGGCGACAGATAAAATCTGGGCTTGGGCCGGCTACTGGCTGCACCGAGCGAAGGATAGCGACTAAACGCGTGGCTGACTTGGCGTGACCCAATTGGCTGATACCTTTTAGGTAAGTGGATCTAATCTGGACCTCACAATCCAAATCTGACGGATGTAAATAAAAAGAGGGTACAGAGAAGGCTCACCGCCGGCGTGGCCTGCCGGGAAATGGCGCACGGTGACGTTGACGCTCGGGAATTCACAACGGCGAAGATCTGGTGGCTCCCTAGGCTCGGCAAGTCGGCTACGAGCAGAGGAGCATCATTACGGAGACGAAGGTGTGGTCGGCGACGCGCTGCGCTTCCGATAATAGCGACAGAGAGTGACCGGAGATGATTTGGGCGTCGGTGCTCCTCCGGTGTGCTCGAACTCGCTGATTCCCTGCGGTAAAAATTCGAAAACAGGCATCAAGAGATGCGCACGATCGATTTTAAGGATGGGAAACCAAAAGAGAGGTGGAGCAACCTTCGGTGTCGCCGGTAATGGCATGAACTGCTGCGGCAGATGCAGATCTCCGGGGAGAAATTTCTTCGGCCCTGGGGCTTGTAACGAGGGGGCGAGGGAGGGGAAATGGAGAGGCCAACTAGGGCTTTAAGATGGATTGTTCGGGGCATTGATAGAAAGCCTTAAACGCGTGCAATCACGGCGAGCAATCAAGGGAAGAAACGGGCACTTCTGCCATTTCTGAGATTGAAGATGACCTAGCGTCATGCTGACGTCAGCATTTTTTCCTTTTTCTTTTTCCCTGTTTTCTTAATTCCTTAATAACTTTTGTTTTCTTTATCCAATTAAGGTCAAATAAATTTCTAAATTTTTGTAATAATAATATCTTTCATACAGAAACATTTTTGGAAACTTTTCAACACAAATCAAAATTTAAATTTTGAATTTTTGAATAATTCTCTAATAGTAACTTAATGTGATTTTTAGTTTAGAAAATTATAAAATACAATTATTTGTCAAATAAAATTTTAGTAGCTTTATAATGATCAAATACTATTTTCCAAAACCATTTCAAAGTGTTTTCATCTTTTATAACTTTAAAATATGATGTAAAAAGAGGGTTCATTATAGAAATATGATTTAAATGATTTTAGAAAATATTTTCTATGATTCAAAATATTGTTTTCTAGGACCTTTTAAAATATTTTCAACATATGAGCAAGTCACAAATAGTAACTAAGTGCTTTTCTATTTAGAAAATAAATGATACTTTGAAATGGGGTTTACTATTATTCAGAGGAGAGTCAAAAATGTCAATATTGTTTTCCATGGTTCTTTACTTGTTTTCGTAAACAAAAATAACTTATATAAACACTTTATGGTTAAATGCTTGGTATAATATTTGGAGAAAACAAAATGGAAAACAACTTCTTTATGAAAACCAATTTATATTTTTAAGGTTTGCAAATAGGGAAAATAGTTTCTTTAGATAGTTATTTGTTTTGAGGATTTAACTTTTCAGAAAACAGAGGTATTTGGATTATCAATTCCAATAGCATTGGAAAAACAATAATGTTTACTTTGTGTTTGAATTTTATTTGGTTTTTGATGGCTTGCTTTAATAGAAAACAAAAAGTTTTAAATTTTTGTGATTTTTGCATTTTCCAAAAATCAGGGATGTTACAGACTACCACCCTTAAAAGAAATCTCGTCCCGATATTTGGGAAGGCTAGAAAGAGAGATTAGGTTTGGGTAACTGTGTTCCAGAACAATTGGGTGGGCTACCACCCTTAAAAGAAACTATTGTGGGTAGTCTATTTTCATTAGATTGGAGTGTAGATTGATTTGAGATTGTCTCGAGTAGAACTTTCCTTCGCGGTAGAGCTGTATACCAACATAGGTAGGTTGAACTACCTTTGACACTGAGGGGTCACCCTTTGGGTCAATCAAAAGTCTTTGGTTCACCCTCAACTTGGTCTTTTGATATCCTTGGCAATCGTCCATGTTGTTGTTGTCATCCTTGAAGCCAAACACCATGCTATTTCTAACGAAACTCTCATGGTAGGCAATATCTTCCATTGCTTCATACCTCCAAGGTTGGCTTGATCCTCACCGAAAATAGTACGTTATCAGCAACACTAACATAGGGTCATTATTGTATTCTACCATTCTATGGTTCAGGTTTAACATCGTCGTCTCTCTAATAGGTATGTCACTCAGATTTACCACTCCTCGTAGCAAAAGTGAATAATATGAGTAGTCACAATGGGGGCCAATCCATGTTGCACTCAATCATTACCTTGTACTTGGATTTGATTAATCTTGTTTAATAACACTAGGTCACCTCACTTGTCTAACAGAAAGTTTCTATTATGTAAGACAAACTTGAGCTAAACTATCATTTATCAACTAGTGGGTTGCGTCAAACTCTTATGTAACACAAACTGGATAGTTGTGTTTCTTCATTGTTTTCTTCTCTTGCCGTAGTTGGCTCTGAAATCTTCATAATTCATGCAACTTGGGGTTCACTTTCCTTTCTTCACTTTTTGATTTGCTTGCTGCTCCTTATGATGTAGTTGGCATTGATCATGGATGTGATTGTTCCTTCACACACAAGGATCTTAAAATAGTGGCATTCCTAAATTGTATGGCTTGTGTCTCTATAGAGAACTAGTCATGACATTCTTGGGTGAAAGTTTTGTTGTTGCACATGGGATTTTGTTTGGTTTAGCATGGATGAGTAGAGATTAGGAAGAGACTAAATAAAAGCCATGTCCTAACATGGCAGATCAAGGAAACTCATCTTACAAACAACACATAACAAACATATAGCAATACATTCATCACACCAAACAACATGGTTTTTAGAAAACACTAATATTGTCATACCACACTCATTGATATGATCAATATACTAACATGTTAACATTGTTCTAACAAAGGAACTAGATTGGTGGTCTCATCTATATCTTCTTGAGTTTCTTCAAATTCTTCTCTCATTGTCTTGAGATGTTCTTGATTGTTTGGAAGTCTATGTTTTTCTTCAAGTTCTTCAATAATCTTGAGCGTAGGTCTTCATGTGGTGAAAATACTTCTTGCACTTCTTGGTATGATCATCAACATTCCTGTCTTGGTGGTATTGAAGAGGTAGGTCATCTAGAAATTTTGAAGGTGAATAATAGATGAGATGATATGAGAATAATTAGGATGATTATATTGTTTCTAGATAGTTTGAACATAAAAAGTTTTCAATCCTAGGGTGATCAATGGGTTATTAACAACTTGTTGCAAATTGGATATTCACTATAGTGAGAAGGACAATGCACCCGCAAGCCAATCAGGGAACGGTCTCGTGTCCGTGGACACGTAAAGTTGTCTGGGCCGCTTCATCTCACTATGCCGCTAGGGTCCAAAATACTCGAAGGAGATAATAACATGATAAAAAATGGCTTCCAAACCTAAGGGTCTCGAATCCTACATGCAACACAATGCTCTGATACCATTTTGTAGCGTTCTCACATTTAAATAATGTAAGGACACCTGTGTTATTGTGCTAGTCCCTGGATCAATTGCTAGCACCACAGTGCAAAGTGAAATATCATGCAAATGCATCAAATTCTATTACATCGCATGATCCAGTCTTTACAAAATAGTATTACAGCTTGCATAGTCTTAGAAGACTAGAAACAAACTATAATATACATCGGAAGACATAGTACAACATTGAGCCCATCTTCTTCATGTGCCACAGGCAAAACATGTTGGCGATAGTCTCGAGATCCTAAACGAAATCCTCACTCGTTTTCAGAAACATCTGCAATATGGAATATAAAGCCACAAGGGAGTCAATACAATTTAATGTATTGGCAAGTAACACTATGGTGGATATAAGTGGCAAGACTAATACTACATCCTTATTTGGCTGAGTGGAGTTTAGGCTAAGTTTGCATAAAGCCAGTTTTCTCCTATCTTTTATCATAAAACAATTTCATCTATAATGGTTATCACTGATAGAAACCAGTGAACCTTAACTAAATTTAGGAGTACCACTGATAGAAATCACGGTAAGTTCCTACCCATGTTCACCCATCAAAATTTTATTATGAAGTTGGCATGATGAGATTCTTCCGTCATTCCTTGTCCATCTGCTCATAGTTGTCCATAACCGAGGACACGGCTAAGATCTTAGTTTGTTGACTCTGCAGAGTTTGTGCACTTTCACCTTTATACTCAAATCAGCCCAAACATCCTATACACCATGAGTGCATTAAGGAAAGGAGAACATTGAGACGAGATCTTTAAGAAGAAATTCCACCACCGTCAGGCTTGACCCGTTCCAACCTATACCCCCTACATCTGCTAGTCAAGCACTGGTGAGTTCATTCAACTTAGTTGATCAAGACAGAGCCCATATGACCAAAGGTTGCACGGGAAGCTACTAAACTTAGAGGGACATGGTAATCTCTTTGTTCCTGGGTGGCCATCCTCAAGTGACAACCTCAAGTGGACTAACCCTTAGACAAGGGCCCTCAGGCAACACTCAACATAAACCAGTCATACCACTTCCACCCAGGTGTTTCATTAAACTTAGTAGTTTTATCCTCAACATATAAATAAAACATTTGAAGAGCATAGCAATTCTACTAAGTTTAATGTTTTCTATACTAGCAGGATATAAAATTATGGCTACACACAACTTGGGATATTAGCATAGCATAATATAACTTAGATAAATTTCCTACCATGCATACTACTCAAAACTCTAGTAATGCATAATAAAAATAATAGGTAGTTGATGGTGTGTTACTTGCCTTGTTGAAGTTGGTGAAGAATTCACACTCTCTTCACAAAAGATCGTTGCTCTCCGTACAATCTATTCATTGAAAACACAATAACAAAATAAACAAACATGCCATCAAACAAACATACAAGTGAAGAAATCATACAAAGCAACAATCATGGAAAAAGGGGTTTAACCAAGTTGGCTAGGACAAGGTCAATGTTTGAGTTTGAAATATTCATTCCCTAATTGTTCAACACTTGTTAAGGGGTTTCCAAGATTTCACTAAGGATGTCTGGGTTGAGTTTGTAGTGATCAAACTTTATTATAACCATAATTGTCGAGGAAGTTCCAATAGTTTACTAAGGTGATCTCACTATCTCAACTAGGGTAACACATCTTAAAGTGCAACACTTAGTTGTTTTCATCAAACCATTTGAGTACTCTAAGTTAGTCTTTCCATTTTGGTTTAGGTTAGGTCTAGGTTCAACTATCTTCATAACAATGCTTGGGTCAATGGTTGGACAAAAAAAAACTTGTTATTCTTCAACTTGTGTGGATGGCTCCAAGTCTTCACATGCTTGTCTTCTTGAAGATCATCTTCATGCTTCTATTGTAGTCTTTTCCTTAGATGGATTCTTCTCTTGATCTTGATAGATTCTTCATGGTTTTAACTTCACTAATTGGTTTGGGTATGGGATTGTCACAAAATACCACTAAGTCAAATTGGAAAGAAATAAGAAGAAATATAGAAAGAGAGAGGGAGATGTCTTCTTCTTCATTACTTCATATACTTGTACTTCATTGAGTTGCTTCTAGCTGTGGAGTCCAAGTCTTCTCTTAAAAATTTCTTCTATGATATTCCTTGTAACTCTTCATGTTGCCACCAAGTTGAAAATGAAGTTTTCTTCTTGTGCTTGAGTCTTGATGTACATCTTGCTAACTTGATGATTTCTTGAAGCATGAAAGGGGAGTGGAGGAGTAGATAGAAACTATGGTACTAGTATTTAAGGTTCACTACTTGGTCTTATATGTGATTGACACATTTTAGGGACTTAGTCTTGGCTCGAAATAGCCACAACAACCAGGAAAACAATGATAGAAACAACTCAAAGACTTAAACAACAAGGGGGCTACTATGATGGAAGTTTGGCTAAAATACATGGTCATGGTCCAGGGGTGTCCGAAATTGTTGTAAAATGATTTCTCTGATTCAAGGTTACCAAATGGAACAATTTTGCAAAAGGAACTATATTGAAATTATTTATATAATTGAATCTATGTCAGAATTACTCAAATATATCATTTAATTCTAAATTCCAATTTATCTTGTTCAAAAATTATTTTGGGATAGAGGGTGTGAAAGTACTCATCCTAAGGTTTCCAAAAATATTTTATTTGCAATTTTTGGATTTGTAGAATTTGAATTATGCCAAAATTCATCAAACAAGCATATTTAAATTTGAACAAATTTTAAATGTTTATTTTTAAGTTTTTCCAATGATAAAAGTTTCTACATGTTATGCTGATTCCAAAAAGTCCAAGTTTGCCAAAATTGGATTTGTGGTTAAAAAGATATGAGATTTCTAAGCTGTAGGGGTGTTTCTGCAAAGTTACAAATTAATATTATTCCGGAATAGAAATCCCCAAAAAGGGTTTGGGCTGCTATGCGCTGCACGGGGCGACAGATAAAATCTGGGCTTGGGCCGGCTACTGGCTGCACCGAGCGAAGGATAGCGACTAAACGCGTGGCTGACTTGGCGTGACCCAATTGGCTGATACCTTTTAGGTAAGTGGATCTAATCTGGACCTCACAATCCAAATCTGACGGATGTAACTAAAAAGAGGGTACAGAGAAGGCTCACCGCCGGCGTGGCCTGCCGGGAAATGGCGCACGGTGACGTTGACGCTCGGGAATTCACAACGGCGGAGATCTGGTGGCTCCCTAGGCTCGGCAAGTCGGCTACGAGCAGAGGAGCATCATTACGGAGACGAAGGTGTGGTCGGCGATGCGCTGCGCTTCCGATAACAGCGACAGAGAGTGACCGGAGATGATTTGGGCGTCGGTGCTCCTCCGGTGTGCTCGAACTCGCTGATTCCCTGCGGTAAAAATTCGAAAACAGGCATCAAGAGATGCGCACGATCGATTTTAAGGATGGGAAACCAAAAGAGAGGTGGAGCAACCTTCGGTGTCGCCGGTAATGGCATGAACTGCTGCGGCAGATGCAGATCTCCGGGGAGAAATTTCTTCGGCCCTGGGGCTTGTAACGAGGGGGCGAGGGAGGGGAAATGGAGAGGCCAACTAGGGCTTTAAGATGGATTGTTCGGGGCATTGATAGAGAGCCTTAAACGCGTGCAATCACGGCGAGCAATCAAGGGAAGAAACGGGCACTTCTGCCATTTCTGAGATTGAAGATGACCTAGCGTCATGCTGACGTCAGCATTTTTTTCTTTTTCTTTTTCCCTGTTTTCTTAATTCCTTAATAACTTTTGTTTTCTTTATCCAATTAAGGTCAAATAAATTTCTAAATTCCTGTAATAATAATATCTTTCATACAGAAACATTTTTGGAAACTTTTCAACACAAATCAAAATTTAAATTTTGAATTTTTGAATAATTCTCTAATAGTAACTTAATGTGATTTTTAGTTTAGAAAATTATAAAATACAATTATTTGTCAAATAAAATTTTAGTAGCTTTATAATGATCAAATACTATTTTCCAAAACCATTTCAAAGTGTTTTCATCTTTTATAACTTTAAAATATGATGTAAAAAGAGGGTTCATTATAGAAATATGATTTAAATGATTTTAGAAAATATTTTCTATGATTCAAAATATTGTTTTCTAGGACCTTTTAAAATATTTTCAACATATGAGCAAGTCACAAATAGTAACTAAGTGCTTTTCTATTTAGAAAATAAATGATACTTTGAAATGGGGTTTACTATTATTCAGAGGAGAGTCAAAAATGTCAATATTGTTTTCCATGGTTCTTTACTTGTTTTCGTAAACAAAAATAACTTATATAAACACTTTATGGTTAATTGCTTGGTATAATATTTGGAGAAAACAAAATGGAAAACAACTTCTTTATGAAAACCAATTTATATTTTTAAGGTTTGCAAATAGGGAAAATAGTTTCTTTAGATAGTTATTTGTTTTGAGGATTTAACTTTTCAGAAAACAGAGGTATTTGGATTATCAATTCCAATAGCATTGGAAAAACAATAATGTTTACTTTGTGTTTGAATTTTATTTGGTTTTTGATGGATTGCTTTAATAGAAAACAAAAAGTTTTAAATTTTTGTGATTTTTGCATTTTCCAAAAATCAGGGATGTTACACATCAAGTACATGAACTTGGCTTGGAGATTCTCGGACGCATTGCGGATCGACATTGCCATCTCATAACTACTCAACCATGTTTCCGGATCCATGGTCGGTTCATAATTCACTAATTTTCCCGGCTCTTTGAATTTTTCCGGGTAAGGTTCAGCTCTGATGTCATCCGAGAGACACTTGGGCCCTGCGAGGACGGTTGAGGCTGGCCTTACTCGGGAAGCGTGCGATCCATCCGGGGGCGCAGCGGGGCGCGGGGCTGCAGGCAACCCATGTACAGCAGACCCGGCCCTGGCTCTCCGAGCCCTGGAGCTATCCACAACGGCCTGCGCCACCGATGCTGCCGGAACACGGGGAGGAGGCGGCATTTGCTGCTGCTCTTCCCTCCGCCGCGCCAAGTTCGCTTGAATATTCCCTTGTTGTTGACTGGCGTATGGCGTCCCATGCATCCCGCTTCTGTGGTCCGGGTAATTGGCCTGCTGCGCCACTGCAGTGTGCAGTAGATCGATCGCTTGCCGGGTCCTTTCTGCATGGGGCGATTCTCCTACCGGGATCTGGTTCAATGCAAGCGTTGCTGCATACACGTTGTCCATGGGATTGTTGTAGTGGCCTGCTGGTGTGCGAAACCGTGACGGTGGCTGTGGTGGCAGCTCGTTGCCGGTTGTGACTCTGGTTCGTGGTGGGGGTAACCCGGCCTGCACGTTTGCCGCGTGGGCTTCTGCTGTTGCCGACTGAGGCGCAGTTCCCTGGTTTACCGCTGGGATCGGTTGGTCCTGAGGTGTAATGAACAAAGCTGCCGGGTTAATGACCCCACCCGTGGCCGGTAGCCTAGTTTGATGTCTCTGGTGTACTCTAGATGTTTCCTCTCGGAGCCGGGTTTCCAATGCATCCAGCTCACGTTGACGCGTAGCCATCCCTTGTTTCTCCGCTTCCACTTGCCTTCTTTGCTGTTCCAACGCGCGGCGGGCCACATCCAGGTCCCTGACACGTTCAGCCGCGTTTTCTGGAGTGATAACCGTAGCAAGGACCGTGGGGTCTAGGATCAGATTATTGTCGCACAAGGCCGCGTGGCGCGGGTTTGAAGGACCCGCCCCCCGTGTCCGGTTTCCCAGGAATCCGAACGTATTCGCGTGCAACTCCTCATCCGCCGCACGGCTAGTCACTGATGCCGACTCTCCGTCGACCCGGGCCAGGACCGGGTTTCCGTTAGCTGCGTCCTGCCGCTGCGCCAATGCCTGAGCCGCCCCGACCGGAGCCGTGGTCACGTTTCCTTGATTAAGGTTGGCTGCGGGAGCCGTGTAGACCGCCGCTCGGCGTATTACGCTTGTTGTGAGTTCATGCTGTTCTTCTCCGCTGTTATCTTCTTCGTACCGGTCTTCCAGCAGGTCCCGGATAGATTCAGTATCATCCTTTCCACCATTCGGGTCACGCGGGGCCCATGCCGGTCCTCCGGCTGTTCCCACTGCGCGATGAATTCTTCTATCTGGTCTGTTGCTCCAACTGATTCTTCTCTATCTGATTGGGCGTAAGTAGCCTCCCCTGACACAGAATCAGATCCAACATCGTCAGGAGCCGAGCCAGAGGTACATACCATACCGATGAAGACGCTGATCCGGCCGATTGTCACGACAGATCCGGATTCGAGGCGGTCCGATTCTGGCCCCCAGCCGGAGTCGTCCACCACCTTCTTTCCTTTGTGGTCGTCGTAGATCTCTCCGACGACGAGGTTCCTCATGCTTTTCCGAGCTTCTCCCGTGATGTAAACACCTTTGGACGCAGGCCCCACGGTGGGCGCCAACTGTCGTGGGATGATCACGGCAGATGTTACCAGGGGTAACTGATCTTGGGGCAAGTCGACACAGGCGCTTGGGAGAGGATTTAGCTCAGAGGAAAGCATGATGGAATTCAATCTGGTAACCGGCAATGAAGTCGCCGGGTCTCCGATCTCGCTTTATTAACTCGATCTCTTTGTGTACAATGGATACTCGATATTCGGCGATATGACTACTACTTGGATCTCTGCAAAGCTAAGCATAGGGCCGGTTTATAAAGCACCCGTCCCCCTACCTGGCTTGCCCTCCAAGGCGCAGCTTGAGTCCTACCCGAACACCGCTTACAAACCCTAGCTTTCCTTACTGCAACCCACAATCCGGGTTACGAGGCCTACAAACCTTGGGCCTTCTAGAAGTTTCTTTATCCTTAGCCGGATCCTGCGCAGCGTCCCTTGGGCCGGGTTATACCTTGGAGTTGGCCTACCGGGTTATTATCCCCCCATCAAGAGGTGAATCAAATTGGGTTGGAAAGATAAAAACAAGTAGTATAGAAAAACAAATTAATGTAGAAGTCACCACACATGTAAGGTGTGGAAACATTCTCAAAGCTGAACCGGATATTTTCACCACAAAAAACGCAACAAGTTTTTCTTACCAAAACTGTTTTTGATAAACCTTGGCTTGTCATGAAGATCACGAAAAGCACCAAAACCACAAGGAGATAAAATCCAAATAATAACCAAGAAAGGTTATATGCAAGTATGCAAAGTTTTGATCTCTCCACAACGATTCGATAAAGTTACTCACTTGAGAGCCCGTCTTGATAGTACAACTTCGATCCTATAACCCGGTCTCCCGAAGCATGAGACCGGTAAAATAGAAAACCTATCAAGACAATACCTTTGTATTGAGCATTTTCACTTGAGATAGATGATGATGAACTTGACTCTCTCAAGTTGGATTCTCTTTCTTGATCCTGCCTGCTAACAGAAGCTTCGCTTGATGAAGACTTGCAAGTTGCTCCCCCATACATCATTATGGGAGGGAATATCTCTCCCATACACCATTATGGGAGAGACCATTATTGGAAAATATTCACAAGGCCACAATCTCCAAATGGGTGGCAAGCATGAAGCATAGGATTTCTTCTAGATGCTTCACTTGAGCTTCCACGTCAAGCTTGATGACGAACACCGTTTGACGACATAGACCGTGGGCTATATGAAATCTTTCTTTTGGTGCATGCCCATGGAAAGATACCTAACCACACATATATATGCCACACACACATATCATGAGTTAGTTCACAAAGCTATATGGTCAAATGCTTACCATACCACGAGATACACAATCCCACTTGGTACATCTTGTAGCTTTGTGTGTTGATCACAAACTTGATCAACCATGTATCTTTTCTTCATTCTTCATATGATGATGTCTTGAAGATAATCATGAAAGAATATCTAATCATTTTATTCAAGACACTTGCAATAGGCTCAACTCAAACCATGACCATTCTTCATATAAAGCATTGAATATAACAATGACCATCCAGAAAGCTAATAGAGTTCAACACATGAACTCCAATATTTCCTATGGACAGGATCTATAAGAATATCTCAATGCAAACATTAGTCCATAAGAATTTTTATTAATTACCAAAACCACATATGGGAGCACCATGCGCTTTCATATAGCCCATGGTGGATGACGTCAAATGGTGATCGTCATCAAAGTTGAGAAGTGCAAGTTAAAGGGGAGCATGTCAAAGAGATCACATGCTCTACGCTTACTACAATTTTGGAGATAATGTCCAAGTGAAGATGGACTTAAATTAGCCTCTCCCATAGTGGCGTATGGGGGAGCAATCTATGTATCTTCACCGAGCAAAGCGAAACCAAGAAAGATGTTCCATCTTGAGGAGGTCAAGATCTTAATCATCTAGCTCAAGTAGAATTCTCAAGGCAAATGTATGGTGTTGATAGGTTTCTATTTTACCGGTCTTGTAGCATTAGTTGGGAGACCGGGTTACAGGATAAATAACCGTACTATCAAGAGGGGTTGTCATATTAGCAACTTGACCGCATCATTCGGAGAGAGCTCAAACCTTTGAATACTTGGAATCATCTTTCTTGGTTATTATTTGTGTTTTCTCCATGTGTGGTTTTAGAGTTTTTCATGTTCTTCAAGACAAGCTCAAGTTCATCAAAAATGGTTTTAGCATGAAAAACTTATTGTTCCTTTATAGAGAGGTCAAACCTTTCTTTATTTGGTTTTATCCTCCAATGATGGACTATGATGTTTCTTTGCATAATATTTTTGTGCTAGTTGTCGCAATTTCAACGAGCCCAAGATCATCAAAAACGGAGTCCGGATGCAAAAAATATCGCGTTTTTAGTGTAGATGCTTTTCTGGAAAATAGGAGGCTGGGCGGCTCTGTTAGGTGGCCGGCCTGGAAGGCCGGGGACGCGTAGAATGCCCCCAACGAGCTGATTTTTTGGGCATATATAAGGGGTCTTCTTCTCCAATGGTTCCCTACCTTTTAAGTAAGTTTTTCCCTACCCTTGTTGGCCTCTTGAAGTTTGCTTTCTCTCTATTCCTCCATGATTCTTGTCTCCAATTACTGAAAAAAAAGAGAGGAGATATAGATCTACTACTCCAGGTGATGTTGTAGACAAGCTATTGGAGACAAGCCACGTGGAGCATCCTAGACCATGTGTTTGCTGAATCCGATCAAAAATCCTGGTACACGAGCTGGCCGGGGTAGACCTACCTAGTTCACCGGTGCCCTGGGTACAGGGTATCTCTTTGGAAACAGGTATTTGCACAGCTACTCATACAATAGTGAACCAATGAAAGACAGCCACCTGGCGAGTTCACTGGTGCCCGAGATCACAAAATCCCCTCCGATCTAAATACATCTATATTTAGACAAATGGAAGTCAAATATTTTAGGACGGAGGCAGGAGGGAGTATAATATATATTGGTAGGATTTAAATACATCATATATATGCTTCACCAAATTAGGTTTTTCTTTTAATTTCTTTTTCCAAAAGGAGGCTCGTGCTCGCGGCTAGTTGTTTTTAATAATTTCTTCACCAAATTAATCTTGATGTTATTATTTTGGTCCCATGAGAAGTAAAAAAAGTCGCTTATTGCTGGATGAGAAACGGTCCATGGACAGTACCGACTCGTCCTCGCAAAACCTAGCCTGATCTGTGAAGCTGAAGTCCCTCCCGGTCTCCTCTAAGAGCAACTCTAGCGGAGGCTGTAAACGCCGAACTGAAAATGCGGTTTTCAGTTCGCGTTTTCTCTGTTTTTAGGGTTCGTGGTGGAGTGGAGCGTAGCAGAGCCTGTAAACGAAAACTGGGGAATGATAAATTATAATTTTTGCGGGAATAGATACGGACGAACACTTGCAATTCCTCTTGGAACTCGAACACAAACGATTGGACCCTACACTACACTAGGGGCATAATGCCCAGCGTCGTCGTCTTCGCTGGGGCTTGTTATTCTCCCTCCGCCGCGCCGTTTTCAGTCGGAGCTGGAGTCGAGGAAGGACTCGCAGCTCAAGGAGAGAGTCTGCTGCATAAACTGGAACGTCGCAATGGCTTCCCACTCCTGCTTCTTCTGTTGCAGTTCCTCGTCCGCATGGAGGGCGCGCTGCAGCTGGCGCTCGTTGAAGTCGTCGACGTGCCGCTGGTAGCGGCGGCGCCGAGTCGCCTGCCTCCGCTCGTGGCGGAGGCTCCTTTGAATCCCGGACTGGAGGAGGTCCTCCTCTGGAGCCTCGTTGCCGGAGCTGTTGTCCTCCATGAGGGTCCAAAACACCGTCGCAGGTGACCGCGGGAGGACAACTACAGCCACGAGCGGGTCCAGGCCCTGCCAGAGCGGCGGAGGGGCCACGATGTTGCCTTAGTGGACGAGGTTGTGCTGGTCGACGCGAGGCACGACCTCGCTCGACGGCGGTGATGTGGGGAGGGGAGGGGGAGAGGTGAAGGGGTTGCCGTTAGGCTCCATCGCGCAAAGAGGGCGGTGCGGGGGAGGGGGGAGGCGGCGGGGTGGCTACTTAATCGCTCGCCGGAGCCACACGAGCTTGAGGAGGGATTGCAGCAGAGACGACTAGGGTTGCAGGGGTGTGATCTGAGAACGATTCGGGAACCCGTACATATAGCGGCTGGCGGGGGAAGATTCTCGGCCTTCCGAGTCGCGTTCTCATGCCAGATCGTGTTTACGGGTGCTAATAGGACCAAAAAATCGGATGCAACCCGCAAAACCGCCGGAATTATACGGCTTTGGCCTTTTTACGGGCTCTGCTAGAATTGCTCTAGCGATCATCCACACTCACTAGCTTACGAAAAACTAACATTAAAATCTCATCACATCGTAAAAGTATCACGCACTGCTCTTTGATCAAGTCCAGCCCGTGCGCTCGCCGTTCAGGTGTTTTTGTTGGGAACATCTTGTTCTCATGGAGGAGACGGAGTCTGACATCGGGTGTTCGTCTCACAGCATACATGCGGATATGACACGGATGGAACGCTGTTTGGTTGCAGAGAAACATAGCGATTCATTCATGGTCCACAGTAAACGCTCCGTCCATCATCCTGATCCTCTATCCTCAAAATTCGGCTCTTACCCGACCTAAGCCCGGTCAAACTCATCATCTTCTTCTTCTTTGGCACGGCAGAATAATCTCTCCGTAGCAGTATTGAGTCTTCTGTACCGGCCAACGATTATATGCGGAGTATGTACTAGCTGACCTCATTTCGGAAGCCGACAAAACCACGGCGCATATCCTTTTTCTTAGAGCACTTTCAATAGGTGTCCAAAAGTCGGCTTGCCGGCAAGGTTGAACACCGACAGAACTAACCTCACGAGAACCTTATCCTCTCCCACCCACCGCTCTTCTGCTTGAGAGTCCGCCGCCGAGTGCTCGCTGCTCCGGCCGCTCCCGCCGCCGGTGTCGCCGGTTGGTGTGGAGATGGCTTAGGATGCCGGCCCCCCATGTACAGCAGTAGCCTAGGTAGTAGCAGTAGGTTCTTCTTTCAGTTTGCCTTTGTGCAGTTTGGTGGCATACCGAGGAGGTTTCGTTGGTGGTGGCGACCGAGCCGCCCTGCCGCGTTGGTGCTCGCTCTACTCCCTCTCTTAGCGCTTCAATGGCTGGAGCCAGCAGAGGAAGGAAGGGCAAGTGCCGCCTCCATTCTCCCGCATAAGCTCGACGGTCAATCTCTCGTCTCAGAGATTGATGGGGCTTGTTCTTCGGTGAGGATTGAAGTGAAGAGAACTCACAGTCGCGGAGGTCGTGGAGGTGATGGTTTTTCTCTGTGCTTCTCCGTCTTCGCTGCAGGCTACAAGTTCCACTACCTGCTCCTAGTTTGTGCGCATCACACGGAGGCGACTGACGCATGCGTGATCTTCGGCCGGGAAAGCGGCCCCTACAACTCCTCCATGGTGGAGGTCTGCAGAGTCCTGTCCCGGTGCTCGCTGTGGATGAGGAGGCAAGTGGTTTGTCCCCGCCTTCCTCTCGACAGCCGGTGGCAAGGGCTCCTCGCCGGTTTTGGAGAGCATTCGAGCTCCTCGCTCTCGAACCTTGGCATCAGCGCTTCGATGTCGCCGGCGACCGGTGGTGGGAAGGACCAGGGACCTGATTGCGTTTCCACTTCTTGTTCTAGGGTCCTTTTTCTTTTTGCGTTGTCCTTATCTTCAAAATTTAGGTATCTCAGGGCGAGTGTTGTAAAAGGGATAATGCATATTTTGTACCTGCCACCTAAGTTATATGAATGCAGCATCTAGGTCCTTCGGGGCCTCCTCTTGTTCCAATAGGTGTCCAAAAAACAGCGTGTTGTAAAATATATATGACCAAAAACGTGATTTATAAGGCACCAAAACTGTCCAACTCCAATAAATGATGTATTTTAGGGCAAGACGTCCCAGGTGATGTATTTTAATCACTCAAATATCTTATTCTGTGATCTCGGTATTGCTAGATCCTCTTCCATGGCCGACGAAGGCGGCGGCGCCGCCGCCTCGTCCCCTTACCATGGTGGTCTTCTTCTTGCACTGCCCAGCCACGGTGGATGACCGTGTAGGTTACTAATCCACCTCCTCTTCTAGGGCCGACGGCCGGAGGGGAGGGAGTGGTCACACCGACGGCGAAAATGGGGTCAGGGATGGGCGCGGCAGTGGCATGGAGGGTGGGCTGCATCGACATGGCGGAGGATCGCGGGCGCTGCGGGGCGGTGTGCGGGCGGGTGGAATTTTCAGATTAACGGTTACGCGCGTGGCTTCATGCATTTTACATCACCATCCAAGTGATGTGGATTTGTCAAAATATGGATGTATCTATACAATAAAAACATGTCTAGATATATTCATATTTTGACAAATCTATGACAACTAATTTGGGACGGAAGGAGTATAAATTAAGATGCTTATAATTATACACGATTTTTTAATGATAATTGAGAAAAAATAATTATTTGTTTGCAAAATTAGCCTGATTGTTTTGCATAAAATCAAGTTGTTTTAATAAACATGATTTCCATATTATATTGTCAAGATTTTCAGATATCGATAAAAAACATTTTTTTATGAAACACGGTACAAACACAAGTGCTCACTAAGAGCAACTCTAGCGCCGACCCATTTAGGGTCCGCACGTGCTCTGTTTTTCTCTGTTTGGGCCGGGAATCGGAGGTCCATCCGGCCTATTCGTGGTCACTGAACTCAATGCGCTGACCCATTTGGTCCGGACGGGGGCTGTTTTTCCAATTTTGATCATTTTAGAAGAAACAAACATACAATTTTGAAATAGATAGAAATATAATGTTTTTACAACCAAATAAATGAGTCATCCAAGCAAATAAAATGTATTAAAACCAAATCGAAATAAAATGTTTCAAATAGATTGATGGGAAACTAGTTGCTCCCCAAGTGAGACCACATATGTTCAACCAAATCATTTTGAAGTGCTTGTGAAGATTCCTATGACGCATGTCATGATGAAATTCGGCGAATTCTTCAAAGGATACCACTCCAGGATGGGGCTCAACCAGCTCGCCCCCGAACTCCCAATCCTCGTCAAAGAGGGCCCCGTTGCGCTCATCCTCGACGATCATGTTGTGCATGATGACACAACAAGTCATCACCTCCCACATGACCTGGAGGCTCCATGTACTAGCAGGGTGCCGAACAATAGCCCAGCGGGCTTGGAGTACCCCGAAAGCTCGCTCCACATCCTTCCTAGTACCCTCTTGTTCTTGAGCAAACCATGTCCTCTTCTCACCGACATGGGAGGCGATCGTCTTCACAAATGTGGACCATTAGGGTTAGATACCATCAGCGAGGTAGTGGCCATTGGTGTACTGTGGCCATTGATCCCAATCCTCACCTCTGGTGAATCGCCTTCGGAGAGCCTACCAAAGACCGGTGACCTCTGAAGCACGTTCATGTCATTGTGCATGTCGGCCATGCCGAAAAACGAGTGCCAAATCCATAGGTCTTGTGATGTCACCGCTTCGAGCACAACCGAACACGCCCCCAAATGTCCCTTCTATTGCCAAGAAAATGGGCAATTCTTTCATTCTCAATGCATGCAATCTATGCTCCCAAGCATGCCAGGGAATCCTCTTTGCTCGTTAATGTCCAAGAGTCGGGCAGTGTCTTCAACAGTTGGCTCCCTCAAGTACTCCGGCCCAAACACCGCAATGACAGCCCTGCAAAAATTGTACATTGAGTCGATCCATGTGGACTCGCTCATGCGCATGTACTCGTCAACGAGATCTCCAACAACCCCATATGTAAGCATTCGAATGGCTGTCGTGCACTTCTGGTACGAGGTGAAACCAAGTTTGCCAAGGGCATTGGTCTTGCAAACGAAATAATCATCATATGCCATCAGGCCCGGTCGAATGCGTGTGAACACATGCCTCGCCATCTGGAACCGCCGCCAGAACTTATGAGCTGGGTATATAGGCTTCGTGGGGTGGAAGTCATCTTTGTACAACTGGGCATGGCAGCCTGCTCTGTCACGGTCCAAAGCCGGGGAAAGGCTGGGAACCGAGGCCCTGTACATCGGTTACAGCCTCGAAATATGCTCATTGACGAGGAGCGTAGCAACCAAATCCTTGGACTCATCGTCCGATGATTCCGAGGACGAGGATGGGTATTGTAGGCTAATGAAGTAGTACTCGTCCGAGCTATTCATGGTTGGTGATGGAACCGTACCTTGGTCAATCGGACGAACAGCTCGCGGGTGCGCTGGTCGGTGCTCGTCGACAAGGTTCCAACCCAATGGATGGGCCGGCGCCGGTGTAGTACGTGATGCCGGACTTGGGGAGGGGCGGCTGGATAGGGGAGTGGGTGCGAGTGAAAGATCGAGAGGTTAACTAGAGGGAGGTTAATAGGTTAACTACAAATTTTAGCTTCTTTTTCGAATTAACAAGATAGTGCTCAAATATAGATTGTCTAGATTATGCAACTAGATGAACAATCCTATATGTTGAGCAAGTACAACTAGCACACGGTATATTTATGACTAAGCTAGTAGCAACAAGTAAAGGTAAGTTGAGGGATAACCGAACACAATGACCCGGAGATGTATCCCGAAGTTCACTTCGCAATGGAAGCTAATCTCCGTTGGAGCGGTGCGGTGCCACCAATGTGGAACACCGAGTAGCCCTCAAATGGAACACCGTATCTCCTTCGAGTCCTTCCACCGATGTGGAGAGGCTCGAATCACTATGTTGCCGTTGAGGGTGACAACTAGAACCTTTACAAGGATGAGGCACACTCCACAACTTTGGAGCGTCCTCACCAAATCCCCGGAGCCACCAAGACACCGGGAAGCAAGATCCACGAGCATAAGTGCCTCGGGGACAACAACAAGGCTTCAAACTCCAATGAGCTAGAAGCAACAAGGTTCTTGGCTCCAATGAACCAAGAACAACAAGATCCCATAGGGGATGAGTGGGTTGATGACGAATCGCTTGGTGAAGTTGTAGATCTAGATCTTCTCCTCCAAATCCCAAGAGATCGACGGCTTTGGTTGGGTATTTGGGGAGAACCTTGAGCTTGGAGGTGGTCAACAATGGAGGTGAGAGAATGCTTGTTTGAAACCTCCAAAAGGTAGGAGACAAGTCCTATTTATAGTGGGGGAAAGAGAGTGGCCGTTGGGGGGTCCCTTTGAGCTGTGTAGGGTGCCCGGCCTAGAGCCCGGCCTGGCCGGCTGGGAGGCTGGCCTGTCGTGCAGGGAGCCCGGCCTGGGCGCAGAGGAACCGGCCTGGGCCGGCTGCTAGGCCGGCCACAACACCAAAGACCCCGGCCTCGAGCCCGGTATGGGCCGGCTAGGCAGCGCCCGGCCTACGCAAGGGAGAGCCCGGCCTAGGCTGGCTGCCAGGCCGGCCACCTAACTGAACCCCCCGGTCGACTGCCAGGCCGGCCAGGGAGTTTTATTCCTTTCATCTTCCCTTCGATTTCTTCTTTCTCCTTCTTCTTTCTTTGACTATTTTCTTCAACAAACAAGTGTTTTGGCTTGTTTTTCTTTCTCCATTTTTGTGCTTTCATAGCTTTGTATATTTGTCATTTGTTCCCTAGAACACTTAAGCACAATGGTCAAATACTTCCAAGTGTTGTAATCAAACATCAAAAACTAGGATTAGGAAACCTGTCCTTTCAATCTCCCCCTTTTTGATGTTTGATGACAACATATGGATCTAGAAAATAAATTGATTGAAGCATTTGTGAGGGAGTATGAATATATAGAAGCTCCCCCTATGTGTGTGCACATAATCATAAATTGTGTTATCATATTGAGAGCACACATATTTGGGGCTATTTAAATTTCTCTACATGTTATATTTCAATATAATCTCTAGAGCTATATAGGTTTCCAAAATTGCTTTATGATGGACAATTAAGCATCTTTAGCTCTAGAGATTTATCTACTCAATCCATTGACATTTTATCATCATAATAGGGTGAGATATGTATCCATGGCAATTAATCATGTATGAAGGGATATGATATCAGCTCACCATACTTCTCACCAAGGAATGAATATAGCTAGGATAACCGGAATATGGATATTTCGAGAAAGGCATAGTCTTCAACATAGAATAGATATCCCAAGAACGACATAGTCTTACGATAGCACATAGAAATAACAACCATAAACCAAATAAGGAGTTCAGCTAGAAGAAAGAAAATGGCAAATGGATGCATGCTATGCAAATGCAAAGATCACTAAGATAATTCTCCCCCTTGGCATCATGCACCAAAAAGGGGAAACTCAAGCCTCGAAATCCTCTTCATCTTGATCATCATCGTCCTCTTCCTCCTCCTCATCATCATGGGGTGGTGGTGGAGGATGACTCGAGCTGGCCCGAGAGGTAGTGGCTGTCCAAAACTGTCCCAGAGAGGTGGCATCATCGCCAAGCTAGTAAGTGTGCTTGGACTGCCATTTGTGATCATCAAGTTCTTCCTCAGAACTCACTGGACCCGGTGGGAGATGCAACTGCTCCATGACTGCACGTTGGTGACGACAGGAGGACTTGCCCTTTTTATAAGCCAGGAAGTCCTTGTGCTGTTTATCCACAAAGAAGCAATTCATCTTTTGGAGCACCTGTTTGATGCTAAACTTCTTCGGACCCCTGAGAGCATGATCTGGAGAAACAACTGGGGTATCATCAGGAGACACTTCATCCTGAGGTGGAGCAGTAGCTCGTGATGAGTGTGGAGGATGAGCAGCATTGTCCTGGGAGGCGCTCAGAAGGGGCTTCATGGTGGGAACAACCATGGCATAGTTGTTGATGAGATGAGCCGGAACCTTAGTGTTGATGAGAGTCTGAAGATAGGATCCATAGATGGGGACCTTCTCGTCACGAACCGTGAGCTTCAACTCGTTCCACATGTAATCCATGACATCGAGCTGCTTGTTGTTCTTCTGGGCAGTCACAATGTGAAAGAGAAGGTTGATCATCCACCGGCGAGCCATCCCCTTTTCCCAAAACTTGCAATGAATGGTGTTCCGAAGAATGGTGTGAGTCACATACCAAAAATCTGAGAAGTATGCAACTTTGGGGATGTGTAGAGAGCCAACACCAGAGGGATATCAGTGTCTATTTCCTTATTTGGCCTTCATGATCCTCCGTTCATCACCATGAATCCGGACATAGGAGAAGGTACGCGGAAATGCCTCCGCAATACCAAACAAAGCACCAAACTCAGCCAAGGTGGCATGACACTGAGTACCTCCGCTCATCCAAGTCATGACATGTACACCCTCGGTGGAAAAGTGAATTGTGGCAAAGAATTCCCGAAGGAGAGCTGGAGAAAAATGAAAAGAGCATTCCATAAGCTTGGTAATCTGATGAAAGTCCATGAGTTCCATTACCTCTGGCCAAACTGCTCGAGCCGCATCAATGTCAAAAAAATGCTGATGCACATGATCATTCTTCAGATTGCAGACCACAAACTCATGAACTTGATGATGCATCTTGCAATAAAACCGATTGTCGCGGCAGGTGCGCTGAGGGAAAGCATATGGGTTGAAGTTCATGCGGTGATTTTCCCAGTCAACTATGTTGAGACTCCCCCAGTTATCATGGACGGGCTCGTCTTTATTGACAGGAAGAGGTGGACCCTGTGATTGATAGGGAGTACATCCACAAGCATCCTTAGCATTCCTCTTGGTCCTCTTGCGAGCATAGGTGGTAGCCGCGGGTTCCTTGCCTGAGTGTCTGGGGGTTACCCCCGAGTAGGGGTAAGGCAAGTGCTAAAGGCAAGGTCAAAGGTGTTGTTTGACCGGGTAGATGGCTACCCGGTACTCGCTACCCGGTAGGTTTTTCTATCCGGTCGTACCCACCAATGGCCCAGAGGAGAAATCAAGCAAGTTATGTTCATCTGAGTAAAGAAGTTGGTCCGAGTAGAGGGAATGGGTTCCTACTCGGGCCAGAAGTCAGTGGAGCCGTTCTGACAAGGGATCCCGCGTATCCTGCGTCCGTACCGGCGTGCGGTTCAACTTACGGAGCGCGTGATTATCCGTGCTACGGCGTGGCTACAGTGCGGTAGGCGCCTGTCAAGTCCTGTCACTGACAGAGGGGACATGACAGGGCTAGGGGCCTACCCTATCTCACTGACAAGGGTGGACAGGTCCCATCTCCGAACGGCGCGACGACTTACGGCGCCCGCGTCAGCGAGAAGCCGGAAGCGTGCTCTATTCTGCAGTGCTCCTGTCACATCAGTTGTACCTTTTAGTCTTATTCTATTTGGCTGGGCACCAGTATATAAGGTGCCCTGCCCCCTCCTGTGCGAGGGTCGACACTCTGGATTGCTTTGCTTCACATAGAGAGAACTAGAGAGCTAGAATGGCTACTCGGCTGAAGGCCTGATTTGTACTGTGGCTACTCGGTAACAAACATATAGAGAGAAAGGCAAGAGTAGGGGTGTTACCTCCACACGAAGGCCCTGAACCTGGGTAAGATCTTGTTGTTTGCAGTGCTTGTGACATCCCACACGCGGCTACTCGCCGTGTGATCCCTCCCCGAGCACCTCCAGCGTCCATCGGCCCCAAACATTAGCCATCCCATGGCATTTGCCGTGGTACCACCACAACAGTTGGCGCCCACCGTGGGGCTACCAGCGGCGCTGGCTGGAGTCCATGTTCGGACGGGACTCATTTCTGCTACTGGGGAGCGCGTGGTATGTGGCCTTGTCCACAGATTCGGCTCCTTCGACTTCGTCACCCACAACCCCGGAGATTTCGGCGGGAGACCCATGCCGGCAGGCGGCTCGCACCTCGTCTACGTCGCCACCACCGTCATCTGCGAGTTCCCAGAGGTGGTGCTCGTCGCGGAAGATCCTCCTGCTGTGCTCGCTGCCCGCGGAAGGCCAACTGGCTGCTCTGCGGACAGCGTGGAGGTGATGGTGACCGGCCCGGCTATCGATGCCGGGAAGGGCGCGGCTGCCGCCGCGGGAGTCATCGAGGAACCTGCTGGCCCAAGTGCTGGCCAGAGGGTCCACAAGCCCTACGAGAAGGACTCGAACATACCTCTTTCCACAACACCGACGATACCGGCATCCGCCATGCGGATGGGCATGCTGCCTCCCACCGAGCTTGAGCTCATGACAATGAGGGCGCAGCTCGACCAGCAGCGCCAGGCGCTGCTCGCTGAGCACCTGGAGCTGGAAAAGGTTAGGCTTGAGCTTAGCCTAGACCAAAGGGAGTACAACAAGGCCCACGGCTTTACTCCTGTTGTTAGGAAGCCTAGCAAAGTAGGCGCTACTCGTCGCAATTTGGGCGCCGAGATGGCGGTAGTTGGTGAGGCTCCTAGCCAGTCTGCCACTGTAAACACCGAGCCTAGGCCCAGATACAGTGCCCCCGCCAAAACACTTAGAGCTGCAGAGGCTGTAGCTGATGAGTTGCCAAACCTTGCCGGCGACGCGCGCTAGGCAGCAGGAGAGGCTCAATGAGCTAGTGCTAGAAGCTGCTAGGCAGAATGAGGAGTTTTGGAAAGCCAATCCGGGTGCTGGCGCTTCTCAGATTGTGCACTCGCGTGCAGCGGGGTCTCATGACCAGGCGTCATCGCCGCTTCCCAACCGCGAGAGGGACCAGAGTGTGCACTCTGGGAAGAGTAGACAGATGCAGGTGTACGACCCGGTTCTCGTCGCAAAACAGCACGCTGTGCTGCGAGAGTCCGGTCAGAAACACAACTCTGCAGGAGCAGGCTATCAAGCCCATAAAGCTCACAGTAAGAGGCAAGATGGAGGCAACGAGGGACCTTCTCGGCGTCCTGCTGCTCAGCCTACTCGGCAGAGGACGCAACAGCCAGCTGCAGCACAGCCGCGTGCGGCTGCGCCAGCAGCCAACCCGGTGGTGCAGCCCGCAGTGGTGCAGGAGAACATATATGATGATGGCTACTCGGCGATGGGGCTACCCGGCTATGCTGACCCAAGAAATGTTGCTGACCGTTTGGGTGACCGCATGTTGGAGCCCAGTGATGCAAGGTACAAGCTGGACCGGATTAATCTGTCCGCACAACTCGAGAACAGGGGGCCGCCTGGCCCAGAATGGTTTGGCCCTCGTATCATGAATGAGCCATCCGTGAACCACTTTCAGCTGGCCAGGGGGACCAAGTGCTACAATGGCAGCACCAAGCCAGAAGATTGGTTGAGTGACTATGTCACAGCCGTGCACATCGCAGGCGGCAACCGGAGATGGGCTGTGCGGTATGTTCCGCAAATGCTTGAGGGTCCAGCTCGGACTTGGCTCAACAACCTGCCCAAGGACAATATCAATTGCTGGCTGGACTTCTCGGAGGCCTTCATCAGCAACTTCACCAGCACCTACAAGAGGCCGAATAGGCCGCATCAACTGTCTGCGTGCAAGCAGGGGGAAGATGAGACCGACCGCGAGTATCTTACTCGGTGGAGCACCTTGAGGAACACCTATGAAGGTGTGAATGAGGCCCAGGCCATTACTTGGTTCGCTCAGGGCTGCAGGCATGGCAGCATGTTGTGGCGGAAGCTGCAGCCTGAGATGCCGAGTACTCTCGCCGAGACCATCAAGATCGCAGATATGTATGCACTCGGCGACCCAACTCAGCCTCTGATGGACTCTCCTGAGCCAAGAAGGAACTACAACAGCAACAAGCGCAATGATTTCCGCAACAAGCGCCAGAGGTGACCGGATTGATACTCGGTATGATCCCGAGGATGTGAATGCTGTGACCACGGCTGCTGGGAGTAGCCAAAGGCAAAAAACTGCTGGAGCCCAATACGGGCAAAAGCAGAATCAGGGCCAAGGCATCAAGAAGCCATACAATGCTCCCCAGCAGGGTAGCGGCAACTCGGATCCGGCTCCGAACTTTGTCTTTGGGAGCATGAGGGATGGGCCATGCAGCTTCCATACTCGGCATCCGGCTAGGCCAGCCAACCACACTACTTGGTAGTGCAGCTGGTGGGAATAGATCAAGAATGAGGGCCTGCCCCCTCCTCCTCCACTGCCAGCTGCGAATGCAAATGTGCAGCCTATTCGGGCAGCTGCTCCCAGGCCTGCAGTGTTCCCGAGAAGAGAGAATGTGAACCAGGTGGCTTTAGGAGCTAACCGCAACTTCAAAAACAACGACAACCGCAACTACAACTACAACAACAACGACCGCAACCGCAACTTCTACACCCGCAACAACAACATGAATAACAACAACAACAACAACAACAACCAAGGTAACAACAACAACGGCAACAATGGTGGTGGAGACCGCAACCGGTACCAAGAGCACCATGAGAGCTACATGATCTTCACCTCCGAGCCTGCCGACAAGCAGTCTCTGCACAGGCGTGCGATGGAGGTCAATGCTGTGATCCCTGTTGTGCCTCATTACCTGCACTGGTGCAACCAAGAGATCACGTGGTCCAGAGCTGATCATCCTAGGGTGATGCCCAACCCGGGTAGCTCTGCTTTGGTGGTGGATCCCACCTTCTTGGGTACTCAGAAGAATGTCAGGTTCAGCAAGGTCCTGATCGACAATGGCAGCAACATCAACATTGTGTACAGAGACACACTCGAGAAGCTCGGGATGGCCGAGAACATGTTGCTACCCAGCAGGACCACTTTCCATGGCATTGTGCCGGGAGTGTCTTGCTCTCCAATCGGCCGCGTCTGGATAGACGTCCTATTCGGTAGTTGACCATCAGAGCCCCTACCATGCCCTACTCGGTAGGCCTGCTCTCAGCAAGTTCATGGCTTCTACCCATGCTGCATACTTGAAGATGAAGATCCCTGGTCCCAATGGAGTCATCACCATCTCGGGTGATTACAAGAGGTCTTTGGAGTGTGCCTCTGCTGGTTCTCAGTTGGCGGAATCCATGGTCATTGCTATCGAGAAGAAGATGTATGAGGTGGTGGCTATGGCGCAAGCAGCGCAAGGTGGTGCGCCTGGTATGCCGAGTTCCCAGTACGGGACTGCGTTCCAGGCGTCCCAGGAGGCAAAGAAGGTCCAGGTTGATCATGAGTTCCCAGACCGTGTTGCCATCATTGGCGCCGGGTTGGGAGAGAAATAGGAAAGCGAGCTCATCCACTTCCTCCGTGAGAATCGGGACGTCTTTGCCTGGTCCAATGAGGATTTGCCGGGTGTCCCGAGGGAGTTGGTTGAGCACTCGCTACATGTGCGGCATGATGCCAAGCCAGTTAAGCAGGCTATGCGCCGCTTTGGTGATGAGAGGAGGAAGGCTATCGGTGATCAGATCACCAAGTTGCTGATAAGCAACTTCATCATGGAGGTATTGCATCCGGACTGGCTAGCCAACCCGGTTATGGTTGAGAAGAAGAAGGAGGACCCCAAGGCGAATACCGCATGGCGTATGTGTGTGGACTACACCGACCTGAACAAGGCCTTCCCCAAGGATCCCTTTCCGCTACCCCGCATAGATCAGGTGATCGATTCCACTGCTGGTTGTGAGCTTTTGTCTTTCATAGATGCCTACTCTGGTTTTCATCAGATAACTCTCAACCCTGCTGATCAAATAAAGACTGCCTTTATTACCCCGTACGGGGATTATTGCTATCGTGTCATGTGCTTTGGGTTGCGGAATGCTGGGGCTACCTATCAGAGATGCATGCAGAAATGCTTGCATGATCAAATTGGCAAAAATGTGCAGGTGTACGTAGATGACATTGTCATCAAAACAAATAAAACACATACTCTGCTTAGTGACATTGAGGAAACATTTGCCAACTTGCGCAAGTACAAGATGAAGTTGAATCCAACTAAATGCACCTTTGGTGTCCCGGCTGGCAAGCTACTCGGCTTCTTGGTATCCAGTCGGGGCATTGAGGCCAATCCTTCAAAGATAAACGCTATAGAGAGCATGTCTTTGCCGAGATCACTGAAGGATGTGCAAAAGTTCACTGGTTGCTTGGCTTCTCTGAGCCGCTTCCTGGGCAGAATGGGCGAGAAGGCCTTGCCTCTATATCAACTGATGAAGAAGAGCGACAAGTTTGTCTGGACACCGCAAGCTGATGTAGCATTCAAGGAGTTGAAAGCCATGCTGGGTAGCGCTCCCATCTTGGCTAGTCCACTACCCAAGGAGCCAATGCTGCTGTACATTGTTGCGACTAACCGAGTGGTCAATGTTGTGATTGTGGTGGAGAGAGAAGAGGAAGGCAAGACTGTGCAGCGGCCAGTATACTATCTCAGTGAGGTGCTGTCCAGCTCCAAGCAGAACTACCCGCATTACCAGAAGATGACTTACGGCGTGTACCTGGGCGCCAAGAAGCTGAAGCACTATTTCCAAGAGCATACCATCACTGTGGTGAGTTCTGCTCCCATCTCGGACATCATGGGCAACAAGGAGGCAAGTGGCAGAGTAGCCAAGTGGGCGATTGAACTAGCCGTGTACGCTCCTGCGTATGCGAGAAGAGAAGCCATCAAGTCACAGATCCTAGCAGATTTTCTGGTGGATTGGGCTGAGGTGCAGTATTAGCCTCCTTCGCCAGTAGCCAACTACTGGAAGATGCATTTTGATGGCTCCAAAGTGAAGGAAGGCCTTGGTGCTGGCGTGGTGCTCACGTCACCTAAGAGAGATCAACTCAAGTATGTGCTGCAAATCCACTTCAAGGCATCCAACAATGTAGCAGAGTACGAGGCCGTGGAACACGGCTTGAAGGTGGCCAAGGAGGTTGGCGTGCAGCGCATCATATGCTATGGTGACTCGGATCTGGTGGTGCAGCAAGTATCAGGCACCTGGGATGCTCTGGATGCCAACATGGCATCATATCGGTTTCTGGTGCAAACAATGACTGGTTTCTTTGAAGGGTGTGAGTTCAAACACATACACCGAGCAGATAATGAGGCAGCTGATGAGCTGTCCAAGTTGGGGTCTTCTCGGTAGTACATCCCGGCTGGGATTGCCTTGGAGCATTTGAGAAAGCCATCTATCAAGCCATCCCCTAGCTCAGAATCCATATTCGTTCCTTCTCTGCCCGGCGAGGAAGCTGTTCCCATGGAGATTGACTGGGAGGTTGCAAAAGAGAACCCGGGGAATGCCGTCTCTATCCCAGGGACTGGCACCTGCAACCCGGGGACTATCCCTTCTTACTCGGGGACTGCCCCTCCTAACTCGGGGACTGTCGCATTCATTGAGGGGGTCCTTGCCGAGTGCTCGGGGACTCGTCCCCAACTCAGAAGAAGAAGAAGTGGTGGCTGATCCAATGGAACTGGACGAACCAGTGTTTCCCATCCGGGAGACACCGAGTTGGGCTCTGCCCATATTATCCTTTCTAAAGGAAGGCACCTTGCCGAGTGATGAGGTTACCTCGAGGCAAATCCAGAGAAGATCCAAAGGCTATACAATCTTCAGAGATGTGCTGCATATAAGAAGTCCTACTGGTGTGCTGCAGCGCTGTGTAGAGCCAGAGGAAGGAGAGGAAATTCTGGTGGAGATACATCAAGGGGAATGCGGACATCATGCCTCTTCTCGGGCTCTGGTCAACAAGGCTTTTCGGCATGGCTTTTTTTGGCTCACGGCCTTGAAGCAAGCTGAAGATATTGTGAGAAAGTGCAACGGCTGCCAAAGATTTGCAAGTAAGATTCATATGCCAGCTTCCGAGTTGAAGACCATTCCCATTACTTGGCCATTTGTAGTTTGGTGTTTGGATATGGTGGGTCCTTTCAAGCCAGCTAGAGGCAACATGACTCACATCTTGGTCATGGTTGACAAGTTCACCAAGTGGATTGAGGTGAAGCCTATTTGGAAGTGCGATGGAGCCACTGCTGTGATCCTGAGATATGGCTACCCGCACAGCATTATCACTGACAATGGCACAAACTTTGTTGAGGGTGCTTTTGCGAGGTTCTGCAGAGATAAGCGCATTTGGATAGATGTTGCATCTGTTGCGCATCCCGCCTCCAATGGGCAAGTTGAAAGAGCAAATGGCATGGTGCTATCAGGCATAAAGCCAAGGGTGATTGAGCCGCTGCAGAAAACACCTGGGTGTTGGCTAGACGAGTTGCCAGCGGTGTTGTGGAGTCTAAGGACTACCCCTAACCGGTCAACCGGCTACACACCATTCTTCCTGGTATATGGAGCTGAGGCCGTGTTTCCCACTGACCTAGAGCATGACTCGCCCCGTGTAACCCTCTACACTAAGGCAGAGGCTAGAGAAGCTCGAGAAAATGACGTTGACCTGCTAGAAGAAGCAAGAGAGCTAACTTTGTCACGTTCAGCTGTTTACCAGCAAAACTTGAGGCGTTATCACAGCCGGAAAGTGAACCCAAGGGTTTTTCGAGAAGGAGACATGGTGCTTAGGCTCGTGCAGCGCACGGACAGGATGCACAAGCTTTCCCCTCCGTGGGAAGGGCCTTTCATTGTGAGCAAGGCTTTGCACAATGATGCCTACTATCTGGTTGACGCACAGCCACCCCAGAAGAATAGGCCAGATAGGGCTGGAGAGGAATCCAAGCGCCCTTGGAATGTAGCTCTACTCCGACGTTTTCACTCATGAGCAAATTATGTATGTATCTTCTTATCCGAGTTAAACTCCTATTCGGCAATCTGAAATTGAACTCGGGGACTTCCCTCGTCCAAATTGTTCCTTGTGTTTACTCTGTTTTACTTTGTCTATTCGGTTGAACCACTTAGAATTTCAAAAGCATACAAAGTAGTGTGTTTAAACCCACCGGACACTCTGCGACCTGCTGTCCGCAACCCGGCTTCATGGCAAGCCAGAGAACAAGCCAAAGGGTCAATGAACACATGAAAAATTGCAAAGGAAAGGAAGCGTGTGGCAACCAAATAGAGTGTTTTTTACTGTTTTTTCTTTTCGGCTAAGTGGTGGGCAGCGTTACTATGATTTTTCTAAGTGGCTAAGTATTTGAAACTCCAACTTTGAACTCTTGTGACTCGACTACCAAAAATGCAACAAGTTGCAGGTAAGAGCTGAGATAAAAAGGAAGAGTGGATAAAAAATGCAACTCGGGGACTTGCATATGAACGCAACCCGGCATTGAGCCAGAGTTGCTAAGAACTTCAACTAAGATAAAACTGAGTAGCAACAAAGACTTAATAGTTGGATACATTTGCACCCGGCATCCCGGGGATCTGATAAGAGTTCTAGAAAATGAGTTTTTCAGGATTCACTTGGAGGTAGCATCGGTGTTGTCCGCAGCAGTGTTGTCAGCTTCAGCTTTCTCGGCATCAACATCAGCCTTGGCGCTGTCAGCTTCAGCTTCAGGGTTGGCGTTGGCGGCTGGCTTTGCGGTTGTAGTGGCAACGGAGATGGGATCCGTGGCCGAGGTGGATGCAGTAGACTAGAAGCTGGGCATCGGGAAGCTGCTGGTCGCGCCCAACTCGGGAGCCGCTTGCTGGATCACCATCTCGGTGGTGATGGTGGTCTCCTTGGCGCTGGATTGCGGCTTCTCGACTTCGGCGTCAACCTTGGCCTTCCCCTTCTCGGCGGATCCATCGGTGCCATCTTCTTCAAACATGCTCAAGCCGTCCGACTCGGCGTCACCTTCGTCATCGTCCTCTTCATCTTCGCCCTCGTCCTCAGGCTCAGTGTCTGGCTCGGGGAGGCCGTCGATGTAGGTGGCGGTGTCGGCATAAGAAGCGATCTCGTAGGCCACTGCCTTCCGGCGAGCGACGCAGTCGGGATCCTTGGTCCACTTGGAGTCTTCGCGCATCTCGAGGATCATGTCAAGATTGAGGTTCTCGTACCAGCTTGTGATGAAATGGAGCAGCTCGTCAGCTCCTGCCCGAGCTGCAGAGGTGCGCCATTTCTTCAACTCGGTCTTCACGCCATCCAGCTTCTCGGAGAGCGCGCTGAAGCTGTCTGGCCAGATTGATCCGGCCAGAACAGATCATGGAGTTTGTACGCTGTGGACACCATGGTGGTGCCCAAGCCCTTGAGTTGGCGGAGTTGGGTCTTGATGCTCAGAAGATTATCATTGACGCTGGACTTGGTGTCAATGGGCATCCCGGAGGCAGCTCGGAGTTGCTTGGCCTTCTCCAGAGCAGGCGTGCTAGCGGCGCGGAGATCAGGGAAGATATCTGAAAGAAAAACCAGCAAGAGTTAGAAATGGAGGCAGAGAAGAGATGAAACCAGGTAGAAGGAATGAGAAGAGAAGCAGCCAGGTGCAGAGAAGAGGAAACTTACGTTTGAGATCCACCAGCAGCGCATCCAGCTTTATCTTCCAGTCCTCCTCGTCGGCAATATGCATGTCTTCGATGCGGCGTGCGTCAGAGATTTGGAGGATGAGCTGCTCGTTGTGCTTCTTCAACACCGAGATCTCCATCTCAAGCGCCTTCTCTTTGGCCTTGGCGGCTGTCTTGACCTTGTCCTTCTCGGCAGCCTATTCGAGAGCATCCTGAAGAGCAGATTTCAGCTTCACCTGCATTTCTTCAAACTCAACTCTCTCAGCATCGCGCTCCTTCTGTATCTCGACATCTCAGGATTCCAGCTGTTGCTGCACTTCGGCGGGCATCAGGCAGTTAAGGTGCTCTTCCCGGAATTTCTTGTATTCTTCTGCAAAGAGAACAGTAGTGTCAACAGAGTAACAGAGTAAAAAAGAGGCAATTGTGCAGAGAAGGAAAGTAACTCACCTTCCAGAGTGGCAATTTTTCTCTGGGCTGAGGCAGCGAAGACCTCGCAGTCGCGATGCTTCTCCATCAAGTCCTTGAGCTTGCCTGCAGAGTAACCATGTTAAAGAAAAAAGCAAACAAATGGGCGTAAACACAAAACGCACAAACCGAAATGCTATAAGCTTACCTTCCACTTCAAAGATCTGGAGGGTCTTGTCCAAAGCCGCCTGCTCCATCGCCTCACCCATCTTCTTCTCGGCTTCAAGAGCCTCGAGTTTGTCCTTGGCAATGCGATGGTTCCAGAGAAGCCGGCGGAACACCTTTGTCCTCTTCAGGAAGCTATTCTGTGGAAGGGAAGAGAAAAAAGTCTAAGTATATTTGGAAGATTTTCCCCGAGTAGACGGCAACTCGGTCGAGTTTTCGCCTACTCGGCCCGAATCTCGGGGACTGGGGGAATGTCTAAGAAGTGAAGAGGTAAAAGAGGTAAAGAGGCAAAGAGAAACAGAAAAGAAGAGAAGAGAAGAGAACAAAGAAATGGCAACTCGGAAAAAGCATGAAAAGGAAAGAACACTTACAGCATAGGATTGCTCGACGTCCTCGGCGGCTTTGCGGAGGCAGAACAGCTTCCCGGCCAGAGCGCAGGTGGGGGAAGCGATAGTCATTTGAACAGCGCCGATGTTGGCTTTGTTCCAGTCGACACGGTAGTGGTCGACGGGACCCAGCGTCAGGCCGTCCCACTTTGGGACGCCGTGGGCATCGCTTTCCCAGACCTTGTCCACGAAGGCTACCCGGTCCAGGACCGCGGTCAGGCCCTTTGACTCGATCTCGTCCTCCTCGGCTTCACGCGAGTGGAGCTCAGGAACTGGTCGTGGGTCCTTGCCCTTGGACTTGACTTCAACCGCCTTGGCCTGGCCCCCCTTCAAGGCAGAGAGTTTCTTCTCGCCTTTGGCCCGCGAGATGTCATGTTGCTTGGACACCTCAAGCAGATATTGTGGCCAGCTGGTCTGTGTGAGGACAGCACCTCCGGTACTCGGCCCTTCGCCAGGGCCAGCAGATCCAGCAGCAGCCGTTTTGCTGCTAGAGGTAGGCCCGCCGATGGTGAGTTGTGTACTCTTTGTTGGTTTCCCGGCTGGCGCAAGCGGTGGCTTGGGTGGTGGCATCTGGTGCCCGGCCTGTGCAGCTTGGCGCGATGGATTCTTCCTGGTGGGCGCAGCTTCAAGCTTAGCAGTATTCTTGGGGCTCGGAGCAGTGCCCGCCCGAGAAGCGTACGGAGGCGCTTGGCGTGAAGCGGATGGAGGCATTTGCTGGGAAGTGGTCTTGGAGGTACTCTGCTTTGGTGGAGGGCTTGGCGCAGTCGGTGGAGTCGCCTGCTGGGTAGGCAGCACAGGGGGCCGGCTACCCTGCGTAGCGTCTGGCTGCGCTTGGCTCTGGAGAACTGGCTCTACCACTGTCTTCTCTACCCGCTGCTCGGCAGCGGGATCAGGCTGGAGGTCTGTTACTTCTTCTACCGCGGGGTTATCTTGAGCTACAGTATGATCGTCCTGCTGCTCGACGGTGTCGTCTTGCCGCTCCAGCGCGGCACTGTCTTGTTGCTGCTGGAGGTTTTTGTTAGTGTCCCCCCCCCCCCCCAGTTGTTGCGGCAGGGGGAGACGGTGGCATCTCGTCGTGAGCAGCGTCTTGCTGCTGCTCCAAGTTCTCATCTTCAACCTCTTCACCAGCGCCCGCGTTCTCGGCGCTAGTGTCTTCTTCTAACTTAACAGGAGAGGACGCACGCGTCCTGTCCTGCTGGGCTGGTTCATCGTCCCCGTCTGAGAGTTCGACGAGCTTCTCGAGGTCCATAACTGCTTTCCTCTTGGAGCGAGTGGGAGCTGCTGCAGCATCAGCGTCCAGAGGGGCGCTGGAAGAGGGAATGGTTCAGAAAAGGAGAAGGAGAAAAGCATAAAGAGAAACATCAACAAAGTGGTACTCAGATGGAGTGACTTACCCTTTGGTGGTAGGGGGTTGTCTTCTGGCGGTGGTGGTCTTCTTCTTCTCGGTCTTCTTGGTCTTCTTGGCAGCAGGTTCTTGGGCACCACTGCCCACCCTCTTCCGGGTTGTGGGAGCAGCCACAGATAGAGGCTTGACGTCAATGGGCTCCTCGTCATCGTCGTTCAGCTCTGGATCCTCTGCAGAGTAGAAGAGAAAAGGAATTGAGGAACATAAAAGGAAATCAGAGTGCGCTACTCGCGGTCAGAGAGGTGAACTTGGTCACCTTCGTCATCCTCAGACCAGTCCCGGATAGACGCGCCAACTTGGTGCTTACCAGGCTGATGGGCGTGAGGGATGCAGAGCGTGTCCTGGGTGTCGTAGGCGGTCTCATCATCTTCTTCTCGGTCATCCGACCAGATTCCCTCGAAGACTTCAACGTCTTCTTCTCCCTGGCGATCGATGTGCTGTAGAGGCAAACAGATGGCACAAGCAAGTTGAGTTCTCAGCTAAGGGGTTCTACTCGGAATAGCATGCAAACACAAAGCATATTAAGCTAAGGGATTCTAGTCGGAATAGCATGCAAACACAAATCATATTAAGCTAAGGGGTTCTACTCAGAATAGCATGCAAACACAAAGCATATTAAGCTAAGGGGTTCTACTCGGAATTGCATGCAAACACTAAGCATAGTCAGCTAAGGATTTCTATTCAGCATGGCGTGCAAACACAAAGCATATAAAGCCAACAAGATATCTGTGATACTCTACTCGGTGCAGCATGCAAAGACTAAGCATATGAAGCTGAGAAGCCATTTACTCGGTATCAGAGTGCAGAAACAAAGAACAGAAGGCTAACCTGTTCGATTCGCTTGAGGCGGCTGTACGGCACAAAGCCATACTGCCAGGTGTCGGAGAGTGTTGTCTGCATGATGGATCTCGCCCAGATGGCCACCTCGGCTGTGCTGAGCTCGAAGGTGGTTGTCCTCGTGCAGTCTCGGCTTCCTCCCATATAGCACATCTTGTGGGAGCGACGCTGGAGCGGGAGCACTCAGCGCGAAATCCAGCACGCGATGGGATCATCTCGGCGGAATCCCTCATCCTGCAACTCGGCAAGGCGCCGCTCGATCTTGACAACGTCCTCGATGTTGCTCTTGGGATTGTAGCCCCAGTTCTGCTGGGTTGGTCTTGCGTTCTTCCACTTCGGAAGCCCTATCGTTGTAGCATCATGGCGCATCCCGTCTGCATCATCGCGCGGGCGCTCTCTGTGTGTCCTGGGTTGGGGATGCTCTGTTTGTGGAAGAAGAAATAGCGAGCCCAACTATGGATAGTTGGGTAGACGCCAAGAAAAGCTTCGCAGACCACGGCATGGATAGAAAGCATGACCATGGCGTTGGGGGGAGATGATGTGGCTGGAGGCCGAAATTCTTGAGGAACTCGGAGAAAAATTCGGAGATTGGAAGGCCGAAGCCGCGCTTGAAGTGCGCAAGGAAGACTACGAATTCGTCCTTCTCGGGCATGGGGATGATCTCGTTACCTGGCTGCCTGCACCTCACGCCGGGAGGAACGCGACGGGTGTTGACGAGCCACTGGCAGTCCTCCGCCGTGACCTCCGATCCCTCCCAACCGGCGCGGGCGGCGGCATCGTCTTCTCCGCGAGCCATGGAGGCGGAAAGGCTTGTGGAAGGTTGGAGTTGGAAATTGAGTGGAGGAGTCGCTCTCTGTCTCTCTGGCGGCGTGTGGAGCAGCGACGCAGCAAGGATTTGCGGTGGCGGTGTGCTCGACGGCGGCGGAGAGGCGAGGGGGCGCGAGATTGGAAATGGCTGGAAAGAGGAGAAGAGGGCGTCGAGGGGGTATTTATCTCTCCCCCTCGAGTTGCCGTTACCAGCGGATTATTCGCGGATTGATCGTGCACAGAGATCGTGTGGCGTGGGTTGCGCAACCGTTACAAACGCACATAGCGCATATCGCGCGCGTAACGGGCGCAGTTAATCCCACGTCGAGATCGTGGGCACTTTAGTGCGGTTGAAGTGACTTAACAGGCTAGTGGGCCGGGGGTGCAGTTATTGGCGCGTGGCCTGCTGTACTCGAGGCACCGAGGCGTAGGGGGCACAGGGGTGTGACACGTGCCCCGTAGCGACACGCAGAGGTGGATTCGCACCGTTTGAGCGGGATTGTGTTTCGAGATTTCGCTAAGTCATTTTACTCGGCGTCACAGAAGAAAGGTGTTGCTACTCGGAGAAGCAGAGATGCAAGCAAGAATTGAAGGGTCGTGTGGAGGTGCTACTCGGCCCCTTTCAGTTACGAAGAGAAGATTTGTTTTAAGCTGGCAGGGCCGAGTGAACAAGTTCGTAGGACTCTACCAGCTTCGAGGACTAATGTCGGGGGGTTACCCCTGAGTAGGGGTAAGGCAAGTGCTAAAGGCAAGGTCAAAGGTGCTGTTTGACCGGGTAGATGGCTACCCGGTACTCGCTACCCGGTAGGTTTCTATCCGGCTGTACCCACCAATGGCCCAGAGGAGAAATCAAGCAAGTTATGTTCATCCGAGTAAAGAAATTGGTTCGAGTAGAGGGAGTGGGTTCCTACTCGAGCCAGAAGTCAATGGAGCCGTTCTGACAAGGGATCCCGCGTATCCTGCGTCCGTACCGGCGTGCGTTTCAACTTACGGAGCCCGTGATTATCCGCGCTACGGCGTGGCTACAGTGCAGTAGGCGCCTGTCAAGTCCTGTCACTGACAGAGGGGACATGACAGGGCTAGGGGCCTACCCTATCTCACTGACAAGGGTGGACAGGTCCCATCTCCGAACGGCGCGACGACTTACGGCGCCCGCGTCAGCAAGAAGCCGGAAGCGTGCTCTGTTCTGCAGTGCTCCTGTCACATCAGTTGTACCTTTTAGTCTTATTCTATTCGGCTGGGCACCAGTATATAAGGTGCCCTGCCCCCTCCTGTGCGAGGGTCGACACTCTGGATTGCTTCCTTCACATAGAGAGAACTAGAGAGCTAGAATGGCTACTCGGCTGAAGACATGATTTGTACTGTGGCTACTCGGTAACACACATATAGAGAGAAAGGCAGGAGTAGGGGTGTTACCTCCACACGAGGGCCCTGAACCTGGGTAAGATCTTATTGTTTGCAGTGCTTGTGACATCCCACACGCGGCTACTCGCCGTGTGATCCCTCCCCGAGCACCTCCAGCGTCCATCGGCCCCAAACATTAGTCATCCCATGGCATCTGCCGTGATACCGCCACGACACTGAGAATGGATGAGAATGCAAGTGCATATGCAAGATGAGTGTACATGGTCAGATTGAAAACATTGTTTAATTAATTTTGGTTGGTTGACAGAGTAATTAGAAGTGGATGAATAAGCGATCATGATAGTGAGAGTATGAGCAAGAAAATACATAGCTAACATGGGAGGGCAAACAAATTACTTAGAGTTGGGTTTTTTTATGTCATAGTGGTACTTGGAGTGGAATGAACCATTTAGTACAAACCAAATATGAGAGTGCAAGCAAAAGTCCTAGGTCTTGGCCATATGGTGTAAGCATGGTACTAGATTGATTTCACAAGGCATATGGGTGAGGTGACACTAGTGGCAACATGTTAATAGGAAATCCCTAAGCATGGCATCACTTAAGCATGAATCCCTAAACATGGCATCACTTAAGCAAGAAATCCCTAAACATGATGGAAGCAATAGACACTAGGGGCATCACTAAATACAAAACCCTAAGCAATATCCCTAAACAAAAAGTCTCTAATCATTTAACATGGCATAACTAAAATAAAAAGATCCTAGGAAATATCCCAAATAAATATTTAGCCGCAAGACATGGGAACCCTAAGCAAGAGGATACTAGAATGGGCCAATAAGCAACTCACAAATTGATTGAGTACCCGGACTGGAGTCCATGGTGGAGGTCTTCAAGCAATGGTATGGATCTCCTCTTAATCACCACAAATGAGGATTCCGGTTGGAGGAGTAGGGGAGAGAGAGGCTAGGGTAGCATATCTGAGGAGTAGGGAGGTTGGGATGGAGTCTAGAGGGAAGGGAGGGTGGGTAGAGGAGAGTTTGGTGCATGACACCCATGGTGTTTTTCAGGTGGGGGGAGAGAAGAAGATGGGATCTACCCCCCCCCCCCCCCACGCGTGGCTTTAAGTGGTGCACAGGGAAGCCGGCCTGGCCGGGCACCAGACCGGGCGCTAGGCTGGGCACCCAGCCGAGCCGGCCGGCCTCGACCCCGGCCTAAGCCGGGCACCCAGCGAATGCCAGGCTTGGCACCCATCCGGGGCAGCTGGCCTCGACCCCGGCCTGGGCCGGGCACCCAGCGAAAGCCAGGCCAGGCACCCAACTGACACCGCCGGCCCCTAGGCCGGATTTTCAGAAAAAAAACTTCTCCCCTTTAAAAAAAAAACTTCCCTCCTTTTTGTGTTGGATTTTGAATGTGTTGGTTTGTTTTTTGAGTAAAACAAATTTAGGCATACCACCAATTTAAACAATATGGATACAAGAATTTGTTCCAAATTTTTGTTTTAATCAATTGGTTTGACCATGTACATAATGCAAGGTTGATGTATGAAGCATGATGTTGTGCACATGGAGCAAGGGTTAGTATGATGATTTCCTCACACATCCAATGTAAGAAAGAATAAAACCACAAAGTTGCAAAGAGCAACATTGGATGTCTTATGGAATAGAAGAGCGAATATGCATATGATTTGAACACCAAATATCTTATTAATATGAAGAACCAAACAAAACTCGAATATTCGATTTGGGCGGTGGCCTTAGCCACCATGTATGAGTATGCTCGATATGACACCGCGAAGATATATCTTGGGTGCATTGTCGAAACTCATCATTGAAGCACATTATATCATTTGAAATGACCATTATGGATGATTTGTTTATTTATGCATTATAGGAGTAGTGTTGACTCATTAATTGAGCTAAACTCCCCCTATGTCTATGCGTACATCTAAGAGCCAAATAGGATTCTAGTAGAGGTGTGTATGCAAGATTTTCAATCAACTAAAATTGCTTGCACATATGACATTGAGCTCACTCCTTAATTGCTTGAATCTCTTCTCATCTAGAGGTTTTGTAAGGATGTTGGCAAGTTGATATTTGGTGTTGATATAGGAAAGTGAGATATCTCCATTGGCCACATGATCTCGAATGAAATGATACCGAATCTCAATATGCTTGGTCTTGCCATGAAGTACCGGACTGTGACCAATCTTTATAGAACTGTCATTATCACATAAAAGAGGCATTGTCTTAATCTCAATTCCAAAATCCTTAAGACATTGCCTCATCCATAAAATTTGAGAGCAAGAACTAGCGGTGGAAATATACTTCGGTTCCGTGGAGGAGTTGGCAATGCAATTTTGCTTCTTGGAAGACCAACACACGAGTGACCTACCAAGGAATTGGCAAGCACCCGAGGTTGATTTTCTATCCACCTTGTCACCTCCCCAATCCGCATCCGAATATCCCACAAGATCAAAATTTGTGTTTGATGGATACCAAAGGCCATGTGTAGGAGTGTCAACCAAATACCTAAGAATCCTTTTGACCGCAATCATATGGCTTTCCTTGGGGTTAGATTGAAATCCTGCACAAAAACCCACACTAAACATAATATCCGATCTAGATGCACAAAGGTAAAGCAAAGATCCAATGATATAACGATAAAGTTTGGGATCAACCGGTATACCTTCGTGATCCATAGTAAGATTCACGGTTGTTGACATTGGATGGGCTAGTGGCTTGGCATTGTTCATATCAAATTTCTTGAGCATGTCTTGAATATATTTTGCTTGACAAATAAAAGTTCCTTCATAATATTGCTTGATCTCAAAACCAAGAAAGAACTTCAATTCTCCCATCATAGACATCTCAAACTCACTTGTCATTAATTTGGAAAATTGGTCTACAAAACTCACATTAGAAGATCCAAATATAATATCATCAACATGTACTTGACAAATGAAGAAATGTCCATCTACACTCTTGGTAAAAAACGTGGGGTCAATTACCCCAAGTACGAAACCACGATCTACTAGGAACTCCTTTAGATGATCATACCAAGCACGTGGGGATTGTTTGAGGCCATACAAAGCCTTATGGAGGAAGTAGACATGGTTAGGATACTTGCGATCCTCAAACCCCGGGTGTTGTTTAACATATACCAATTCACTTAGAGGACCATTCAGAAAAGCACTTTTAACATCCATTTGATGCAAGATGAAGTTATGGCTAGTGGCAAATGCAAGTAATATACGAATGGATTCAAGTCTAGCTACGAGCGCGAAAGGTTCACCGTAGTCAAGTCCTTCGACTTGAGAGTATCCTTGAGCAACCAAACGAGCCTTGTTGCGAATCACTTGCCCATGAGAATCTTGCTTGTTCTTGAATACCCATTTTGTTCCAATGAAATTGTGATCCTTGGGTCTTTCCACTAGTGACCATACTTTGTTTCTTTCGAAGTTATGGAGTTCTTAATGCATGGCTTGAACCCAATCTTCATCTTCAAGAGCATCATACACTTTTATAGGTTCAACATGAGAGACATATGAATGAATACCACAAAACTTGAGCACTTGTCCATGAGTGGAGACACTTCTTCCCAAGCCACCAATAATATTCTTTTGATAATGTGACTTTTGTTGCAATATTGAGGCTTGACAAGTCATGATACAAACTAGTGCATCATCGACATTCTCATTTGGAGGGATATCCTCATCATTTCCTTCATCAAGACCATGATCCATCCGGAGTGGAGTTTTTGGTGAAGAATCACCAAAATCATTTCCACCATTATCATTGGGTGGATCTTGATCACTTTATTGATGAGAGGTATCCACTTGAAGGTCTTGTTCTTGTTCTTGTTCTTGGTCTACCATTTGATTGGTGGTTTGTCGTGGGATAATCACGGCAGACGTTACCGGGGGTAACTGATCTTGGGGCAAGACGACACAGGCGTTTGGGAGAGGGTTTAGCTCAGAGGAAAACATGATGATGAATTTTGATCTGGTAGCCGGCAATCAAGTCTCCGAGTCTCCGATCTCAAGATAACAACTCGAATTGCGTGTTACACTAGATACTCGATATTAGGCGAGATTGCTAGAACTCTTGGATCTCTCAAAACTAGACTTAGGGGTCGGTTTATAAAGCACCGTACCCTCCTGACTTGCCCTCCAAGGCGCACCCTGAACCCTACCCGAACACTGCTTACAAACCCTAGCTTTCCTTACCGCAACCCACAATCCGGGTTACGAGGCCTACAAACTTTGGGCCTTCCAGAAGTTTCGCTATCCTTAGCCGGATCCTGCGTCGTGTCCCTTGGGCCGGGTTACACCTTGGAGTTGGCCTACCGGGTTATTATCCCTACATCAGTAGTCCCCAGAATAGCTTGGGCTTCACGGATTCTTCCCTGAAGCACTGGCTATTTCCTGCAAAAATATCAAACGCACAAGTGTAGGGAGGCCGGGTTAAAGTGCTTTGTTATATAGCTAGGCTTAACTCCATGGCAGCCATATAGTAACCCGGCTTTTTCTCCGGATACTTTGCTTAACTTTCCCGGTTTAAGCTTTGATAAAATGCCAAAACTCCATACTTTGCTCGATAGTTGATCCTGATACCCCGGAGAGGATCTCTTGCTCAGTATTTGAAGCATATCTCGCAAACTTCGAACAGGTAGTCGTTACCCCGTAATTTCTGGGTCCCACCCGTTGGACTGAGTTTTTCCACCCGTGCCATTATAAATAGGCCCCTAGGGGTAACCCTAACCCCAACGGCTCACTTTCCCCAATTCCTCTTCCTTCCTTCCTCCGTGCTCAAGCCCACAGAGTGCCATTACGGAAACCTCACGCGCATCACCGGAGCCCATCTGTCGCCGGCTGCGCTCCGCCACAGTGCGTTCCGCCCCGCCGCCAAGACCCCCGACTTGCCCGCCAGGAATCGCGAAGGGACACCAGGCCTGTGCCATTTGCCTCTGCAGGGCTTCACTTCGATCTCCTCCGGTAAGCCTCTCGCACCCATTAATTTTGCCCTTGCAATTTCAGGATTTTACCTTAAACCAGATCTGAATCCACCCGCCAATCATATCTCGGGTCACGCCGAACTAGGCGGCTTGTATTCATTCCAGCTCATCCAATGGATAGGATATAGACTTCAGTTCACTCTCCTACTACCTGTAACCACTAATTTCGCCACAAATCTAGAAATGGGAATTCCAATCTGGGCTCGGGCCACCCAAATTTTCCGCCCTTGTTCCTGTCACCCGGAAAATCCTCCTTTTTCCAGTTCTTTTGCTTGCGATAGATACACGGGCAACCATTCATCATTCCCGAACACTTATTAACACATAAGCCTCTATAATTTTTATAGCAATGCATGACACCCGGATAATTTGAACCTTGCTCCGCAAAATGATACTCGGACAATATTTAGCTTTCATGTTGTCTCGATACCGCTCGTCAATACTCGACCAACTGACAGTTCCCGAGTCTTATTCCTCATGCCCTTCTACCTGGTACTCTGCAGGTTAACCCCATGGCGCCCAAGAAGCAGGGGAAGCAGCCGACCAAGGCCAAGACTACCAACTCCATATCCGCCAACTGGGCGCGATCTTCGGTCACCAAGGCCAAGTTAGAAGAATTGGTCGAGTTAGGGGTTCTTCCCCCTCAAGAAAATATTCACTGGAGGGTGCCGGGTAACGAGACCCGACCTACACCAGCAGAAAATGAGGTAATATGCTTTGTGGAGCACGTGACCCGGGGCTTCCGTCCTCCGGGTCACCCTTTCTTTCGTGATGTTTTGAGCCATTATGGCCTTCGCATATTTGACATAGGGCCTAACTCTATGTTAAATATCTCTCACTTCATCGTCCTCTCCGAGTCATACTTGTGCACTCCGCCAAGTTTGGCTCTTTTCATTGAACTTTTCCAGTGCAAACCGTGCCGCGAAAGCGGCGACGGGGCACTTCTCGCTTGCGGCGTGGTTTCCATCCAGCGCCGCAAGAACTCTCTAATGCCACCTCTTACCCTCAACTCCCACGTCAAACATTGGCAGCTTTCTTATTTTTACTGCCGGGACACTTCCCCACCCGGTGAAAAGAAATTGCCGGGTTACTCGGAAGGCCTGGTTGACATCTCTGAGACCTTTAGCGCCTTTGCCCCTGACTCGGACAGGGAAGCAATCCTGCCTTTATTGGCTAAAATCTCCATTCTCTCGGCCCAAGGCCTCATCGGGCTTAACCTGGTGAAAACTTGGGTCGATTTCCGTATCCAGCCCAACTCCATCCGCACAAAATTAATGTGCGAATACTCGGGGCAAACCACGGACCCGATCCGGTACTCCACCAACATTTTCGCACCTAGTGATACCAATAAAACTATCAAAGGCTTTTTGACAGAAAAGCTGGAGGTAATCCGGAATATAGCCGGATTAGAGCCCTTCACCCGCGAGAACCCGGCCCCCGCGGTAAAGACCTGGTTTTCATATTTTCAACTTCATCCTTTCCACCTATTACAGCTAATAACCCTTGTTCTTATGCCTTCACTTCAGGCCGATGATGATTTCTGGAAGATTGGCACTCCTCCTAACTCCGGAAACCCGGAGGAGAAAGAGGATGCCATTAACTCGGATGAAGGTACATTCTAACTTTCACTTAGTTCTTTTGAATTCATCGTGTTCTGTTTTTCATTTCCCAACTGTAACCTTGATAACTTCCAGAACAAGAAGACAAGGACGAGGAAGAAGAAGCTGACGGCAAAGTGGAGTCCGCCAGCGACGAAGATGAAGCAGAGCCGACAATCAAGGTTGGATCTAAGAGAAAACCTCAAGGGGTCGTCTTCAAGGTTCTATATCATTTCCTTGCGTCCAATTTGCATTCCTGTGATAACATGCATGAGCTAACCCTGATGTTATCCCTTTGGCCGTATCTGAAGGAGTCGCCTATGACCAAGCGCAGGGCGACTCGGAATTACCCGGGTAATGATGCTCTTAACCCGGGTATTCCATCCTCTCCAGCCCAGCGCGCTGGTATTCACCATACCCCTCTTTAGACATAGAAATCTTTCCAAACCATTCCCTCACAGGGTAATCTCATGTCTTGTTTGGTATTCTTCAGTTTCATCCGGGTCCAGCGGCGAATTCCCTGCGGACTTTGCGGTGAACCCCGGGTAAAGTTCTTTTCCTGATGTCATATCACACTTTCATCGCCCTTTCTTAACTATACGCTGGCTACCCACTCATACCTTCTTTAGGGCCACGGTCATTGTTAGCGACCAGGAAGACATGGAGACCAACGACCCGGGTAAAGGGAAGCCGACTGATGATGTGTTAGCCACATCTGGCGACGAACAAGCGTCACCAACAAACCCGGCCAGGCAAGAAGCCGGGTATCCGATAGCCTCGCACGCAAGCGAGAAGGAAAAAGCCGCGACTTTGGGCGTAGGAGGAGGACCAGACTCCGACATTCGGATGACCCGAGTGCCGTCTCCTGCCAAGAAGAAAACTTCTTCTCCGAGTTTCCACGGCCCCGGGTCTTCTAACTCGGGTAACGATAATTTTGATAAGCTGATGAGCGCTCTCCTCACCATGAAGGCCTCAGAGAGCAGTGTCCTAGAGCGCATGGCTGCAGCGCATCAGGTAATAATACTTGATATCTCTTAGTATACGCCTAGTCCCCAAGTTCCGAGCATAGCTTGTTAAAGTTTTGCTTGATACTTTGTGCAACATTCGGCTTGCTATGATGCCCGACTGACACTTTCGCGCTCTGTTTCTTACAGGCGGAGGTGACCCGGTCCGATGAGATTTTACTCAAGATGGAACGACTCCTGCTTGCCGAGGTAAAACGAAGAGAGGCCCTTGAAGCTGACGTGGAAACCTTGAAGAAAGACGTTTCCAAATACAAGAAGAAGTGCAGTACTGCCCAAACCGCGCTGAAAAAATTATCGGACCAGATTGCCGATACTTATCGCATCTTGCTTAGTGAGTTTTCGCTGCCGACTAACTTCGTGCCTTTACTTTGTCATATGATACTCTGGATTACTGATATGTCCTTCCTTTGATTCAACTGTAGGTGCCAACCTTGCGGCCCCAGAAGAAGATGTTGTTGCCAAGGCTAAAACATTGAAGACTGTGCTCCGGACCTTTTTTGCCGGCACAAAGCTTATATTGGATGCCGTGAAATGGCCTACCGAGGTATACCCGGGTGAGGAAAACCTTAATCAAGCCTGCTCCATAGTGCCTGGGTGGATCGAGATATGGAAACGTTCGGCCTGCCGGATTGGTATGACCCGGGCCTTTACACTAGCTAAAGCTTATTTTCCGAAGCTTGACCCGGCAAAGGTAATATCCGGGTTTCCCGAATTCAAAGCTGATGGCTCCAGGTTTGTACCCAAGGATTTCAAGGCCATACAATCCTCGGTGCGCCACTCGGCAACCGCTTTGGCCGATAAGATGGATCTGGGCATGGTTATGAGTTCATACGATGCTGAAGGCAACATCATACAGGAGAACGCACCCCCTCCTTTTGATATTTTGGAGAAATGGGCGGCTGATTTGGCCAGGAAGAAGGAAGAAACCGCTAAGAGAGAGGCCGAGTTAGGATCAGGGCCAACCACCTCTACACCAGCTGTCCCTCCGCCTGTCCGTCCTGATGCGGGGAGTCCGGGTGATGCCGCTGGGAAAGCTAAGGAGCAAGCCCGAGACCCGGAGAACTCTACTCAGGAGGCCGAATAGGGCAATGCCATCATAATACCTCGATAACTTGATATTGTGTATTCGAAACTAGTATACTTTTGATGGTGCGCCTGTGCACCCTTGATATTGGTATCGTAATTTGTAACGTACTTTTACTCCGTGATGCACTTGTGCCTTTCCTGGCCTTTTGATAAGTTTGATACTTGTCTATTCTTGAACTTATTCTCGATACCCGACTCTCTTTTTGGTTCCCCTTGTGAGACTCGGTTTTCCGAGTACCACGGGTTTTGATAAGCGGACTTTTCTTTAAGTCCCCAAGACTCGGATGCTAGGGTCTTTCGAGCTTTGATAGCCAAGCAGTTTGTTTCTGTTTCGAAGTCCCCAGTCCCCATGACCCAAAGTCCGAGTCAGGGGGGTGTGGCCTTTCTCAGAGAACAAATTGTTTTCTACCGAGCCGAAATCCTATAGCCGTCCCGTGTAGGTACTGAAGTTATGCTTGATAATCGTTGAGTTTTTGGCTGTTAGCCTTGTACTCTGCATAACTTGTGGTTTAGATGACCCTTTTGACTATCTTGTACTGTAAGCAGGTTTTTGCGTGGATACCATGTTGTTACATCTATACGAAAAACAGGGTCAGGCAAGTCCCATTGGGCTGCACGGCTGATTGTAATCGTAAGCGAACAGATCATGCCACATTAGTGCGAGTCACATCGAGCTTAAGTAAGAATAGTCAAGAAAATTTGGCTCCTTTGTCCGGTTATAAGATTGCAGCCGTACTCGTCTTGCGAGTAGTCAGCCCTTATAACTCATAGGCATCAAGGCCGGGCCTTTGGGTTTGTGACTGTGCAATTCAAGCAACCAGCCCCCAAGACCTATATATATGCAACATACTTGATGATACTGATGTACTGATAGCAGTGAATACTACTTACTTGTAATCGAAGCAAAGATCATAATAAGACTTGATAACCATCTTTTTTACTGATACGAAAAAGTTTGGGTCAGCAGGCCGCCTCATTAAAAACCTTCCGGTCCCCTTAGGTACCCTGGGTAGGAAAAGAGCGCGTCTGAAACCTGCTGCCCGTTACATTGTTTAGTTCTTTTTGGGAATCGGTCCGCGACCGATGCACACTCTCCATTTGTTGGACTTTTTCATGATGAGTACCGGGTTTGCTAGCCAATCCGGGTGAGGTGTTCCCATGACGCGGCTAGCTGTGAACGGCGGTGTGATTTCTTCTCCTATGCCAGATTGTTTAGAGGAATCGTTCTTGATGAAAGCCACCATCTTAGCATCTTGTTCTGACCTGGGTCTTGCTTTTTCTCCTTCAGTGCTCGGCCTTTTTGAGGTGGTCCTGTCCTCCGGGTCTGCTTGAGACCGGTAATGTTTGAGTTCCTCTTTTCTACAGGCTTGCTCGGCCATTGCCGCGTCTCCTTCATCGCATTCAGCTGCTATATCTCGATTTCCATGTATGGTAATGGTCTGCTTAGGACCCGGAATTTTTAATTGTAGATACACATAACATGGCCTCGCCATGAATTTAGCATAAGCCGGCCTTCCAAATAGCGCGTGATACGGACTGCGCAACTTAACCACCTCGAAAGTAAGCCACTCAACTCGATAATTGTCCTTTGATTCCCCAAAAGCTACTTCCAATGCGATTTTTCCCTCGGGGCATGCTGAATGACCCGGTACTATACCATGGAAAACTGTCGTACTTTTTTGGAGCTGAGATTCCTTGAGACCCATGCGTAGAAAGGTTTCCCAGTACAGGATATTGATGCTGCTTCCTCCATCCATCAGGACCTTTTTCAGTTCGTACCCATTGACCAGTGGCGCAACTACCAATGCTAAGACTCCTAGGTGTTCTACTCTTTCCGGGTGATCTCTTCTGCTCCATGTTACATCTTGTTCTGACCACCTCAAATATCTCGGGATAGCCGAAGAGATTGAATTGACCGCTTGCTTCAGTATCTTTTTATCCTTGTTAGAGCCTCCTGTAGTATGCACGTGATATTGACCCAACTGTTTGGGGTTGGCCTGGAAACCTCCAGCTCCCCCTTGATTGTTGCCCTGATTTCCGCCTGCCGGGTTACCGGCTGGGGGTGGGCCGTTGCCCGGGTTTCCACCCTGACCCGGTCCTCCTCCGACCCGCACCTCGCATGGCTCTGTTCACTTCCTCGTTCTTCCACATCTGTAAGTCGGCGCATTGATCCAAGGAGTGATTAGCCGGTTTGCCGTTCCTGCTGTGCTTTGGGCATGCCATTCTAAAGATGTCCCAACTGTTACCTGGCCTTGGAGGCCCTTGATAGTGTCCTCCATTGTGATTTCCAGTGTTAAAATTCCCTTCAGATCTGGGTCTCGAAGACCCGGCCTCTGTGTTGGCGACAAACTCGGAGCCTCCTTCAAACGGGCGCTTGTTCTGGCTATTTCCGTTATTACCCGGTGCTGATCCATTGCCGGTTCTTCCGCTATTACTTGTGTTTGCTTTTGCCTTTTTGTCATCAACTTCCTCCTCTGTAGTATCTGTTGCAGCGTGTTTGTTGCACGCATCCATCAATTCTCCCATTGTAACCTCCGACGCATTCCGACTGGATTTCATGCGGGTTAACTTTTGCACTAAAGGTATATACTTGCATGTTTTTGCCATAGCTTGTAGTGCATCCTTGGGCGGAATATCTGTGGACGAGTGAAGTATCTCCATAACCCGGCGCACCCAACTGCGCGCCGACTCTCTCTTCTTCTGAACGCATCGCTCTAGATCATCAATAGTGAACAATTTTCTGCACGTCCCATGAAAGTGCTTGACAAACGCGGTCTTCAGTTCCTCCCAGGACTTGATCGACCCTTCCGGCAGATTGGCGAACCATAACTTCGCTGCTCCCTCTGACATCATCAGGTACATGAACTTGGCTTGAAGATTCTCGGATGCATTGCGAATCGACATTGCCATCTCATAACTGCTCAACCATGTTTCTGGGTCCATAGTCGGCTCATAATTCACTACCTTTCCTGGTTCTTTGAATTTTTCCGGGTAAGGTTCAGCCATGATGTTATCCGAGAGACACTTAGGTCCTGCGAGAATGGTAGAAGCTGGCCTCACTCGGGAAACATGTGATCCTACGGGGGGCACAACCGGATGTGGTGCTGCTGGTAACCCCTGTACTAAAGACCCGGCTCCGGCTCTCCTGGCCCTGGAGCTATTCACAACAGCTTGCGCTGCTGATGCCGCCGGCGCCGCTTGAACGTGGGGAGGAGGCGGCATTTGCTGCTGCTCTTCCCTCCGCCGCGCTGAACTTGTTGGGATATTGCCGGTATTTCCTCGTTGCTGGCTGAAGTATGGCGTCCCATGCATCCCACTTCTATGATCCGGATAATTGGCTTGCTGTGCCACCGCAGTGCGTAACATATCGATCGCTTGCCGGGTCTGCTCCGCGTGAGGCGACTCTCTCACGGGGATTTGATTCAAAGCAAATGTCGCTGCGTACACGTTATCCATAGGATTGTTGTAGTGACCTGCAGGTGTGCGAAAACGCGACGGTGGTGGCGGTGGTAATGCGTTGCCGGTTGTAACCCCAGTCTGTGGCAAGGGTAACCCGGCCTGTTCGTTTGCCGGCTGTATTCCGTGGTTGCTGGTCGAGGTGCAGTTCCTTGGTTCACCGCTGGGATCGGTTGGTCCTGAGGCGTGACAAACAATGTAGCCGGATTTATGACTCCACCCAACGCTGGTAACCTGGTTTGGTGCCTTTGATGTATTCTGGTTGTTTCCTCTCGGAGCCGGGTTTCCAACGCGTCCAGCTCATGTTGGCGCGTGGCCATCCCTTGTCTTTCTGCTTCCACTTGCCTCCTCTGCTGCTCCAACGCACCGCGGGCTACATCTAGATCCCTAGCGCGCTCTGCAGCGTTCTCTGGGGTGATAACCGTGGCAAGAACTGTAGGATCTAGGATCAGGTTGTTATCGAATAGGGCCGGGTGTCGCGGATTTGAAGGACCCGCCCCTGGTGTCCGATTTGCTAGGAATCCGAACGTATTTGCCTGCAACTCCTCGTCTGGCGCGCGGCTGGTAACCGATGCCGATTCTCCTTCAACCCGGATCAGAACCGGGTTTCTGTTGGCCGCACCCTGCTGCTGGGCCAACGCTTGGGCTGCTCCGACCGCGGCCGTGGTCCCGTTCTCTTGATTGAGGTTGGCCGCAGGTGTCGTGTAGACCGCAACTCGGCGTATGATGCTTGGCATAAATTCATGCTGTTCCTCTTCGCTATTATTCTCCTCATACCGATTCTCCAGCAGATCCAGGATGGATTCAGTATCATCTTCTCTCTCAACCAGGTCACGCGGGGTCCATGCCGGCTCCCCCGGCTGTTCCCACTTCGTGACGGGTTCTTCTGCCGGATCTGTCGTTCCAACCGATTCTTCTCCATCTTGCTGGATACAAGCGGCCTCCCCTGACATAGAATCAGATCTAAAATTGTCAGGGATCGAACCAGAAGTACATACCATACCGACGAAGACGCTGATCCGGCCGATTGTCACGACGGATCCGGATTCGAGGTGATCCGACTCTGGCCCCCAGCCGGAATCGTCCACCATCTTGTCTCCTTTGTGGTCGACGTAGATCTCGCCGACGACGAGATTCTCCATGTTCTTCCGAGCTTCTCCCGTGACGTAAACACCTTTGGACGCAGGCCCCACGGTGGGCGCCAACTGTCGTGGGATAATCACGGCAGACGTTACCGTGGGTAACTGATCTTGGGGCAAGACGACACATGCGTTTGGGAGAGGGTTTAGCTCAGAGGAAAACATGATGATGAATTTTGATCTGGTAGCCGGCAATCAAGTCGCCGAGTCTCCGATCTCAAGATAACAACTCGAATTGCGTGCTACACTAGATACTCGATATTAGGCGAGATTGCTAGAACTCTTGGATCTCTCAAAACTAGACTTAGGGGTCGGTTTATAAAGCACCGTACCCTCCTGACTTGCCCTCCAAGGCGCACCCTGAACCCTACCCGAACACTGCTTACAAACCCTAGCTTTCCTTACCGCAACCCACAATCCGGGTTACGAGGCCTACAAACTTTGGGCCTTCCAGAAGTTTCGCTATCCTTAGCCGGATCCTGCGCCGTGTCCCTTGGGCCGGGTTATGATGGGGGGATAATAACCCGGTAGGCCAACTCCAAGGCGTAACCCGGCCCAAGGAACACGGTGCGCAATATGGTTAAGGATAATGAAGCTTCTGGAAGGCCCAAAGTTTGTAGGCCTCGTAACCCGGATTGTGGGTTACGGTAAGGAAAGTTAGGGTTTGTAAGCGGTGTCCGGATAGGATTCAAGATGCGCCTTGGAGAATAGGGCCAAGGGGGTACGGGCGCTTTATAAACCGACCCCTAGGTCTAGTTTAGACAGAGATCTAAGAACCCTAGCTATATCGTTTGGTATCGAGCATCTATTGTAACCCCAAGTTGAGTTATTATATCGAGATCGGAGACTCGGCGACTTTGATTGCCGGCTACCAGATCGAGTTGCATCATGTTTTCCTCTGAGCTAAACCCTCTCCCAAACGCCTGTGTCGTCTTGCCCCAAGATCAGTTACCCCCGGTAACGTCTGCCGTGATTATCCCACGACAGTTGGCGCCCACCGTGGGGCCTGCGTCCAAAGGTGTTTACATCACGGGAGAAGCTCGGAAGAACATGGAGAATCTTGTCGTGGGCGAGATCTACATCGACCACAAAGGAGAAAAGATGGTGGACGATTCCGGCTGGGGGCCAGAGTCGGATCACCTCGAGTCCGGATCTACGGTGACGATCGGCCGGATCAACATCTTCATCGGTATGGTACGTACGCCTGATTTAAAGGGACAATATCATGTGCATACTACAGGAACTTCTAGCAGGAACAAAGAGACATTAAAGCAAGCGGTAAACTCGGTTTCCTCGGCTGCGCCGGGATACCTTAGATGGGCGGAACAAGAGGTAACGTGGAGTAGAAGAGATCACCCGGAAAGAGTAGAGCGTCCAGGAGTCTTGGCATTGGTGGTTGCTCCACAGGTTAATGGTTACGAACTGAAAAGGGTCCTGATGGATGGTGGAAGTAGCATCAACATCCTTTATTGGAAAACCTTCTTACGCATGAGTCTCAAAGAGTCCCAGTTACAGAAAAGTTCGACAATCTTTCATGGGATCGTGCCAGGTCACTCGGCGAGCCCCGAGGGAAAGATCACCTTGGAGGTTGCTTTCGGAGAATCAACGGATAATTATCGAGTTGAGTGGCTCACGTTCGAGGTGGTCAAATTGCGCAGTCCTTATCACGCGCTGTTTGGAAGACCGGCTTATGCTAAATTCATGGCTAGGCCGTGTTATGTGTATTTGCAGCTAAAGATCCCGGGTCCTAAACGGACTATCACCATACATGGGAACCGGGATATAGCGGCGGAGTGTGATGAAGGAGATTCAGTAATGGCCGAGCAAGCGTGCAGAAAGGAAGAACTCGAATATTACCGGTCTCAAGTAAATCCGGATGATAGAACAGCCTTGAAAAAGCCGAATACTGAGGACGAGAGAGCAAAATTCAAGGCAGCGCAAGACACCAAGAAGATAGATTTTGTCGAAGGGGATTCCACTAAGCAATTTGCCATAGGGTCCAATTTGGGAAAAGAGCAGGAGAAGGCACTTGTGGAGTTTATTCGTTCAAATGCAGACGTGTTCGCCTAGACACCTAGCGACATGCCGGGTATCCCTACAGAGCTGGCCGAGCACAGTTTGCATGTAGATCCCAAGTCCAGGCCCGTGAAGCAGGGTTTGAGGAAAATGAATGAGGAAAGAAGGAAGGCTGTAGGCGAAGAGATCGCTCGGCTATTGGCAACCGGCTTTATCATGGAAGTATTTCACCCGGATTGGTTGGCAAACCCAGTTCTAGTGATGAAAAAGACCAATGAGTGGAGGATGTGCATTGATTTTACGAGTCTCAACAAACATTGCCCAAAGGATCCGTTCGCGCTACCAAGGATAGATCAGATTATAGACGCAGTAGCTGGAAGCGATCTATTGTGCTTTCTGGACGCATATTCCGGGTATCATCAGATTAAGCTCAAGAGGGAGGATTGGGAGAAAACATCATTCATAACCCCTTTTGGGGCCTTCTGTTATAAAACTATGACGTTTGGATTGAAGAACGCCGGCGCAACTTACCAACGGTGTATTCAAAAGTGCTTCGAGGACCAAATTGGACACAACGTCCATGCCTATGTGGATGATGTGGTTATCAAGACCAGGAAGGCGGAGACATTTATCGATGATCTAAAGGAGACGTTCAAAAATTTGAGGAGATATCAGATGAAGCTTAACCCGACAAAGTGCGTGTTCGGAGTTCCAGCCGGGAAATTACTCGGCTTTATCGTTTCCGAGAGAGGGATCGAGGCAAACCCGGACAAAATCAAGGCCATCCAGAGTCTGAAAAAGCCGGAAAATTTGAAGCATGTTCAAAAGCTCACGGGCTGCGTAGCAGCCTTGAGCCGATTCATATCCAGGCTCGGAGAAAAAGCAATACCCTTGTACCGGCTCTTGAGGAAATCAGATAAATTCGTATGGGATCAAGAGGCGGATGAGGCGTTTGTGGCACTAAAGAAACAGTTATCTGAAGCGCCGGTACTAGCGGCCCCGGGTCCTAAAGAACCTATGTTGCTATACGTGGCAGCCGGCCCCCGAGCCGTCAGTGCAGTAGTTGTTGTGGAGCGCAAAGAGGATGGGAACGGTTACCCGGTCCAGAGACCAGTTTATTACGTCAGCGAGGTATTATCAGAAGCAAAGCAGCGCTATCCGCATTGGCAAAAGCTGGTGTTTGGGGTCTTTATGGCTAGCCGGAAATTGAAGCCGTATTTCCAAGAACACCCCATAACAGTGGTTAGTTCAATACCAATGTCGGATATCATCAGAAACTCGGACGCGACAGGAAGAATAGCCAAATGGGCGATAGAGATGGGGGATTATCACATCAACTACGAACCCAGGTCAGCAATCAAATCTCAAGCTTTAATTGATTTCGTTAACGACTGGACACATACAGGCATGACTACGACGGTTCCAAACTCCGAGTCATGGATCATGCACTTTGATGGATCTAAGCAATACGAGGGATCAGGAGCTGGAGTGGTGCTAACGTCACCCAAAGGAGATAAATTAAGTTACGTACTACAAATTCACTTTGACTGTTCCAACAACGTGGCCGAGTATGAGGCCCTATTGCACGGCTTAAAGGCAGCCAAGGAGATGAACGTCAAGAGGATACGATGCTTCGGAGATTCGGACCTCGTGGTACAGCAGGTGTCAGGAACTTGGGATAGAAAGGACGCAACTATGGCACCATACCGCAGGGAAGTTGATAGGGTTGCAGGATGTTTTTCCGGGTATGAGGTGGAGCATATAGACAGAAGAAAGAATGAGGCGGCCGACGCACTCGCTAGACTCGGCTCGCGCAGAGAGCCGGTTCCACCTAACGTTTTCCTGGACGAATTATGGCGACCATCAGTTAAAACCGAGTCAGAAGAGGAATTGGCAAATCAAGAGCCGGAGTCAGGACTCGTGGCCACCGTACGTACTATTCCCGAGTGGACAGAACCGTTTTTGGCCTACCTATCGCGAGGCGAGTTACCACAACAGGAGGTATTAGCAAGGCAAATTTTGAGGCGAGCGAAGGGATATTCTATCATCAATGGGGAATTATATAAGAGAAGCGCAGCAGGGGTCTTTTTGCGCTGCGTAGCGCCAGAAGAAGGCCGACAGATTCTCAAGGAAATCCATGAAGGCGACTGTGGACATCATGCATCCACAAGATCTCTCGTGGCTAAAGCTTATCGACACGGATTTTTCTGGCTCACGGCTCTAGCAGATGCGGAACGATTGGTAGCAAGATGTGACGGATGTCAAAGGTACGCTCGCCAAACCCATGTGCCGGCTATGGAGTTACGGACAATCCCGTTAACTTGGCCGTTCGCTGTTTGGGGTATGGACATGGTTGGCCCCTTTCATATGTCACCATGCAAGAAGACACATCTTCTGGTGGCTATTGACAAGTTTACCAAGTGGGTTGAGGTTATGCTAGTTACTAATTGCGAATCAGCCACAGCAGTCAAGTTCCTGAAAAAGATTATCTACCGGTTCGGGTATCCCCACAGCATAATTACCGACAATGGAACCAACATGTCCCTTGGTGAGATGGAGAAGTTCTGTGGCAACAGTGGAATCCGGCTTGACGTTGCATCAGTAGCTCATCCGCAGGCCAATGGACAAGTGGAGAGGGCAAACCAAGAATTGCTTCGCGGATTAAAACCACGATTACGAGTCCCTTGTATCAGGGCAGCTGGAGCATGGGTCGAAGAACTTCCTTCTGTGGTTTGGGGTATCAATACTACGCCTAATAGATCTACTCAGATGACACCCTTCTTCATGGTCTATGGCGCGGAGGCAGTACTACCGAGTGATATTATTCATGATTCACCACGAGTATTAGCATACGTCGAAGTGGAGAATGAAAAAACCCGGCAAGATGCCGTGGATATGTTAGAAGAGCAAAGGGAACAAGCCCTGGAAAGATCAGCCATATATCAGCAGGATTTACGAAGGTATCATAGCCGGCACGTGAAAACCCGGGTCTTCCAGGAACTACAGTCGAACGAAGGAAAGCACAAGTTATCACCACCATGGGAAGGACCGTTTATCGTAAGCCGGAATTTGCATAATGGGTCATATTGCTTGATAGATGCAAGGGAAGAGTCGACCACAGTTAATGACACTGCTCATACCACTTCATCTATGCAAGAAAGAGACAGACCGTGGAACGTGGCTCAGCTACGTCCATATTATACTTAGCAAAAATTGTGTTGGCATATGGAATTAAACGATGTAACAGGCAGCAGGTTTTCAGACGTACTCTTTTCCTATCCAGGGTACCCTTGGGGACTGGACGGGTTTTTAATGAGGCGGCTTGCTGACCTAGATTTTTCATATCAAGTAAAGAGGTGATTATCAAGAAAAGATATGATTATTATCAGGTTCTGTACTCTCAGTATGATGCGTATATCTAGGTCTTGGGGGCTGGTCGCTTGAATAGCACAGTTACGAACTCAAAGACCCGGCCATGATGCCTATGAGTTATAAGGGCCGATTACTTGCAAACGAGTACGGCTACAATCTTATAACCGGACAAAGAAGTCCAAATTTCTTGGCTATTCTTACTTAAGCTCGATGTGACTCGCACTAAAGTGGCATGATCTGTTCGCTTACGATTACAGTCAGCCATGAAACCCGACGGGGCTTGACTGGCCACGTTTTCGTATGGATGTAACAACATGGTATCCACGCGAAAGCCGGCTTACAGTACAAGATAGTCAAAAGGGTCATCTAAACCACAAGTTATGCAGAGTACAAGGCTAACAGCTGGAAACTCAATGATTATTAAGCATAACTTCAAATCCTATGTGAAACGACTCAAGGATCTTTGTGAATTTAGCAGCAGGCAACTCGTTCTCCTTTCAAGATCAAGTGTCCTAGACGTGGAGATCCGGGTCCGGGTGACTTGAAATCTTGAAAAGAGAAAAAAATTGCTTACTTGTTAGAATTCCAAAAACCCAAATATCCGAGTCTTGGGGACTTGGGGACTTAGAAGCAAATCCGCTTGTCAACACCCATGAGACCCGGAAATCGAGTTTCACAAAAGGAACAATAACGAAAGCCGGATATCGAGAGCAGATGAGTTCAAGAATGGATAAATTTAAAAAGGCCGGAAGAGGCATAGAGTATATCAAGGCCTTAGCGTACATTACAAAATCCCGGTGAAAAGATATCAAAGGTGCACAGGCGCACCACCCAAAATATAATTGTTTAAACAGCACATTGGCCGACCGGCGCATAAGAAGAGGCATTAGATATCAGATATCACTCGGCATTCATCTTGGCCTTGCCCTTGCCATCATTGGTGGTAGCAGCAGCACCCGGATCAGTAGTACCAGCCCGCGCAGGAGGTGGAACGACTGGTGTCGAGGTAGCGGGGGCAGAGCCGGCTTCAGCTTGCTTCTTGGCAGCCTCCGCCCTCAACGCAGCAGCTTCCTCCTTCCACCGAGCCAGCATATCATACGGCTCGGGAAGATCCGACTTGATCGCTTCTCCAGCAGCATCATATGCTGGAACAAGGATATCAACATCCAGGTCATCAGCGATCACGCTGGCCGGGTAACGGACCTCCTTCTGGACAGCCTGAAAGTCCTTCACCGAGAACTTGGACCCATCAAGCTTGAACTCTGGGAAGCCGCCCATAAGCTTCACTAGCTCGAGCTTGGGGAAATAAGCCTTGGCAAGTGCAAGCCCCCGGGTTACTCCAACCCGGCAAGACGAGCGTTTCCAGTGCCAAATCCACTCAGGAATAGTGGAGAAGGCATCCAGCATCCTCTTCAGATCAACATGTCCTTTACCCGGCCACCGTAATTCCTGAAGGATCCATTTGGTTCCGGCACATAGCTGTCGGATAACGCTCTTCATAGTTTTCAACCTGGCAATGTCATCCTCATCCGGCATGGTTTCGTCCGGGCCTGAAGAAATGGAAACATAAGTCGGGAAAACTCTTGCTATCTATCAAAAGGATAAACCCGGAGGAAGAAACGTACCAAGTAAAGCACGATATGTGTCAGAAATTTGGACAGAAAGGCTTGTTAGATCATCTTCTGCTTTGTGAGCCCTTTTCCTATACTTCCTCATTATCATCCTATTCCTCCTGGCCTCAGCCTCGGCTGCTTCACGCAAAGCCACCTCCTTTTCAATAAGCTTGGTGGCATCTGCCAGTTTCTCCTCAGATTGAGTCACGAAAGACTACATGGATGCAAGCAAGGGTTAGCCGGATAGAGGGGCAAGTTATCAGTCGTTTGTATCATAAAGTCCCAAGCAAATTACGAATCAATTCACTTGGAACTTGGGGACTGGATAAGGACACAAGCAACGTCAGTCCGATTTACCTCGTGTTTGGCTATTAAAGCCCCCAAGATGTTTTCTTCATTAGCCCTTAAAGTGCGCAAAGTTTCCAGCATCTGGGCAAACGTCAGTTCCTCGGGTCGAGTACCGGAAGAGCCGGCAGCCTGGTCGCCTGGTGGGGGAGCTCTCCCCGCCCTTGGGGTCGAGACCCGGACAGTTTGAGTATCCGGGTTGGGAGAACCCATCCTTGTATCCAGAACCTCGATCTCCTCGTCCACTGGTTCCGACGAAGAAGGAGATCCGACAGCTCGGTGAAGTGGATTGTTCAGAGGGCCTTGTCCCTGGTTATTCTCAGTATCACCGCCAGTTGCGGCATCTACGTTCTCAGCCGGCTCCTCTGCCCGATGGTTATCCGTCTCTACATTTTTCGGATCACTGACGGTGACTTGAGTGCTAAAAGAAAGATGAGAGGAGGCAATTAGCAGTGGTGGTGGAAACTTGTCAGACGTCAAAGGAAATCATATAGCAAAAACTTACCCGGCATTCACGGTATAGTCCGGCGGGAGCTCGCCGCTGGAAGCAGATGAAGTCGTCACAGGGACCACTAACGGGACCCGGAATTGCCCGGCGCGTGGATGGTTAGGAGAAGGGTGGCGTCGAGGAGAGTCGGAAGGACGAGACGGAGGAGCACTGGCACGATGGACGGAGGAGGTAGAGATGCCCGGGTTAAGGGGATCTTCGCCCGGAGAGCTCCGAGTTACTCTGCGTTTGGCTGGGAGGGAATCCTTCAAGCACGACGAGTTTGATAATTGATGGTTAAGTCGTCGCATGGCGTCAAAGGAGTAAGGTTCAGAGGATAACGAGGAGAAAGGAACCTTGGACACTGCCCCTCTGGCCTTCCTCTTGGCTCCAACTGTGGCCTCTGGATTGGATTCGGTAGCCTCCGGGTCATCCTCGTTGGTCTCACCTTCGTCCTCCAGCCCTGCGAACCGGGTGTGTGTTCGTGGGAAAAAAGTTAAACGGGAGGAAAATGATACAAGTAAAGATTATACAAGTTCTGTGCAAATACCTTCACTATCATCAGCCGGCTCGTCCTCTTCTTCCGGGTCTCTGGAAGGGGGGGAGGGTTCAACTCTCCAGAAAGGGTCATCAGCCTAAGACAAAAGAATGAGACTAAGGGTTAGAAGCTGTATCAAGTCAAAATGTGGAAATGAGTTATGAATATCGGATATTACCGCTGGAGCCGGGTTTTCCCGAGTAAATGGGGGTAACCCGGTGATGCCCTTTATCACCTCTAGCTTCTCTGTCAAGAAGCCCTTGATGGTCTTGTTGGTATCGCCGGTCGCAAAGCTCTTTGTGGAGTATCGGAGTGCATCTGTGGTGTGCCCCGAATACTCGCACATCAATTTGGTGCGGATGGAGTTGGGTTGGATCCGAAAATCAACCCATGTTTTTACTAAATTGAGCCCGAGGAGGCCTTGGGCTGAGAGGATGGCTATCTTGGCTAATGAGGGAAGGATCGCCTCCCTGTCTGAGTCTGGTGCAAAGGCATTGAAAGACTCGAAAGGTTCGAGGAGGCTCTCCGAGTAGCCCGGCAGTTTCTTTTCGCTGTCTGGGGAGGTATCGTGGCAATAAAAGAAAGACAGCTGCCAATGTTTGACGTGGGAGTTTAAATTGAGGGTTGGCATCGGTGAATTCTTGCGGCGTTGGATGGATATCCCGCCACAGGTAAGAAGTGCTCCGTCACCACTTTCGCGGCACGGCTTACATTGGAATAGTTCGATGAAGAGAGTCAAACTTGGCGGTATGCACAAGTACGACTCGGATAGAACGATGAAGTGGGTAATGTTCAACATAGAGTTAGGCCCTATGTCGAATACCCGGAGGCCATAATGGCTTAAGACCTCCCTAAAGAAAGGGTGACCCGGAGGACGGAATCCCCGGGTCACGTGCTCTACGAAGCAGATTACCTCGTTATCGGCAGGTGTGGGCCGGGTCTCGTTGCCCGGCGCTCTCCAGTGAATGTCCTTCTGAGAAGGGAGAATTCCTAATTCGGCTAGCTGCGGATATGGTTTGGGTAGTCCTTGCCTGAGTCGGCTGTTTTCCTTGCCGTTTGGGAGCCATGGGATCGACCTGCAAGACACAAGAAAAAGAGGCATAGGAAATAAGATCCGGAAGTGTTGGATTATCCGAGTATAAGGTATCAAGAAAGTATGAAGCTAAGAACTATCCGGGTATCACGCTATGAGGTGGAGGTTACAAGGTATCCGGGTGTTAAGTATAACTGTGGAGATTATTGGTCACTTACGTATGGAAAAGCATTTGGGGAAGATGGATGGTTGCCCATGTATCTACTGCAAGCGAAATAGCTGGAAAAGGAGGATTTTCTGGGTGTTAATGCAATGAGCGGAAAATCGAGGAGGAATGGATCTAGATGGGAAAATTTGCGAGCGATTTTACGGGGGATTGGGTGATTAATAATGGTAGGAGGATGAGTTGTAACTATCTAGCAGGTGGTTAAAGGAGTTGGCGAGCATCAAATCGATCTAATTCGATGCAATCGGAAGAACGGCTCACGGGTTGACCTAGATCCAATCCTGGATGAATTGAAAAATTACGGGGCTAAATTAAACGAGTGCATGGGGCTTACTGGAGATATTGGGGTCTAGTGCGACGGCGGCGAACGGCGTGGCTTGAATACCCCTTTGCGACTCTTGGCGAGTGGAACGAAGGCGCGGCGGTGAAGCTTGGCGACGGCGCGAGATGGCTCGAGGGCGAATGCGGCCGGCGGCGGCTTTGCTTCGATGGCGAGCACGGACTTCTTGCGGTGGTGCTACAAGGGCGTAAGGAGCAAGGAAGGAAGGGGGAATTGAAGTGGAGCGATGGGTTTTAGGTTACCCTCGGAGCACTATTTATAAGGTGAGGGTGAGTCTATCCCAACGGCCGGAAGCCGGAAATTGTGGGGTAATGGCTATCTACGCGGATTTTGCGAGATATGTGCCTAGAATTGAGCAAAGTATCTGGACAAAAAAGAGAAGGAGATCTACCCCATGATATCAGGGTCGGTTATCGAGTATGGAATCTTGACATTTTTATTAGGGTTTAGACCTGGAAAGTCAAACCAAAGTATGTGGGGGAAAAGCCGGGTTACTATATGGCCACCATGGAGTAAGGCCTAGCTGTCTATCAAAGCATCTTAACCCGGCCTCCATATGCCTGTGTGTTTGATATCTTTGCAGGGAATAGCGAGCGCTTCAAGGAGGATCCGTGAAGCCCAAGCTATTCTGGGGACTACTGATGGGGGGATAATAACCCGGTAGGCCAACTCCAAGGCGTAACCCGGCCCAAGGAACACGGTGCGCAATATGGTTAAGGATAATGAAGCTTCTGGAAGGCCCAAAGTTTTTAGGCCTCGTAACCCGGATTGTGGGTTACGGTAAGGAAAGTTAGGGTTTGTAAGCGGTGTCCGGATAGGATTCAAGCTGCGCCTTGGAGAATAGGGCCAAGGGGGTACGGGCGCTTTATAAACCGACCCCTAGGTCTAGTTTAGACAGAGATCTAAGAACCCTAGCTATATCGTTTGGTATCGAGCATCTATTGTAACCCCAAGTTGAGTTATTATATCGAGATCGGAGACTCGGCGACTTTGATTGCCGGCTACCAGATCGAGTTGCATCATGTTTTCCTCTGAGCTAAACCCTCTCCCAAACGCCTGTGTCGTCTTGCCCCAAGATCAGTTACCCCCGGTAACGTCTGCCGTGATTATCCCACGACAGGTTACACCTTGGAGTTGGCCTACCGGGTTATTATCCCTCCATCATGGTTGATGTAGAGGGATCCACTTGCGTAGAGCTAGTCATATCAACATTTTCCACAAGGTGTCCCTCAATGGGTATAAGGGGACCTATACCCATTCTTTCTATGGCTATGGAGGAAGGTGCATCACCTACATCATCACAATCAATTTGCTCCACTTGGGAGCCATTATCCTCATGAAACTCCACATTCATATATTCTTCAACACACCCGGTGGATATGTTGTAGACTCTATAAGTGTGAGAGTTCGTGGCATAACCAACAAATATACCTTCAAAAGTTCTAGGATCAAATTTAGACAATCTAGTTCCTTTAATGTAAACTTGACATTTACACCCAAAAACTCGAAGATACTTGAGGTTGGGTTTGTTACCGGTTAGGAGTTCATATGGAGTCATACCAATCATCGTACGAAGGAAGAGTCGGTTAGATAGATGACAAGCGGTGTTGATGGCTTCGGCCCAAAAGTTATATGGGGATTTGAACTCGGCCATCGTAGTTCTTGCCATATCAATGAGTGTGTGATTCTTCCTCTGTGCTACACCATTTTTTTGAGGGGTGTCGCATCGGAATATTGATGTCTTATCCCCTCTTCACTCAAAAATCCATCTATGGTGTAGTTCTTGAACTCAGACCCATTGTCACTCCTAATAGACAAGATCTTGGTGTCATATTGGTGTTGCACTTCCGTGGCCCAAGATATGAACCTTTATTGAGTGTCACTCTTCTTCTTGATATAGAATACCCAAGTGTATGTTGTATAATCATCAAAAATCACCAAACAATACTTTTTGCCGCTGAGACTATCATATGTGAGAGGCCCAAATAAGTCTAATTGAATACGCTCAAAGGGACTTGTTGTGGATATGATTGATGTCTTGGGATGATTCTTCTCATGCATCTTTCCGGCAATACAAGAGCTACAAGGGCGATATTTGGGAAAAAATCACACTTGTTAGTCCTACCACGTGTTCACCCTTCACAAGAGTTTGTAGATTTCTCATACCGACGTGGCCCAAGCGGCGATGCCAAAGCCACCCCACGTCGGATTTAGCCATTAGACAAGTGGAGAATGTGTAGTTTCTTTCGAGAAATCCACTATATACATACCGTTTTCCACAAATCCAACAAAGCCTACTTTAAGATAAATGGTGTGAAGAACAAGCACGTGATGTCAACCAAATACACATGTAAAATTGCTTTCACAAAGTTGCAAGACGGAAAGAAGATTATAGCCGAGAGACTCAACAAGGAGGACTTTCTCAATGGATGAATCCGGAGAAATGACCACCTTGCCATGTCCCAGTACCTTAAGTTGTGAGCGATCACCAATAGTTACATGAGAAAATTTTAGAAGTTGAAGTTTTAAGTCATTCAACACTTCCTTGCTTCCGGTCATGTGTGCGGAACAACCACTATCAATCATCCATGATGTTCCACCGGAAGCACAACCCTAAAATTAATCAACTTCTTGTCTTAGGTACCCATTTTTGGATGGGTCCTTTCTTGTTAGTCACAAGGGTCTTAGGAACCCAAATAGAATACTTGTAATCATCACCATATGAGGTGCCAACATAATTTGCATAAACATGACCATCAATAGATTTAAGAAGCACATAAGATGGGTTATACTTTCCCGCAAAGTTGTTGTGACTCGTAGTGTTCCTAGGAACAATACTCTTAGCAATCATATCAAACTCATCTTCATAATTAGCCAACTCGCCCTCCTTCACAAAAAATAGAGTTAGTGGAGGGAGTTGACTTCTTCTTGTAGGCCACCTTGGAAGTGGAACCAAAACCAAGGCCTTCCTTGCCAATAACTCTCTTTTGATTCCTCAAAAGATCATTAAGGTTCTTTTGACCTTGGATGCATGTGGCAAGACCTTTGTTGAGTTGTGCCTTCAACCTATTGTTCTCCTCAATGAGAGTTGCCTTGACACACAAAGGGTTAGTAATACAAGAGTGTTCATCTACATTTTTAACCCTTTTAAGGTTTTGAGCTCATTTGAAATTGTTCGATGATTAATTTTAAGCTTATAAAAATCCTTAATGAGTTCATTTTAACCTTGGTTAGTTGCATCATTTAAGGCAATGAACTTCGTTACCTTAGCAAAAGTATGCTCACAATCAAGTTTTACTTTAGCTATGTCAATTGCAAAGTGAAAGTGTATGGTTCCCCCATGTATGGTTTTGGTAATTAATGACAATCCTTATGGATTAATGTTTGCATTGAGACATTATTATAGTTTTGTCCATTGGCACCACTTAAACTCCATGTGTTGGATGCTATCAAGATCATCACTTAATGAATATATCTATATGATCGATAGAAGAATTGTCATGCTACTATTGACCATATTACAAGCATGTCTTGAATAAGGATATTGTGTGAACATTCATGTTTACCTTATAGTAATCATCATCATGAATAAATAGAAGATACTTGGTTGATCAAAATAATTGTTATGCTACTATTGACCATATTACAAGCATGTCTTGAAGAAGGAGATTGTGTGAACATTCATGTTTACCTTCGAGTCATCATCATCATGAATAAAGAGAAGATACTTGGTTGATAAAGTAGGTGTGCAAAGCTTTCCACCCATATGGAGATTATGGTCAATTGAATATGGTCATGTGAGAATCTCTCTAATATTAGCTTATGGGGGAGCAATGTACAAGTCTTCACGAAGCGAAGCGCAATCAAGAAAGGTGGTCCAACTTGAGGTGATTAAGATCGTCATCATCTAGCTCAATCTGATTGCGCAAGGAAAAGGTATGACTTAGATAGGGTTTCTATTTTACCGGTCTCATTATGCTAGTTGGGAGACCGGATTATAGGATAGATAACCGTACTATCAAGAGGGGCTCTTGAATGCATATCTTGATCGTATCTATCGTAGAGAGCTCAAACCTTTGCATACTTGGCATCATCCTTCTTGGTTCTTATTTGGGTTTTCTCCATGTAAGGTTTTATATCTTTTCATTTTCTTCATGTCAAGCTCAAGTTCATCAAAAATGGATTTCGTATGAAAAACTTATCGTATTTTTGTTGTTGGAGGTTTCTACCGGTTGTCCTTTATTGATAGGCCAAAACTTTCATCATTTGGTTTTATATTCCCATCTTGGACTATGATGTTTCTCTGCATATTCTTGTAGTTCTCGTCGTTGCGATTTTAACGAGACCAAGAACATTGAAAACGGTGTCCGGATGCAAAAGTTATGACCGTTTTCGTATCGGGTGTTCTACAGTTTTTTCCAGCACTGGAGGTTCCGGTGCTAGCTCCGTCGAAAACCCTTTCGGGATGATGTTGGCGGAACCTCCGGTGAAACCACCGGAGGTTCCGGTTCCTGGGGCAGTTTTCTAGCCCTTTTGGTGTTCTAACTCATCCGGGGGACGGAGGTTCCGGTGGTTTCACCGGAGGTTCCGCCCCTGCGCGATTTTGCCCCCAATGGTTGGATATTTGGGCGACCTATTTAAGGGGCCTTCTTCCCCAATTGTTCCCTAACCTTTTGGGCAAGTTTGACCTCCATTGTTGACCTCCAAAAGCTTGCTATCTCTCAATCCCTCCAATTATTCTTGCTTCCACTTGAGGGAAAAGAGAGAGGAGATCTAGATCTACCACTTCACCAATCAATCTCTACTCTTTGTGAGGGGAACCTATTGGATCTAGATCTAGTGATTCATTTGTTGTTTTCCTTGTTCTTCCTCCTTCCTCCCTCCATAGCATTAGTTGCTTTGGTGGTATTTTTGAGAGAAGTTCTTGACCACTTTCTGTGTTCTTGCCATTGCATTAGGTGCATCGGTTTGAGTTCCCCACGAGATTCGTGAAAGAGAAGTTCGTGAGCTTGTTACTCTTGGGTGCTTGGTCACCGGAGAGATTGTTCCTCTTGGGTGTATTGAGCACCCTAGACGGTTAGTTCTTGGGGCTTCCAATTTGTTGCAAGAAGCTTCGTTGAGAGCCTCCAATTGAGTTGTGGAGATAGACTCAACCCCGTGTAAGGTTTGGTCAACGCCTTCAAGTCGACCTCATAGTGGAAACGAGCATCTCCCTCACCGGAGAATCTCAAGGATAATAAGGTGTGCACATTCGTGCTATTGAGGAGAGCCTAGGTGGCTCCCCACCTCTCCAACGAAGACATAGTTCCCTTGGGAAGGAACTTCGGTAATCACATCGGTGTCTCCTTGTGCTTCGGTTATTTCTATACTCTAGCTTGTTACTTATGCATTTACCTTTGTGATATCCATCGTGCTTGAAGTCATCTATCTTGCTATCACATAGTTGTATATCTTGCCTAACATAAGTTGTTGGTGCACATAGGTAAACCTAGCTTGTATAGGTTTTGTGCTTGATAAATTAAACTCTAGTTTTATTCCGCATTTACTCAAGACTAAACCGTAATTATTTTAAAGCGCCTATTCACCCCCCCCCCCTCTAGGCGGCATCCTTGTACTTTCAATTGGTATCAGAGCAAGGGCTCTCATTCTTAGGCTTCACCACCTTGATAGTAATGATGTCGCTTAGTGAATTAGTGCACGATCCCACATTTCATTTCGATGGCACAAACTATGATGTTTGGAAATTTCGCATGCTTATTTATTTTCGGGTCATGGACCCACATATGGAGCAAATTGTAGAGATGGGTTTTTATCCTCCAAAGGATCCTCAAAATTCAACTTTAGAGGAAGAGAAAAACTTATCTCTCGATGCTCTTTCTATTAATGTGTTTTTCCTTCTTGTGAGCCTTGTAGTTATTAGACCACTCTTTCCTATCGGGAATGCTCATGAGTTATGGACAAAGCTTCAAGATAAATATGGTGTGTCCAATGTTGAAGAGAACGATTGTTATCCCTCCACTTCCGGTCGCAATGTGTTCTCAACTTCTTCTACTTCACCAACATGTGGTAAGCCACAAACTAATGAGATGGTGAGTAGTGATAGGCTTTTCAATAATGATAGTGAGCTTATTATTGATGATCCTTCATCTCTATCTTATTACAATGCCTCATCTTTGGACTTAGACACAACTAGCACCAAAAATGTTTTACATTCTTGTGTTTAATGATGGTAGTGGGTCACCATTAGGGTACCCTCTACCCTCTCTAGTTCAACAAAATGAACTAAGTTTTCTAAAATGATGATGTCATCATAAAATTAGTTCATTTTTTTGAACTAGAGAAAATAGAGGGTACCCTAATGGTACCCAAAGTGCCATCACTACTTGTGTTGATGGTCTTTGCATATCATGTCGTCATTGCTTGACTAAATCTCATGATGATATGCTTGCTTTATCTTGTTCCCATGATAAAAATGATTGTGTTTCCTCTAGTATTTGTATGGCTAACAATTTAAAGGAAACACAACTCTCTATGGAACAAGATGTGGACTTGAGTGGTGCCTCAAGTAATGATTCATCATCATCTACCACATTTTGCCTTATGGCCAAGGATTCAAAGGTATCTTCCACTTTGAACACTAATATATATTATGATGATAGTTGTGACGCCCCGAGATCGGGTACTATGGGGATTTCAGCATTTCCGCCAGAATCCACATAATAACCGATTCCAGGTTGCCACTTGTGATAACATTACAACAGTTCACGAATAATCCACAACAACAACAGAGGAGGTGTATACAAGATGACTCAAACGAGTCAAGGATACAACTGATACAATACAAAGATCCAAATAACAGCGGAAGAAACGACATAGCGTCCGACTACGGACAAGATACAAATTGGACTAAGAGTCCTGAAGATAACCGATGGCGTCCAATCCCTGTCCAGGCCAAGCCGGAGGGATTCCCAAGCTAACGTCGTCAGACTTCAAACCTGTTGACTGCAATGTGGAATATGCAGCCACGAAATGGATTCGTGGGTCAGTACGATTAAGTACTGGCAAGTGGATAAACCATACTCACAAGATACCAGCGTAACCAATCATCACAAGATACAAATACTTTGGGTACAACGGAAAGGAAGGGAATATTGCAAAGAAGCGGCAGCGGGCTGCACTAACTAACTACAGAGACTTGCTACACTATCCGGCTAAAAGAAAGGGGATAAGATAGCGTATCCGAACCAACTACAACTACTCACCAAACAATAACCATCCAATGTTACCCCCTACTAAGGAAGCAACCCAAGGAAACTCACACGGTTGATTAAGGTGACATTCATTCTTATAGTGGAGGTAATCTATATTACTAGTCAAGTTATCATCCTTAAGTGTAAGTTGTCTGAGTACTTGTTAGCCAGCACTTTCACCAAGTCATCCATAACCGCGGACAACACGGCTTCTCGAGAAGATTTAACCCTGCAGGGATGCACCAATTTGGCCGTACACGTAAGAATGACCCGCCAGATGGAAATGCACTTCCACCAAGCGAGGCACTCAACACAACCCAACTCTTCTTCGCATCAAGCCCAAAGAACCCCGTGCAGTTGAGCGCACGACTAATCAAGCCCCACGAAGAAAAGGGAACCCTCATAGCACTCTAAGAACGTGTCTCCCTAAATGCCGACTACAAAAGTTCCACCCTGGCGCCAAGGGTTCGCACCTGCATATGCATGCGGCAAATGGAAAACCCGAACTAAATGAGGCGATTTGGACGAGATGCGAATCGAATCAAAGTTGCGGGGGGCGCCCATACTCGCTTCCCACATGCGGTTAGTGCGCTCATCATGGATCGGAGGACAAGACCCTTTTCCTAATTAAGTTCGACACTAGCAGGCCTCAAAACCACGCCGGGCCTCCTGCCGGTGCCTTATCATCGAATTATTATTACCCAAAACATTAATATGTTGTTGATTGAATTGAAACCCAACTATCGACTAATCGGGTGATAGGACAAAGGACAACAAGACTCGAGCGCAAACAAACCTAAGCATGCAACTACGACACGAGGGCCAACAAGGTAAACAAACAACAGGTAATAGGAAGTGGAAGAAAGGCTATATCATGGCTGCAAGGTAAACATATGATAGGATCGAGACACAAGCATCGAATCATATGGCTAGCATAAGGATAACAGAAAGAATCGGTAACAAGTGATGAAAGGCAGCCATAGGCAGCAAGTGAGTATACTTGCCTGGAATCCAGCAAGTAGAGGTACATCCGCAGAACTTGTCGTTGCTCACATCATCTCAACGTCCTATCCGCGAAGAAGCAACGAACTAGAACAAACACCGGATGCAACAATTACTATTACGGCAAAAGATCCAGCATGATCCTATTTTATATGCATGACAAGTTAAAGGGGTGCATCAAGATAAACTGGTTGACATGGTAAACATATTTAAATGGGCCCATAGGCAATTTGGATTGCATATGGAAAAGCCCATGAATTAATGTTGAATTAAATGATCTAAAAATAACCATCATGTGAAAGTTGATTAGAATGATGCATGGATGATGAAAACAATAAGAAAACAACAATAGCTTCAATTTGATATGTTGTTTACCAAGTTTGGAAATTTATTTATTAAGTTATGAAATTTGGCTTCTTAAATGAGTTACACAAACATTTATTGTTTTCACCCATTTTAATTGTTCAAAACAGATAACAAAATTTATATTTGGAAAGAACACAAAATTTTAGATGGAATACATATTTCATTTGTTGAATTTGGATTTTAGATGAGCAAGTTATTAAATTGACACTTTTTAAATGCATTAATTAAGAAATAGTTCTTTTCAGCAATTTAATTTATTCAAAACAGAAAACAAAGTTGATATTTGGAAAGCTTATTCAATTTTGCATGGAAAACATATTTTACATGTTGGAATTGGATTTGAATTGCCCAAGTTATGAATTTTGCAATTTAAAAGGTTTAATTAAAGCATTGAATTATTGCACCACTTTTAATTAGGAAAAACAGTAAACAAATTGTATTGAAAAGGTTGAAAACATGTAGCAAATGTTTCACTGAACATTTTGAGCTATTAAACATAATTTTTGGATCATTATTGAATCTATTATGCAATTTACCATAAGCATTTTTATTCTGCCCTTTTTAGTAAACAGAAGGAAACATGTTCAAATTTAATTCAATTGTGACCAAATAAAATACCAATGTGTAGAGTTTGTTTAGACAAATTTTTAGAGCCCAAGTTTGCTCAATTTGGGTGAACAGAACTCAAGTTATGAATTCCCAAAGTTTCAAATTTTAATAGCCATTTATGTATTTAATTATTTAGTGCAAAAATTATTACAGAAACATGTTGCAACTTTGTGATTAATAGAAAGATCACAAGATTCTGAATCCATAGCAATTTGAATCATTGAAATTGGAGCATTTTTCAATTTGTTATGGATTTTACAAATAAAGGCTCAGATTTGTTTTTCTGGATTTCGGGAAATAAAAGAAAAAGGCCAAAAAAGAGGTGGCGTTGCGCCGCGGGGGGGATTCGAACTCGGGGCTTCCAGCGTGCGGGACAGGGCGCCAAGCCACTAGGCTGCTGTGCGTGTTTGTGATGGTATGAAGATCTGAACCATAATAAGGTGACAAAGCGCGGAGTGTTTCTGACGAAAACTGAAGAACAGAGACAGGGTAATGCACGGGACGGTGATCCAGTAGCGATCTACAACGGTGGCGCTCGATGGCGACACCCAGAGCAAGGGGAGGGGAGGAAGGAGCATGTCCCGGAGATGAGGCTCACCTTGGGGAAGGTCGTAGAAGGGAGGGGACGACCAGAGGCTTGGAGAAAACGGCGGAGATGACGCCGGTGTACCATGGATGGAGGAAGAAGATGATCCCGTCGCCGATGACCTGGGGATCCTCTGATCGCGCCGCGGTGTCGAGGACGGAGAGGACTCCAAGGGGGTTCCATTCCCGCAGCTATCTTGACTCGAGGGCGAGCATGGCGGTGGGGACATGCCGCTACTGTTGCTCTCTCTCACGTTCAGGAAGATTCAGAGAGAACGCAGAGGGAGGACCAGAGGTAGTAGAAGGAGGTGGCGGCGGATGGAAGAGAGGAGGTAAGAGGGTCTAGGGTTAGGGTTGGAGGGGGAAGGGGGCTGCTTTAAGGGGGAGGAGAGGGGAGCAGGTGGTGTGGTGGTGCTTTTCCCCCTATGGCTGGCGTCAGCCACGTACGGAGGAGGAAGAGAGGGAGGTGGGCTCGATAGGGGGATGGGTGGGCTCGGTGGTGGGCTAGAAGGGAGAGAGGAGATGGGCTGGTTTGGGTGGGCTGCTCTCTCTCTCTCTCTCACTCAACCTTTTTTTTTGTTTCTTTTATTAATTTCCAAAGATTGTTTTTGCACTATTGAAAATAATTTTTTTGAGGCCACAAACTCAACTTTGATTTTTATGAAGATTTAAGATTTACAATCAATTAAATATTGGGTGAGTTAATGACATGATGGCATGATGCATGATGATGCGAAAATGAAAAACAAACACACAAGTTCTAATTGGGGAAACCCCCGGGTGTTACAGACGACACCACTAACAAGCGATTGCGCCCTCGCAATCCACCCACTAACCCGGGAGGGGAAAGAAGTTCGACTATCGATTCTTCATGCTTCCAGTTGATCTCCTCGACACCACTAACAAGGGCTTCTCGACACAACTAACAAGAGATTCTTGCTCGGAGTGACGACGATGTTCTTCCACCAGGAATCTTCCGATGATCGAACCTATTAGGTTAAAGGCTCAGAAAACGTCCAACCCACGTAGGATCCTAAAACTTTGAAAGATTGAGAGGGAGAGAGACTCCAAAACAAATAAGATGAGAGGAGAAATAGAATAGAGATAAGGAGAAAACAAGAATCCTATTGAGATGTTTCCAAAACAGGTTTTGCACAAATAGTTTTTGACACTCTATGAACACGACCGTTAGCGAGGTTATCCTACAGGCTTTGCAGACCCGTGGCTTCGATAACCATTCATATCAAAACAACTTTGGGAATCGGAACCATGCTCTGATACCATTTGTGACGCCCCGAGATCGGGTACTATGGGGATTTCAGCATTTCCGCCAGAATCCACATAATAACCGATTCCAGGTTGCCACTTGTGATAACATTACAACAGTTCACGAATAATCCACAACAACAACAGAGGAGGTGTATACAAGATGACTCAAACGAGTCAAGGATACAACTGATGCAATACAAAGATCCAAATAACAGCGGAAGAAACGACATAGCGTCCGACTACGGACAAGATACAAATTGGACTAAGAGTCCTGAAGATAACCGATGGCGTCCAATCCCTGCCCAGGCCAAGACGGAGGGATTCCCAAGCTAACATCGTCAGACTTCAAACCTGTTGACTGCAATGTGGAATATGCAGCCACGAAATGGATTCGTGGGTCAGTACGATTAAGTACTGGCAAGTGGATAAACCATACTCACAAGATACCAGCGTAACCAATCATCACAAGATACAAATACTTTGGGTACAACGGAAAGTAAGGGAATATTGCAAAGAAGCGGCAACGAGCTGCACTAACTAACTACAGAGACTTGCTACACTATCCGGCTAAAATAAAGGGGATAAGATAGCATATCCGAACCAACTACAACTACTCACCAAACAATACCCATCCAATGTTACCCCCTACTAAGGAAGCAACCCAAGGAAACTCACACGGTTGATTAAGGTGACATTCATTCTTATAGTGGAGGTAATCTATATTACTAGTCAAGTTATCATCCTTAAGTGTAAGTTGTCTGAGTACTTGTTAGCCAGCACTTTCACCAAGTCATCCATAACCGCGGACAACACGGCTTCTCGAGAAGATTTAACCCTGCAGGGATGCACCAATTTGGCCGTACACGTAAGAATGACCCGCCAGATGGAAATGCACTTCCACCAAGCGAGGCACTCAACACAACCCAACTCTTCTTTGCATCAAGCCCAAAGAACCCCGTGCAGTTAAGCGCACGACTAATCAAGCCCCACGAAGAAAAGGGGACACTCATAGCACTCTAAGAACGTGTCTCCCTAAATGCCGACTACAAAAGTTCCACCCTGGCGCCAAGGGTTCGCACCTGCATATGCATGCGGCAAATGGAAAACCCAAACTAAATGAGGCGATTTGGACGAGATGCGAATCGAATCAAAGTTGCGGGGGGCGCCCATACTTGCTTCCCACATGCGGTTAGTGCGCTCATCATGCATCGGAGGACAAGACCCTTTTCCTAATTAAGTTCGACACTAGCAGGCCTCAAAACCACGCCGGGCCTCCTGCCGGTGCCTTATCATCGAATTATTATTACCCAAAACATTAACATGTTGTTGATTGAATTGAAACCCAACTATCGACTAATCGGGTGATAGGACAAAGGACAACAAGACTCGAGCGCAAACAAACCTAAGCATGCAACTACGACACGAGGGCCAACAAGGAAAACAAACAACAGGTAATAGGAAGTGGAAGGAAGGCTATATCATGGCTGCAAGGTAAACATATGATAGGATCGAGACACAAGCATCGAATCATAAGGCTAGCATAAGGATAACGGAAAGAATCGGTAACAAGTGATGAAAGGCAGCCATAGGCAGCAAGTGAGTATACTTGCCTGCAATCCAGCAAGTAGAGGTACATCCGCAGAACTTGTCGTTGCTCACATCATCTCAACGTCCTATCCGCGAAGAAGCAACGAACTAGAACAAACACCGGATGCAACAATTACTATTACGGCAAAAGATTCAGCATGATCCTATTTTATATGCATGACAAGTTAAAGGGGTGCATCAAGATAAACTAGTTGACATGATAAACATATTTAAATGGGCCCATAGGCAATTTGGATTGCATATGGAAAAGCCCATGAATTAATGTTGAATTAAATGATCTACAAATAACCATCATGTGAAAGTTGATTAGAATGATGCATGGATGATGAAAACAATAAGAAAACAACAATAGCTTCAATTTGATATGTTGTTTACCAAGTTTGGAAATTTATTTATTAAGTTATGAAATTTGGCTTCTTAAATGAGTTACACAAACATTTATTGTTTTCACCCATTTTAATTGTTTAAAATAGATAACAAAATTTATATTTGGAAAGAACACAAAATTTTAGATGGAATACATACTTCATTTGTTGAACTTGGATTTTAGATGAGCAAGTTATTAAATTGACAATTTTTAAATGCATTAATTAAGAAATAGTTGTTTTCAGCAATTTAATTTATTCAAAACAGAAAACAAAGTTGATATTTCGAAACCTTATTCAATTTTGCATGGAAAACATATTTTACATGTTGGAATTGGATTTGAATTGCCCAAGTTATGAATTTTGCAATTTAAAAGGTTTAATTAAAGCATTGAAATATTGCACCACTTTTAATTAGGAAAAACAGTAAACAAATTGTATTGAAAAGGTTGAAAACATGTAGCAAATGTTTCACTGAACATTTTGAGCTATTAAACATAATTTTTGGATCATTATTGAATTTATTATGCAATTTACCATAAGCATTTTTATTCTGCCCTTTTTAGTAAACAGAAGGAAACATGTTCAAATTTAATTCAATTGTGACCAAATAAAATACCAATGTGTAGAGTTTGTTAAGAAAAAAATTTAGAGCCCAAGTTTGCTCAATTTGGGTGAACAGAACTCAAGTTATGAATTCCCAAAGTTTCAAATTTTAATAGCCATTTATGTATTTATTTATTTAGTGCAAAAATTATTACAGAAACATGTTGCAACTTTGTGACTAATAGAAAGAGCACAAGATTCTGAATCCATAGCAATTTGAATCATTGAAATTGGAGCATTTTTCAATTTGTTATGGATTTTACAAATAAAGGCTCAGATATGTTTTTCTGGATTTCGGGAAATAAAAGAAAAAGGCCGAAAAAGAGGTGGCGTTGCGCCGCGGGGGGGCTTCGAACTCGGGGCTTCCAGCGTGCGGGACAGGGCGGCAAGCCACTAGGCTGCTGTGCGTGTTTGTGATGGTATGCAGATCTGAACCATAATGAGGTGACAAAGCGCGGAGTGTTTCTGACGAAAACTGAAGAACAGAGACACGGTAATGCACGGGACGGTGATCCAGTAGCGATCTACAACGGTGGCGCTCGATGGCGACACCCAGAGCAAGGGGAGGGGAGGAAGGAGCATGTCCCGGAGATGAGGCTCACCTTGGGGAAGGTCGTAGAAGGGAGGGGACGACCAGAGGCTTGGAGAAAACGGCGGAGATGACGCCGGTGTACCATGGACGGAGGAAGAAGATGATCCCGTCGCCGATGACCTGGGGCTCCTCTGATCGCGCCGCGGTGTCGAGGACGGAGAGGACTCCAAGGGGGTTCCATTCCCACAGCTATCTCACGTTCAGGAAGATTCAGAGAGAACGCAGAGGGAGGACCAGAGGTAGTAGAAGGAGGTGGCGGCGGATGGAAGAGAGGAGGGGAGAGGGGCTAGGGTTAGGGTTGGAGGGGGAAGGGGGCTGCTTTAAGGGGGGAGGAGAGGGGAGCAGGTGGTGCGGTGGTGCTTTTCCCCCCATGGCTGGCGTCAGCCACGTACGGAGGAGGAAGAGAGGGAGGTGGGCTCGATGGGGGGATGGGTGGGCTCGGTGGTGGGCTACAAGGGAGAGAGGAGATGGGCTGGTTTGGGTGGGCTGCTCTCTCTCTCTCTCACTCAACCTTTTTTTTGTTTTGTTTCTTTTATTAATTTCCAGAGATTGTTTTTGCACTATTGAAAATAATTTTTTTGGCCACAAACTCAACTTTGATTTTTATGAAGATTTAAGATTTACAATCAATTAAATATTGGGTGAGTTAATGACATGATGGCATGATGCATGATGATGCGAAAATGAAAAACAAACACACAAGTTCTAATTGGGGAAACCCCCGGGTGTTACAATAGTAGTGATTATGATGTTGGTAAGGAGGTTGATTATGAGTCTAAGAAATTAGGCTTATGGTTAGCAAGCCTTGTTGGCGAGACCAAAGAAAATGTGAATGCTCTCCTAGAACAACTTGATGAGGCTAACTCTCTTGTAGATGAAAAGGAGGAGATCATCATGATTTCGGAAACTCATAATGGTGGTCATTCTAGCAACGACAAAGAGCTTGAAGAGACTCTTGAGAAAGAGTGTTCCCTTAGATCTTCTCTTGAGGAGAAACTATATAGTCTAGAAGAAACTTATGCTATTAGCGTTTCTAAACTTAGAAGGGACAATGAATTATCTCTTGCTCTTGATAATGACCTCAAAGCTAAAAATGATGATGTTTGTGATACTAACTCTATTTCTTGTGAAGCATCCATATTAAAGGAGAATGTTGAGCTACGTGCTCAACTTGAGTTGCTAACTAGTAATTATGGGAAATTGGAAGAAACTCATGAAAAGCTCTTAAGCTCTCATGAGAATCCTCTAGTCTCCCATGAGAAGCTAAAATTAGCTCATGATGCTATCTTAACTAAGGTAACATCTTGTGAGCCTCATGTGGAAAAAGTCACAATATCTACTTTAAATACTATATTGCCTTGTTCTAGTCCTAGGCCCTGTTTGGTTGTGATGTGGCTTATCTGAAAGCAGCTGTCGGCTGTGTGCTGTGGTAAAGTAGCTGTGAGCTGTGTGCTGTGAGAAAGCTATGAAGGCCCTGTTTGGTTGTGTTGTGGCTTATCTGAAAGTAGCTGTCGGCTGTGTGCTATGGTAAAGTAGCTGTGAGCTGTGTGCTGTGAGAAAGCTATGAAAGTCGTTTGGCAACTAGCTGTCAGAACTGTGGCTGTGAGGTTAAATGTCTGATATACCCTCAATACCTGAGATACCTTTTTAGTTGTAAGGATAGCGATCTATCTATTTAATTAATTGATGAAAGTTGGACTAACGATCACATTGTTTATGAAATTATTTGATCGGAGTTTCTAATGAAGTAATTGAGAGACAAATTCTAAAACCGAAGTGTTCAAAGAGCAATAACGCAAATTAATTAAGCATCTGCACTAGACGTGGCAAACAAGTAGTACTATGCTCTTCTGTTAGTTTACATCACTTGGTATTTCCAAAAGCGAACGGATCTGTTGTTCCAACCATCCATTACAAAATATACGGAATGCTTGCTATATACACAAGCAATCAGCCCAGCGACTATCTTTGTAGTTTGCGGCCCAAAATATTATATGCAGCTAAATACATCACAAAATAAACCAGCCAACTAAGCAACTCATTCTTCCATTGAGCTCCACAAGGAGTCCGCAATTGTATCACGGACCGAGTTCATGTAAGCGGCATCACGTTTCCGTGAAACATCATCTCCTTGAAATGGTTCTCCCCCTCCTGGAACATAGTCCTCATCTTTATCACATCTGTCAAACTCTTTATCGGGAAGCTTGGTCTCACGAATGTAATTGTGCAATGACATACAAGCAATAATAATCTTCTTTTGCCTACGAGGCTTGAAACTTGGTACAGCCTTCATAATGCGAAATTTAGCCTTGAGCACCCCAAATCCACGTTCCACGCAATTTCTCCCACGAGAGTGGGCATGGTTGTAGGCCTCATACTTCCCAATAGGTTTCCGTCCATTACGGAATTCCGGCAGATGGTATATTTGGCCTTTGTAAGGAGCAAGATAGCCTTTGCGATTTGGATAACCTGAATCAACGAGGTAATATTTTCCTGCATAAACAATGCAAGACAAGTCAGGAAGCAAATAAATAAAAAGAGTTTACCATTGCATACAAGTAGTACCTTCAGGAGGCTTAGGAAACCGATGTCCATACTTCGCCAAGGTGTCATTTAAGATCCGCGTGTCATGTGCAGATCCAGGCCAACCAGCCACAACAAAAGTAAACCTCATATCAAAGTCACAAACCGCCATCACATTCTGAGATGGAAACCCATGCCGACCAATTTGCCTTTTCCATCTATTTTACAATAAAAGAACTAACATATAAGAAAAATTGGCAATTCATATGTTGCTATCAGATAAAATTATGTATATGAAACAAGCACACACAATCTCAGGTACAATTCATATGTTGCAATTTTGCCAATCTCAGATACAAGAAGTCATTTAATTGGTAAAAACACATCACAAATTTCAGGATTTGTACCTCTTAGGTTGAAGATGAACAACCTGCTGCCCCGTCCGATCCTGGTACCGACGGGAGGAGGAATATTGGGTGGCCGTAGCTGCAGCGTGTCTTCGTGCCGGAGGTCGTCGTGCCGAAGACCTGCTGCCCCGCCCGGTCGTCCAAAAGGGCCCTGGTCGACCTCTGCCTCGGGATTGTGGGCGGAGGAAGCGGGGAAGGGACGGGGACGCAGGGTGGACGAGGCGAGCAAGAGGCGGGGATGGTCGACGGCGGCCGGCGGCGGAGGTCGTTGTCGTGGGCGGCCAGAGGCGGAGGTGGTTGTCGAGGGCGGCCGGCGGCGGCGATGGTGCCCTGCCCTTCCGTGCGGGAGGGCAAGAGGCGGGGACGGTAGAGGGCGGACGGCCGCGGAGGTGGTTGTCGAGGGCGGCCGGCGGCGGAGGTGGTTGTCGACCAGGCGGCGGCGATGGTGCCCAGCCCTGCCGTGCGGGGGTGTTCTGCTGGAGAGGATAAGGAGCCAGGAATATGGTACGACCGTGCAGTGGCATCCACGCGTAATATCCTACCAAACTCGGAGGGCAAAAAACGAATCTCATTTGCTGCGCGCGAAGCCAACGCGGGAAAAGCACCTACGCGCGTGCTTTGCCGCGCCGGTCGTTTTTGCGCTGCGTTCGGCCTTAAACGCGTTCGGCCATAATGTCGTTTGGTTAGGCTTACGGCTTATAAGCCAAGAAAGCCACAGCCAAAAGCCTAACCAAACAGGCCCCTAGTAATTCATCCTCTCATAATGTTTCCACATCTTATGCTGAATTGCTTTCCTTACCTTGTTGCTCTAATAATGATGCATCTACTTCCTCTAGCTCTTGTGTTGATACTAACCATGTAGAGGGAATCAAAGAGCTCAAGGCCCAAGTCACTTTATTGAAGAAAGGCTTTGATAAGTTTCATAAAGGGAAGTCCACACTTGACAATATGTTGAGTGTACAAAAATCCACCAATGACAAGAGAGGACTTGGATTCATTTCCAATCACAAGAACAAGTCCAAGGTCGGCAAGAAGAAGGGCCATGAACAAGTCAAGAATTTGGCCAAGATTGTTTGCTTCAAGTACAAGGTTGAAGGACATCATGTTAGATCATGCCCTTTGAAGAAGAAGAAACTTAGCGAGAAGCAACAAGGGAAGCGGCCACAAGTTCAACCTCAATCTCAACTTCAAGTTGAAGAAAGGCCTCTTCCCATGAAGACTCAAGCTAATTCTTCTCAAGTTGAGAAATCAACTAAGAAGAATGGAAGGAGTCGGTTTTGCTACTTATGTCGTGAAAAGGGCCATATTTCTTCTTCATACACTAATGGTACATTATCCAACCCAATCATAATTGACGATGTTTATTCCATTCGGAAGGGTAATGTGGGAAATGTGTTTGCCAAATATGTTGGTACTCAAAGTGGTGTCAAGAAAAGAACCATTTGGGTTGCCAAGCCTATTGTGACTAACCTCTTAGGACCCAACTTGGTTGGGGACCAACAAGCTCAAACTTGATCAATAGGTGTTATTGGAGGGCATTGGAGACTTGGCATGAAGAACTGAGGGATCTTCATCACGTATATTTTCCTTAAGCCAATTCATTTGGATTATCACGTCTTTATCTCCTATTCCATGCTCCTTCTTGCGGTAACTTGTATTTATTACATTATATATTTACATTTAAATTTTCTTGCCCCTTTGCATGTATTGGTTTTGTACCTTGATTGTATTTTGTATATTTTATGCTTACTACTTGAAAGCTCATGTCTCCTCTGATGATTTTGGTGATGATAACAACACGGGTATAATCTCTAACCTGTTGGTTTAAGTGTCTACAGATCACCCCGCATATAATTCACGATGATATTCTTGAGGCATTTTTTACAGAGGATTTTTCTAGAGATGATCTAACTGCAGCCGGATTATTCAGGGGATGCCCCGGAAATTCTAGGGGTATAAGGGCCGGAATCTCTGGCTCCAGCGAAATGGCTAAGTGCCATACTCCATCTGCCCGCGTACTGGAGGTGGGACGGATATTTGCCCGGAAATTTCCAGGGCAAATTTCCGGCCCTCGGGTCCTTAGCAGTTTTGAAGATTTCGCAGTTGCCCGCGCGCAGAGATGGGGGCGGAATGTTGGCCGAAAAATCCCGGCCCCGGAGTATTCAAAATTCCGCCCCCCCCCCCCCCCGGATATTTCAAATATCCGGCCTCAGTCCTTAGCAGAAATCCAGCGTGGTGCTGCTGCCCGCACGCAGAGATGGGGGCGGATTATTGGCCGGAATATTCCGACCCCGGATTATTCAAAAATCCGCGCCCCGGATATTTCAAATATCCGGCCTAACTGCCCCAGAAATTTCCGGTGCTAACCCCGGAATATTCCGCCCCTGGCGTTCTGCAACGGTCAGAAATTGGAGGAGGCTATAAATAGCTGTCTTCTTCCTCTAGATAGTTAGTTCGTCCATTCCTCTCTCTCCTCCATTGTTCAAGAGCTCAAAATGCCCCAGTCTCCCTCCTCCTCCAACCAAACTCGATGCCCTTCAAGGATCTCATGGAGGAGGCCTAGATCTACCTTTCTACCAAGCCAAAAATTATATTCCCACACCATACCTCTTGGTATCTTGTAATCTCTTGGTTGCTTTGTCATCCTAGAGAAACCCTAGTGCTTGTAGCTTCCACCTTGTAGCAAGAAGCTTCGGATTGTTGAGAGCCTCCATCTCACTTTTGGAGTAGCCTCAACCACTTGTAAAGGTTTGGTCAACGCCTTCAAGTCGACCTCATATTGAAACGAGAATCTCCCTCACCGGAGAAGCTCAAGGAGAACAAGGTGTGCACATCCGTGCTATTGAGGAGCACCTAGTTGGCTCCCCACCTCTCCAACGTAGACGTACTTCTTTTAAGAAGGAACTACGGGAAACATATCCTTGTCTCCGTGTTTTCACTTGTGGTTATCTTGTGCCTTGCATTTACTTCTGTTGCTTACTCGTTATTTGTCACTTAGGGTGTCTACCTAGTTGCACATCTAGATAACCAAGTTATTTACTTCCTAAAGCCCATCTAAAATTAAAAAAAGGTTTAAAATTTGTAGGTCACCTATTCACCCTCCCCCCCTCTAGTTGACCTTTGTGTACTTTCAATTGGTATCAGAGCCTCGGCTCTTTTATCGGGCTTAACCGCCTAAGAGTATCATGGTCAACGGAGATGATCCCGAATCTTCTAAGGAGGAGCTCTCCAAAATGGCCGACACTATAGCTAACCTAGAGACAACGGTTTGTACCATCCAAACCCAATTGTCCAAGGTTAGCTCTAGTGTAGGCTCGGAGGTTTCCTCCATCAAGAAGATGTTGGAGAACATGATGGGTAAACCTAAGGGGCGCACGGATTCTCCCCATGTCTCCGATGCGGATAGTTCGGAAGAGGAAACGATTCCGGACGATTCCGAAATCGAAGAGAACATTGCCAAAGCTAAGGCTAAATCCGCACAAAAGGCTAAAGCCAAGGAAAAGGAGAGTTCCGGTGGCTCCAAGTCTCAAACGGCTAATGGTGCGGGGTCCAACTCAAAAGTTCCATCTCCTCAAAATTATGACCCCATCCACCCAATTGTTTCCATGCCACACATTCTTAATGTTGGACTTCCTCCCATGATTAACACTAATGAATTCTATTCTTGGAAGTTTGAAATGGAGTCTCATATTTCCGGATCGTGCATCGCATTGTGGAGGAGTGTGATTCATGGGTTTCATCCTCATGACCCAAGCAACTTGACTCCAAGGGAGGATGTGGAATCTCAACTCAACAACACTGCACTTCTAATCATCCAGAAGGCTCTCCTAAGGGAGCATCTCACTCACATTCGTGGTTGCAAGACCGCCAAGGAAGCTTGGGACAAGCTTGACACCTTGTTTCAAGGAAATGCTAGCATCCAATCTTCCAAGTATGATGTGGCCATTGACAACTCCGAGAACTTCGTTATGCAAGAGGATGAGACTCCCGAAGAGCTATATAGAAGAGTTTGTCACTCTCGCCAATCAACTGAGAGACTTTGGAAAGGAAGTGATCTCCGATGAGTGGCTAAAGAGGAAATTTGTCAAAGCCATTACACCCTTTGAGAAGAATCTCTCCACTAGCATCCAAACAAGAGAGGACTACAATACTCTCAATTCCATTGGTGTGCTTAGTGAGTTCATCGGCATCTCTCTATCACACAAGAGAGCGGATGATGCTCTAGCTCGCTCTAGAGGAATGGGAAAGTCACCAAACCTCACTTTGAAGTCAAAGGCAATGGCTCGAGTTGATGAAAGTGAAGAAGAGGATGATGATGAGGAAGACTATGAGGACACCTACACCGGATCTCACAAGTGCATCGCTCTCGCTATGCATGGATATTGGAAGAGATGGGAAGCTCACAAGGCCGGCTCTCCAAGACCTCCACGAAACAAGAACTATAAGAAGAAGGGAGCGGCCAAGGACATGTTACAACTTTGGTAGTGCAAAACATTTCGTGAAGGAGTGCCCTTTTGATCCAAGAGAAGAAAATGAAGGCAAGCTTGTTCACAAAAACAAGGCCAAGGCTCCACAAAACAAGAACTTCTCTAGAAGAGTGCCAAGGGCTCTTTATGTCCAAGAAGGGGCGGTTCTTGAAACCTATATCTCCGGAGATGAAGGAGAAGATGAAGTGGCAGGAGTTGCTCATGTCGCCATAGCTACCGCGTCATCTCCATCAATATCTCTATTTGAATCCCCCAATGAAATTGTGGCTACCCGACCTACATGTCTTATGGCAAAAGCCACCTCGGTATGCTCTCCTAACTCCAAGACCATTACCACTAACCCTCCTTGTTTATTGGATTGTGTTGAAAATGTTTGTGAGGAGGATGGTGAGGTAAAGGAGTTAGGCATTTGTCTAGCTAGCCTCAAAGGTGAGACTAAGGAGAAAGTGAATGCCCTATTGCGGCAACTTGATGAGGCTAACTCTCTTGTAGATGAAAAGGAGGAAATTATCATAACCTTAGAAATCCATGGAGGTCACACTTGCAATGACAAAGAGCTTGAAAAGGCTCTTGAGAATGAGCGTTCCATTCGTGCCTCTCTTGAGAAGAAATTATCTAGTCTTGAAGAAAACTTTGCCATGAGTGTCTCTAAGCTTAGGAAGGATAATGAACAATCTCTTGCTATCATTAAAACACTTGAACATGAAGAGTTGAAGCTAGGAATTGCTCACGGGGAACTAGTTACTAGTCATGAAAAACTAAAGAAGGAGTTCATGTCTCTTAAAGAAATTCATGACAAGCTAACCAAGTCTTGTGACAATCTCCTAGCTCAACAATCAAACAAGCAAGTTATGTCATCATCATCTACTTGCATGAATACATTGCCTAGCAACTCTTGTAGTGCAACTAATCTTGTAGGAAGTGAGAAGAATCTCAATGAGGTGGCTCCTCAACAAGTCAAGAATGGAAAGGAGGGACTTGTCTATGTAGCCAAGTCAAAGAAGAAGTACAAGAAGAAGAACAAGAAGAAAGTCACCTCTTCCTTGCAATAAGTAAGATTTGTGAAAGAGGGAGAGGTGACCAAAGAAAAGGAGACCAACACCATTGTGGGCGGTGACACCTCTAGGAGGAGCACCACTCATAATGACTTTTCCGGAAAATACAACCCATCTTATGTTCTTATGAAATCTAGAGATGGTCATGTGTATGCTAAATATGTTGGTACTTCTTATGGTGATGATTATCATTGGAGTATTTGGGTTCCAAAGACCCTTGTTGCTAACAAAAGAGGACCCATTCAACGATGGGTACCTAAATCAAGACACTAATCTATTGTAGGAAAGTGCTTCCGGTTCGAGCAAATGGACGATGGATAGTGGTGCATACCAACATATGACCGGAAGCAATGACGCAATGAGTGATACTCATCCTCCATTACCTCATCTCAATTGCGTTACTATTGGTGATAACTCTGAACTAAAGGGATTGGGACGAGGCAAGGTGGCCATCTCAAATGACTTGTCAATTGAGAATGTTCTCCTTGTCGAGTCCCTTGGCTATAATCTCATCTCGGTTCTTCAACTTGCTAAAAGGGGTTTTATCTCGTTCTTTAATAAAGAGAATGTGATTGTCACTTGGGAGACGACTCTTAAAGTAGCCTTTGTTGGGCATGTCGAGAATGTCATGTATGTAGTGGACTTCTCTAAAGGAGACACGTGTGCCGCGACATGCCTAATGGCTAAATTTGATGTGGGTTTGCTACGGCATCGCCGGTTAGCTCACACCAATATGAGGACGTTGCATGACCTTCAAAGTGGCAATCATGTTCTAGGACTAACGAATGCTAAGTTTGCCAAAGATCGTGTGTGTAGCTCTTGCGTTCTTGGAAAGCAACATGGAGAAGCTCACCCCACCAAGACCAGCATCACCACCTCAAGAATCCTCGAGCTCATTCACTTGGACCTATTTGGTCCCCTATCATATTATAGTCTTGGAGGCAAAAAGTATTGCTTGGTGATTGTGGATGACTACTCGAGATATTGTTGGGTGTATTTCTTCAAGAGGAAGAGTGAGACTCAAAAGCGGGTCATCGAGTTCATCACTTTGGTGGAGCGCCAACATAATACAAGCATCATGGCTATCCGAAGTGACAATGGCTCCGAGTTCAAGAACTACACCGTGGAGGGATTTCTTAGCGAGGAAGGAATTTCTCATCAATATTCCACTCCCTACACCGCTCAACAGAATGGTGTGGCGGAGAGAAAGAATCGTACACTAATGGATGCGGCACGGACCATGATTGCGGAGTTCTCTTCTCCTTATAACTTTTGGGCCGAGGCCGTCTCCACCGCTTGTCATGCTAGCAACCGATTGTATCTCCGCAAGATCTTGAACAAGACCCCCTATTAGATTCTCACGGGCAAGAAGCCGGATGTTTCATACTTCAAGGTCTTTGGGTGCAAGTGCTTCATTCGTAAGAGAGGTAAACGCTTGTCGAAATTCGAGACTAAATCTTATGAGGGTATCTTTATTGGTTATGCCACAAACGCTCACGCCTATAGAGTCTACAACAAGTCCACCCGACAAGTTGAATAAGCTATAGACGTGGTGTTTGATGAGTATAATGGGTCCCAAGGGGGGCGTATAGATCATGGTGTTGTAGGAGATGCAATTCCTCCCATCGTCATAATAAGAATGGGGATTGGTGAAATATTCCCCATTGAGGGTTACCGGATGACAGAGGGAGAAGGACTATGCTCCACTCAAGTGGAGCCATTGACTACACCCATTGATATTCAAGCTACCCGACAAGATGCACCAAGCCCTCATGCTTCAAATCAAGGCCAAGCTAATGATCAAGATCATTCCATCACTCAAGGCCAAGCTAACACTCAAGGCCAAGCTCATAATCAAGGCCAAGCTCACAATGAAGGACAAGGACAAGATGCTCATGTTGATGATAGAAATCGACATATAAGAGATCCACCTCCCCTTGATGAACAAGATCAAGGGCTAGGGGGACAAGGCTCCAATGATGAAGATGATGATCAAGCCATATCCAAGGAAACTTTCGAGGAGATGCTAGCTCGTAGGGCAAAGAGAAGGCTAGATAATCTTGCTCGTGCCGTTCACACGGAGGACATGATTCTTGGACAAGTTCATGGAAGGGTCATCACAAGGAGGCAATTGGCGGATTTTAGCAAGGATCATACTTTCGTTTCTCATATTGAGCCCAAGAAGGTCTACGAAGCTCTTGAAGATCAAGATTGGATTGAAGCTATGCACGATGAACTCAACAACTACGAGCGCAATAAGGTGTGGAAGTTGGTGCAAAGACCCAAAGATTGCAAGAACGCCATCGGCACCAAGTGGATCTTCAAGAACAAGCAAGACAAGGATGGCATCTTCATTCGCAACAAGGCAAGATTGGTAGCTCAAGGTTTTTCTCAAGTCGAAGGCGTCGATTTCGGTGAAACTTTCACTCCCGTAGCTCGTCTTGAATCAATTCGTATCTTGCTTGCATATGCCTCTCATCATAACTTTAAACTACAACAAATGGATGTTAAAAAGTGCATTTTTAAATGGTCCCATCCATGAGTTGGTCTATGTCAAGCAACCTCCGGGTTTCGAAGATCCCAACCACCCCGATTATGTCTACAAACTCGATAAGGCGCTCTATGGTCTTAAACAAGCTCCACGTGTGTGGTACGAGCACCTTAAAGAGTTTTTAGTGGATCGTGGGTTCAATGTTGGCTTAATCGATCCCACCCTTTTCACCAAAAAGGTTGGGGGTGATTTGTTCATATGTCAACTCTATGTGGATGATATCATTTTTGGTTCTACTAACGTCGCATTCAATGATGAGTTTAGCAAGCTTATGACGGATAAATTCGAGATGTCTATGATGGGCGAGTTGGAGTATTTCCTTGGCTTTGAGATCAAGAAACACCCCGAAGGCACATTCATCAAGCAAGCCAAGTATACTCAAGATATGCTCAAGCGTTTCAATATGCATGATGCCAAGCCTATGAAGACTCCCATGTCCACGACTATTGACTTGAAACCCGACCCGAATGGTAAAGAGGTAGATCAAAAGGTATACTGCTCCATGATTGGCTCTTTGCTCTACCTTTGTGCATCTAGACCCGATATCATGTATAGCGTAGGTAAATGTGCATGGTTTCAAGCCTCCCCGAGACAAAGTCATTTTGAAGTGGTTAAGCGCATCTTTCGATATTTAGTTCATACCCCAAACTTCGGTCTTTGGTATCCCAAGGGTTCAAACTTTCAGCTCATTGGGTATTCGGATGAGGATTATGCGGGCGAGAAGACGGATAGGAAATCTACATCCGGGGGTTGTCAATTTCTTGGTCGCTCATTGGTATGTTGGTCTTCCAAGAAGCAAAATTGCATCGCCCTCTCTACCACCGAGGCCGAATACATCTCCCATCAAGATCGCCTACAATCCCGTTCTTCACTCCAAGACGAAGCACATTGAGATACGACATCACTTCATTCGGGATCATGTTGAGAAGGGTGATATTGATCTTTCCTATGTGCCGACCAAGGATCAACTCGCGGACATCTTAATGAAGGCCATTGATGAACCAAGATTTCGTGGTTTGAGGAATGAACTAAATGTTATCGATGCGTCCAACTTCTATTGAACCCTTGCATGGTTACCTTCACTACATGTGCTATCTAGGTTTAGATGTAGGCATGGACATAGGGGAAGCGTATTTCAATTGATGAACCAACACTCCGCCTATAATGCGCAAAACAATAAAAACATCATGCATATCTAGTCATGAAGTGACTTACTGTGCTTTAACGTGAGTCATAATTTTGGGCCCAAGATATATCTTCGCGGCTCCTTGGTATACACTCAAACACGGTGGCTCCGGCCACCAACATCTCTCTAAGTGTTTTTGTTAGTTGTTTGGAATTTGTTTGTGTTTGTGTGTTCATCGCTCTTATTTTCATTTGTCTTGTTTTTTTTGAAGGCTCACTTCTTTCATCCTTTTTTCCTTAAAACTCGGTGTGCACGGGAACCCCGGAAATTCCGGTCTAAGGCCCGGAAATTTCCGGCCCCTGATATCTGCATCAGAAATTTTCACCCATTTCCCAGGTGCTTGCTCACAGAAGGCACCCCGGAAATTTGGGCGGAAATTTCCGGTGCAAATATCCGCGGGCCGGAATATTCCATGTCTTATGTCCCGGAAATTTTCGGGGCTCGAGACTGTCCAGAAATTCAACCCAAACATCCAGCATGCCCGCTCGCAGAAGGCACACCGGATATTTGGGGTGGAATTTCTGGCCTGAAATCTCTGGCCCCCGGAAATTTCCGCCCTTAATGCCGGAATATTCCGGTCCGTGCGGCTGGGGGCTATAAATAGGCGACGGGAGGGGCAGTTCCTGGTTCTTTCCCCTCCACTCCGCCCCCAACCGCAGCCGCCGTCTCCGAGCCGTCCGGGAGGCCCTCTCGCCTTCCTTCTTCGTCTTCCGGTTGCTTTTTGCGGATCAAGAGATCGCACATCCGTTTCTCTCCCATGGATCCTGGTATGTATTCAGTTTTCTCCGCAATCTAGGGTTACCGGACGATTAGATCTTGTTTTCGTTCATCTTTCTTGTGTTTTGGGGAGGAATGACCATACACTAGTATCACATATCCCCTAGTGTTCCCCCACATCGCACTTCCTCATTGTTTTAGATTTGTGGCAGGCCATATTATCAGATCTGATGCAAAATTTCGAGGGCCGGAAATTTCCGCCCCAGACTGAAATTTCCGTCCCTGGGAAATTTCGTCTGCGGCCGGAATTTCCGCCCCAGACCCGAATATCCGGCCTGCCCTGAATCTCTAACTGAGATCTGTTATTCCACTTCCAAAAGTTGTGAGCCCACATTTTGATTTTTTCTGTTTTTTCTTTGCGCTTTCTCTTGCTTTTCTCGCAGATGGTTCAAGCTCTAGGCCTCCTAAGGTGACTAGCTCTCGCAAGAGGTGGCGCCACTTGAGAGAAGATGATGAGGGTACTTTTGTGAATGAGGCGGAGACTCGCCGTCGTGAGAGGGATGCAGAGCAGGAGTACGCGCGTGAGCATGATGCGTCCATGGCAGCTCGCAGGGCCAACAAGCAACAGGGCAAGGCTTCTCTTAACTTGGCCACCATGTCCATCTCTGAGTTCAAGGTGTGGCGCGCCAAGGCCTGGTACACTGAGGGTCCTCAAGACCCAACTATTGACTCCTGCTTCTGGCACGTTGAGCAGGAAACTCTTTTCAAGCAAGTGTACACTGTGATGAGCAAGCCAATTTTCCCCATGAAGTATATTAACTTTGCACACATGGCTGCCAATCCCGCATACTTCAAAAACTTTGTGCAGCTGGCTGAACTTCTTGGTCTACGTCCCCTCATGGAGACCCAATGCTCCTTCAACACCACCTATATTCAGCAGTTCTACTCCACTCTTGTCATAGATGATTCTGAGGAGATTGGGATGTCATGGATGTCTGGCCCTCACCTGCTCACCGCCACGTTCCATGACTTTGCAGCTGAGCTTGGCTACCCCTTTGCCGGTCTCAACGTCCCTCAGGGTACTCGCATGCACATTCACGGGATGGAGTATGAGAAGAACATGCTTGTTGAGCTGTATGGTCATCGTGGTACTGTGGGCTCTGCAAAGGGTCTCTTTCCTATTTATGACATCCTATTGCGCATGTTCAGAGAGACTATTGCCCCGAGTGGTGGCAATAATGATGAGATCTGTGGTGGCCTAGTGAACCTCGTGTACCACGCCTACCTGACCTTCTCTGAGGGCAACATGACAGATACCGAGCGTCACAAGATTGATGTGATGGATTTCATCTTCAACGAGATCCACTTTGCTCTCTTCAACCGCAAGGTGCCCCCGTATGCTCCATACATCATGAAGCTCATCAAGTATCGCTACCCTGCTGAACTCCGTCATGATCTGGAGCTGGATTCTGAAGAGCACAAGGACGTCAAGTTGTACAACAAGGCCGCCCACACTCAGCAGGATGCTCATGACGTTGGTGCCACTGGTCAGGGACACCGTGATCCTCGCATGCGTCCACCTCCTCCAGGCACCAAGAAGCGCTCCTGGATCGTTCGTGCCATCGAGAAGGTGATGTGCATGAACGTGTGCATCCACAAGGAGAACTACAATGCCTACGTCGAGCGCCGCAACATTCAGGAGAATCAGCACGCCATCATGACTGCACTCAACATTCCCAATGTTCATGCTGCTCTTCCTGAATGGATTCCCTACAAAAACTGGAACAACCGCGAAGTCGACTGGGATCTGGATGTCGCTGATGATGAGGACATTGATACCGCTAGCGAGGAGGAGGAAGAAGATACTCAGGCCTAGAGTTTGCTCCATGGGACGTAGTGCTTCCTTTTCTCTTTTTGGTATCCTGATGCCAAAGGGGGAGAAGATCTAGTGATCACTGGGATTTGCTTGGGCGGGCTGTTTTTTAGTTGGTTTTTATCGTGCTTTTCGAACAATTTCGTTTTTCTCATTCGTGGATTTCCGTTGGTGAACTTATATTATCAGGAGGCATGTCTCCTAAGTTATGACTATCTGTGATGTGTTAGTTCCTATTTATTGCCTTGGATTGTCTCTATGCAAATTGCAAATACCCGTGTTGTCATCACTCACCAAAAAGGGGGAGATTGAAAGCTCATGTCTCCTCTGATGATTTTGGTGATGATAACAACACGGGTATAATCTCTAACCTGTTGGTTTAAGTTTCTATAGATCACCCCTCATATAATTCACGATGATATTCTTGAGGGATTTTTTACAGAGGTTTTTTCTGGAGATGATCTAACTGCAGCTGGATTATTCAGGGGCTGCCCCGGAAATTCCGGGGTATAAGGGCCGGAATTTCCGGCCCCAGCACAGGAATATTCCGGCCTCTCTGGCTCCAGCAAAATGGCTAAGTGCCATACTCCACCTGCCCGCGTACTGGAGGTGGGGCGGATATTTGCCCGAAAATTTTCGGGGCAAATTTTCGGTCCTCATGTCCTTAGCAGTTTTGGAGATTTCGCAGTTGCCCGCGCGCAGAGATGGGGGCGGAATATTGGCCGGAAAATTCCGGCCCCGGAGTATTCAAAATCACCCCCCCCCCCCCCCCGGATATTTCAAATATCCGGCCTCAGTCCTTAGCAGAAATCCAGCGTGGTGCTGCTGCCCGTGCGCAGAGATGGGGGCGGATTATTAGCCGGAATATTCCGGCCCCGCATTATTCAAAAATCTGCCCCCCGGATATTTCAAATATCCGGCCTAACTGCCCCGGAAATTTCCGGTGCTAACCCCGGAATATTCTGTCCCCGACGTTCTGCAACGGTCAGAAATTGGAGGAGGCTATAAATAGTTGTCTTCTTCCTCTAGACAGCTAGTTCGTCCATTCCTCTCTCTCCTCCATTGTTCAAGAGTTCAAAACGCCCCGATCTCCCTCCTCCTCCAACCAAACTCGATGCCCTTCAAGGATCTCATGGAGGAGGCCTAGATCTACCTTTCTACCAAGCCAAAAATTGTATTCCCACACCATACCTCTTGGGATCTTGTAATCTCTTGGTTGCTTTGTCATCCTAGAGAAACCCTAGTGCTTGTAGCTTCCACCTTGTATCAAGAAGCTTCGGATTGTTGAGAGCCTCCATCTCACTTGTGGAGTAGCCTCAACCACTTGTAAAGCTTTGGTCAACGCCTTCAAGTCGACCTCATATTGGAAACGAGAATCTCCCTCACCGGAGAAGCTCAAGGAGAACAAGGTGTGCACATCCGTGCTATTGAGGAGCTCCTAGGTGGCTCCCCACCTCTCCAACGTAGACATACTTCTTTTAAGAAGGAACTACGGGAAACATATCCTTGTCTCCGTGTTTTCACTTGTGGTTATCTTGTGCCTTGCATTTACTTTCGTTGCTTACTCGTTATTTGTCACTTAGGGTGTCTACCTAGTTGCACATATAGATAACCAAGTTATTTACTTCCTAAAGCCCATCTAAAATTGAAAAAGGTTAAAAATTTGTAGGTCACCTATTCCCCCCCCCTCTCGTTGACCTTTATGTACTTTCACTACTTACTTATCCTTGAGTAATCTAGTATGTGTTTGTCGGTTCGCACAAAATGTATGTATGAGTTTGCTTTGAGCCTAATTGCATCTTGTGTGTATCTTATTTGGCTATTTTGAGTGATTAATGGACTATCCCATTTTGGGAGAGTAATATGCCTTTGGCACTTCACAATCCTAAAATGTGTGTACATGAGGAATACCACATAGTGTTGATATTTCAATATTATCTAGTCTCTATGTGGTATGTCATACTCATGAGAAATTAAAATTCTCATGTCTATTAATTATCTCAAGTTGGTCTTTGTTTGCCTCTTGCTAAGAAGATACGGATTATCACATTATGGGGGAGTAATATGTTTGTGCATATTACAAGCCTAAAAAACATGAACATTTAATGTTTTGCCACATAGAATTGATATTGTTAATTATCTTGTTCCTATGTGGCATGTGTGCTCAAACAAGTTTCAATTTGCTTAAATGATTTTATTTCCTCATCTTTTGGTATCTTGTTTGTGAGAGAGTTTCTTGGTGCGGTTTTCCACAAATTAGAACTAGTATTTACCTTCTCGGGAACCGGTTGCTTCTTGATATATTAATCATTGCTTTGCATGATCATTGGACTATTGAAGCCACCAAGAATCTCTATTTAAGCATGGTGTTTTCATTCCTATCCTTATCGTAAGCTTTTTGTTTTGTTAATATGATCATGAATATGTATGCAACATACCACCGAGTAATAACTCCTCTCCTTGTCCTTTACAAGTGATAATATTTTGTGGTATAATGTATTGATCATATTTACTTGGGATATTTCTTCTTTTTCCATATTTTTGCCAAGTAATTTCTTTTGTGCTCACTCCCATTGTCTTCCTTTCCCTTTGAGAATCCTTTTGGTTCACTCGTATTTGGTTGGTTTTCTAATTGGTAAAGCTAAAGCAAGGATCTCACTTGTGTGCATATTGTATTCAAATAAAAAATTATAAGCAATGCACAAATCATGGGGGAGCTGTCCTATATTATTTAGAACACTATTTAATCCCGATGAAGTGTCTATTTGGAAGACAAACCTTTTTCGTCTTGGTACTTTGTTCCATTATGAAAAGTGTTGAGGGTTTGGTTTAGTTGTTGGAACCTTGCTCTTTTTGGGAGTTGGTTATCTTACTCATTGCTTTATTTTCAAATTGATCTATTTTGGATATTGGACTTCTTTTCGTTAATGAATCTTTCTTTTGATATCTCTTTGGGGAGTTCAATATCTCATTTCTTGTTGTAACTTTTAATTGGTTTCTTTGAAGTGTCAATTGGTTCTTTGTGATCTCGTTTTCACTTGTATTTTGGTTCTTGAAAATCTTTGCATGCATATTTACTAAAGTATTTCTTATGGCATGCTTACTTTCTTTGATGCAATATATAGGGTAAACTCCACCGAATCCTAAATCGGCTAAGATATGCATGAAATTCAATTTCATATCTATATGCACATATTTATGTTGAGCTTATCCTATTTATTGTAGTTTGTCTAACTACTTTGGACCCAATGTGTTTGGGGACCATTTTATGCTTAAATGTTTTTTAGATACATTTGAGATGCATTGGATGCTTGCGTCATTCTCAAGGAAGGTGTTGTCACCATGATCTTATCGGAGTCAAGCTAGGATGATAGATTAACTCTTATCCACAACAACATCTCCAATGCTATCTTGATAACAAGTATCTCTCATGCATAGTATTCTTGTATTCAAACTTGTGTAGGTTGCATCTTGGCATGAAAAATCTTTATTTGTAAAATTATTCTCCCTTTGTCATACTTGATTCTTCCAAAACATTGCAACTAACTATTTTTCCCTTATTGGTATTTGGGATGTCTTTGGTGTGTTTTTCCTGGAAATTAATTTATCCCCTTTTAAGATAAAATTGATCTATGTGTTATGCTTTCAATAAAAAAAATCTTATTGGTGTATTTATGACTTTATCTTGGATATCATGTTCTTCACTTTCGTAACTATTTTGTGTGTACATGCTTCTTTGTAGATACATATTATCATGATTTGTGTCCACTTAGAAACTTATACACATGAGAGGAGTTACATCTCTTTTTTGTATCATATTCCTTTGGAGTCCACCCTTCTTATACCCTTTTCATTTTTTGTGACCCTCGAAAGTATTTTCCTTATAAGTGCTTGTCTTATATTATTTCATCTTATGCACTTATTTGTTTTTTGAGTTTTTTTTCTCTCATTCTTACCTTGGTGGGCATGTTGGTTTCCTTATGTATTGTTGAGCCTTGTATCATGGTGTTCCGTTCATTTTGTATCTTTTTTCTCAGTCATTCATTTATTTTCTTCAAGTGCTATGCCTAGTTTGCTTTTTATGCTCTCTTGCACTTGTTTTGTGTTTTAGAGGATATTCGTGGAGTGATGATCCCATCTTTGTGCACTTTGTATTCAAATGCAAAAACAAACTCTATGTCGCACCCTGATTTCTAAGGGATACTCACCGTACGAACTGGATAGCAGATGCTTGGATTATGGGGCATAACTGCTCCCACGTCCCAGCTTCCTGGTAGGCCTGCGCTTATGCGCGACAACACAAGCCCTGCTATTCCATCGTCGATGTAAACTATCCACTAGAGATCAAAGGCACTTCCGTCGACGTACTTCAAACCATACACACATGGTACGTCAACGGCGTTTAACAAGTGATATCACAACAGATCTCTACGACACAAAAGATTGAAATAAGTTGCAAATAGCTCTCATTAGAGCAGAGATAGCAAATACAATCATTCAGAGGGCACATGCCCCAACAATACATCATTACAATACAGCGGAAGCATTCAACATGTCTGAGTACAGACAAGAACCAAATAGGCCTAAGAGGCCGGAAACAAACAGACGGAGCCCATCCACGAAGTCTCGGATCCTGCCCGGGTCCGCTATCTACTCGTCAGCAGTCTCGTCATACTCCACGTAGTAGCCACCATGTAGATCTTCGGAAACGTAGGTCTGCGGAAACCACAGCCCCAAAGGGGTCAGTACATAAACGTACTGGCAAGCAAGACTCACAGTTCACCAAAGTGTAACCCGTCAACACCAAGCACAGATGCCTTGGGTTCAACGGAAGAGAGGGGATATAAAAGATGCTGCAACTGGCTGCGCTAACCAACTACAGAGATTCTACCACTTACGGCTAACAGAAAGGAGATAAGATCGAGGGTTGTAACCAACTGAAAGATAACTTCAAACAAACCCATCCTGGATCTCGCCCCTTATCCAAAGAAGCAATCCGAGGATAACTCACACAGTTGTAATAATGATGGTTCAAATTATTGTGTCAATAAGCCTATTACTAGTCAAGTTATTAATCATGGGGTGTAACATGTTTGATTATTATGTTTAAGTTGTCCTGAGTACTTGTTAGCCAGTACTTTCACCAAGTAATCCATAACCGCGGAAAACACGGCTTCTCGAGAAGATTATCCCTGCAGGGTTGCACCAATTTGGCCGTACACGTATGAATGGCCCGCCAGATGGGAGATCACCCCACCAAGCGGGGCACTCAACACAACCAACCATTCTTCGCATCAAGCCCAAAGCACCTTGGGCGCACGGCTAATCAAGCCCAGAAGAAAATGGACCATCATAGCACTCTAAGACCGTGTCCCCCTATATGCCGACTACGAAAGTTCCACCCTGCGCTGGGCTCGCAAAAACATGCATGCGGCAAATGGAAAACACGAACTAAATGAGGCGATTTGGACGAGATGCGAATCAGGTCAAGTTGAGGGGGCGCCCATACTCGCTTCCCACATGCGGGTAGTGCGCTCATCATGGATCAGTAGACAAGACCCTTTTCCTATTAGGGTCGACACTAGCAGGCTCCAAAACCTCTCATGGGCCTCCTGCCGGTGCCTTATCATCAAATTTATTATTAATAGTAACATTAGCATGATTGATTGATTAAACATCGAGCCCCCACAACGTGATAGAAATAGTAACAGAAAGTAACGGATAACAGACTCGAGCAAAAGCAACCTAAGCATGCTAGTAAGACACTGGCTCAAACAATGGTTGTAGGAAGGGAGATGAGGCAATATCAGGTTTAAGGGATTCATGTGATAGGTTCGTAACAGAAAACAACTACTACTAAGGCTAGCAGAAAAGAACAACGGAAAGTATCGGTAACCAATGTTGAAAGGAACACAGTGGTTCATGTGAGTGATAACTTGCCTGCAAAACCCAGTAGCCTGGTACTGAGCTAACTCCTTAGAAGGGGTGTCGTAAGTATCGTCGGTCTCAACGTCGTCGTGTATCCGAGAAGAAGCAAACAGACATTGCAGAAAGATAAGCAATCATTATCATGGCATAGGTGCACAAACATGGGATGATGCATGTCATGTTAACAGATGCATCAGAATAAACTACTTGACAAGATAACACAATTTAATTGGACCCATATGCAATTGGATTGCATATGGAAAAGATCCATTGAAATAAGTGGAAACAAATGATTTACAATTAATTATTAGGTGAGAGTTGTTAGCATGATGCATGCATGATGAAGAACAAGAAGATAACTGTCGGGGGGTTACCCCCGAGTAGGGTAAAGACAGGTGGTAAAGGCAGCTTACAGAAGAGAGGTTTGGTCGAGTAGCCGACTACCTGGTACTCGCTACCCGGTCGACTGCTACTCGGTCTCACCTCAAGATGACCAGAAGGAGATATCAATCAAGTTCTATCCTTTCGAGTAGAAGGATTGGCCCGAGTACAATTGGCGGGAACAATTGTCGGGAACCTACTCGGGCCAGAAAGTCAAAGGAGCCGTTCTGACACAGGATCCCGCGTATCCTGGGTCCGTACTTGGCAGCATTCGAACTACTGTTCACCTGGGACCGGCCTGCCTGACAGTGACAGCATGGAAGCAGGCCGTGGCAGGATAAGGGGGGCCTACTCTGTGCCTAGGTACAGTGATACCAGTCTGTCCCCTAGTTTTGCCCAACGACTTTACGGAAGCAGCCAAGATTAGGAACCAAAGCTGTCAGCGGGTACTCGGAGAAAGGACGATGTGCACACTATGTCGACACTTGTCTAGATTTGGACGTATCCGGCTGGGCACCGTGTATATAAGGTGCCCCGCCGCCTCCTGCGCGAGGCATGCTCTGGGATCTTGCTCCACGCTCATAGTGAACCCTAGAAACCCTAAGTTCTTGACCTAGCTCTACTCGGAGAAGAGAGAGAGGCTACTCGGTAGAGATACCATTTGTACTGTGGCTACCCGGAGAGACATAGTAATACATAGAGAAAGGCAGGAGTAGGGGTTTTACCTCCTCACGAGGGCTCTGAACCTGGGTACATCGTGTTGTTTGTGTTGTGTGGATCTTACCTCACGCGGCTACTCGTCGCGTGATCCCTCCCCGGACACCTCCAGCGTCCATCGTCCCCACATCTTTAGCCATCCTATGGCATCTGCCGTGACACCACCACGACAGTTGGCGCCCACCGTGGGGCAACCAGCGGCGCTGGCTGGAGTTTCTGTTCGGACGGGATCTTCATCAGCGGAGCGCGTAGTTTGTGGCCTTGTCCACAGATTCGGCTCCTTCGACTTCGTCACCGACAACGCCGGCTGTTTCGGCGGCATGGCCATGCCCGAGGGCGGCTCGGTGATCTCCTTCGGCTCTCACCTCGTCTACGTCGCCACCGTCGCCAACGGCGCGTACCCCGAGCTGGTGCACGACGCGTAGGATCCTCCCGCGGTGGTTGCTGCTCGCGGAAGGCCTGCATGCAGCTCTGCAAGCTGCGCTGAGGTGATGGTGACGGGCTTGACGGCGAACACGGGCGCAGCTGCTACTGGCGCTGCGGCCGTCGTCGAGGAGGTTGACGACCCGCCTGCTGGTGGCAGGAACCACCGGCCCTACGAGAAGGAGAGCAACTTGCCACCTTCCACGTCTACGGTCATCCCCGCGTCTGCTGCGCGAACCGGTGTGCCCACTCCCACCGACATCGAGCTCCTAGCTGCAAGGGAGCAGCTCGAGCGGCAACGCCAGGAGCTGCTTGCCGAGCAGGCGGAGTTGGAGAAGATCAGGCTTGAGCTGAGTCTAGACCAGCTCGAGTACAACAAGGCTCACGGCTTCACGCCGGTCGCCAGGAGGCCCAGCAGAGTAGGCGCTACGCGGCGCAACCTGGGTGCCGAGATGGCGACAGTTGCGGAGGTGCCCGCGCAGTCCGCCACCGCAAACACTTTCACGAGGCCAAGGTACAGCACACCCGCCAAGACGCTCAGAGCTGCACAGGCCGTGGCTGCCGAGTTGCCGCGCCTGGATGGAGAGGCGCGTCTCAGGCAGCAGGAGAGGCTCAACGAGTTGGTGTTGGAGGCCGCCAGGCAGAACGAGGAGTTCCGGAAGGCCAACCCGGGAGCTGGAGCTTCACAGGTGGTTCACTCGCACGCGGCTAGATCTAACGATCAGGCCTCGTCTCCGCATCCTAGCCGCGAGAAGAGCCGCAGCGGGCGTTCGGGTAGAGACATGCAAATGCAGGTGTATGACCCGGCTGCTGCCGCGAAACAGGTTGCTGTGCCGCAGCAGCCCGGGCAGGAACACAACGCTGCAAGAGCAGGGTCTCAAGCCCATCAAGCTCAAAGCCGTGCCCGAGAAGCCGCGCGTCCGGGTACTTCTCGGCAACCCGCAGCTCAGCCTACTCGGCAGAGGCAGCAGCCGCGCCCAGTGGCACCAGTCGCCAACCCGGTGGAGCAGCCCGCAGCTATGCAGGTGGACAGGTATGATGATGGCTACTCGGCCATGGAGATGGCTGGTTATGACATCCATGACCGCGTCGGTGAGCGTGTGTTGGCGCCTGGAGATGCAAGGCACCAGCTGGACCGTATCAGCTTGTCGGCGCGGCTTGAGAGCACGGGTCCTCCCGGCCCCGAGTGCTTTGGCCCGCGCATCATGAACGAGCCTTCTGTGAAGGGCTTCCAGCTTGCAAGAGGCACCAAGAGCTACAATGGTAGCACCAAGCCCGAAGATTGGCTCAATGACTACGTCACCGCGGTCCACATTGCGGGTGGCAACAGGAGATGGGCAGTGCGGTACGTCCCGCAGATGCTAGAGGGTCCAGCTCGCACTTGGCTCAACAACTTGCCCAAGCACAGCATAAATTGCTGGCTGGATTTCCCGGACGCCTTCGTCAGCAACTTCACGAGTACATACAAGAGGCCGAATAGGCCCCAACAGCTGTCGGCTTGCAGGCAGCGAGAAGATGAGACGGACCGCGAGTACCTTACTCGGTGGAGCACCTTGAGAAACACTTGTGAGGGTGTGAATGAAGCACAGGCCATCACTTGGTTTGCGCAGGGTTGCCGACATGGCAGCATGCTTTGGCAGAGATTGCAGAGGGAGATGCCGAACACCCTGGCCGAGACCATCAAGATTGCGGATCAGTACGCACTCGGTGATCCTACTCAGCCACTGATGGACTCCTCTGAGCCGAGAAGAAACTTCAACAGCAGCAAGCGCAACGAGTTCCGCAACAAGCGCCGAGTAGATACTCGGTATGACCCTGAGGAGGTGAATGCAGTGAATGTTGGAGGCAGTGGTGGCCAAAGGCAGAAACCTGCTGGAGCCTACGGGCAGAACCAGAACCAGGGCCAAGGCAACAAGAAGCCATTTCGCGCCTCTCAGTCAGGTAGCGGGAACTCCGAGCAGCCGAAGAAGTTTGTCTTTGACGACATGAAGGATGGCCCATGCAGCTTTCACACTCATCATCCCTCGAGGCCCGCTAACCACACTACTCGGCAGTGCGAGTGGTGGGATGTGATCAAGAGTGATGGCTTGCCTCCTCCTCCTCCTCTGCCAGCCGCCAATGCTACTGTTCAGCCTACTCGCGCGCCCGCAACTCGGCCGCCAGTCTATCCGAGAAGAGAGAATGTAAACCAGGTGGCTTTAGGAGCCAACCGGAACTTCAACAATGAGAGATACCGCAACAACAACAACAACTACAACCGCAACAACAACAACAGAGGCAACAACAACTATCAAGGCAACAACAACAACAATGGCAACAATGGGGGCAATGGCTCCAACCAGTACCAGGAGCACCATGAGAGCTATATGATCTTCACTTCTGAGGCAGTCGACAAGCAGTCACAGCACAGGCGGGCCATGGAGGTCAACGCAGTGATTCCTGCTGTCCCTCACTACATGTACTGGTGCGACCAGGAGATCAGGTGGACTCGGGCAGATCACCCCAAGGTGATGCCCAACCCGGGCACCTATGCTTTGGTGCTGGATCCTACCTTCCTGGGTCCCGAGAAGAATGTGAGGTTCAGCAAGGTGCTAATCGACAACGGCAGCAGCATCAACATTGTGTACAAGGACACACTCGAGAAGCTTGGCCTAGCCGAGAACATGATGCTGCCCAGCAAGACCACCTTCCATGGCATTGTGCCCGGGATCTCATGCAACCCAATTGGCCGAGTGTGGATTGATGTGCTATTCGGTACTCGGGAGAACTGCCGCACAGAGCGCCTGCAGTTTGAAGTGGTGGATCATCAGAGCCCCTATCATGCTCTACTCGGCAGGCCTGCTCTGAGCAAGTTCATGGCATCTACCCATGTGGCTTACCTGAAGATGAAGATCCCCGGTCCCAATGGCATCATCACCATCTCGGGAGACTACAAGAAGTCCATGGAGTGTGCCTCTGCTAGCTCCCAGCTGGCGGAATCGATGGTGATTGCTGCCGAGAAGAAGAAGATGTACGAGGTGGTGGCCATGGCTCAGTCCGCACAAGCTGGCGCACAAGGTGTGCCGAGTACCCAGCATGGTACTGCTTTCCAAGCTGCCAAGGAGACCAAGACAGTCCAGGTTGACCCCGAGTTCCCGGAGCGCGTGGCCATCATTGGTGCCGGGTTGGCGGAGAAATAGGAAAGCGCGCTCATCCACTTCCTCCGTGAGAATCGGGATGTGTTCGCCTGGACCAATGAAGATCTACCAGGAGTCCCGAGGGAGTTGGTTGAGCACTCTTTGCATGTGCGTCCTGACGCCAAGCCCGTGAAGCAGGCTTTGCGCCGTTTCGGAGATGAGAGAAGGAAGGCCATCGGTGATCAGATCACCAAGCTGCTGATCAGTAACTTCATCATGGAAGTGTTGCATCCGGATTGGTTAGCCAACCCGGTCATGGTCGAGAAGAAAAAGGAAGATCCCAAGGCTGCCACTGCATGGCGCATGTGTGTCGACTACACCGACTTGAACAAGGCATGCCCCAAGGATCCTTTCCCGCTACCTCGCATCGATCAGGTGATCGATTCCACTGCTGGTTGTGAACTGTTGTCTTTCATAGATGCCTACTCTGGTTTCCACCAGATTGCACTCAACCCTGCTGATCAAATAAAGACTGCTTTCATTACCCCGTACGGGGCTTATTGCTATCGTGTCATGTGTTTTGGCCTGAGGAATGCGGGTGCAACCTATCAGAGATGCATGCAGAAATGCTTGCATAACCAGCTCGGCAAGAATGTGCAGGTGTACGTAGATGACATTGTCATCAAAACGAATAAAACACATACTCTGCTTGCCGACCTGGAGGAAACCTTTGCTAACCTACGCAGGTACAAAATGAAACTGAATCCGAGTAAGTGCACCTTTGGTGTACCAGCTGGAAAGCTACTCGGTTTTCTGGTTTCTAGTCGGGGCATTGAAGCCAATCCTTCTAAGATAAAAGCTATTGAAAGCATGTCTTTGCCGAGATCACTGAAAGATGTGCAAAAGTTCACGGGTTGTCTGGCATCTCTGAGCCGCTTTCTGGGCCGAATGAGCGAGAAGGCTCTGCCTCTGTACCAGCTGATGAAGAAAAGCGACAAGTTTGTCTGGACTCCGCAAGTGGACGTGGCATTCAATGAGCTGAAAGCAATGCTGGCTAGCGCTCCCGTCTTGGCTAGTCCGCTACCCAAGGAGCCTATGCTGCTGTACATTGCTGCAACTAACCGAGTAGTTAGCGTGGTGATAGTGGTGGAGCGAGAAGAAGAAGGCAAGAGTGTGCAGCGCCCAGTCTACTATCTCAGTGAAGTGCTGTCCAGTTCCAAGCAAAACTATCCGCACTACCAGAAGATGACATATGGTGTGTACCTGGGCGCCAGGAAGCTCAAACATTATTTCCAGGAGCACCCCATCACGGTTGTAAGTTCTGCTCCCATCTCGGATATCATGGGAAACAAGGAGGCGAGTGGCAGAGTAGCCAAGTGGGCGATTGAGCTAGCCGCGTACGCTCCCGCGTATGCGAGAAGAGAAGCAATCAAGTCTCAGGTCCTGGCGGAATTTCTTGTGGACTGGGCCGAGATGCAATATGAACCTCCTGCTCCAGTTTCCAACTATTGGAAAATGCACTTTGATGGCTCAAAGGTGAAAGAACGCCTTGGTGCTGGCATTGTGCTTACATCACCCAAGCGGGATCAACTCAAGTACGTGCTGCAGATTCATTTCAAGGCATCCAACAATGTAGCCGAGTACGAGGCAGTGGTGCATGGTTTGCGAGTAGCAAAGGAGGTTGGCGTGCAGCGCATTATATGCTATGGTGATTCAGATCTGGTGGTGCAGCAAGTCTCGGGTACCTGGGATGCTTTGGATGCCAACATGGCATCGTATCGTTTCTTGGTGCAGTCAATGACTGGGTTTTTCGAAGGCTGTGAGTTCCAGCACATTCACCGAGCAGAGAACGAAGCAGCAGACGAGCTATCCAAGTTGGGATCTTCTCGGCAGTCCATCCCGGCAGGGATTGCCTTGGAGCATTTGAGGAAGCCATCCATCAAGCCTTCCCCCAACTCGGAATCCATCTTTGTTCCTTCTCTGCCAAGTGAAGAATCTGACCCGATGGAGATTGACTGGGAGAGTGCTGCAGAGAACCCGGGGACTGCCGTCCTCTACTCGGGGACTGCCATTCCCTACTCGGGGACTGCCATTCCCTACTCGGGGACTGCCATTCCCTACTCGGGGACTGCCGTTCCCTACTCGGGGACTGCCGTTCCCTACTCGGGGACTGCCACTCCCTACTCGGGGACTGCCACTCCGTACTCGGGGACTGCCACCCTCAACCCAGAGGCTGTCGCGTTCATTGAAGAAGTTCTTGCCAATCGGTCTGGGCTGCAAAGAAGCGCTCCTACTCCTCCTGTGCAACCGCCAGAGCCTGTCCCAATGGAACTGGACGAACCAGTGTTTCCCACACGGGAGACGCCGAGTTGGGCTATGCCCATATTATCCTTTCTAAGGGACGGCACTTTACCTGAAGATGAGGTGACTGCGAGGCAGATTCAGAGAAGGTCCAAGGGCTACACCATAGTCCGAGATGTGCTGCACAAGAGAAGTGCCACTGGTGTGCTGCAACGCTGTGTGAGCCCAGAAGAGGGAGAAGAAATCCTGGTGGAGATACATCAAGGGGAGTGTGGGCATCACGCCTCTTCTCGGGCATTGGTCAAGAAAGCTTTTCGGCATGGCTTCTACTGGCTCACTGCACTGCAGCAAGCTGAAGATATTGTGAGGAAGTGCACCGGCTGCCAGATGTTCGCAAGTAAGATTCACATGCCTGCTTCCGAGTTGAAAACAATTCCTATCACATGGCCATTTGCTGTTTGGTGCTTGGATATGGTTGGTCCTTTCAAGCCGGCTAAAGGCAATATGACACATATCTTGGTCATCGTGGACAAGTTCACCAAGTGGATCGAGGTGAAACCTATTCGGAAGTGCGATGGGGTCACAGCTGTGAAGTTCGTGAAGGACGTGATCATGAGATATGGCTACCCGCACAGTATCATCACCGACAACGGCACCAACTTTGCAGAGGGGGCAATGGTGCGATTCTGCAGAGATAAGCATATCCGACTAGACGTTGCGTCAGTCGCGCACCCTGCCTCCAATGGGCAAGTTGAGAGAGCAAATGGGATGGTACTGGCAGGCATAAAGCCAAGGCTGATTGAGCCACTGCTGAAAACACCTGGGTGTTGGCTAGAAGAGTTGCCAGCGGTGTTGTGGAGTCTAAGGACTACCCCTAACCGGTCAACCGGCTACACGCCATTCTTCTTGGTATACGGGGCTGAGGCCGTGTTGCCAATAGACTTAGAGCATGACTCCCCCCGAGTAGCCCTCTACACTGAGGTGGAGGCGAGAGAAGCTCGAGAAGACGACGTTGACCTGCTTGAAGAAGCAAGAGAGCTGACTCTGTCACGTTCGGCTATCTACCAGCAAAACCTGCGGCGTTATCATAGCCGAAAGGTGAACCCAAGGGTTTTCCGAGAAGGAGACATGGTCCTTAGGCTTGTGCAGCGCACAGCCGGGATGCACAAGTTGTCTCCTCCATGGGAAGGGCCTTTCATTGTGAGCAAAGCGCTGCACAATGATGCGTACTACCTTGTAGATGTGCGCCCATCGCAGGCGAACAGGGCAGATAAAGCTGGAGAGGAAACCAAGCGCCCTTGGAATGTAGCTCTACTTCGTCGTTTTCATTCGTAAGCAAAGATGTGTATGTACCCTCTTATCCGAGTTGAAATTCTACTCTGCAATCTGAAATTGTTCTCGGGGACTGCCCTCGTCCAAATTTGCTCTAAGTGTTTTTACTCGGCTTGATCCTTTATCTATTCGGTTGCTCCACTTCAGAACTCATAAGTGCATTGAGTACTGTGTTTAAACCTATATGCCAACTCTTCGACTCTGCTGCTGTCCGAAACCCGGCTTCATGGCAAGCAAGAGAACAAGCAAAAGGTCAATGAGCACACGAAAATTGCTAAGGAAGAAAGAGTGCAGGAACCGAGTAGATTGTTTGTTGCTTTTGTTCCCTGTTCTCGTCTTCTCGGCTAAGTGGTGGGCTGCGTTACCATGATTGTTTCTAGCGGCTAAGTATTTGCAGCCCTACTACTTGATTCTTGTGACTCGAATACCAAAAAAGCGACAAGTCGCGGGTAGAGCAGAGATGAAAAGATAGGGTGAATAAGAAATGCAACTCGGGGACTCGCATGGAAACGCAACTCGGCATTAAGCCAGTGTCGTTCAAATTGATTAATGTCGAAACAAACAAGAGTGGGCATAAAAACTGAGTAGCAAGCAAAGCAAAGATAGTCTATTACATCTGCTCCCGGCATCCCGGGGATCTGATAAGTGTTCAAGTTGAAAGAAAGTGCAGGTTGCTTCAAGATGAGGAAGCAGTGTTCTCGGCGCTGGCCTTGGCTGCTGTTTCTTCGGCGGCGGTCTTAGCAGCAGCTTCTTCGGTGGCGGTCGTGGCAGCTGTTTCTTCGGTGCTGGCATGGGTGACATCCGTTCCCGTCTGGACGGTGGCGGATTCCTTCATCTCGGCATCATCCTGGGTGGCCGCCTGCTCGGAAGTGGCCGTGGCCACCGAGACGGGTCCTGGAGCCGAAGAGGAGCCTGAAGCTTGGCCAGGAGGGGGCACCGTGTCGTCGAGAGCAGCACCCGAGGAGGTGCCAAAGTCGAGTGCGGCAGTGTCGATGTGGGCGTACTCGTCCTCATCGCTACTCGCGACGGCGACGTTCTTCCCCTTCCCGGCCTTGCCCTCAGGAGAATCGAAGAGGCCTTCCAAGTCGGATTCCACTTCGTCGTCCTCTTCCTCTTCCTCTTCGTACTCGGTGTCGGGCTCGGGGAGGCCATCGATGAAGGTCTCCGTCTCAGCGCACTCCGCGACCTCGTAAGCGATCTGCTTGCGTGTGGCCACGCAGTCGGGATCTACCTCCCACTTGGAATTATTGCGCTTCCCGCGGATGAGCTGCATATTGAGGTTTTCATACCAGGATGCTATGCAGAGAAGCATCACGTCTGCACCAGCACGGGCGCCCGAGGCACGCCACTTCTTCAACTCTTTCTTCACATTCTTCAGCTTGAAGGCTAGGCCCTTCATGGTGGTTGGACGATCATCATGAGGCCAAAACAGCCTGTGGAGCTCAAAGCCCTCGTGCACCAAGTCAGTTCCGACGCCAGCCATCTGTTCGAAATAGTCCTTGAGCACCAGCAAGCTGTCCTCGATCCCGGCTCTGGTATCTGCTGCCTCACCTTTTGCAAGGCGAGCTGCTTGGGCCTTGGCCACCTTAGGCGCAGAAGGGGAATCAAGATGAGGCCAGATCTCTGAAATAGCATGTGGTAACTTCAGAACGGGGAAGAGAAGAACCGAGTAGAGGAAAACCGAGAAGAAATACGACCGAGAAGAAAAGAAGCAGCGAAGAAAAGACTTACCGGACAGTTCATTGCGCAGCCGCTGCAGCTGGGTCCTCCAGGACTCCTCGTTGGAAATGTGTTTTTCTTGGATCAGGCGCAAGCTATCCATCTGAGCAAAGAGATCAGCGTTGGTCTTCTTCAAGGTTTCGCATTCCTGCTCAAGGGCCCTCTCCTTGGCTTTGAAAGTGGTCTCGGCCTTGGCCTTCTCGGCGATTGCCTTGTCCCTCTCGGCGCCAATCTTGACGGCATCCTGGAGTGCCTTTTGCAACTGGAGTTGCAGCTTCTCGGTCTCCGTGGTGTGGTCCTTCAACAGCTCAACGGCCTGATCGGACAGCTGCTTCTGCACCTCTGCGGGCTTGACGCAATCTTGGTGTGCCTCAGCAAACAACTTGTAATCTTCTGCGAAGAGATAGATGAGGTTAGCAGAGGAGCAGAGAAGAAACAACTTCAAAGTCAAACCGAGTAAACAACAAACTTACCTTCTAGCCTTTTGATGGTGGCCTCGGAGTTCTCCACGAAGCTGCGGCACTTCTCATGTTCGTCTGCTAAGGCCTTCAGTTTTTCTGCAGAGAAGGGAAGGTTAGCGCAATAGAAAGCATAAGCGAGCGTAAACAAAAAACGCATAAATCGCACAGCTAAAAGTGTACCTTGCAATTCAGCCAGCTGCTGGGTGCTGTCGTTAGCGTTCTTGCTGGCTGCCTCCGCAGCTGCCTTTTCCTTCTCTAAAGCAGCAATTCGCCTCCTGGCGATGGAGTGGTTCCAGAGAAGATGGCGGTACAGGTTGGTCCGCTTCAGGACGCTATCCTGAGAAGCGAGAAGAAGCAAGTTAGACAAAGCAGAGTAGATTCAACCCGAGTAGGAGGCTACTCGGAGAGTATCCACCTACTCGGCTAGAATCTCGGGGACTGGGAGTGATAGAAAGGAGCAGAAAGGCGAATAGAAGAGAAGAAAATTCAACTCGGAAAGGATAAGGAAAACTTACCGCGTAGGACTGCTCGATGTCCTCGGCATTCTTGCGGTGCAGGAACATCTTGGCTGCGAGTGTCGCGGTCTCGGTGGAGACGGACATGGGATTGCGTCCCAGGTCAACCTTGTTCCAGTCCACGCGCATGTGGTCGATGCCGCCAAGGCTAAGACCGTGCCACTTCTCCACGCCGAGAACCTTGCTATCCCATTTGGCGTCGATGAAGCCAATGGTGTCCAGTACCTGCTCAAGGCCTTTGGAGGTTATTGGTTTGTCTTGGACTCCACGAGAAGCGATGTTGACAGACTGGGGTTGGCTTGGATCTGGAGGAGGGGAGTTCACGGCTACAACTTTCCTTCCCCTCTGGATAGCTAAAGCTTTGTCCTTGGGAGGGAAGCCGATTGAGTGCTGATGGCTAACCTCAATCATGTACTCCGGGTAGCAAGGCTGGCCAGCAGCGCGAGCGTCTGCAGAGAGCGCAGCAGGAATCGGGCCGGACTCGTGGATCACGAGCGCTCCGCCTGAGCCTGGTAGCGGCACTTGGTCTCTGGACCGCTTCTTCGTCCTCTCCTTCTCGGGATCTTGAGTTTTCTTCCCGTCAGCCTTGGCCTTCGCCTTCTCGGCCGCTTCCTTCTCGGCCTTGGCTCTCGCAGCAGCTTCCTTCTCAGCCTTGGCCTTCTCGGCGGCTTCCTCCTCGGCCTTGGCCTTCTCAGCAGCTTCCTTCTCGGCTGCCCTTCTGTCAACCTCACCCCTCAGAGCATCCAGGGCTCGTTGCCTGGTTACTCGCCCGGCAGGAGGGCTGGATGTATCCTTGGTCTTCGGCGGCGAGGAAGAGGTTGGCGGTGTAGGGCCTTGTGCAGTTGGCGGTGTAGGGCCTTGCGCAGTTGGTGCGGTAGGGCCTTGCGCAGTTTGTGGTGCCGCAGATCCGTCGCCCTGTGCAGCTCCTGGCTGGGCGCTACTCGGTGTCACGCCTGGCTGCACGCTGCTCAATGGATAGGCATCGCTCTTGGTGGCGTCCGTGGCGGTGGCGTCTTCTGCTCGCTGCTCGGCAGAGAGGCTCTCTTGTGCAGCAGCCCCTGTGGCGGGCTGCTCTTGCTCTGCTTCAGGCCGCTCGGCGACGGTGTTGTCTCGCATCTCTTGATCTTGGTTCTCCTCGGCATTGCTAGCCGGAGGAGAAGGGGGTCTCTCATCGTGGACGGTAGTGTCCTGTGCTGCTGGTTCAGACGCTGCTCCTTGCGCACCGCCGGTCTGTGGATTGGCAGCAGCAGTGTTGGCGGTGTCGTCCTCATCATCATCAAGATTGACCAGAGGTACTGGTTTTTCCTTAGTGTGATCAGACGCGAGAGCTGCGTTCGCGTCCATAGGAGGTCTGCAGAGAAAAGGAAATCACAAATTAGAAGAAGATTGGGGGAAAGTAGCACCGCGCAAGAAAGGAAACGACCGAGAAGAGGGCTTACGCGGTGGTGCATTTGAGCTCTCGTCTGGATCTCTTCACGACCACTTTCTTCTCGGCGGGCTTCTTCCTCTTGGCAGGGGGCGCTGGGGCTCCGCTACCAGCCCGTTTGCGGGTCTCAGGAGCGGCGACGGACAGGGGCTTGACGACTAGGGGCGCATCGCCCTCGTTCTCGTCTTCGTCCTCGTCGTCCTTGTCCGCGGCAACTTCATCTGGGAATCAAAGAGAAAAGAGAAAAGAATCAGAAACAGCAAACGAGGGATTGATGCTTCTCGGAAACAAACAGAATGAAAGTATAGCTACCATCAAAATCCTCGTCGGACCAGGTGCGGAGAGCGTCGCGCTTATCGGTGATGGGGGAGCGAGAGAGGTTGGACTGCTCCGCGGCATCGGAAGAGGGCACGTCGTCCTCCTCGCGGTCAGGAGACCAGTTGCCCTCAAAAACCTCGCAGCTCTCGATTATCTGGCGAGTGAGGACCTGAAAAGCAGAGAAGGATCACAGACTAGCCGAGTACCAGGAGGGAATTCTACTCGGATAGGCGTGCAGGTACGAAGCACACAAAGCCTAGGCAGTTTACTAAGCATTCTACTCGGATAGGCGTGCAAACACAAAGCATACTAAGCCTAAGCATGTTTGCCGAAAGGTATTACTCGGAAGGGCGTGCAGGTATAAAGCACATCAAGCCTAAGAATTGTTCTCGAGTAGGCTATCCGGCAAGGCGTGCAGACACAAAGCATACTAAGCCTAAGGCGATTCGGCTAGATGTCCTACTCGGAACGCAAGGCAATTGCTAGTTGATGCAAGAAGGAGAAGTTATCTACTCGGAAAGTGTATGCAGAGAGCAAAGTAAGGAAGGTGTACCCGCTCAATCGGCTTTGTGCGGCTGTACGGGACGAACCCGTATTGCCAGTGGTCGCCAAGGCTTGTCGTCAAGATGTTCCTTGCGTGCCAGGGAACATCGATGTTGTCGATCTCGATGGTGGTTGTCCTGGTGCAGTCGCGGGGCCCTCCCATGTAACACATGAGATGGCAGCGCTCCTGCAAGGGCAGTACTCGGCGCTGGATCCAGCAGGCCACTGGGTCGTCGTTCTTGAGGCCCTGCGCCTTCAGCCAGCCGAGTCGATTCTCCATCTCGATGGCGTCATCGTCGTTGACGGGCTTGTCCTTCCAGTACATCCCGATTGGAGCGCGATTGCACCAAACGGGCAAGTTGATTCTATCGTTCACCGGGGCTCCTTCCGCGGCGGCAACGTTCCTGACGTAAAGGAACGTCTTCTGCCACAGCTTGACGGAGTCCAGCCCCTTGATGCGGGGGTGGTTCGTCCCGGACCGCTGCACCATCATGGCGCAGCCGGTGTCGGTGGCGCGGGCGACGCCCGCGGAGTCCTTCTTCCCGGTAGATTGCTGGCGCAGGTGGAAATACCTGAGCCACGTCTCCCACGTGGGCCGGATGCCGAGGAAGGCCTCGCAGACCACGGCGTGGTAGGCGAGGAAGACGACGGCGTTGGGCGGCAGATGGTGCATCTGGATGCCGAAGTGGTTGAGGAATTTCCGCAGGAAATCGGAGGCGGGCAATCCGAACCCGCGCTCGAAATGCGCCAGGAAGACGACGCGCTCTCCCTCCCGCGGGGACGGCACGATTTCACCGTCCGGCGCCCGGCACTCCACGCCGGGAGGAACTCGCCTGGTATTGACGAGCCAGGCGCAATCTTCCGCGGTGACGCAGGAGCCGGCCCAGCCTGATTTGGCCATTGTTGCGAGTAGGGACGGTGGAAGATTTCGAGGGGAGTTGGTTGGTGGATTGAGTCCGCGGCGGCGCGAGAGCTTGCGCGGCGGCGGAGAGCTCGGTGGCGGAGAAGAGCAGGAGACGAAGAAGGAATAGTGCGAGGGAAGGGGAAAAGGAAGTTACCGGCGGGGGTATTTATATCTCCTCCGCGAGTTTACCGTTACCGTCGTGGAAGTGGGATCGATTGTGGCGTGTGGTGGATCCTGTGGCCGGCTAGAAACGCACACAAGCGCCGGTTGCGCGCGTAATGGCCACAGTTGATCCCACCACCGAATCGTGGCCTATAACTACACTTGATGGGACATGACGGCCGGTGGGCCCACTGCGTGAAAACTGGACGCGTGGCAGGTCGTGTCCTGGGCAACGAAACGACAAGGTCGTGGATGCTTGACACGTGTGTAGTTGCTGCGCGAAGGGCTGGATTGTGCTCTGTGCTGCAGAGGCTCAATCTGAGAAATTTCTCTAAGTCTTTTTACTCAGTCACAGAGTAGAAAGCAAGTGCTACTCGGAAGAGAGGAAACTCAAGGTACTTTCCAGATAGCTACTCGGAGGACCTACTCGGCATCTTGAGGTTCAAGGGCTGAGATGCAAAGGCTGGTTTTAAGCTGGCAGAGCCTAGTGAACGAGTTCGCAAGACTCAACCAGCTTCGGGGACTGCTGTCGGGGGGTTACCCCCGAGTAGGGTAAAGACAGGTGGTAAAGGCAGCTTACAGAAGAGAGGTTTGGTCGAGTAGCCGACTACCTGGTACTCGCTACCCGGTCGACTGCTACTCGGTCTCACCTCAAGATGACCAGAAGGAGATATCAATCAAGTTCTATCCTTTCGAGTAGAAGGATTGGCCCGAGTACAATTGGCGGGAACAATTGTCGGGAACCTACTCGGGCCAGAAAGTCAAAGGAGCCGTTCTGACACAGGATCCCGCGTATCCTGGGTCCGTACTTGGCAGCATTCGAACTACTGTTCACCTGGGACCGGCCTGCCTGACAGTGACAGCATGGAAGCAGGCCGTGGCAGGATAAGGGGGGCCTACTCTGTGCCTAGGTACAGTGATACCAGTCTGTCCCCTAGTTTTGCCCAACGACTTTACGGAAGCAGCCAAGATTAGGAACCAAAGCTGTCAGCGGGTACTCGGAGAAAGGACGATGTGCACACTATGTCGACACTTGTCTAGATTTGGACGTATCCGGCTGGGCACCGTGTATATAAGGTGCCCCGCCGCCTCCTGCGCGAGGCATGCTCTGGGATCTTGCTCCACGCTCATAGTGAACCCTAGAAACCCTAAGTTCTTGACCTAGCTCTACTCGGAGAAGAGAGAGAGGCTACTCGGTAGAGATACCATTTGTACTGTGGCTACCCGGAGAGACATAGTAATACATAGAGAAAGGCAGGAGTAGGGGTTTTACCTCCTCACGAGGGCCCTGAACCTGGGTACATCGTGTTGTTTGTGTTGTGTGGATCTTACCTCACGCGGCTACTCGTCGCGTGATCCCTCCCCGGACACCTCCAGCGTCCATCGTCCCCACATCTTTAGCCATCCTATGGCATCTGCCGTGACACCACCACGACAATAACAATATTAAATGCACTTGAAATGATAGTTAACCATTTTAGAAAACATTAATAAGGTTTGGCAATTATTGTTACTTAATGGTGTTAAACAAGTAGTGGTTGTTTTCATCAAGTTAAAATGCTCAAAACAATTAACAAAGTTTATATTTGAAAAGGTTATCAAATTTTAGTTGGATTACATGTTTCATATTTTGAAATTGGACTTTGGATTATTTAATTATGAATTAAACAATATTAAACAAGTTTTAATTGAGTTAAACAAGATTTAAAATGTTTAGGCAATTTAAATTGTTCAAACCAGGAAACAAAATTTTATATTTGAATAGGATATTCAAAAAGGTGTGAAAAACATATTTTATTTGACTTATTTGGAAAAGGTAGGAATTAGTTATGAATTATTGCAAATTGCATTTGAATTATTCAAATTTGAATTTTAAATGTATTTTGAAAACTCAAAACAGAACACAAATAAGTTATTTGGAAAGATTGTTAAATTTTGAACAGAAAACATATATAACTTGCAGTTATTGGAATTATAGAATGGAAGTTATTAACTTTTAAAGTTTTGTTTTAATTCTGTTTATTAAAAAGAAATTAGGGATTTTAGGAAATTCGCAGAAATCCTTTTGTTACCGAGCTGTTAGCTAACCACTGCCTCTGCCCCGCGGGCCTAGCCAGCGTGGCGCTGAGCAACTGCGTGCGTGGCAGTGTGGTTCTATGACTGGTGGGACCGCGCATTCGGGAAAATAATCGCAAAAAGATTGCAGCTCCTGGGACTCGAACCCGGACGCTGCGCTACGATCGAAAGGAACGGTGCCACTGTGCTGTTGCGGAGTTTCTGTCAGATAGAGCGATGCAGTGAGGAAGAGGTTCCTATCTGCGCAGTTTCTGAAAGTTAACTGAACTTTCTCTGTCAGTACAGGTTCAGGCACCGCTGCTTCTCCGTCAGGCGAGCGTGCGGCGACGGCGGACAGTGGACTCGCCGTGCGTGCGCTGGGCGTGGCGTGCTGGCTGGGGTGTGGGCCTAGGGCGCGAGTGTGGAGAGGGAAAGGAGGGAAGGAGATGGCTCACCGCGGTTGTTCGACGTCGTGAGCAGCAGACGCAGAACAGATGCAGGCGACGGAGACAGTGTCGAGGCGCGGATGTCGAGGAAGAAAGCGACGGATCGGGGGGGGTATCCGGCGATGAACTCTTCTGCGAACTTGGAGAAGGAGCTGTCCTCGTTCCATTCCCGCCGTCGGCGCATACTCGAGGTGACCGAGGCGAGTGATTGGTGGTGGTGAGAAGGTGGAGACACTGACGGCGGGTGGGTGGCGGTGCAGGGTTTAGAGAACTTCGCCGTCGGCAGAGACAGAGATGGCGGCGCGCAACCAGACGGCGTGGAGCTCATCGGAGAGGTTGTCGAGGAAGCAGGGAGTACGGGGGCTTAGTTCAGCAGCTAGGACGGGGGGGTGGTGGTGTTAGACGGCGGTGATCGCCCGGATTCAGACAGAGAGGAATTTCGGCGAGGTGGACACAGAGAGTTGGTAGGTGGCGGGGAGCGAGGAACTGGCGGCGCCTCGAAGGGAGAGTGAGGTCTAGGGATTAGGGCAGAGGGGTCTAGGGTTTATAGGGTGGCCAGGGGCCTGTACGGCGTGCCATCGGAGTGAGGGAGGATGATCCGGTGGAGGAGAAGCGTTCGTACAGAACGTGACATCACCTGCGAGGAAGATGACTGCGCGAAGGGGTACTGGGCCGGCAGAAACGGGCTGGGCTGGGAAGAAGAAAGAAGAGAGATGGGCTGCATGCCTCCCTCTCCTCTTTGGTTTTTTTCTATTTGTTCTTATTTATTTATTTTGCATAGAACCAAAATGGAAGAATTTGATAGATTTTTGTTTAGGAAAATTGCAGAAAAATTAGGTTAAGATATTTAGGTAATTAGAAACCATTTCCAAGCTTGGTTTGCAAAAACTTGACATTTTAAAATATTGTTTGTATTTGAAACCATAATTAAAAGAATTTTGATATTGATCAACATTATGAAAACAAGGCATTTTAATAGGGTAACCCCTATTGATTAAAGTGATTAAAATGGGTTTGATTGTTTGGAGATTTGTTATAAACCCAAGTTGATTGATGTTTTGAAGATTTGATTTGAATTTGAAATGATTTGAATTAATTGATTGAATTAATTGTTTGATTAAAACCAACAATTTAAGGAGTGATCAACAGGGAATAAAATGGAACAATTTGGTTGTTTTCACTTGTTATTTTTATTCCAAAAGTTGTAACAGAACAAGTATGAAAACAGTGTTTGAGTAAGGTTTGAATTTGAGTTGTGAAAACAGTGGAAAACAAATGCAACAATTTAGAAACAAAAGCAAACAACATGATGACAATATGATGACATGATGCAATACTTAAATAAACAAGAAATCAATCATTCTAAGGGGAGTTTTCATACTTGGGATGTTACACTCTAAATAGTGCATGAACATTGTGGAGCTTCATGATTTTCTTTAGAACACTATTTTGCTAAAATCATAAAATCTTTGGTTCCATTGGTTTTCCGGATCCTTTGTTTGTGCTCCTCCTCTTGGAAGAAGTGTTAAAGGAATATAATCTTATTTGCAATATTTTAATCTCAATATAGTTTAATCTCCCCCATCTATTCGTCATTGAATATGCATTTGTTTTCCCTCATATTATGAGAAATGCAAAACTTGTAGGGGAGCTCTTACTATATTGGTCTTCTACATTTTTTCGCCCATTTCGGTAATGGATGCCAGCGGGGGAGAAGTTTAGAGGGTTTAAGGGAATTTGGTTTAATGCTTTGGTTTTGTTCTTAAGCATTCTTGCCTTCCATTATCATTCATCCATGTGTATTTCTTTGCATCTTTGCTTAATTCATTATATAAACCCTCGTAAAAGGGATTTTCATCAATTACCAAAATGGGGGAGATTGAAAGTGTATGGTTCCCCCATGTATGGTTTTGGTAATTAATGACAATCCTTATGGACTAATGTTTGCATTGAGACATTATTATAGGTTTGTCCCTTGACACCACTTAAACTCCATGTGTTGGATTCAAGGTTGGATGCTATCAAGATCATCACTTAATGAATATATCTATATGATCGATAGAAGAATTGTCATGCTACTATTGACCATATTACAAGCATGTCTTGAAGAAGGATATTGTGTGAACATTCATGTTTACCTTAGAGTCATCATCATCATGAATAAAGAGAATATACTTGGTTGATCAAAAGAATTGTCATGCTACTATTGACCATATTACAAGCATGTCTTGAAGAAGGAGATTGTGTGAACATTCATGTTTACCTTCGAGTCATCATCATCATGAATAAAGAAAAGATACTTGGTTGATCAAGTAGGTGTGCAAATCTTTCCACCCATATGGATATTATGGTCAAGTGAAGATGGTCATGTGAGAAGCTCTCTAATATTAGCTTATGGGGGAGCAGTGTACAAGTCTTCACGAAGCGAAGCACAATCAAGAAAGGTGGTCCAACTTGAGGTGATTAAGATCGTCATCATCTAGCTCAATTGGATTTAGCAAGGCAAAGGTATGACTTAGATAGGGTTTCTATTTTACCGGTCTCATTATGCTAGTTGGAAGACCGGATTATAGGATAGATAACCGTACTATCAAGAGGGGCTCTTGAATGCATATCTTGATCGTATCTATCGTAGAGAGCTCAAACCTTTGCATACTTGGAATCATCCTTCTTGGTTCTTATTTGGGTTTTCTCCATGTAAGGTTTTAGATCTTGTCATGTTCTTTATGTCAAGCTCAGGTTCATCAAAAATGGATTTCGTATGAAAAACTTATCGCATTTTTGTTGTTGGAGGTTTCTACCGGTTGTCCTTTATTGATAGGCCAAACCTTTCATCATTTGGTTTTATATTCCCATATTGTACTATGATGTTTCTCTGCATATTATTGTATTGCTCGTCGTTGCGATTTCAACGAGCCCAAGAACATCGAAAATGGAGTCTGGATGCAAAAGTTATGATCGTTTTCGTATCGGGTGTTCTGCAGTTTTTTCCAGCACCGGAGGTTCCGGTGCTGGCTCCGCCGAAAATCCTTTCGGGATGATGTTGGCGGAACCTCTGGTGAAACCACCGGAGGTTCCGGTGCCTAGGGCAGTTTTCCAGCCCTTTATGTGTTCTAACTCATCCGGGGGGCGGAGGTTCCGGTGGTTTCACCGGAGGTTCCGCGCCTGCGCGATTTTGCCCCCAACGGTTGGATATTTGGGTGACCTATTTAAGGGGCCTTCTTCCACAATGGCTCCCTAACCTTTTGGGAAAGTTTGACCTCCATTGTTGACCTCCAAAAGCTTGCTATCTCTCAATCCCTCCAATGATTCTTTCTTCCACTTGAGGGAAAAGAGAGAGGATATCTAGATCTACCACTTCACCAATCAATCTCTCCTCCTTGTGAGGGGAACCTATTGGATCTAGATCTAGGGATTCATTTTTTGTTTTCCTTGTTCTTCCTCCTTCCTCCCTCCATAGCATTAGTTGCTTTCGTGGGATTTGTGAGAGAAGTTCTTGACCACTTTGTGTGTTCTTGCCATTGCATTAAGTGCATCGGTTTGAGTTCCCCACGAGATTCGTGAAAGAGAAGTTCGTGAGCTTGTTACTCTTGGGTGCTTGGTCACCGGAGAGATTGTTCCTCTTGGGTGACCCTAGACGGTTAGTGCTTAGGGCTTCCACCTTGTTGCAAGAGGCTTCGTTGAGATCCTCCAATTGAGTTGTGGAGATAGCCTCAACCCCGTGTAAGGTTTTGTCAACGCCTTCAAGTCGACCTCATAGTGGAAACGAGCATCTCCCTCACCGGAGAATCTCAAGGATAATAAGGTGTGCACATCCGTGCTATTGAGGAGCGCCTAGGTGGCTCCCCACCTCTCCAACGAAGACGTACTTCCCTTGGGAAGGAACTTCGGTAATCACATTGGTGTCTCCTTGTGCTTCGGTTATTTCTATACTCTAGTTGTTTACTTATGCATTTACCTTTGTGATAGCCATCGTGCTTGAAGTCATATATCTTGATATCACATAGTTGTATATCTTTCCTAGCATAAGTTGTTGGTGCACATAGGTAAACCTAGCTTGTATAGGTTTTGTGCTTGATAAATTAAACGCTAGTTTTATTCCGCATTTACTCAAGACTAAATCGTAATTATTTTAAAGCGCCTATTCACCCCCCCCCCCCCCTCTAGGCGGCATCCTTGTACTTTCACAAAGGTTTCCTCTATGCTTTCTCTAAAGCAATGTGATTCATCTAGAGCTTTCTCAAGCTCCTCAATTTTACTAGCATCATCACGAGCAAACTTTTCAAGTAGTTTTATTCTCTCCTCATGTTCATCAATGAGGCCATGTGCCTCACTTAATTGATCCATGAGAGAGAAAAAGATAGATTTAGTTTCTCCTTCTAGTTTCTCCATAAAGTTTATCAAGGGTTTTTCCTCAACACAATTTAATAGTGAAGGAGTAGAAGAGTTTGCAAGTTTGAGGGTAGGAGTCACCTTTGGAAATATACCCTTGGCCATGAAGCACTTTTGACTTTAGGGACCCTTGTTGTCATTAGGGTTGGAGAAGAGAGAGCTTAAGTTAGGAGGTACGACGCCCCTAGCCATGGCCACATACCTACTTGTTCATCATCACCATCACTCTCTTCACCACCAGACGTGTACTAACCTTCTTTTGCAATCATTTCCCTAGGAGGGCCTCTCTTGATGAAGTTCTTGGACTTGGGAATAAAGGTGGATTTCTGGACGAGTCTTCCACCATTTTCAATTCTACTCTTGAAGGGGCACTCGGTAAAAAAGTGCTCGGTATCTCACAATTGAAGCAAGTCCTTGACTTCTTCACGCTTGAGACTTCTTTTCCCTTGTTCTTGGTGGCATTTGATCTAAAATCTCCTTTCTTCCACCACTTGTGTTGAGCAAGGGCCAAGCATTCTTCATATGATGTCTTCATCTCTTTCTCGGAGACCTCATGTGTGGATCCACCATCATCACTTGAGTCATTCTCTTCATAGGGGGTGGCCATGGCCTTCAAAGCAAGAGACGATTTCTTCATTCCGTTTACACGGGCCATGACATCATCGGAGGTTTGCTTCATGACTTTTAGAGTGATGAAGAGACCCAAAACATCATTTGGGGATAGATCCAATTAATCGGCCCTTGATTGCACATTCATCACCATGTTTTCATTATATGGAATCAAGGTGAGTATAAATTTCTCCTTGACCCAATCCTCCGTACAATCCTTGAAGCCACAATCTCGCATGTCATTTACAAGAGCCTTGAGTCTTCTAAACATGTCTTCAATGTTCTATCCATCACCCAAATGAAAGTGTTCAACTTTTCTTTGGATGATTGACTTCTTGGGTCTTTGAAGATTGATGTTGTCGTCATACATATCGACAAGGCAATCCCAAGCTTTCTTTGCACTTGAGAAGGACCGGATGTGCTCAACTCCTTCCTTTTCCATTGCCTTCTCCAACATGTGCATGGCATGAGCGTTGAGTTTCTCATCTATGATGTCACTTGAGCTTAAGTTCTTGGGGTCCTATGGCTCATACCCCTTATCAACAATTCTCCATATTTGCATTGAAGAGCTGCACATGTACGACTTCATGGGAGCTTTCCAATTAGTAAAACGATTCCTATCTACCATAGGAGGTGGACCAAGATGATTAACATGTGGATGTTGAACATTTGGAGCATTGTTATAAGCAAAGCCAAAAGAATTTCCACCACTACCACTTCCGGGTGCCGATGTTGCGGACCCTTCCTTACATGGAAAGGGGTTTCCATGTTCATCTAAGACAACATTTTCTCTAGATTGATTAGGTGAAGATGCCAATTCCTTTATTAGTCCCTCCATCTTTTTCTCGGAGCTATCAATCATAGCTTCAATTAGCTTTTGAATCCCCTCCATGGTGACGGGATCATTAGCCATCCTTTCCTCCTCTTTAGGCGGTAAAGCCCTTAATAAAGAGACGAGGCTCTGATACCAATTGAAAGATCGAGGGGTTAACTAGAGGGGGGTGAATAGGTTAACTACAAATTTTAGCTTCCTTTTCGAATTAACAAGATAGTGCTCAAATATAGATTGTCTAGATTATGCAACTAGGTGAACAATCCTATATGTTGAGCAAGTACAACTAGCACAAGGTACATTTATGACTAAGCTAGTAGCAACAAGTAAAGGTAAGTTGAGGGATAACCGAACACAATGACGCGGAGATGTATCCCGAAGTTCACTTCCCAATGGAAGTTAATCTCTATTGGAGCGGTGCGGTGCCACCAATGTGTAACACCGAGTAGCCCTCCAATGGCACACCGTATCTCCTTCGAGTCCTTCCACCGATGTGGAGAGGCTCGAATCACTATGTTGCCGTTGAGGTGGACAACTAGAACCTTTATAAGGATGAGGCACACTCCACAACTTTGGAGGGTCCTCACCAAATCCCCGGAACCACCAAGACACCGGGAAGCAAGATCCACGAGCACAAGAGCCTCGGAGACAACAACAAGGCTTCAAACTCCAATGAGCTAGAAGCAACAAGGTTCTTGGCTCCAATGAACCAAGAACAACAAAATCCCTAGGGGATGAGTGAGTTGATGACGAATCGGCTTGGTGAAGTTGTAGATCTAGATCTTCTCCTCCAAATCCCAAGAGATCGATGGCTTTGGTTCGGTATTTGGGGAGAACCTTGAGCTTGGAGGTGGTCAACAATGGAGGCGAGAGAATGCTTGTTTGACACCTCCGAAAGGTAGGAGGCAAGTCCTATTTATAGTGGGGGAAAGAGAGTGGCCGTTGGGGGTCACTTTGAGCTGTGCAGGGTGCCCGACCTGGAGCCCGGCCTGGGCGCAGAGGACCCGGCCTGGGCCGGCTGCTAGGCCGGCCAGCACACCGAAGACCCCGGTCTTGGCCGGATAGGCAGCGCCCGGCCTACGCAGGGGAGAGCCCGGCCTGGGCTGGCTGCCAGGCCGGCCACCTAACAGAACCCCCCGGCCTGCTGCCAAGCCGGCCAGGCAGTTTTCTTCCTTTCATCTTCCCTTTGATTTCTTCTTTCTCCTTCTTCTTTCTTTGACTATTTTCTTCAACAAACAAGTGTTTTGACTTGTTTTTCTTTCTCCATTTTTATGCTTTCATAGCTTTGTATATTTGTCATTTGTTCCCTAGAATACTTAAGCACAATGGTCAAATACTTCCAAGTGTTGTAATCAAACATCAAAAACTAGGATTAGGAAACATGTCCTTTCAGCGAGGGGTGCCGGAGGCGACGACGAAGGCGACAGACGAGAGGGGTGCCACGTAGGAGGAGGACGGTCTAGCTAGGGCAATAAAGAGGAGGCGATTTGTGTCTCTGGCGTGCGGGCCATGTGTGCACAAAGGGAGGGCTCCGAACGCGTCTGTGCGCATCCACGCCGACGCATTTCCGTCCCATATTTGGGCCGGAAATGGGTCAAAACAGGCAGAAAACCAGGCGTTTGTCCGGAATCTCGAAATGGGTCGCGTGCGTTGGGCCGTGTTTTCCCCGCGCGGATAGAATCGGACGCGAACACACCAAATGGGTCGGCACGTTGGAGTTGCTCTAACACGCGCATAAACTCACCCCTATGAACGCACACACGCACACCCTACCCCTATGAGCACATGCGAGAGACCGAGTCGGCGAATCTAGTCTTGAGATTACAAAGTCACCACGGCCTCGCTGTCGACAGAAACATCTCTTCCCGGTGAAAAATACTCAGTCTTATGAGAAACTTTTTTTTGGGGTTTAAACTCCCATGGGTTGGGATACAACCACGACGGGTACGTCTGAAAAAACCATATTGTAGTAAAAACTATATTTTTTTCTCCTGGCCCTTTGGTTCAGATCGATGGGTGGCTCATATACGGCTGACCCTACCATAAAACATCTCGCTACAAAACCATGCATGCCAACCACATTTAACAACTTGTCGGTCACTATGGCCTATGGCACCGGCGGATGGTAGACTCGATTTGACATCAAGCGTACCAATTGCTCGATTCGATCCAGCGAAAGAGATGGACGCAATGTGCAGTGCCACTGCCCCCGGCGGAGTGCTGATTCTTCAATACGGCCAAAAGTTCATATCGTGCGCCCCGGTGATGGAGTGACCACAGACACCGTACCTAGACCTAACGAAGAAGATCGATGATGGAACAAGCAAAACGGGTAGTCGTTTATACACTACTAGTACAGTACTCCATGCACGTGCCATGCCGGTTACGTACGGCCGGCTAGCTAGCTGCCGTACAAGATGACGAAGCACGGGAGCACGGCCCGGGGGTTGAACACCAGCAGCTCGGCGTCGTCCTCTCCCCGGCGCCCGCCACCCGCCGGCGGCACGGGCACCATGGAGTCGTAGGCCACCTTATCGTCGTCCCCCGCCGCGCCGCCATGGACGACGCGTCCCGCCACGACGCGGCACACCAGCATGGCGCGGCGCACCTGCAGGAACGCGAACTCGCGCTCCACGTCCTCGGGCAGCGACGCGTGCGCGGCCCACCCGGAGGAGTACGTGGCGATGCCGTCCACGTCCGCCTGCTTCCCGGCGAACCCGTGGCGGAGGATGGTGCAGGTGCAGCAGTAGGGGCTCCCGCACACGCCGCCGGCGCTCAGGGAGCAGAGCATGGTGGCGCAGTGGAAGCGCAGCCGCTCGTTGCCGTCCGCGATGCACCGCTCCTCCACCACCGCGCCGTCCGCGGCGGCGCCAGCGGCGCGGCGGACGGCCCGGGCGCGGACGAGGTCGCGGTACTCCTCGAAGCGCGCGAGCGCGCGCGGGTTGTGGTGGATCCTGAGGATGCGCCGGACGGCGTGGGGCCCGCCGCCGGCGGCGGCGTCGGAGGATGACCAGCCGGCGAGGAAGATCATGCGGATGATGTTCATGCTGGAGTCGACGTGGGAGAGCTCCGACAGGGAGTGCTTCATCGCCTGGTGGAGCTCGAGCTGCTGCGGCTTGCTCAGCACCTCGCCGCACGCCTTGCACGGGAACAGGTCCCCGCGGGCGGCGAACGACCTGGACAGCTGCCTGGTCGCCGCCTGCGGCGAGCATGGCACGGGAGTGACGCCGAGGGACCTTGCCGACATCGGGGACAGGAACGGTGACGCGCACGGCGACGACGGCGTGGACAGAACCACCGACGCCGCCTGACGCTGCGTCACGGACTGAGCAAGCGGCGATGACGACACGGTGGTCGCGACGGCCTCTTCTTCCTCCGCGGCCGGAACAGCGTTCTTGGTTCCGGAGGAGGAGAAGATGCTGTGGAGGTAGCAGCGGAGGTTGGTGGCGAGCGACGACACGTGCCGGCGCCTGGCTCTGGCCCTCTCTCTAACAACGGTGGAGGAGGACGCGGCCGGGGAGAACGCGAGCGGCGATATCTTCCTCCGCTTGCTGCTGCTGCCGGCGCCCGTACCCTTCCCGTCGGCATAGTCTTCCTCGTCGTGCTGCTGGGAGGGCGAGCCGGGCGAGAAGCAGCAGCCGGCGTGGCCAATGTGGATGAACATGAGAAAGAAGAGGGACAGGAACCCGCGCAGCAGGGAGCTGCATCCTGCACCGCCCGCCATTAGTCCCGATCAGCGCGGCTCAGGCTCCAGGGACAGGCGACGACTCAGATCATGATCACTCCAGAAGCGAGTGGAGGAATGCTGATCTGATGGGTTAGCCGAAGCAGCAAAACCCAGGCGGGAAGGAAGAGGACGGACGGGGGTGGAAAGGGTAGGGAAAAGTGCGGGTGCTTAAAAGATGAGACGAGAACGTGGGTGTTGGCAAAAGGACGGGAGGAGAAAGGCGATCCGGGGACAGCAACAGGGTGTCCGTCCGGCTCCGGTTACACGCACGAATCACTACCTAGGATGCAGATGCACCACAGCGCAATCATGCATCACGCAAAGCTTGCACTGAAGATACTAGTAGTACCAATGGTGCTCTTCACATCCCAGCGGCCATGCGCCATTACGCCGGAGAGATGGCAGATGGGGATGCAGGAACTCGCAGAGAGAAAGGAAAGAAGTGGACGCGCTACCGATCGAAGACCAGCTTGATGCCGATCAGCTCAAATCGGATCAGATCAGATCGGTTCACCGCCGGACTGGATTGGACAAGTGTAGGTTCGGAGGGAGCTATCATTCTTCAGAGGCCTGATCGATCTGCGCACCTGTCCCGGTGTCTCGATCTCCATTATCGTGTCCCGTCTCACTCCACCAGTACACATTACACATCCATCTACAGTAGCCGAGATTAGAAAAATGTCCAACGGGACTCGTCGTCAGCGGCCAGCGCGGCGGTCCTGCCGCTGCCGACTGCCGTGCTGGCCTGTGCCTGCAGCTAAACCCCAACGAGGCAACGGACGGTACAGGCTACAGAGGACGGGACAAGATACGCTCTGTTCCGTTCCAGCCTCCGCTCCCGAACAAACGGCGAAACGTGCAGCGGCAGAGCCTGACGACCGTGCAGATCCCTTCGCTCTCGCCATGATCGGGCTGCACGCGCGACAGAACGGGCTGGATTTTGCCCATGAAAGATAAGATACACGTCGATGAGAATGAATATTACCACGCCTGTTGGTTGGTTGGTTCCATCCTGAAGCCTCACACGCGGCCAGAACAGGTGGGCGGCCACGTCCACAGCTGCACACAATCATCTGCTTGCAGGTACAGGGTACTCGAGCGAATGGAATCCGAGAGACGCTGCAACGTGCAAAGCAACGTTAACACCTCAAACCTGCAGTCTTGCACAAGAAACGAATGATGCTGGTAGTAGCCGGCGCACCAAAGACAGTCAGTCAGTCAGACTCTCAGACAGACAGACCAGAGTTCTTGAGATTCGGCGCCATCACGGTGTCCTGGTGGGGCTCCTGGGTGACACATTCATGCTCCTAAATGGGATTTTCTTAAGCAAAAGGAGGCTTCAGCACATGCAGACGGTACATAGAGACCACTCCAGTCTCCAGTGCGATTCCAGAACCTCATCAGTATGATAGTACGAGCTGGTAAGAAAAGAATCCGAGAAATCTATTTATGATCCTACCAAGACGCGGGATCTTTGATGAGGAACAGTCTTTTGGAGTATCTTGTGATGTTAAACAGAAACCAGACCCAGTTTTAACAATCCATTTATGCCATATCCAAACATAAGCGTCCTGACAAGCACCATAAATTTGTATCCATACTTGAATTTCAGCGAGTGCTGCAACTCAATATTAAAATTCAAAAGATCTGGCGGAGGACTAAGTCGGTGGTCGAATTTTGCACCGGCAAAGGTCCTACTCTGGCAACAACACGGAAATTACAACTCACACTATAAAGAAAACTGAGCTTAAGACTGAAAGAGGAAGACGGAAATCGGTTTTGGCATGATGATTAGTACGCAGTAGAGTAAGCCCTGAAGAAGTCACGTTCTTTGAAAATGACAGTGTCCTAGACCATGGGCATAAAAGATTCCAGAGTTAGAAACCAGCTTGTGACAGCTTCACTGGCAGAAAGTCTATACCTTTTTTTTGTTCCAAGGAATATCCCCAGTTTCCCAAAAGCTATATTTCTAACTCATCTTTTATGTGCCTATTCTGTAACGTCTAGGAGTTCAGTGAGAAATACTCCCCCAATGATATAAAGGAAACATATAACAGTTCAAATAGAATTTTTTCGCCATGAATGTTCTCGAGTTTGATTTCCCAACCAATAACGTGTGTTTCTCACCAACTAGATACAGGAGAACATGTGCTAAATAGTGGTTATAAAAATTGTTCGACTGTACGGTGGAACAAAAATGGTTTCAATATCGCATCATACGCCTTCATGGCATCCCAAGCTTAGTTTTGCAGGTTAGTTACACTGGACGAGAAGAGTAAATCACTTGGGGGATGTTGTATAACAGAACAGATAATTGACAGAATACACTTTCGACTTCACCAAGGAAAGACTGAGTAATAATTTGAAGTGTATTGGAAGAGCAAATCACTCATATTTGAAATCTGATACTCCCTCCGATCCATAAAAAGTGTAGCTAATTTTGTACTAAGTTAGTGCAAACTTTGTACTAAGTGAACGGCACTTTTTATGGATTGGAGGGAGTATCTAGTTTCTGAGTTTAATTTTTTGCACAATGTATAGTTACATAAGCCATAATCTAAAAAAATCTACAAGAGAAAGAGATGCAGAGATAATTTTGCTACCAGCAATACCGGCCTATCCCAATGCTCCTAATGGCACCATCTCTTAACCATCTATGCCAGAGTGGCATAGAGTTAATGAGAGACGATGAAACCATTTCTTATCCTAGATATCGTCTCTTCACCAAAACCAATACATGGATTGCAATATCTTTTACTTATCATCCAATTTGACACATATGATATTAATAAAAGAGGGGTATACTGTATTAAACAGTACTAGGTTACTACCCATTGGAATGGTGATTATTTAAGTGACATGTTAAGTTTACATAGATGACCACAGGGACTAGCCTCAAGTCTTTTTACCATTTTAAAAGATAATAATGGTAACTTGACAAGTTTGTTTCAACTGATGATGCCCTGGCTGGATAATCACAAAGTAACTGAATAACAACAATGCACAATATTTAGGGTGCTAGTGACTGACTGAATAATGATCTTGTAAAACTAACTTTTACTGCTAAGGCTAAGGGATTGGGAAAGTATGCTTATACCAAAGAGGGTTGCTTCGGTCTAGGCATGCTCACGTCAAATGCATCTTTAGGGGCAAGAAATGTAATGTTACCACATCAAATTTTGGAGCAGTGTTGAGACAGGAAGAACCATATTCAGGAACTGAATTATGCCTGAACTGAACAAAGAGAAAATGACCGTGGTCCTCTACTATGAGAGAAAAATAGCACCGGCTAGGCGAGAGCTCTCCCACACTTCAACAACTGGCTTCTCCTCTCTGGTCACAAACAAGCGATCTCCGCCCCCTTCCAGCATCTCTATCATCCCATGCTTAGAATCATCTTCGGTGTCCATATAGCTGCTCCTATACCTATTTTCATTAATTCCTTCTCTGTCGAGTATCTCCTTTGCTGTTTGCTTTGCCAAGTTGCTCAAGTTATTTTGTTGTTCTTCCAATCGGGACCAAACCTCCAATCCATCCTTCCGGCTGACAAACACCTGGGACTTGTAGCAATGCAGAACACTGCCATGACCCCCTCCACTCCCTCTTGGTCCCGATGACATATACATCCAAGGGTCGTTACCGAGCCGCCTCAGGTCTGCAACTCCAATATCTCCTGACTTTGAGCACACCTTGTAAAGCATTAGCTGCTTCACATCCACGTCTACATCTGCAAATGGATCTCCAAACCTGCTGCTTCTTCCAGAACCGCCTGGCTCGCTTGTCTCCCAGACCACATCCCCAGACCGAATGTCCCAGAGTCTCATGTACCCAGAGTATCCAAATGCCCCTGAGCTCACAGATGAAGCAAACACCAGCCCAAGCTCCTGCAGGTGCACTACTCGGCCCGGCGAAGACGACTTAGCCGCACTCCCACTTTGCCGGCCAATCTCCTGTACTGGCTTCAGAGTTACAGGGTCGATCGCCAGGATGCAATTCTCCCGGTGTGGGCACTCGAATGTAGCGAAGATCGGTGAATTCGTGTTGGTGGCATCGGGAGGACGGGCGGCAATGGCAATGACCATTGCTTTGAGGACGCGAAGGTCGGTCGGGTCTGACCATTCAACGGAGGCGACGTGCCGGCCTTCGAGGAAGTCGTAGACATGGAGTCCCGGGGAGGAGCTGGATCCGACCACGGCGAGGCTAGGGGCCAGCTGCCGGAGAGAGGTGGTGCGGTGGAGGTGGGTCCGGAAGGTGGTGAGATGGTCCAGCACCGGGGAATAGTAAGTGAGCTGACCGGCGCCGTGAGCGAGGCAGAGGGAGCCGTCGTGGTGCGCGGCGATGGCGGTGGGGAAAGGCTCGGAAGCGGGAGATAGGGTGGATGCGAGTGAGGCGGAGAAGCCGAGGAACGGCGGAGGGGAGAGCGCGGCGAGGAGCTGGGCGTGGAGGCCGTAGAAGAGGGCCTCGTCGAGAAGGACCCGGGCAGGGAAGGCCGGCGAGGAGGAGGGGGCGCGGATGGCGGAGAGGATAGCAGAGAGGAGGGCGGGATCGCGGTCCACGAAGGTTGGGGTTGGGGAGGAATCAAGAGAGAGGGAGAGGGAAAGGGAGCTTGCCTCCAAGGCGAAGAGTTTTCCCCCCACGTTTAGCTGCTTCGCCGAGCCACTCCTGTCTCCTCCTCGTCGGCCGGCGCCGGCAGGGTTGTTCTCCATCGATGCTGTGGTGCTCACCACTCTCTGTCTTGGAGAAATCCCTTTGCTGTCTTGCTGTTGCGCTGTCCGACGAGAACGACGACTTTTCCAGGCTTCAGTTCAGGCTACTGGATAAGAATGGAAGCTGGGCCAGACATGTCCGGCCTGAAGAACGGGCCGGGCTATACCTAAAACCCGACTTCTGTTTTGAACTTCCAGCTTGGCCCTTCCTTCTTTTTCTATAAGAGCATCTACAGCCGTGCGACGTTTTTGGTCGAAATTTGCGCCGTTGGGAGCTGCCTGCGCTGGGGGATACGATTTAAAAAACGACCAGTTCATGCCGAGAGCCTTGTAGATTGAGGTGTAGTCGCCGCTTTTGGAGTCGGAGTCGCTCGGCCTTTGGGGCGCGGCTGGAACTCTGCCCTAGATTGCCGACATGCGCTTCTAGCGGCGGGATAGGGGCGGAGTCGTCGTCGTCGCTGTCGGAGAGGACAACGACATCGCCAGCCTGCATAGCGCCTTTCATTGATGACGATGTTGCTGCTCCTAGTCCGGGGCTCCGCCTTGACGATGGCGAGAGGGAGGAGCCGCGGGCGAGCTACAGCGGCGTGAGGAGGAAGCGACGGCCCTCCCTCTACACAACTGCCGCTCGATTTGGACGAGGACGGCGGTGAGAGTTCGCCCGGGTTTGCTCCACCAGATACGACGACCCTGGGCGTTATTGCTTCCCGACACCGAGCCACCGGCGGGAAGCTCCGCCAACTCATCCTCGTAGCGCTCCTGGAAGAATGTCGTCCAGGCGCGTCGTTGGCTGGATGTCACTGTGGCTGGCGATGGACGTCCTCCGGTATGCCCTCCCTGATTTGCTCGATCTCGACGGTCCCCTCGGGGACGATGGGCGACGGAGGCACGCCATGTCCTCGGTGCGCTCATGCCGGGAACCACGTGGAAGTTTGTCTAGTGTAGCAGTCGGGGCCCCCACAGGTGGAAGTTTGCCGTGTAACTTGGTGTTTTCAATTAATTAGACTTAGCATTTGAGCCAGATATCCAAGGATATCCATGGATACCTCAAAGCATTTTAATACTTTAAGGTGATACGGCACCTCCTATGTGTGCTACGTATATTGCTATCAAGCGACGGTTACTGTTCCTTTTCTTACCACGCAAGGAGAAGATCAAAGGAGGCATGACTATATCTGAAACAGTTTGGTGAAGTGTGTTGTGTTTGAAGGAGTCCGGCTGGGGTCCACCTATATGTGTGGCAATATGGCTCATCTACATAAGAGTCATTTTAATTTTAGTGTGTCATTTTATTTTATGTTTAGGAAAAGTGGGTCCGGGTAAAGTTATTTTATTTTTCTAGTTCGTTTGCTTGTAAGTCAAGTTGAGTTGGCTACTATATAAAGCCAGGTGCGGCCATGTAATAGGGGAGTTGAAATTAATTAAGATTGAGAATAGACAAAAGGCCCCATGTCGGGGGACACCCATATCGTTTATTTTGCTTGCTGATTCGTGAGGATCTATTGTGTGTGTCGTAGAGTAGATCAAATCTGCTCACCGATCAAAGTTATTTGTTGTTGTTCTTGGTTCGCCGTGAAAGATTGGGTCAAAACCCTCTCGGATCACGTTGATCTGTATCATCTTGGTATCCACATGCTCACCATCACACACCAAACATCTATACACTTTCAGTTGGGTCTGTTGTCTTATGCGGTGTGTGGTGACGTGATTTCACTTCACTTGGTTTCGTGTCATCTACTGTTGGAAAAACCATGGACCGATGAGTACGGAGCAATATTACATCAGTGTATCCCGTCGGAGTATGTTGTGCTTTTTCGTACCAAAAAGTGTATTCTGAAACCAATGAGTGCCCACATATACAAAGCTTGGAGAGATGAGAGATTGCAGACAAAGAAGGAGGCCGAGGAGAAGTGTCGAGAGCTCGAAGAGGCAAAGAAAAGGGAAGACAAAGTTGCTGCAATTCCTATGGTGGCCGACATTACGCACCTGTTTTGGAGCCTATTCAGCCTATAGTTGTGGCCGATACTGCTGCAGTTGTTGTTGTTTCTGCACATCATCTGGTTGACGTCCCTGTGGTCGATGTTCAGCTTGTTCATGACGATGTTGCTGCAGAAGATGAATCGAAACCGAGGACGGTTTCTCCTGAAGGAGGGGAGGATGATACGGCACCTCCTATGTGTGCTACGTATATTCTTTTTCCTATTATTGATGATATCAACCGACGGTTACTATTCCTTTTCTTGCCGCGCAATGAGAAGATCAAAGGAGGCGTGATTATATTTGAAACAATTTGGTGGAGCGTGTTGTGTTTGAAAGAGTCCGGCTGGGGTCTACCGATATGCGTGGCAATATGGCGCACCTACAAAAGAGTCATTTTAATTTTAGTATGTCATTTTATTTTCTGTTTAGGAAAAATGGGTCCGTATAAAGTTATTTTATTTTTCTAGTTGGTTTGCTTGTAAGTCAAATTGAGTTGGCTACTATATAAAGCCGAGGGTTGAAATTTGTTGAGATTGAGAATACAGAAAATGTCCCATGTCGGGGGACACCCATATCATTTGTTTTGCTTGATGATTCGTGAGAATCTGTTGTGCGTGTGTGGGGTAGATCAAATCTGCTCACCGACCGAAGTTATCTGTTGTTCTTGATTCGCCGTGAAAGATTGGGCCAAAACCCTCTCATATCACGTTGATCAGTATCATAAGGTGTTTGGATGTGATGAATAATGTGGCTTTAAAACTAAGGTACTCATGTAATACTTCATTTTTCTGTCGTTTTGGAAACTTTGGTCCCGACCTCTTTTTTCCTAAACCAAGAAACTGAAGTACTCGTCCACCTAGCACTCAAATACTTACTCCCTTCGTTCAATATTAGATGACTCTCAACGTATCTGGTACTAAAATATGTCTAGATACATCTAATATGGAACGGAGGGAGTAGTTTTTAAAATACTGTGGTTTATGGAAAACAACGGAGCTCCCAAACTAGGCCTAACTGTTCTCATGACAAGAATAAACACAGCACCATAAGCTAGCCCTTAAATCAAGTTCATGTTAGCATCTTTTTTCCATAGGAGATTTGCAATCTCGGTTTTGCAGTTACAATTTTTTTTGCCTCTTAACAATAAAAACCGATTATTGTCTTTCAATATAATCCACGTAACAGTATATGCAGTAAATATAGAAGAAAACATTACTTTACATGACAAAGTGCAGGAAATCAAAAGCACCTAGCTAGAGCAGAAGGTCCCGAACTCTCACTGGTCTTTTAACGGCATTCGTATAGCCCTGCAAAGAATCACATTCATGAGTTAATTGCGACCCTACAATGAGAAGCATTTACAGTCCAAGATCGTTCTGTAACAAAGAACTAAGCAAAGACAAAAACTAAACCGGGTAATTTATCAAAAACAAAATCACACAGGATCAGTTCACAAACAATGAGTTCCCAGCAATTAAATACGACTACTTCCAAGCACCATGTGACCGACTAGCCATAGCAACACTCGTTAGTCCATAACTCAATTTGCAAAATGGAGCAAGCATAATGTTCTCTTTTTTAATAACTTAGCATAATGTTCTCTTGGCAAGTGTTCTAGCTTCTATACAAAAATAGAACGTGATGGGGTACTTCTATAGAAGGACATACGGCCAACGATAGTTTACAATATTACGGTTTTATATCTTTTTTACAAGATCGCCATTGTTTTCATGTTTATAACAAATGAGTGCACAAAGATGAATGTACACTGGTCCAAGTTTATCACTTCAGAAATCATGGTATGAAAACGCACAAACCTCATTGTATTTGAAGATCAGTGGGCGCAAGTCCCTCTGAACTGTTGCTCTTTGCTGCGCTGCATCATTATGAGGCTTTGCACCCGCTGGTCTTTCTTTCCTAAAGCTGTTTTTGCCGAGGAAAACAGGTGGCTTCAAAATCAATGCCTTGCAAATGCAATGGTGTTTGAAAATAATTATAATTGCTGTGTTACCTATGGAAGAAATCAGTTGGGCGACTTGAGGGTTTCATTGCAGGTGTCATATCTTTACTCCTCAAACTAGAGGCTGGCTTCAACTGCATTGGAAGTGTAGCTGATTTAAGCTCAGAGCTACCATTGGAAGAATCCAATGCGATAACAGCTGCTGCTTCCTGGCATGTAACTGTTGAAACTTCACTCCTAACTCCTTCGCTAGTTTGGTTCAATAATTTTCCCGCGCTGTCTTTAATGATCTTTTGCTTCTCTACCTGCATAAAAAAACATGTGTTAATCATTGTCTCCTTTTCTGTTCCTCATGTGGCATTTCCCAACATGAATGGCTCCAGGAAGAGATAACAGAGAATACATATTGAAGTTACAACAATATGTAACTGTGGAGTACAGTTTAAGTTTAATGGAGAAAGATCCCTTTTTTTTAACTAGCAAGATCCATTTTATCCCGTGAACTATTATTAAACCATGAACCCCGAACAATGAAACCGTTAATATTAAACCCTGGACATTATTAAACCATTCAACTTGAACCTTGGCCCGATTTTTGGCTAGTGGTTTTGCATTTTGGGGTTTCAAAAAATGAGAAGACACTCACAGATGTATTAGTGCTAGGAATATATAACATGCAAATTTTCATCACGAAATATACTTGTGCCATGTGCAAAAATAACAGGATAAATAGAGTCCTCTTGTCTCTTTTGGTACATAAGAAATGCCGTCATACTTTTGATGATTTTTTTTTTTTTTGCAGATTTTCAACCCATAGGCTCCCCTGCATGCACGATATATTATTTTACACAAACTTTGTGAAACCACCCTAAATAACCGGGTAAAGATTTGGAGGGTGATTTCATCTCCGGCGTTCTAAAAAAATCTAAAAGAGTCCATGTGTGTGGAGAATGCTATAGTGAGGACAAGAAAAAAAATCATCAACTAATTGATCATTTGTGTTGCATAAAAACAAAAAAAAGATAAATGGCTTTGTCGTGTCATCTTTGCACAGGACATAAATGATAGATAGACATTTTTTATGAATTTTGCGGGGTTGTCATTTCGTAGCATTCCCTACGTACATGATTTTGTTCATATTTTCTGAAAGCCCTGAAATACAAAACAACTTGTCAAAACCAGTCTAGGGTTCATTTTAAATGATTTTAGAAAGTTCAGGATTTAATATAAATTGTTTCATAGTTTAGGGTTCAGAGTCGAACCAAGTACAATAGTTTAGGCCTTTAGGGTTCAAATGGTTTTTTCCTAAATTATATACTCCCTCCGATCCATATTAATAGGTGCTGAAGTGGATGTATCTAGCAATAAAACATGTCTAAATACATCCACTTCAGCACCTATTAATATGGATCGGAGGGAGTAACATATTCTAAAGTCTAGAAGCTCAGTCCCCAAAATATAAGCAAACAATGGATCTAGATACAATCAAAACAGCTGCTGTATAGCGGCTGGAATTTGAACTCATGCCTTTCACATAGATTTCACTGCAGATAACATACTTTTTTTAACTTACTGCAGATAACATACTAACTCAATGTAGATAACATACTAAATGTCATATGGTTGAGACCAGATGTATAGCAAAACAATATTGTCTGGCCAGTTCATGTATACAGGTTCAGTATAGTTTACCAGAAAATCATGAACAACAAATTGTAAGCTGGAAAGTCTTGCATAGAAACAAAAAAATACAGATATTTGGTTTCACAGGTCAAGGAAGTTACATAAGTACAAGCAAGATATAGAAATAAAGGGTTCGACACATAGAAGTTAGAACTACTAACCTCATGCACCAAGACCTGTTTCACGGCCAAAGAGAGACCAATGTGCTCGGATTGATAGCCCTGACATCAACAGCTTTGTCAAGCACAGTGAGAAAAGAGAAGAAATGAGAAATAAACCAATAAAAAGACTGGAAAAGAACCTTAAAGCTTATGATATTATTGATTGGAGGATCAAGAGAGAGTGAAGGAATATCAGTAGGCACAATAGATCCATTTGCCCTTTCTTGAGGTTCAAACTTTGTGTTTCTGTATGTAACCGAGTAAGAAACCATAGTATCAACTAGCTGCACGAGTTCGTTTTTTTCCCTCTCTGACTGCAAATTCAATGCCACCTGAATAGATTATGTATTGTTAGAAACCGAACAGGGTTGGAGATATATAAAACAAATATAAAATATTGTAATGTCATGTCAATATTTAGGGTGCACGGCCCGACATCACCGATCTACTCAACACAATCAAGGTGGAGACCAGATCATGGGCGGCAGCGGGAGTATGGACTTGCGGCTTTGCTGCCGGCAGCCTAGCTTTTAGAATGTGGGGTTGTAATCTTGGGTGTGGCCCCTCCGGGCTTCTACTGAACTCTTCTTGCTACCAATGAATCGAAATGCAGAGCTTTAGCAATTTTCTCAAAAAAATGCCATGTAAATCCACATGTTCTAAACTAGTAAACTTGGACTAACATAGGGTCGTCTCAGGAAGTTACTCCTTTCTTGCTTGATAAATTTGTTTTAGGTAGGTGGGTTGATGCATTAATTCCATTTTTTGTTGGAATTATGCACAATTAGACCATTCGAGAACGTAGACTGGGGACGAGATTGAGTGATCAACACCTACATCCCTGGGGATTGACCACAGGCACTCGTGCCCATTTACTAAATAAATATAGTACAATCGACGACAAGCCCACCAAGCAGACGCATCTCGACCACAGCACCACAACCCGTCTGTCAGCCTTGCCGCAGGCACCCGGACCATATCCTTCGTGATCTTGTGTCTAGCCTACCAGTTTCGTCTAGTCTATTTTTGCTACCCCGTGGTACCCTTATATAAGAGGCCCAGGTTACATGTGTTCGACTCCAACACCTAACCCTCGCATAGTCCAAGCCCAACAGTAGCCCTATACACATATTCGACCCCAATTCCAACATTTTTCACTTTTGGGTAATTTGTAGAATATCTTGGGTAAGGGCCTGCAAAGATAGCTTTGTCATTCAATCCTTGCTTGTAGTTTTGGTCTTACAAACCAATATGAATTCGAGGAAAAAATACTGTGTGACAAGCCTAAAAGGGATGCTTGGAAATCGAGCATTGGAACAACACAATAAGCTGAGTGAGAACTTACAGGTCTCAAACTCAATGGGGAAAGAATATGTAAAAAGGGGGAAGCAATGTCTTCAACAAATGATTCCACGGACAGGTGTCTTGAAATGAGCGGTGACATTCGGTTTTGCCAGGTCTTCAATGTATCCTTCTTTTCCAAAAGCATTGTTCGGCACCTAAAGACATATCCACATTAACCCAAACACTGTATAGCTATTAGCTACAGTTGTGTAAAGAATACCTTTGCAAAGCTTTTGGCCACTCAATATTCGGCTTCTCAACTTGAGCAACCATACGGCTTATAGTGATGGCAATAGAAGGTTGATATGCTGAAGTATAGAGATAAACTATTTAGGTAAGTCTAATATTTATACAAAAAGAAGGTAATAAACAGTCACATAGTACCTTGGATTGACATATTCTGTGTTCGGTAAACATATTGCGTCAAATAATCAGAAACTCCAAGTACATCAAGGCATTTCACCTGTAAAGTTGTTTGAGCTACAGTAAGTTCTCAAATATATTACAAAAGCAAGAAATCAATGAACTCTCCCTGAGAAGGCACAGTGGTGCGTACACAAGGTCCACACATCAAGGCACCAGCCTAGCCTCTACTTTAATATGAAATGTGTGTACATGAAAGTAAAAAAAAATCAAATTCAATGTATGATTAGCTAGAATTTATACCGTCTTTTGCAACATTGGGTCATGGTAAGATAGTCTTAAAAGGTTTTCATGAATCCCATCCATAGTAACATCATAGTCACCACTGCAAACAATGTGATATAGTAAGGAAGTGAACCAAGTTTATGTAGAAACAGAGTTTGGAGTACACTAAAACAAATGTTACCGGTTAGATATGAGTGAGAAGAGAGAACCAATGTCCTTATCTCCGCCCACATGGCTATCAGCCATTTCTGCCCGCTTGAGTTTTTTCTTTTGAAGAACCTGTGAAGCAAATTTGCTATGATGAAAAACTGTACAACATTGCTAACAGCAATCCATCACATGTGGATTGCATTATGAACTTACGCTTGCCACTCATTTTATGCACCAGGATGCACTTATTGCTAGCCAATGATGGTATCCGCAGAAAATAAATAAATAAGGTACTGAGCAAGCATTACAGTAAGAAAACATCAGACCTGTTTCCAAACATCAAGGATGCTTTTTGACATGTCCTTCCGTCCAACGACTTGTGAATCAAACCCTGACTGTTCAATGAAACATACCAATGAGAAATGGACACTATATCTGTTAAATAATAGCATCAGTCAACAGGTGGCTATCTCAATTAGATCACTTACGATGTTTAGTGCCTCTTTTTTCTTGTTCAGAAATTGAAGTGTGTTTAGGCATGATCGAATGTCACATTCTGCAGGGAGGCTTTGATCAGTTCGTCTAATCTCTACGAGGCTAACCAGGCATCTTATGAATAAAGAATAATTATACATGCACGAGCAATTCTCCTTCATCCATCTGTGCAATAAATAGGTACATGATAAAAGCAAAAGAAGCGGTGCTACAAATGGCAAAATAACAGCACTGCACAGAGTCAACTCACATAAACTACAGTGAGGATCCTGAGTGTCTGGGAACCATAAAAACAGGTGTCCCAAAATATGCAAGCATACATATATATTTTAATTAAATGCAGGACAAAAATAGATGAACTATCCATTTAATTTAGCAAACATAGGATATAGATATCGGATTAATTTGAACACACCATGTAGGAAGGTCAAGGTACATACTACGACAGTTCTATTGCATGTTTCAATATATGCTGAGTTTTAGTACACAACTAAACTAATTAATGAACCCAAAAAAATAGTAAATTTCGTAAATAGATATTTATAGGAGTAAAGAACTATTGGGTTGTTTAAACATAAGAAGACTAGAACGAGTATTATCATTCAAGGAGATATCACATGTCCATTAATCGACTACAGTATCTCGGTTCTGCTATTGTTATAGAAAAAATGGGCATAACATTACTCACAAATATTAAGCATATTATGGCTTTAACAGAGATAAGGAAATGTACCAGTATAATCTGCCAATGCAGAAAGGGCAATTGAACTTGTCTTGAATCCTTCCTTCTTGCATATGTACTTGAGCCTAAACAAACAAAATTATTCATGAACAAAATGTATCACACTAAGATAGACTGTTAGAATGTTGTTAGGTAAGTGCATTTACATCACCTGTTCACCACACGACTAATCGTTGGCTGCACAAAAATATGAACCCTGCAAACTTAAACCAATCCTTGTAAGAAAAGCTTACACAATTTTAGGAATGTGCTAAACTAAAAAAAATACGGGGAAGAAAACTATACTTGGCTACTTGGCGCAGTTTTCTCAAGGCTGGAGCATAAAGGTCATTGCATATACAAATTACCTGTCAATAATATTGTATGATTCAATTCACTGTGAAGGCATTACAATGTCAAATGTTTGCGAGTGACAGAACAACATCATTGCTTACAGGCCTCAATAGTTTCGCTATTCTATGACCTTTCCTTGAGGAAGCCTTTTGAACATGATTTTCTTCAGCACCAGTGCTTCTGTCAGAATTGTTCTTGTCAGCATTGATCTGCACCGAAAAAAGTTAATGGTCCATGAGTCAGAGAAATGCATTGTACTGTGGAGAATAGACTTTCTAAGTTCTCAACTGCACAACAATGGAGCATATTCTTTTATTAACGCAAAAAAAGGGCAATTAGTGCCGAAAAGGGAGGGGGCATGAGTAAAAAGGAGGTAAAACAAAAGTGATGAAAGATCATTGTATGAGTGAGGACTCGGATTTTGGCAACTTACCATCTTTAAAATAACCTCCACGGCTCCTTTTCCATCACCAAGCGCTCCATCAATTTCATCAATTACCTATACAAGTCAACGGGACTTAACAGAATGTGGGGGAAGTGATTTAACAATCTGGTAGCATAACTTAACTCACCAGACACTTAGGTTTGGAATCTGACATGATAGAGTTCATCTGGACTACATCAAGAATTTTTGGTTCAATGGATGAAGCAGAACGATCATCACTGGCATTTATCTGCATGTATGCAGTATTAAACATAAGCAATGCACAGGATTTGTAGTCAGGTAGCGTTAAGCAGCAGAGGGCCGGCACATAGACCAATAGCTAAACTAGCCACTCAACCATAACTAACAAAAAGCAATACTGGTGGAGTTTGGAGGAATGTTGCTAAAGAACATGTCACCATAGGTTTCAAAGGGATGCAATAGACTGATACTTTGCAGTGAATAAAATACCAAAATCATATGTAACAATATCTAGTTGTGACTAGATGATGTGTAACAAAACTGAAACAATTCAGAAGGATGACAACAGATATATCTGATATACTAATCATATAGCAGACTAAAGGTGTATACTCCAATAGGGAGTCACTAACATTGCAATTATGCATCAACACATCGAATCAAATAGAAGCTACCAAAAATAAACAACATATGATGCTGATTGTATATTTAAACCTCCACAACATGGTAGCCACAATGTTTGGCTGCCACATGAGCGAGTGTTGTCTTCCCAAGGCCAGCCGGACCACATAGTAGCAACACCTGCAACATATGGAGGGTATTCAAATAAAGGACAAACCAGCAACTTCTTAGCACAGACACAGCTTGCAGCCATCTAAACAAGACACAACTGAAACAGGTAATAACCCACCTTTTGTTCTGGCGCATTATCAACGCAGGACTTTTTGTTAAAGTTGCTTCTCAAATCTTCTGACTTGCTACTAGTTTCATTTTGGGGCATGCTATCTTGACTGGTGACATAGCCTCCCTTGCTCTTGGAAAAGAAACTTCTTTTCTTTTGGATGACACAAGAATGCCGACGAAGGGCGGATAAAGTATCATCACTTGTAGCCCGAATATGGGACCCAAACACACAAGAGTCCCACTGTTTCAACCATAGAAGTACCTGAACAAGGTACGCCAGTAAACAAGTTCAGGCAGAAATTCTTACAGAATAGCTCTACACTTATAAACATATTTCTTAAGAAAATGGAATGGCTACTTACCTCCCTATTTGTGTGTTCATCACTTAACAGCTCTGTGAAAGAGTGTGGTGCATACTTCTCCACCCAAAGTTGTTCTGTAACTACTGGAGTCACTGGACAACCCTCCACATATTGTGTGTCTGTGCTTTCCAGCAAGGCCTTCATACACATTACAGAAGAGAGATTAATTAGATAGTTTTACTTGTTGCCTACAGCTGCAGCAATTAACATATAGTAACAAACACAATAATTCTTAGTCAGCCCTTACTCAGGCATAGTAGCCAGATAAGTAGAATTGTCAGATTCCCAATGCTTGCTGCAGTTTTCGGATCTAAGACATTTGGTTTTACACTACAAGCTCCAAAAATAGTAGAATCATGATATCTGGAATTACACATGGGCATTTTCTGTTGGGACGTCCACAATGATAAAGAAAAAAAACTAAACAATCTCAATTTTGGGGATAATCTACGAGATTAACTATTACCCTAAGACACCGTTAGATTAAGTAACATGGTGGCTAGCAAGCACCTCTTCCTAATAGCTGCCAAGATTTTTCTTTAAGAGCAGTCAACTATATCTTCTGGTACTGTTTTCCTTGATACTGCCCAAAAATCAATTGTTTTTTACAAAAAAAAACTGCCCAAATAAGCATTTAGTTCACTGTTTGCTTCTTGGAGAAGCTTCCTACTTTGCCAGAATATGATTATGCGGCAAAACAATCCAGTTGTATCATATACTGAGTAAAGTTAATGATCTGCACACAATCTCATATGCGTACCTTTGCTAGAGCCTCTTGCTCTGCTCGCATCGTTAGTGAATGAAATGATTCAGAGAGAAGCCCTGCATTAGAACAAATAATAAAACAAAGGTGTGTATTAGCAAACCGAGTCAAACGAATCTTAATTCTTGGCAAAATGATTAAGAGCGCGAAACTGAAGGAGGCAACTTATTAACTAACCCTTGTAACTGGGGTTCGAAACTGAAGCACGCTGCCTGGTTCCCTCAATTACTTCGCTAACCAGTTTCTCTGTCGCAAGCTTGGCATAAACCCTCTCTCCGTTGGGCGCTGTGACGGGCATGGAGTCCCCCTGGATCTCCGATGCAAATCGGGATACTGTCTTCTCGGCGACGACTTCGACGGCCGGAGGGGGCGAGTACCGCAGCCAGTCTTCGTCCACCGAATCCTCCAGACTGACATTCCTCCTCTTGCTCCTCTCCTCCTCCTGCTCCGGTGGAGACGGAGGGGGAGACCGCTTCAGATTGGCTTCCGACGCTTCCTCTTCGTACACAATTTGGTCGATTGTGTCAGCAATCGAAACACTATATGCCTAGGTTAGTGATCTTAGAGATGGGGAGTGATGTGTACCTGAAGGCTTTGCAGGGGATGCAGCTGTCTCCTGCAGGGGTTCGTGCGGTTTGCTCGCGACGCCGGCGGCGGGGAGGAAGCCCGCCTCGGGGTCGTCGAAGTAGGAGTACTCCTCTTCTTCCGGAAGGAGGCCATGGCTCTCCATCCACTCAAGCTCCTCCGGATCTGGCATGTCCATGTCGGCGTCCATCTCCGTCGCCGGCGCAGAACGGCAGCACGCAGACGAATCCCCAAGCGGCGGCGAAATTGAATGGCGGGAAGGGGAGGGGAAATGGAGCGTAGGTTGGGGTGTTGCCGCCTTCTGCCTAGTGGTTTTGTGGTGACACTGAGAATGGTAATACGGAGCAGTATCATTGAGCCCAACATGCTCTTTCACCCTAGTATGCTACTCCTCGTATTTGTCATGGGCCTCCTATTGCTGTGTAAATATGACCGGCAGCCCAGGACAGCCTAAAAAGTTTGATTGTTTAAAGAGAAAGAATTGAGGAAAAAAAAGAAAAAAAAAACTTGAGTGGATCAATTACCCCGTTTGGACGTAGGAAAAACTGTCTGGAATTGAATTGGACTGGGAATTCCAAATCCAAGATGGAAAGAAATTAGATTACAATTAAAATTCCGTTGTTTGGTTGTGCGTGGAATTTACAGTTGGAATCACACGGTAGCACTCAATTCCAATTGTTGTTTGGATGTACAAACCATGGAATTGGGTTTTTTTTTAGACAATATAAACTTATGTATATGTATGAAAAATAGTATGTATATTCGAATATTCATATATTATGCTAAAACCTACAAACACAAATTAAATCCTCCTAAGTTCGAGCTGAGATTCCAAGGGCGTAGGCACTCTGCCTGAGACCTGCAATTGCATCGGAGGGATACAGAGAAGCAGGAGCATAGGCACTCTACCAAGAGAGGGCGGAACCAAACCTCGCCACCTGGGCCGGGCTTCACGTGCTAGCACGTAAGCACGTGAGCACGGCCCATGGGGTGCCTGGCCTGGCACGAATTAAACGGGCCGTGCCCGGCCCGTCGGGTGTCGTGTCTGTGCCGGCAGGCTGAGCACGCGTGCTTCACAGGCACGGCCCATTTAGCCCGCGAGGCCCGCGAAGCCCGTCAGCGAGCGACGGAGCGAGTCGTCCACTCGTCCTCGTCCTGTCGTCTTCTCGTCCACAGAGACGAATTGGATCGAGTGCACGAGGCATCGCCGCATCAAGGGCCGACCGCCGGCGCTGCCCCGGCTCTCCTCCGTGACAGCTCTTCCTCCGCCCGCGCCTGGCTCTCCGCCACCCCAACTCGTCCTCCTCCAAGCCCTCTGCTCCACAGCGCCACCGTCCCAAGCTCCACATCCATGGCACCACCCTTCCCATTCTCCGGCCATGGCGCTAGCCGCCTACTCCTCTGACCTCGCTCGGCCATGGCGCCACTCTCCCTCAGCTCCACGGCGCCACCCTCCCAAGCTCCAGCCATGGCGGCGCCTCCGATCCGATCCAAGACGGAGACCACGAGGCACACGATGGATGTCAGCGTGAATTTTTTCGCGTGCCTAAATTCGGCCCCGCGGGCCTGGCGGGTCACAGGCCGGCCTGTTTAAGCCTTGTGCCGGGATAGGGCCGGCACGGCACGCCTCTTACACGGGTTGCCCTGTGTCGGGCCGTGCCAGGCACGTTTACTTGGCAACGGGCCCGTGCCGTGCCGGGTCGGCCCGTTGGCCAGGTCTGGGCGGAACTTGCAGGTCACGCCCGAGCTGCAGCTGATCTCCGCTTCAAGTTTCTAGGCGAGGTGGGCCCAAGACATGAGCCACAGTGTGCAAGTTCGTGGGTAGCCAGCAGCCGACGCATCAAAGCACCATGATGTGCAGAGGGGTGCAAAAAAAGGGATTCTCGAAGCTTGAAGAGTTGCAGGATGTTGAGAAGGAGATCCGTTGGAAGGTCTGACCAACTGGAACATGCATAAGGTCCGGCCGCCGCCATGGCTGACCCATCTAGGGTTACAGGAGCAGGATGGGCTGATGGAGGAGGGACAGGCAGGCCGGGCGGAGAGGAGGCCCGTAGGGAGAGGAAGGGTAGGAGGAGGGGAGGGAGGGAGAGTAGGGTGTCCATGCCCTCAACGTTGCGGTGGTGCCGCCGCCGCCGATTCGTTCCTGGATGGCGAGCAGGGGTGCGGGTCGCTACTGTCGGATATATACCGAATAGGGGTATAGAAGATGGTAGACAAAGAGCTGGACTGCCAGGGTGGCCTACATGGTAATGGGCTTAGGTCCATTGGGCGGCCCAGTAGTCCGACGCGCAGAAGCCGGATTCTAGAAGAACCCGGATCACGGCCCGCGTGATCTGGCTTGGAGGAGAAGACGGATTCCTTGCTTTCCAAGTTACAAGTTAAACGTAGTCTTCTAGGTTTCTTATTCTGTAAGCCCTAATCCGGCTATTATATAAAGCCGGACGGGAGATAGATTAAACAAGCACAAGTTAGACACAAGTTCAAACTCTACGCAACTCGCCGAGAAGCTCATTCTCGCCGAGAAGCTAGATCTACACCCTTTTGTAACCCTGATAAACGGGCTTTAGTCCCAATTAGTGAGAAGTGCAGGAGTAGGTACGCCGTACTGTCGCGACGTACCGAACCTGGGTAAAATCCCGTGTTCTGTGTTACTACGCTATCCCGTTACCCCACGTCTCTACCGTAGTCTCATGGCACCCCCGTCTATGAAAACTACTACGATGTCTCGACAGTTGGCGCCCACCGTGGGGCAAACGACGTCAGGCGTGAAATTCCGATCTGGGATACTTGGCGGAATTGGAAGATCGATCACTGTCGGAAGCTTGGAGTTCGACGACGACGTCGGCCGCTTCCTCGACAACGGATCCTATATACCGGCGCAAAACCACCTGGTAAGTGCCTGCGTGTTACCGATCGGATCTGCTAACATCTTTATCGGACTAACTGCAGAGGCAATGGGGTTTTGCGGTGGAAGCAAGTTTATCCCACCCGCCCTATACCCAGTCGAAGACGACTATGATGCCGGATTCTGCTCAGATCGCCGACAAAAAAGTGATACACACTTTATCGGCATGGTGCAATCCGAAATCGCTGAAAACACGGATGACGGAAATCCCGTGCAAGAGGCAGATAACAACCTACCCGTCATAGAGACGGAAGAAGAAACACCTGTCACAGAGGCGGAAGATCCGACATCCGTCAACCAGACGATGAACTCGGAAGCAGAGTCCGTGCTTGCCGCCATTGAGGCGAGGTTGGAGTCGGAAACCGGATCGGATAACTTCGACTCCGAAGACGAAGACGAGGATGCCTTCGTAAGAAAGGTTAAGTCCTTTCAAGAGGGATTCCATGAAGTGCTAATGGCAAAACCAGCTGATACAACGGGTGCCGACAGCCAGGAAAGCCCTAAAACCCCTCCGCCGGTGGAAGAGAGAGAAGACGGAGAAACTTCTCCGATATTCCCCAATGTTAAGGAGATGACAGAAGATGAGCCTGTCAAAAAACCTCCCTCTTCCAAGAAAAAGCACCGTGTTTCTAAAAAACTCCAATACAAACTCCGGAAGAAAAAATCAGCCGATCTCGCTGATGAAAACCTGGAAGTAGGAGATGTTAGCGGCACAAAGCCAGCGGAAAAGAAATCTAAGGAAATCACTGCTCCGCCAATGACGGAACAGGAAGAGCAAGAGCTATTACAAACACCAGTGGGACCAGACGAACCCCCTGAGATGCTGGAAGCCAGGAGACAAGCTTTCCAACGGCAACAGCAACATCTGCTTAGATCTCGGCAACATCTCCAACAAACCCATAATGACATCAAAGTCATGAAGGAAGAAATAGAGGAGTACGAGAGAAAGCATAGATCCGCGTTAAAACCTACTAGGTTACCCGGAATCGCAAAACCGGAAGAACTGCCGCCAAAAGAAAGGTTATATAACCCATCTTGGCAAAAGCAGTTAAACGGCAAAGATGCTAAGGGCGAACCAATATACAAAACCGCAGCGGAAAACGCGGAAGCAGCGTTCGCCATCCTAAACAACGATCTGTACTCCAACGGGGAAAAACTCCAAGGGGTGTATGCTTTCCTAGGAAAAGCATTACAGCAGCAACAGCGAGGCCAAGAACGATCAGGGAGGCTGCATGATAATTCCGCCCTCTGCAAAACAGCTACTTGCGCTGCTGGAGCACCTGGACCGGAAGAACCCGGAGATTCGGATAAAAAAGAGGATCCGAGAAAAGACAGGAAAAACCCAGACAACCGGGACGCAACGTCTAGAATCGGACCTCATCTCCCGAAAGATGGATATAAACCACACGATCGGGAAGACAAGCACCGGAATGACGGCAAAATAATGCCACCTCCGAGAAACCCAGCTGAAAAAGCTGGAAGATATGATATACCTCACAGACGTGAAAGATCCCGGACACCTCCTAAGGATAAGGAAAGGCATAGAAGCAGAACTCCGCCTAAAGGACGTGAACACGGAAGGGATAGAGATAACCTCGGAAAAGCGCGTCCGCGCAACAATGGAAAAGAAAGGAGCAGATCCCCTTCTGTCCATTCAGCCGGGAGATATTCTGCACACATTGATAGAGCAGAAAAGGATGATCTATACTTTGGTCCTAAGTGTTTTACTGACAGGATCCGAAGGATAACCCTGCATTCTGGCTTCGCCAAAGTTGGTCCAACCTACCAAAAATATACCGGCAGTACAAACCCGGATACCTGGCTCTCAGATTATTATACAGCCGTCCAAATCAACAATGGGACAGACCTGGAAGCTGTCAAGTTTCTTCCCCTAATGTTGCTAGACGGAGCCAGAGATTGGATTAATGGTTTACCATCAAGAACTGTCGACAGCTGGGATGATATGGCTAGAGTATTCACTCAGCATTTTCGGGGAACATACAAACGCCCAAATAGCATCAACCAGCTGAACCGTTGCACCCAATTTGAGGACGAACCATACGTGGATTTCATCTCCAGATGGACTGCAATGAAGAATAGTTGCTCTGGAGTAACTGACGTACAAGCAATGCATGCTTTCGTCAATGGCCTAAAACCCGGACTCGTACCGTTCATGGTTGGTTCTAAACAGCACAAAGATCTCGGATCTATGCTTACAACCGCTAATGAGCACGCTGCAGCCGAAGATGATATCAGAGCAAGAGGAGACAATATTGAGTCACTAATACTCGCCAAGAAAACACCTCGTTCTGACAAAAAAGGAACTCCAGAGTCAACGACAAAGCCCAAGGAGGTCAACATAGCCTTTGGAGGAGAAAAGGTGAATAAGTGGAAAGGCCGCAGTCCAGATCCAATCAATTACACTCCCGAAGAATGGGAGAGAATTAAGTCGGAACCCTGCGTCCACCACTCGCAATTTGGGAAACCAACCCACACAAACGCGCAATGCCGGCTAAACAAGCATATAAAAGGCAATGCAGGATCCGGAAATAAAGGGAAGGGTTCCAAAAGGAAACCTGCCAAACAAAAGCCAGAAGCTGAAAAAGAAGACAGTGAATCGGACACTGATGACAAAATCCAGGAACAACAGCGAAAGGGCGAACCCAAATTTCCGAGAGTTGACGGAGAAGCAATGCTAACTTTCTTAGCAACCCCGTCAGCAAAGGTGGCAAAAAGAACACTTCGAGAAATAAACGCGGTTGTTCCGGCAACTCCGAAATTCTTGAAGTACTCCAACACACCGATAATCTGGGATCAGTCTGATCATCCCGGAAATATCCCTGAACCCGGCACACAAGCTCTTGTTGTAAGCCCTATTGTTCAAAATACTAGGCTAAGAAGAGTGCTGATGGACGGAGGATCCAGCATTAATATAATGTACCTAGATACACTGAAGCACTTGAAGATCTCCGAGTCCCAGCTAAACTACAGCAATATACGCTTCCATGGCATTGTTCCTGGCAGGCAAGCACGATCCCTAGGAGAAATTTCCCTAGATGTCACCTTCGGAGATAAAGATCACTTCCGGCATGAAAAAGTATCCTTCGAAGTAGTGTCGTTCGAAAGCGTGTATCACGCAATACTCGGACGTCCAGCTTTCGCCAAATTCATGGCAAGATCCTGTTATATCTATAACAAGCTGAAAATGCCAGGACCCAAAGGAGGAGTAATCACCATAGCCGGTGATTTCAAGCTGGCAAACGAGTTGGAGAAAGAAAACGCCCTTTGCGCTCAGAGAGTTATAGCAAAGGAGGAACTGAAGGAATTAGCCAAGGAGGTATCGCCGAAAGAAATGCCGGCAGGAAAAGAAACTCGGAAGCCAACAGATAGTTTCAAGGCGTCCGAGAATACAAGACAGGTAATCCTAGATCCCAAAGATCCGACAAAATTTGTCGTCGTAGGGACTGGGATGACCGACAAATAGGAAGGCGAGCTCATCAAGTTCCTCCGTGAGAACTGGGATATTTTTGCCTGGTGTCCAGCTGACATGCCAGGCGTACCCAGGGAACTTGCTGAGCACCAACTCAAGGTTATTCCCGGATCAAAACCCGTCAAACAAGGTCTCCGTCGTTTTGACGGAAGAAGACGGAAGGCTATTGGCAAGGAAATTATCCGGCTTTTAGCAGCGGATTTCATCAAGGAAGTAATCCATACTGATTGGTCCGCAAATCCGGTCCTAGTACCGAAGAAAGACACCACTGCTCTTAGAATGTGTATAGATTACACAGGATTGAACAAGTTGTGTCCGAAAGATAGGTTCGCGTTACCGCGAATCGATCAAATAATAGATGCCACTGCAGGCTCCGAGCTTTTATGCTTTTTGGATGCATACTCCGGGTACCACCAAATACGCATGAAAAAGGAAGATCAAATCAAGACTTCTTTTATAACCCCGTATGGGACGTACTATTACATAACCATGCCTTTTGGCCTGAAGAACGCAGGTGCAACCTACCAGCGTTGCATGCAACGCTGTTTGCATAGTCAAATTGGCAGAAACGTTCATGTTTACGTGGACGATATCGCTGTCGTAACCAAGGAAAAAGATACACTCCTTGAGGATTTGCGAGAAACTTTCGAAAACTTGCGCACTTACAAGATGAAGTTGAATCCATCTAAGTGCGTATTCGGGGTTCCCTCAGGAAAACTTCTGGGTTTCATTGTTTCCCATAGAGGAATAGAAGTTAACCCGGAAAAGATCAAGGCAATCTTGAACATCTCAAAACCTACATGTGTAAAAGATGTCCAAAGATTGATGGGTTCCGCTGCAGCCGTCAGCAGATTTATCAGTCGGCTGGGGGATAAAGCCTTACCACTCTACAAGCTGCTGAAGAAATCCGACAAGTTCGAATGGACAGAAGAGGCTGATGCAGCGTTGGCCCAGTTGAAGGAAACCTTGATGAACGCTCCCATCTTGGCATCTCCAAAGGACGAAGAACCCATGTTATTATACCTTACGGCTACAAGTCGGGTTATTAGTGCGGTAATCGTTGTGGAGCGGACAAAAGAAGAACAAAGCATACCAGATCAACATCCGGTATATTACATAAGCGAAGTTTTTTCCGAATCCAAACAAAGGTATCCGCACTACCAGAAACTGGCATATGGCGTATTTTTTGCATCCAGAAAACTGCGCCATTACTTCCAAGGGCATTCCATAACAGTGGTATGTAAAGCACCACTAGGGGATATTATAAACAATGCGGAGGCAACCGGCCGAGTAGCTAAATGGGGCATCGAGCTGGCAGCCTTCGACATTAAGTACCAGCCAAGGACGGCAATAAAATCCCAAGTTTTGGCAGATTTCGTCGCCGACTGGACAGAAGCAATGGAAAAAACACCGATGCCAGAATCCGAGTACTGGATCATGCACTTTGACGGATCCAAGATGAAGGAAGGAGCTGGGGCTGGCGTAGTCCTAAAATCTCCCAAGGGAGACACAATGGAGTACGTACTACAAATACACTTCAACGCCAGTAATAACGTGGCAGAATACGAAGCTCTGCTTCATGGCTTGCATATTGCAAAAGAAATAGGGGTAAAACGCATCTTATGCTATGGAGACTCGGATTTGGTACAGCATCAGCTCAACCAAACCTGGGACGCGAAAATCCCTATAATGGCCGAATATCGGAGGACGGTGGATGAGTTCGCCATCTGTTTCTTCGGGTTCGAAGTCCTTCACATAAAAAGGGAGGAAAACTGGAATGCGGATGCGTTAGCCCGCATGGGATCAGAGAGAGTAAAAACTTTACCACCAGGGGTATTCGTCCAGCACTTGCATGAACCGTCCATAAAAGGTGGAGACGTTGATTACCCTCTGGCATCTGAAACAATCGAGGTCATGCTCGTTAAACCGGATTGGACAATTCCATACTTAAACTTCTTAGTCAATCAGAAGTACCCGGAAGGAGCAGACGAAGTCTTGCAAAGGCAAATACAGCGTCGGTGCAAAGGATACGTGGTGATCAACGACCACTTGTATAAACGCAGTACTTCCGGAATCTTTCAACGATGTATTTCACCAGAAGAAGGAAGAGAAATACTGGAAGAAATCCATGCCGGCGATTGCGGACATCATGCTCAATCAAAAAGCATAGTCAAAAAAGCATTCCGGGCGGGGTTTTTCTGGCTAACAGCCAAGTCAGACGCCGAACGCATAGTGAATACATGCGAAGGATGTCAATATTACGCCAAGCAGACCAATTTGCCGGCCCAAGCACTTAAAACTATCCCTATCACATGGCCGTTTGCGGTCTGGGGGCTAGATATGATGGGACCGTTCAAAACTGCAAGAGGTGGACTTACACATCTACTCGTAGCGGTAGATAAGTATACAAAATGGGTGGAGGCTAAACCCATCAAAAAGCTGGATGGCGCAACTGCTAGAAATTTCATTATTGATTTAGTAATGAGGTATGGCGTCCCACATAGCATAATAACTGATAACGGGACAAATTTCTCCATTGGGGAGTTGGCAAAATACTGCCAACAAACGGGAATCCGCTTAGATCTTGCATCTGTGGCACACCCGCAATCTAATGGACAGGTTGAAAGAATGAACAGTTCAATCCTGCAAGGAATACGCCCAAGACTCGAATCTCCTCTCCATAGAGCAGCTGGAGCGTGGGTAGAAGAGCTACCTTCCGTGTTATGGAGTATTCGAACGACGCCAAATAGGTCAACTGAGCAAACCCCGTTTTTCCTAGTTTATGGTGCGGAAGCTATTCTTCCAACGGACATGATCCATGATAGCCCAAGAGTGCAGAATTTTGACGACTCGGATGCCGAAGAAGCACGACAGGATGCCGTCGATCTCTTAGAAGAGGAACGAGAACTTGTGCTTCAAAGATCTGCCATCTACCAGCAAGGTTTACGACGTTATCATAGTCGGAAAATCAGGCATCGTTCTTTTAAAGAAGGTGACTTAGTGTTGAGATTGGTGCAGCAAAGGAAGCACAAATTGGCCCCAGTATGGGAAGGACCATTTGTCATCAGTAAAGCCATGAAGAATGGATCATACTATCTTTTCGACATTCGAGATACGGAGGATGATCCCGAGAAGCCGAATCGCAAAAGAAAGAGAAAAATAGATGATGAACTAGGAGAGACAAAGAGGCCTTGGAGTATCCAGCAATTACGTCCCTTCTATACTTAGTTCAATTTCTATGTAAACATCTTTGAGACCATGAAATAAAGTTGTCGGAATGTTGTCATTCATATTTCATTATAAGTACAAAATATTTCCGCCTCATCTATTTCCCAATGATCTTACAAATACTCAATGTTAACCCGAATTGTGCCTGCGTGCTCGGTGTTTAAAAGCTGAATGATTCGGCCTGTTAAAGGTTAAAGGAAACTCGGATTGTGCCTGCGTGCCCAAGTTTCAAAGCAGTTACTTATTTTCTCTAAATTTTATCTGATTGTGTGTGTGTTGGGTTACTGAAACTAGTCAGTAAAAATGCTTCTAGCATGATCCATGTTTTGAGTTTTAAAACTGTTTGGTTCGTCCCCAGTTACTCGACATGACGATACATATTGCTAGTTGAGCCATTTTTAAACACTAGAGCAGTTAAAACACAATTGCCAGGTTACTTAGAAGATAAAGGAACAGTCAAACCCGGAAAAACTTTGCAAGAAACTTGAAATTGCAAAAGGTGGAGTTCTTGTTTCGACAAACGACATAGAAGCATTACAATATGAATTGCATTGTAAAAATGCTCTTATACACATCCATCATTCGGGTCGAGTGTATTCCCTCAAGCATCCGAGTCTTCATCACTGCTATCATTCTCGGGGGCTGCGGGCACTTCTTCTTCCGGATAAGTAATGGAAATGTTGACCATAGAGGCAATCTTGGAAGCGTGCCCTTTAACTTCATCAAAAATCGCATTTCGTTGCGCTTCTGTATATCCTTGAGGGATACCGGATGCTACGCGCCAAGATCTGGCATTAGGGTAATGTAGACGCATAAGGCCAAGTGCCATGCGTGCACCACCTCGTGCGGCAGAACGAAGGATGGATTCTTTCGACTCTGCTACTTCTGTGATGGCACCCGGAAGTCGGTAGACTTCCGAAAAGCATACAGTACTTGTGGGAAGGAATTTATTAATCAGCTGCATTCCTGCATTCCTGATTGAATTCCACACTTCCCCAAAGGCCCGGATCTTTTCAGTCCGAGAAATTCCTGGAAAATTTCCTGCTTTTTCGACAAAAGTAAAGGTTACATGGAAAGATACAAGAAATAAGACATGAAGACATTGGTAAAAAGAAGTTAACTTACCAAGAACCTTGTCAATTTCGTCGCCTTCTTTCATGCGCGGGAGTAGCATACTTTCCAAATCATTGATAACAGATTTGTCTTCCGCTGCCTGTAAAGAGGCCTTGGATTGAGCAATCCCAAGGGCCAGATTACTGGCTTCTAGGTCTTCTTGAGCTTTCAGAAGTTCCTTTCGGAGGTTTGAGTTTTCCTCACGAAGCTGAGAAGCATGGACAGCGTTTTCTGCTAATTTGTTGGCTTTGTTTAAAGCAGCTGGAGGGCAATAATTAATTTGAGTTTACAAAACAATTCCGAAGAACTCTCCAGAGAAAATAAATGGCACAAAATAAAATACCGGTGGCTTTTGATAGTTGCCGCTGAGATGACGCTAGTTCGTTGCTTTTAGACTCAATAACAGATTGAAGGGTTTTTACTTCTCTGCTCTTGAGACTAAGCTTCTTAAAAACTTCCAAGTTTATGGCGTCTGCGGAATGCTAAAACATGGAAATGAAAGCCAGATGCTTAAGTTTGAACAGGCATATGAAGAAACATTAAGAAGAATTCATATTTCAACTTAATGCTTGGGGGCTAGAAGTATTACCTGGCTCATTTCTCGCAAATCGATCAAGACCTCGTTGAACTCTCTGGCATATTACGCGAAGAGAATTCCAACGTGATGAAGGCCATCGTGTATAACCTGACGAGGCGAAAATGCGATATCATTGCGAACAACTAATCCATTTTGTGGCCAAGGGCGAATCAGAGGCGCAGGAACAAAGAATTTCTTTGCCTCCGGACGAATATATCCGAGTTCGTCGAATGGTTCTTCTTTTATCCGGATATCGTCCAGGTTGGGAATAGATTCCTCTTTGGTAGCTGATTGCCTTTTGCGCTTTCGATTGTTGTGAAACTTGGCATGTAATTTGTTGAGTTCAGCGTCGGAAGCAAGATCATTTTCTCCAAGTTCATCAAACTGGGAAGGAGTTAACAATATGTTAAAAAGCGGAGAGAGAAGATAATCTGAAGAAAACATGGAAACAAGGAAAGATAAATACCTTAGGGACCATATTTTCCACGTGATAAATCGCCAGACTTTCCTCAATCTGACTACTGACGGCGACCAGTTCGTGAAGTCATCCTATAAAATCCTTTCTGGTAAAGGCCTTATATGTTCCTCTCATGCTATCTTCTGGCCCTTGGTATTCGCAAAGAAGTCGAGAACGGAAAGAGAGAGGTTGGATACGGCGTCCAAACCAGCACATAACGGTATCCTTTCCAACCAAAGAAGGTTGAGAGGAAGAAAGTTTGGCGATGCGCCGCTTTATCTTCATCAGGTTTTCTGGCAAATTTTCCCCTATTGCGGCTGTCCAACTCTCGCGAGGAGTAGCGGCAGAATTAACAAAGGGAGGAACCCCGGTTGCCCTGCCTGGGAATGGAATGTCTTGATGATAAAAGAAATAACCTAGCCAAGATTGGTCAGGTTCCGGCATTTCTATTTTTGGATACCATTCCTCCCTAAATTTTCTGAGGATGAAAGATACGGTTCCGCAAATGGGCGAAATGCCATTTGTGATGTTATGCTTTACCTCAAAGCAATATTGCCAGAAATTTAGGTCAGGTGTTATCCCGAGATATCCTTCGAAAAGGGCTTGGAAACTGGCTAAGTAGAGGATGGAATTCGGAGAAATATTGTGTGGTTGAACGCCATAAAAGTCAAGGACGTCTAGAAAAAAGGCGGAAGGGGGAAAACCCATACCTCTCGCAACATGAGAGGTAAGGATGACGCGTTCTCCGACTTCTGGCTTGGGCTCGGGTTCATCTTTCGAGATTCGCCATTTTCCCTTAACTATGGATCCCTCCTTTGACATCCGACGAAGAAGGACGAGAGAAGTATTACTCGGACTCCAATTGCCGACAATTTCTGTTTCGTTGTTGGCTCCGGTGGCAAAGCGCTCATCGCCACGGGAATGGATCTTGACCCTCGCCGTCGTTGGGACGAACGGAGGGGGTGCTGCGGCGCTCGATGTCGCAACGTCCGCGGCGGCGGAAGAGTTTTCTCCGCCCGCCGCGGAAGCCGTAGTCTTCTCCGGCTTGCCGCCGGCGTGCTTGGGCGATCCTGGCTGCGGATCCAGATCGCTGACGAGCTCATCGATGGCGGCGCGGGTCGGCGACGACGGCGAGGAGGCCATCTTTTGGTGGCGCGTTTCGGTGCGTTTGGATGCTAAGTGCGCCTGGGAAAAGGACTTGCTCTCGAGCTCGCGTGCGCGTCAATGGTGTGGGCAGTGAGGGAGTGAGGAAAGTTTCTGATGAGGACGATGATGGCTATTTATAGCCGGAAAATCGTTTAGATACGTGCCAACGGCTCTTTCGACCGTTGGATGTTCGACGCGTGTCGCTCGCCGGAAAATCCGGGAAATAAAACGACAGGGGAATGATGGCTATCTCCTCGTTTCCCGTGAGAATCTGTCAGAGATACGCTGAGGGGTTTCCCGCGTGGAACCAAGCGACGCTTGCGTCAGCATGTTTAAGACGCTGACGTTATGAGTTCCTTTTCCGCGAAGGATCGCGAGAAGAAAAGCCGTATTTTCATAGTTCCGAGTTTTATGTTACCATCTCCTTCAAAAGGAAAGTAGAAAGAATCAAGACTGCTGAATCAAGATTTCCCGGACAAAATGTATTTGGCGAAAGACGGAGAATCAGAGTTTTGATCCTTCCTGGGGGCTACTGTCGGATATATACCGAATAGGGGTATAGAAGATGGTAGACAAAGAGCTGGACTGCCAGGGTGGCCTACATGGTAATGGGCTTAGGTCCATTGGGCGGCCCAGTAGTCCGACGCGCAGAAGCCGGATTCTAGAAGAACCCGGATCACGGCCCGCGTGATCTGGCTTGGAGGAGAAGACGGATTCCTTGCTTTCCAAGTTACAAGTTAAACGTAGTCTTCTAGGTTTCTTATTCTGTAAGCCCTAATCCGGCTATTATATAAAGCCGGACGGGAGATAGATTAAACAAGCACAAGTTAGACACAAGTTCAAGCTCTACGCAACTCGCCGAGAAGCTCATTCTCGCCGAGAAGCTAGATCTACACCCTCACATTGTAACCCTGATAAACGGGCTTTAGTCCCAATTAGTGAGAAGTGCAGGAGTAGGTACGCCGTACTGTCGCGACGTACCGAACCTGGGTAAAATCCCGTGTTCTGTGTTACTACGCTATCCCGTTACCCCACGTCTCTACCGTAGTCTCATGGCACCCCCGTCTATGAAAACTACTACGATGTCTCGACAGCTACTCTTCCTGGGCTACTCAAGCGAGCGAAGGGGTAACCTCGTTTCCGACTGATTCCGAGGTGGGACGCTCAGAATTTTTTAGAGCTTGGCGGTAGCGCATGTGCTCTGCTTTGGAATTGGACCACGTTTCTAGAGCCCAATACTAAGGCCACTCCAAACAACAGAATTCGGTCCACAAATTTGATCTACTCTCTCTGATCCATAAAAAGTGTCGCTCATTTTATACTAAGTTGGTAAAAACCTTTGTACTAAGTGAACGATACTTTTTATGGATTGCGGAGTACATATATAGAATAAAAATAGAAAATAGTTTCCAAAAAGAAAGAAGCACAAAGGAACAATTTCTTTGACACGAGGCAAAGCCATTGGCGACCGCGAAATGAGACTATGCCCAAGTGGTTAGACTAGCAAAGCAAAGCCACCAAGTCTGGTGACATTATAATACACCACAGAAATGCCACATAAATAAAAAAAAATCCTCAAATATGCACTTATGAGGTTGAGCAAACATCGAGCTCCATATTGCTCATGTTGGGACATGATCTTTCATTCCTCCGCCACTTGATCCGAATACGTTTGGTCCTGTAGCTTCAATGTTTGTTACTTTCATCCTAAACTTCACGTTTTACACCTAAAAAAAGATCATCCACATTTCATCGGTCATTTGCTCCCTCAACTCGTTGTGATTTAAAGAAGACGAGAACTTCTACATGAAGTCGTCAATCGGTCCTTGCACCGATGCCTCGAAGTGCACCTGTTAGGAGTGCAAGTTTATGGTGATATTGTAACACATAGCAAAAAAACATGAACTGACACTTTGCATCTTCTCGATAAGTTAGTCTAAAAAGATGCTATAAAATGGTATAAACTATAGTAAAAACATGTAGTAATGATAGAAATATAGCATGAAACGATAAAATACTATCTATATATTTTGGACAACAAGATGGCGTCGCCTTCCTTATGGCCTTTGATTTCTTTGCCCCGGATGGGCGTTATGAGGCCGCAAAAGGCATCCACCCTTCTAAATGAATGGTATCACACTTGCTGCTAGGATCACCACTCTTGTCCGCCGACACATGCGACTTAAGTGAGCTCTGAAGGGTTGTCTGCATTTTGGCATTCTTAAAGCTTTGTCCAACAATGCATCAAACTGATACTTCGATTCTTGATGCAACTTTGGTACATCGCTAGAGAATCTTACTCAATTGTTGGTGTCCACTCGCGATGGCGCCTCCTGTGAATGCGAAGCGCAGCCATCATAGCAGAAGTGAGTCGTTGTAGGCGGGCTCGTTGAGGTCGAGGCCTTGACCACGCTGTCGGACATCTACGACGCCAATTCGGGAGAATACAATGGGTCGACGGGATCGGTATTACCCATCTCGGGGGAGGAGAAACGTCAACACCGGTGAAGTCTGATACGTCATAAACGTATCCTTAATTTCTGATGTTCCATGTTGTTTTGATGTTGTTTCCCACTTGTTTTCCTTACACTTTATGTCATTTTTATCGATTTTCCGGGATTAACCTATTGACAAGATGCCACAGAGCTAGTTCTTGTTTTCTGGTGTTTTTAGTTTCAAAAAAGTTGTTATGGAAATATTCTCGGAATTGGACGATTCGAAAGCCATAAGTCTTAGAAGTCCCAAAAGCATCCAGAAGTCCCGAAGAGCCCCGGAGGGGGGCCACACCATAGGGTGGTGCCACCACCCCCTGGCCACCCACCGGCATCGCCCTTTTGCCTATATATACTCCCCGATGCATAAACCCTAGGGGAATCGACCTTTTCCACAAAATACATATGTAGCTCTGTCGCCGCCGCCGACAAGTTTCGGGGGACAGATCTCTGTTCTGGCACCCTATCGGGACGGCGAAGTGCCCCCGGAAGCCATCTCCATCGACTCCACCGCCATCTCCATCGCCGTTGTTGTCTCCTATGATGAGGAGGGAGTAGTTCTCCCCCGAGGCTGAGGGATCTACCGGTAGCTATGTGGTTCATCTCTCTCTCCCATTGTGTGATCTATATGTGATCATGAGCTTTGTAATCTATTTGAATATGTAGATTGATCTTTTATTTGCTTTACTTGAAGCGTCTTTTATTTTTGTTTTCATTTTGTTTGATTTTCTTTGCTGAAATAAATGGTTGGATCTTATCATACTTGTGTGGGAGAGAGGCGCGCTCCATTTTCATTGCTTAGAACACTCTAGTTTTCATTCTTATTGTTCTGTGAGTGTTCACTTTTTGCTAGTACTTCGTTTAGCCTTTGTTTTCATGCATCTCTTATCAGAGTTGTTAGTTTTAGCAGTGTTATGTGAGTACTCTCATGTTTGCTTGTTGTATCATAAAGAGTATTTTTGTTAAAACATATCTTGTTTGGTGCTTGTTGGGAGAAAAAACTATTGCTTAAAGTAGATTTTTTAACAATGCAAGTAGAAGCTTGTATAGACTGTTGGTAGAACTTTTTCATGCCATGCTAAATGTTATTTTAGTTATAAAGCCTTGTGATGTTGAGTAGCATGAATAGCCTCAAATAGTTGAGAGTGTTTAATATGTTATTGAAAGATTCATGAGTTGTTCTTGTCATAAGGAAGCATAAATTTATGGTATTCTATTTCGAATGTTTTATTTGGTTGACTCTGCGCATGCTCACACCATGTTTATGACTACGAACCAGTCACGAATAGCCTCCATGACCACTTAGTTTTTGAACTATGATAGCGCTTATGCTTTAATTAATGATGTTTATGTCGTTTTGCATGATTATGGCTCTTATGCTCTCTTGATTTGTCGCTCCCAGTCTTTTGCTAGCCTCCACCTGTACTAAGCATGAGCTCTAATCGTGCATCCAACTCCCTTAAACCAAAGTTTTTCCCATTTTGTCCATCATACCTACCTACATGTGGTATTTAACTGCCACTCCAAGTAAATTGCTCATGTGTTACCTTTAAAACTTTCAAAATTACTCCTTATTTATGTTCCTGTTTTTGCTCATGAGGACGTCAATAGAGAATCTTTATCTCACTTGTTGATTGGATTTCACACCCTGGACTAGTGGCTTCATCCGCTTATCCAAATGATAGAAGAGCTGGCAGCAGGGTGCCCAGCCCCAAATTAGTACACACAAAATCCCTTCACTATTTTCCCCCTGATTTATCAGTCAAAGCATAATTGTGTAAACAAAAGAGAAAGAGGGATGACCTTCTACCCAGATGCGTCCTTCACATGGGAGCCGCTCTTGTGGATCCAGTTGACTTGTGAGGTACTTTATTTTCTGTTTACCATTCGTTGACATTAGCATACATCTCCCAAAATATAGACACTCCTCCACGGTATGTGATTGTTGGCAGGCACCCGAGGATTCGGTTAGCCATGGTTTGTGAATGATGGATGGGAGGAGTGTCAAACTTTTAATACCTCTGTTTAATAAAATAAAAAGCTCTAGCACATGAGTGATCCTTGCTTCCCTCCGCAAAGGGCCTTTCTTTTACTTTTATGTTGAGTCTCCATCTTCTAACTTTATGCACAATTGAGAGAGCATTTTTGCCATTCTTAGTTTTACGTGCATTGTCCCATAAACATCAATAATTACTTCATGATGTGATATCATTTGTTTTAAAATTATTTGCTCTAGTCTTCCTCATGAACTTTGAAGGTGTCTTGACATTTATGTTTTGCCCCACTCTTAAGGACTAGCGAAATATAACTTTGCCATGTTTTCTCTATACCTGAACCAAACGTTTATTTTTCTTTGCATTATTACTCATGATCCTTTATTTGAGATACTCTTCATGATGAAAAGTGATTGCTTTGCTTTATTATTAAAGTTATATTTATCATGTTTTTGTTTGAAGTTCTATGATCTCAGCTTGCATATGCTTTTACATTTTTATGATCAAGTTTATGTTAGTAGCATGTCACCTAAGAAATTATTGTTTTATCGTTTACCTACTCGAGGACGAGTAGGAACTAAGCTTCGGGATTGATGTCTACGCACACTTCTATTCTTGTAGACAGTGTTGGGCCTCCAAGTGCATAGGTTTGTAGAACAACAAAAAGTTTCCCTTAAGTGGATTACCCAAGGTTTATCGAACTCGGGGAGGTAGAGGTCAAAGATATCCCTCTCAAGCAACCCTGCAATCAAGATACAAGAAGTCTCTTGTGTCCCCAACACACCCAGTATACTTGTCAGGTATATAGGTGCACTAGTTTGGCGAAGAGAGAGTAAAATGCAAATAATATGGATGATGATAAGTGATAACAGCAATCTGAAATAAAAATGGCAGCAAGCAAACATGTAGCAGAACATGCGGAAAAGGTGTTTCAATGCTTGGAAATAAGGCATAGGGATCCTACTTTCACTAGAGGACACTCTCAACAATGCTCACGTAATTGAATGCGTAAATATAATTTCTTCACTATGCTACTCTGAACCACTCTTCGGTCTAATAATGAACACTAATCATTGCGTAGGGCTTTAACAGCACTCATCAAGTCTATATTTCCTCTCTAGGGCACCCCAATGTCACTACGAGCGCCATAAATTAGTAAACAAACGCCACAATTTCATAGGTTCACCTTCCAACACAAGATATAAATATCATGCTAAACCACACGGAGCACACACTATCACCTTTGCCCCATGATCAAAGTGTTTACGGAGATAACAAAACCACTTGAGTAGCATAACAGATGAAGATCAGTCTACATATTCAACTAGATTACAAAGCTCATGATCACATAAAGATCACACCATGGGAGAGAGAGATGAACCACATAGCTACCGGTAGAGCTCTCAGCCTCGGGTCCGAACTACTCCCTCCTCATCATAGGAGACAGCAACGGCAATGGAGATGGCTTCCGGGGGCACTTCCCCATCCCGGCAGGGTGCCAGAACAAAGATTTGTCCCCCGAAACTTGTCGGTGGCGGCGGCGGGGCTACGGATGTATTTTGCGGAAAAGGTCGATTCCTCTAGGGTTTATGCCTCGGGGAGTATATATGGGCAAAAGGGCGATGCCGGGGGGTGGTCAGAGGCCCACACCCCTAGGTGGCGCGTCCAGGGGACCCGCGCCACCCCATGGTGTGGCCACCCTGTGGCACCCTCCGGGGCTCTTCGGGACTTCTGGATGCTTCCGGGACTTTTAGGACTTCTGGCTTTCAAATTTCCAATTCCGAGAATATTTCCAGAACAACTTTTCTGAAACTAAAAACAGCAGAAAACAAGGAACTCGCTCTGTGACATCTTTTTAATAGGTTAGTCACGGAAAACATAAGAAAACGTAGGAAAACATATGGAAAACATGTAGCAATTGGCATAATATCAACATGGAACATCAAAAATTATAGATACGTTTGAGACATATCAAGCATCCCCAAGCTTAGTTCCTACTCGTCCTCGAGTAGGTAAACGATAAAACAAAATAATTTCTGAGGTGACATGCTACCACACAATCTTGATCATAATATGTAAAGTAGAGCATGTAAACTAGGATCAAATGAACTAAAGTTGTGATCTATATTTGATATCAACAAGTAATGCATAAACAAATAAGAAGAAAGAAGCAAAACTTTTAATGAATTAATACTAAAAGACTATCAACCGTGCAAAGTTTATTAGAGATGATTTAAGCTTTCAAGAACAACAATATCATGCACGTCAAACGATCTTCACAGCCCCTGTTAGGATCAAGTCAAGCTTTCCACACGATGCAATGCTTGAATCTTAAACCATTTGCGCACTAAAAACAAGCAAGTGTTCTGCGTTGGTCCCTGGAACCGGGATGTTATGGCTAAGAGAACATTATGGGGGGGTTGGAAGGTCAATGGAAGAAAGGCTCGCAAAGCTGAAAGTGGTCATTAGACAAGAGAAAGTCTTACAACCGAAGCTATGCAAGGAGTAGGGATTGCCACACAACGGATGCACATAGAGCTATAAGTGTATGAAAGCTCTCCAATGGAACTAGTGGGGGTGCATCCAACTTACTTGCTCACGAAGACCTAGAGCTCATTTGAGGAGGCTCATCATTGGAATATACAAGTCAAGTTCTATAATGTAAAGTTCCCCACATAGTTATGAATGAATGATAATATGAAATCTCTCTCCAAACTGAAGTATTGGTGCTAAACATGAAGCACAAGTGCGGTATAAAGGATAGTGATGCGACCCCTCTCTCTTTATTCTCTCTTTGACCCTTTTTTGGGGGGATTTTTTTATTATTTTTATTTTATATATCCTCACCTGTAGGGGCAACATCCTATATTACAATGAATCATCACGCTTTTAGTACTCATAACTCATAAAGAAATATCTCTGATGTCTCTAACTGCATTGCTCCTGCCTGTGTAGCAGTATGCATAAATAACCATGAAGCTCATCATCAAGTAACATAATGGAGGTGGTTGTTGTGCAGCAATATATCTCGGAATGGCTATGGAAATGCCATGATAGGTAGGTATGGTGGATGTTTTGAGGAAGAATATATGGGCTTATGTATAGGAGAACAAAGTCCTCCCACGGGATTTGGATGCACCGGCGAAGTTTGCACCAACTCTCAATGTGAGAAAGGGCAATGGACAGTACCGAAGAGGCTAGCAAATATGGATGGTGGAAGTGCGAGGAACAGCAACATAGACTCACAAGTTAAAAGATTGAAGCAAGCAAATCATCTTACAAGGAAAAGTGCAAATCACTCCAAGAGGGTCCGTGGCAGTGACAAGTCACTGTTAGCTACCCCGACCGTAGCGCGTAAGAAAAGGTCGATCAGAAATGTATCACTCGTAGCAATCATATACCATTGTTTCTATCAGCTGGTAATATAAGTGTGGCACAGTTTCAAGTTTCTTAGACCAACCATTAAAAGTTTATACTTACTAGTCCTTCCCGTTTATCCATTAAGAAAATTAATATCTCAAAACAACAACAGTGATTCAAGTGAAGCAGTTTAGTGATCTACAAGACCATGCAAATTTTTCCACTATACCAACTACCACATAAGCATTTCTATTATCAACCAAGCACATATATATGACAACAAAAACTCTCTCTAAACATATAGCAATGTAATCTAGAGAGTAATCACATAAAACTACTAAAACTAACAGCTCTGAATAATAGATGCATGAAAACAAAGGCTAAACGCATTACTAGCAAAAAGTGAACACTCACAGAACAATAAGAATGAAAACTAGAGTGTTCGAAGCAATGAAAACGGAGCGTGTCTCTCTCCCACACAAGTATGATAAGATCCAACCATTTATTACAGCAAAGAAAACTAAACAAACTGAAAGCAAAAATAAAATATGCTCCAAGTAAAGCACATAAGATGCGACCGAATAAAAATATAGTTTCACTAAAAGTGACCTGATAATTTGTTGTTTAAGAAGGGGATGCCTTTGGCATCCCCAAGCTTAGACGCTTGAGTCTTCTTGGAATTTTCTTGGATGTACCACCGGGGCATCCCCAAGCTTAGGCTTTTCACTCTTCTTGATCACATCATATCATCCTTTTCTCTTGACCCTTGAAAACTTCCTTCACACCGAAATTCTCACAACCTTCATTAGCAACGTTAGTGCAATTGAAATAATAAGTTCACATGGTTCAGTTTCAACACAAGTCTAACACTTAAAAACACATTAGCTACTGTCACAACTTCTTTCAAAACTCTTTTTCTCAAAAGAACACCAAAAGAAAGAGATTAAGATGAAAATACGATAAATGGCAGAAATCTGTCAAAACAGAACAACAGGTAAAGATCGTTTTTTTCAAAAATCTTACGATGCTCAAATCAAAAAGTGGTCTTCTAAGAAAAGTTGTGTATATAACTCAGGATTAAACAAAAAAATCTCAGGTCATTTTGATTTTTTTGTGATTTTTAACGGAATTAATAGTGGACAGCAGAAATCTATTTCCTGCGCAGAAATCCGAAATATAGGCTCAACTTTCCACTAGAGGCTTTACTTGGCTCAACAAAGACACAAAAGAAAAGATAAAGCAGGGTTTATAAGGAAATATAAAACACTCAGGTGCAAAGCACACAAAAGAAAACAAAGGAAAACAGGTTGAAAATAGAGAAATAAAACGGGTTGTCTCCCGGTAGCGCTTTTCTTTAACGCCTTTCAGCTAGGCATAATGATTTTTAAAAGATGCTCACATAAGAATAAGAGTTGAAGCACAATAAAATAGCATCAAGAAGCAAATATAAAACACATTTAATTCTAACCCACTTACTATGAAAAAGAATCTTGTAGAAAAACAAGTCAACGAAGCACAAAGTGACTAGCATAGGAAGACAAAATAAGTGCAACTTCAAAAAAATTAACATAAAGAGGGGAAACTTAATATTGTTGAGATGCATAAAACCATGTTTCCATATCTCATAATAACTTTCAATAGCATCATGAATAAAATTAACAATATAACTATCACATAAAACATTCTTATCACGAGCCACGTGCATAAAAGAATTAATACTCTCCACATAAGCATAGTCATTCTTATTAATAGCAGTGGGAGAAAATTCAACAAAATAGCTACCATTATCATCCTCATCACCATAATCATCAAACATAGGAGGATTATTGTAATCATTATTAATTTTATCCTCAATAGTAGGTGGACTAAATATATCATATTTATCAACGCAGTCATCATAAAGAACTCCAACATGATAGACAAGTTGTATATTAGGGAGATGGTTTTGGGTAATCCCTCCATAACTATGACAAGTTTCATAAGGATAATTGTAATCATAGCCTATGTTATAGCATTTTTATAATAGTTATCAAATACTGGAGGCATAGTATCATCATAAGAAATATCATCATTTTTACTAGAAAGAGATGTATCAAGCATACAATCATCAGTAGCAAAAGGATATTCAAACACATCATCCACAAGCTCAGGGCTTTCTTTATCATCATTGGAAGGAACATGGATGGTACTAATAGTACATCAATTATGATCATTTTCAGAATTGGTACCAAAGAGATTTTCAATATCAAAAGTAGTGTGTTTCTCCCAATCATGATCACTTTCATAAATAACAGGCATAGGAAAATCATCGAGTTCAGACTCATCAACAAAAGCTGTAATATGAGCAACATGCTTAGGAGGAGATATCGTTACCTATCTCTTTTTAATCCTCCTCCTCTTCTTCTTCTTCCTCTTCTTTCCCTCTTTAGGAGGGAGAGGTTTAAAAGGGAGCTTCTCCACATACCGTGGTTTATTATCAGAAACAATATAAAGAACTTTGGAAGATTTCTCCTCTTCATTAATAAGAACAAAGCACATATTAGTGGTGTCATATTTTGGTAAAGTCTCCTCTTTTATAATATTTTGTATGTAAGTATTTGCATGGCAATTATCAACACAATAAAGATGGCATCCATGCAAGACACTATTCATATCAAAAGCACTCATATCTATCAAAGAAGTTTTTCTTAATAACTCTTCACACCCCAAAAATAATGTAAGTTCATCATGCTCATTAGGGGTGATCATGTCATCACAATACAAACTTGCGGTGCTCATAGGATTCGAAAGGCTACTATCATGGCCTGAGCATTGGAAATTAAAATGACCCACTTCGTAGCAAAGTTCACAAATAAAAGGATAGAGGGCACAAACTTTTTCACCAAGATCATTTAGAGCCCTATCCCACTTTCTAGTTTTTTCATTCCTATGATGGATGCAATATTATTCTACAGTTTGATTCTTTTCACAAGGTCTAAGTGCTCCACAAAAATTAACATTCTTATAAGAAATATTACTTTCAGAAGTTTGAGCATGTCCATTGAAATCATTAATAACAGTTTCATTTTTCATGCAAGTGTCTTTAAAAGGTTCATGATATATGTCCCCATTTGATTTAGGAACATTAATATAAGAAGCAAAGGATCTATACCAACCAATAATCATTTGAGGATCAAGACCATATTTAGCACTAAGCTCTTGAAAATCAGCAGTTTCAGCGAAAGACTTAATGCAATCATACTCATAGTTTATACCTGATTCTTTACCTTTTTCATTATTCCAACCTTCACTGTTGATTTCAATCATTTCAAGAAGATACCATTTAGCTTCAACCTTCTTACTTGAGAAAGAACCCTCTGAACATGCATCTAGATAATCCCTGTAATGTCCTGAAAGCCTTGCATAAAAATTAGTAACAATCATTTCCTTAGGAAGCTCATGGTTAGTACATTTAAGTATTAATGTTTTCAGTCTTCCCCAAGATTGGGCAATGCTTTCTCCATCATGAGGCCAAAAATTATCAATGTAATTCCTATCCAAATATAATTCATGAGAAGGATAAAATTTAGAGTAAAAGAGAGATTCAAGTTCCTTCCACTCCAAATGATGAGGATCATCTAGTAGTTTATACCACTCCCTTGCTTTGTCCTTAAGAGACAAATAGAATAACCTCTTCTTAACTTGGTCCATTAAAATACCTGCACACTTGAACAACCCGCATAATTCATGTATAAAGAGTAAATGATCACCAGGATGGACATTTCCATCTCCAAAATAACGGTTATCCATGACAAGTTCAACAAATTTCTTGGGTGTTTTAAAAGGAATGCTTTCAGTAGGAGGATTTAAAATATCACAAGCATCATTAGGTTTATCACATATGGGAGATAAAGTATCATCAGAGCAAATCTTGTCCTCTAAAGCTGGGGAAATAAAAAGTTTATAAAAACCAACTTAGACTTTTCCATAGTACTAGAAATAATGGTATCCAAATAATTAATGCTAATAACATTGCTACTAGAATACAAATAAATCTCTCTCATATTTTTGTTGTTTTCCATTAAGACTAACTAGTAAAAATAAAAAACAAGCAACAAGTAAAAATAAGCCTAACTAGGGAAAACAAGAAACAAAAACATATAATTGAAGAATCTAAAGGAAATAACTTCGAGCACTCACAAAGGATGTGAGTACCTTTTACCTTACCTCCCCGGCAACGGCGCCATAAAAGAGCTTGATGTCTACGCACGCTTCTATTCTTGTAGACAATGTTGGGCCTCCAAGTGCAGACGTTTGTAGAACAACAGCAAGTTTCCCTTAAGTGGATTACCCAAGGTTTATCTAACTCAGGGAGGTAGAGGTTAAAGATATCCCTCTCAAGCAACCCTGCAATCAAGATACAAGAAGTCTCCTGTGTCCCCAACACACCCAATATACTTGTCAGGTATATAGGTGCACTAGTTCGACGAAGAGAGAGTAAAATGCAAGTAATATGGATGATAATAAGTGATAACAGCAATCTGAAATAAAAATGGCAGTAAGCAAACATGTAGCAGAATAGGCGGAAAAAAGGTGTTTCAATGCTTGGAAATAAAGCCTAGGGCTCCTACTTTCACTAGAGGACACTCTCAACAATGCTCACATAATTTAATGCGTAAATATCATTTCTTCACTATGCTACTCCGAACCACTCTCCGGTCGAATAATGAACACTAATCATTGCGTAGGGCTTTAACAACACTCCTCAAGTATATATTCCCTCTCTAGGGCACCCCAATGTCACTACGAGCTCCATAAATTAGTAAACAAACACCACAATTTTCATAGGTTCACCTTCCAACACAAGATATAAATATCATGCTAAACCACACGGAGCACAGACTGTCACCTTTGCCCCATGATCAAAGTGTTTACGGATATAACAAAACCACCTGACTAGCATAACAGATGAAGATCAATTTACATATTCAACTAGATTACAAAGTTCATGATCACATAAAGATCACACCATGGGAGAGAGAGATGAACCACATAGCTACCGGTAGAGCCCTCAGCCCCGGGGGAGAACTACTCCCTCCTCATCATAGGAGACAGCAACGGCGGTGGAGTCGACGGAGATGGCTTCCGGGGGCACTTCCCCGTCCCGGCAGGGTGCCAGAACAGAGATCTGTCCCCCGAAACTTGTCGATGGCGGCGGCGGAGCTACGGATGTATTTTGCGGAAAGGTCGATTCCTCTAGGGTTTATGCCTCAGGGAGTATATATGGGCGAAAGGGCGATGTCGGGGGTGGCCAGGGGGCCCACACCCCTAGGTGGCGCGTCCAAGGGGGACCCGCGCCACCCCATGGTGTGACCACCCTGTGGCCCCCCTCCGGGGCTCTTCGGGACTTCTGGATGCTTCGGGGACTTTTAGGACTTCTGGCTTTCGAATTTTCCAATTCCGAGAATATTTTCAGAACAACTTTTATGAAACTAAAAACAGCAGAAAACAGGGAACTGGCTCTATGGCATCTTGTTAATAGGTTAGTCCCGGAAAACATAAGAAAACATAGGAAAACATACGGAAAACATGTAGCAATTGGCATAATATCAACATGGAACATCAGAAATTATAGATATGTTTGAGACGTATCAGGGATGCTTGATACGTCATAAACGTATCCTTAATTTCTGATGTTCCATGTTGTTTTCATGTTGTTTCCCACATGTTTTACTTACACTTCATGTTGTTGCCATCTCCATCGAATCCACTGTCATCTCCATCGCTGTTGCTGTCTCCTACGATGACCAGGGAGTAGTTATCCCCTGAGGCTGAGGGCTCTACCGGTAGCTATGTGGTTCATCTCTCTCTCCCATGGTGTGATCATGAGCTTTGTAATCTATTTGAATTTGTGTATGTTACTCTTCATCTTTTGCTACTCAAGTGCTTTATTTATATGAAGTTTGGAGTCACTTTCATCACGGTGTGAAGGTGACAGTGTGCACATCGTGTGTGTCCCCTCTATGAATTGTGGTGTTTGTCTAGTACCTTCTGGGGATCTCATAGTGACAGCATGGGGTTAACTAGACATGGGAATGCTTACTTTAAGGAATGCTTTTTGCAGCCCTACGCAATGATTAGTGTTCAGTTTTTGTTATGAGATCTCCGTAAACGCTTTGATCACGGTGTAAAGGTGACAGTGTGTGCATCGTGTGGTTTAGCATTATATTTATATTTCGTGTTGGATAACCCTATGAAATTGTGGTGTTTGCGTGGAACCATCTATGTCCCGTGGTGATAGCATGGGGGTTACTTGGTTGGGAAAGTGCTTACTTTGAGCAGTGTTGTTAAAGCCCTACGCATGGATTGGTGTTGCTATTTGACCGGAGAGTGGTTAAGAGTACATAGTGAGAGAATATATCTGGTTATTCATTTATGTGATCATTGTTGAGAGTGTCCTCTAGTGAAAGTAGGAGCCCTAGGCCTTATTTCCAAGCATTGAAACACCGTTTTTCGCCTGTTCTGCTACATGTTTGCTTGCTGCCATTTTATTTCAGATTTCTATTATCACTTATTATCATCCATATTACTTGCATTTTACTCTCTCTTCACCGAACTAGTGCACCTATACAACTAACAATTGTATTAGGTGTGTTGGGGACACAAGAGACTTCTTGTATCTTGATTGCAGGTTTGCTTGAGAGGGATATCTTTGACCTCTACCTCCCTGAGTTCGATAAACCTTGGGTAATCCACTTAAGGAAAACTTACTGTTGTTCTACAAACCTCTGCACTTGGAGGCCCAACACTATCTACAAGAATAGAAGCGTGCGTAGACATCAGAGTCGTCGCAGAATTAGTCTGGGGAAGACGACGATGAGCTACCTAAACAACTGTTGGTGGTGCTCCCTTGGATGAATCCGGGCACCAAGTCGGTGTTGCAACTTCGGGCTCCGCCAGGTTTAGGTCAAGACTGTTCTTCCTTTCCTTCTTGTGTTTGCCTCGACCTTATTGGTTGGATGTCCCCTACGTCTTATGGAATGTCTCCTTCGCCTCATACTCCTGCCACTCTGCCCAGGAGGCGTCCTCTTCATCATGCTTGTGCTTCGGTTATTTCTATACTCTAGCTCGTTACTTATACATTTACCTTTGTGATAGTCATCGTGCTTGAAGTCATCTTTCTTACTATCACGTAGTTGTATATATTGCTTAGCATAATTTGTTGGTGCACATAGGTAAAACTAGGCTGTATAGGTTTTGTGCTTGATAAATTAAACGCTACTTTTATTCCACATTTATTTAAGCCTAAACCGTGATTATTTAAAGCGATTTTTCACCCTCCCCTCTAGGCGGCATCCTTTTACTTTCACCTGCGTAGCGCGCCTTTCGTTGATGATGATGCTGTTGCTCCTAGTCTGGCGACGCTTCTTCTGGCTCCGCCTTGACGATGGTGAGAGGGGCGGAAGGAGCCACGGGCGAGCGATGACGACGTGAGGAGGAAGCGGCGGCCCTTCCTCTATGCAACTACCGCTCTATGTGGACGAGGACAATGGAGAGAATTCGCCCGAGTTTGCTCCACCAGATACGGAGGCCCTGTGCGTTATTGCTCCCCGACACCGAGCTACCGGCGGGAAGCTCCGTCAACTTCTCCTCGTAGCGCTCCTGGAAGGATGTCGTCCAGGCGGCGTCGTTGGCTGGATGCCACTATGGTTGGTGACTGAAAGTGCATGGTGCCCCCATACATGGTTTTGGTAATTAATGACAATCCAAGTGGACTAATGTTTGCATCGAGTTATCCTTATAGATCTTGTTCATAGGAAAGTTTGGAGTTCATGTGTTGAAATCTATTAGATTTCATAATGGCCATTGTTATATTCAAGGAGTTGTATGAAGAATGGCCAAGGATAGAGTTGGGCTTATTGCAAGTGTCTTGAATAAAAGGACTAGGTGATTGATACGTCGAAAACGTATCTCCTTTTCCGAACACTTTTCTTATTGTTTTCCTCTAAACTTGTGTGTTTTGAATGCAACTAACACGGACTAACGTTGTTTTTAACAGAATTACCTTGGTGTCTCGTTTTTGTGCAGAAAAATCAACTTTCGGGAAATTGCCTAGAAAAGACCGCATTGGTCTTAAAACACCAGAAGACCCCGGGAGCCAGAAGGGATCCAGGAGAAGAGCCAGAGGGGGCACTGCACCCCCTGGCGCGCCCCCTAGGCCGCGCCACCTGGTGGTGTGGGCCACCCAGAGCCCCCCCGGTCTCCGGTTTCGACTATATATTCCTTCAACCCTAAACCCGAGGGGTTCGATAGTTTTCCAGAAAGAAGTCCATAGCTCCGCCGCCACCCGGACCTCGATTCGGGGATCAGAAGTTCCTGTTATGGCACCCTGTCGGGACGGGGAATTGGAGGAGACCACCGTCATCGTCATCACCAACGCCTCTCCATAGACCATCCATGTTTCCCCCATCCATGTGTGAGTAATTCCCCCGCTGTAGGCTGAAGGGGATGGTAGGGATTGGATGAGATCGTTCATGTAATAATGTCGTGATTGTTAGGGCATAGTGCCTAGCATCTTCTATTAGTGCTATTGACATTGTTGCAACTTGTTATGCTTAATGCTTGGCCCTTTGGGCCCGAGTGCCATGATCTCATATTTGAACATGTTATTGAATCACGATGATAATTATTGTTTCTTGATCATACCTGCAAGTTGTTTACACATATCGTTGTCCGGAACCCGAGGCCCCGAAGTGACAGAAATTGGGACAACCGGAGGGGATGGCTGTGATGTGAGGATCACATGTGTTCACAGAGTGTTAATGCTTTGCTTCGGTGTTCTATTAGAAGGAACACCTTAATTACTAGTAGTTCCCTTGAGGCCCCATGGAAAACAGGCTGGTAGGACAAAAGATGTTGTGCAAGTTCTCATTGTGAGCATGTACGACTATTTACGGAACACATGCCTATGGTTACTTAGTGCTTGGATTCTTTATCTTATTTATATGCAATGCCCATGTCTTGATTATTATATGAACTATCTTATCCATGCAACTCCCGTTCATCTATCCCTATTCCTACAGTATTTAATCCCGTTGTTTACTTCAAATACTGTTGTTGTTGTTTTCATCTCACTGTTGCTATTATTTCACTACTGCTGCTACTATAAAACTGTTACTACTGATAAACCACTGCGAACAAAAGTACTTTTCAGGTGCAGGTGAATTGACAACTCACTTGTTAAGGCTCACAAATATTCTTTGGCTTCCCTTGTGTCGAATCAATAAATTTTGGTTTTACTTCCCTCGAAGACTGTTGCGATCTCCTATACTTGTGGGTCATCAAGACTATTTTCTGGCGTCGTTGCCGGGGAGCATAGCTTTGTTTGCGAGCTCACCGGAGAGTACTATTATCTACTGCCAATCATTCATCATGGGTAAGACTCGCGATGGAAAGTTTCCTATATTACCATCCACTACAAGAAGAGGTACAACTCTGAACACCTCTGTTGCTCTTGATTCACCGTCTATTATGAGTAAGCTGCTTACACCACCACTTGCTAGACATGCTACTTCTGCTGAATCTGAAAATACTTCTGATACTTTTGATGATGCTTCTACTGTGCTTTATGAGAGTGGTTCTCTCGGTCCTTTCTTAGATGCTACTATTGCTAAAGCTAAAAATATTGCAAACACTGAAACTCCTGATAAAAATCTTGTTACTCCTGCTATTTCACCCCATCTTAGAGAGAATCCTAGTGATGATTTTGATGATTCCTATATTGAACTTAATGATGATCTTATTGATGAAATACATGCTATGAAGGATAAAGATGATGTTATAAGTCTTATTGAAAGTCGTGTTGTTAAATATAAATTATCTCATGATGCTAAGTTTGCCACCTCTCCTATTAATATTAGGGATAAGGATCATGATTTCTCTCTTGATTTATCTTATATATATATTGTTGAGAAAGAACCTTTTTGTGGTACTGAAAATGAAAGTGCTATGAAACATATGAATGAGTTCTCCTGTTTGAGTAGTTTATTCTTTGACGATCTTAAGAAACGTAGCTACTTTGCTGCTAAAATATTCCCTTTCTCATTAAAAGATGGAGCTAAAACTTGGTTTAATAATTTGTATCCGGGATCTATTGATAGTCCTATTGGTTTAGTTAATGCTTTCTTTCATAAATATTTTCCTGCTAGTGCTCAACATGCTGCTTTACAAAATATATTTAATTTCAAGCAATTGGAAGGAGAGAAATTTCATATATCTTGGGCAAGGTTTTGTTCTTTAGTTAGGTATACACCTGGGCATAAGATAGAAAATAATGAACTTATTGATATATTCTATAATGGACTAACCTTTGAATCTAGGACATATCTGGATAGTTGTGCTGGTTGTGTTTTCAAGCAAAGACCTCTAGAAGAAGCTGACGAATTAATGGCTAAAATAAGCCAAAATCATGATGATTGGACTATGGTTGAGCCTGAGCCGACCCCTACTCCAGTATCAACACCAACACCAACACTTGAGAAGAGGGGAATGATTGAATTAAATGATGAAGTGATGAGAGAAGCCAAGAAATCTCTTAAAGAGAGGGGTATTAAATCTGAAGATGTGAAGAATCTTCCACCTATAGAAGAATTATGTAAGCCAATCCCTCTCTCATCCACCATTGAGGTACACTCTCTCCAATATTTTGACAGTAGAGATATTCCCTATAATAAACCTCCTGATCAATGTTTAGATGAATTTGATAATTATGTTATTAAGCAAGATAATTTTAATATGAGAGTGCAAAATCACCTAATGGAAAACTCTAGAGCTATTGATAATTTGCATGGTATTATAGAAAGAACCTCCAATGATGTTAAAATTCTTGTTAAACATTTTCAAATGGTTAAAACTCAAATTTATCAACTTGCTAAAGTGCAAAAAGATTTGCTAGTTAATGCTTCTAAAGAAAAACATGCTTATGAAATAAAAACTAGAAGTGGTATTGCTACACAAGATCCTTTATATCCCGAGGGACATCCTAAAAGAATTGAACAAGATTCTCAGCAAACTAATAATAATGTTATTCATACTAAGAAGAAAAACAAGAAGAAGCATAAAACCGCTCTAAAATCCTCTGAACTTGCTAAAGATCCTAATAGTATATCTATCTCTGATGCTGAAACTGAAAGTGGTAACGAAAATAATGATGCTTCTGATAAAGAAGAACCTGTAGCTGAACGTGAAAAGCAAACTAAAAATACAAAGTACACTAAGGAAGATTTTATTGCTAATAAATATGGTAATGAGAGAGAACCTTGAGTACAAAAACCAATGCCTTATCCTAATAAAAACATAAATCAAAAGAAGAAGAAAACTATAACAAGTTTTGTGAATGGATGAAACCTTTGTTCTTGCAAATTCCATTAACTGATGCTATTAAATTGCCTCCTTATGCAAAATATATGGAAGATATTGTCTCTAATAAAAGGAAGATTCCTAATTAGGAAATTTCCACTATGCTTGCTAATTACACTTTTATTGGAAAGGTTCCTGAGAAGCTTGGAGATCGTGGTATACCAACTATTCCCTGTTCTATTAAAAATAATTATGTTAGAACTGCTTTGTGTGATTTAGGAGCTGGAGTTAGTGTCATGCCTTTTACTCTCTATAAAAGACTCCTCCTAGAAAAATTGATACCAACTGATATATCTTTGCAAATGGCTGATAAATCCACTGCTATTCCTGTGGGTATATGTGAGGATGTTCCTGCTCAAGTTGCTAATAATTGTCTGATATTAACTGACTTTGTTGTGTTGGAAATGCCTGAAGATGATAATATGTATATTATTCTTGCGAGACCTTTTCTTAATATTGCAGGGGCTATTATTGATTGCAATCAAGGAAAAGTAAATTTTAATGTTATTGATAAATAGCACACTGTTTATTTTCCCAAGAAGATTGATAGAAATTATGGTTTAAATTCCATTGAAAATATTGAGACCATCAAGATTGGAGAATTTTATTGTCCTATTCCAAAGCCACCCAAATAATATAAAATTATTATGATTGGGACTATGTCTATCAAGGTTGAGGTAACATGAGTATTTAGTGAGAAACAAAGTTTTGTTTCATATGAAATTATTTTGGTAGCAAGACTTGATCACCCTTGTTAACAAAATGATTTTAAATGAAGTGGGCAATGTTTTCACTATGTTTTCACCTTCCCCATTATGTTTTAACCACGTTTACTTCTGTTATCACATTGCTACTTGAGTACAATCATGTTTTCCACCATCCTTATGCATGTTTTCCTGATGTTTTCACCCTGATTACTGAGGTTGTGCATGTTTTCACCATCCATACTTTTGTTTTCACCACTACCATCTTTGTTTTCTTTGGATATTATTTCATTGGAATGTCTTAGAACCTCTGTAGTTATGGTTTTGGTTTTGTTTTCCATGTTTTCACTTTTGTTTTCCCAGTTTTTATTAATTATTGAAATTCTGGAAATACCTCAAAAATAAAGTTTCTCGAAAAATTCCAGAAAAATTATAATAATTTTTTACGTCAAAAATGAGGGAGAGAGCCACCAGGGAGACCCTAGGGGGCCCCACCAGTCAGTCACACCATAGGGTGGCGTGGCCAGCACATGGTGTGGGCCCCCTGGCCCTCCACTAACTCTCTCCACTGCCAAAGTCTTCTCTCTCACCTCCCAAACTGAAAATATTTCCTGGAACCCGTGTTCTTGCTGTTCTTCCTCTAGATTCTCGATCTCCTTCTTCAACCCATTATCTGCGTTGAGATTTGGTGTGTTCGATCTCCGGTATGTGACTCCTCCGATGATCCAAGTAGAATTTTGTTTAGTAAAGTATTTCTTGAGTATTTTGGTACTATAGGTGACAGCTTATGTGAGTTTGCATGCTTGATTTGACTAATACAGATCGACAGAGGCAGGAGTAAGGGTTTTACCTCTACGAGGGCCCCGAACCTGGGTAAATCTCGCCCCCTGTCTAGCCGACGATTCCACCAGCGCTCATGGGTTCTCCTATTCGAAACCCGATAGGTTCATCCAAGGGATTTGTAGAGTCAGAGATTCGACAATTGGCGCCGTCTGTGGGAACGGCGGGCTGGATCACCGGCATCTTCGGCTTCATCGACATCAAACTCTCGTTGGAATCCAATGACTACGGCTCCGAGCAATCCTTTACGGATCGGATCTGTCGTGGTCACACCGCACTCGCCGGAATCGCGTCCGGTATTCGAAGATCTGGAGGAGAGCGTCACCCTGACGTTCGGGAGCCTCAAATTCATGACAAACAGGGACGGGATCCTCCACTTCTCGGATGAATCGGAGACTGAATCTGGAGCTGTCGACTCACGCCGTCACCTGGAGAAAAGTGGCGAGTCGATCCACTTCAACGCCAACGACTATCACACCCTCTCGACAGAGGAACCATCAAGAATCCAAGGAAACCTTCGACCCACGCCTAGGACGCACGAGCTTCGACTAGCTCAAGTCTGCATGGCAAGATCGGAACAAGGCTCAGAAACAGAACACAGCGCGACTGAGCGCAACATAATCGGCGTTTCGCGGGAATCCTGGAAACGGGCGAAGGAAGCTATGCGAACAAGCAAGCCACCCGCAGCCGGATCCTCACACGAAGACATGGTTGCCTACCACTATCACCTAGTGAGAGCAGCCACGATTATCAAAGATGCTCGGGTAGATCTGGCCCGCCGAAGAAGAGCGGCGGACAAATCAAGCCAGAGACGAGCTGGGCTGTCCGTAACGCCCTCGGTCGGAACCCGACCCGCGAGGAAAGGACACGCATCCACATCCAGGAACGATGAATCCATACCCGAAACAAACAGATCAATCACTCCTTCTCTCATGCGAGTCGACGACGACGGCAACGTGTACCCGCAAACTCCCGCTGCTGCGGTTCTAGCCGTGACAACCTACATGCAGATGAACCAACCGACGGAAAGCGACCCTCGGGCAGAGCAATACAAGCAAATACGGAAAGGACTCGGATTGGCGGCCGCAAGGCTCGCCTCTCACGATCGCAAGAAGGCCGAGGAGCAGCAGGAGAAGGAGCGACGGGAGAAAGAGAAAGATAAAGAAACGCCCCGTAGGCACAGAAGCTCTTCACCAAGGAGGGATAAGTCACCACGCCGCGGTCGAGGAAAAGAAGCTAGACGCCGCAGCGACAGTCGAAGCAGCAGTGAAGATAGCTCGAGAGACAGAAGCTCGCGGCACCATAGCGGCCGCTCGAGAAAACGAAGCAAGGAACCAAGGAAAGATGACGACCGCGACCGGCCAGAATACGACGCGCGATCAGATCTCGCTCAAAAAAGGGTTGATAAGGTAAGGGCTTCGCGATATCGCGAGCGCTCTTCGTCCGGCTCCTCGGATGACGAAACCTGCGGAGCACTCTGTTTCGCTCGCAGCATCCGCGAAGCACCTCTACCCAAAAGGTTCAAGCTCAGCATGGAGGTGACGAAGTACGACGGCTCACTCGAGCGCTCTCAGTGGCTAAGCAACTACCTCACGGCAGTAAAATGCCAACGTGGGAACAAAAACACGGCTATGCAATACCTCAATTTGCATCTTACTGGCGCGGCCCGCAGTTGGCTGGAAAGAAGACCAAAATCTTGCTATGCATCGTGGGATGATCTGCACCGCGATTTCTGCAAAAATTTCCAGTCGACTTACAAGAGGCCAGCCACAATCGAAGAACTACGAGCATGCAAGCAGAAGAGTGGCGAGTCCACGCGCGAGTACATCCAGCGATGGACTACGCTCAGGAATACCGCGGGAACTATCTCAGAAGAAGTAGCGATCGAAGCCTTCGCAAAAGGCGCCAGAAGAACTATTTTTCGAGAGGAGCTAGGCAGAGCTGCACCCAAGACTATCGGAGAGCTAATGATCATAGCCGAAAAATGGGCTAACGGAGAAGATGCGGTGCGCAACGAAAGAGCATCGTCACCCGCACATGATGACGATCGTCAAGGTCGAAGAAAAAGAAGAAAATATTACGATCATGAGGATAGAGAGGAGTTGGTTGCCGCGGAATTCACGCGAAACCGCGATTCCGGTCGCCGTGTAAATCGCGAGTGGAGACCAAAGGCTGAAGAAAAATCCCCCGAGGAAGACCTTGATGCATACTGCTCGCTACATCTATTCACAGATAAGCGCACGGGCAAAACTAAGGCAACACACCTACTTAAGGATTGCCGAAAGTTCCATGACATCTCGGACGCACTCGCAAAGAAAAGATCTGCCTCCACTCAAAATTACCCGCCGCTTCCAGGAGGATGGCACCAAGGATTCCAGCCGCCACCACCACCACCTCCACCCGCAAATCCAAACATGGCGCTAGCTGCAGTACCCGCACCACCGAACGCCGGCGCAAACGCGTATCCGAACCCGGCAGGACAACTCGCAATGATCCAGAAGGTATGCCCCTCTCGCAGAGCTCAAAAGACTAACACAAGGCAATTATGCATGGCAGTGCAGACACCGCCAACGAAGACCGAGTACCTGAAAATGGCGGACCAGCCAATCACGTTCTTGATGAAAGATCACCCACCACGAGTCTATCGACCAGGACACGCCGCCCTCGTCATCCAGGCGCAAATTGGCAACTACGACTTAGCCCGCGTATTCATGGATGGGGGCAGCGGCCTCAACATTATCTACGCGGATACACTCCGTCGGATGAACAAGAACTTGGACGGCCTCCCGGAATCAGAAACATCCTTCCACGGGATAGTTCCAGGCAAGGCAGTCCGTCCACTCGGAACAATCAACCTAGAACTGGTGCTAGGCACGCAGAGCAACTACAGGAGAGAGTTCCTCGACTTCGAAGTTGTCGACTGGCCTTCACAGTACCACGCCATCTTGGGTCGAACAACGTTCGCCAGATTCATGGCAGTACTCACTACGCCTACCTGAAGCTCAAATTACCCGGCGAACATGGCGTAATCACCATTGACGGAGACTTTCAGAAATCCAACAAATGCGACATTGAGTTCAACGAGATCGCAAAATCTTTCGGGATGCACGAAGAACTTCAAGAGCTGGCAAAAACCACGGATCACTCCGTGATGCCCCTCACGAAGAAAAATGCGCCTGAGCTAGAATTTAGCGCCAACAGCGACACCCGAAAGCATCAAGTGCACCCGACAGACTCTGCGAAGACAGCGATGGTTTCAACAACCCTCTCGCAAGCATAGGAAAGCGCGCTCGTCAAACTCCTCCGTGAGTACTGGGAAATTTTCGCCTGGCAGCCCTCAGATATGCCAGGAATACCCAGGGAGTTTGCCGAGCACTCACTCGAAGTCTTTCCAGACGCTAAACCCATCAAACAGACCACGCGAAGATTTTCAGAACCCAAGCAAAAGGCGCTTGGAGAAGAAGTAAACATATTGCTAGCCGCGAAATTCATCAGGGAGATCAAGATATCCACTAGGTTAGCAAACCCGGTGTTGGTCCCCAAAAAGAACACGGATATCCTTCGGGTGTGCATCGACTACACGTCGTTAAATAAGCATTGCCCCAAGGATAATTTTCCCCTCTCGCGAATCGACCAGATCGTGGATTCCACAGCAGGCTGCCAATGCCTCTCCTTCCTGGACGCCTATTCGGGATACAATCAGATCCGAATGAAAAGGGAGGATGAAGAAAAGACAGCATTCATCACACCTCACGGTGTCTACTGCTACACAACAATGCCCTTCGGGCTGAAGAACGCAGGCGCAACATATCAGCGCTGCATGCAAAGATGCCTCGCCAACCTCATTGGCAAGAACGTGCAAGTGTATGTTGACGACATTGTCATCAAGACTCGAGTTGAGGACACACTCCTTGAAGATATTAGAGAAACATTCGACGCCCTCAACGCGTACAGAATCAAGCTCAATCCGACCAAATGTGTCTTTGGCGTTCCGGCAGGAAAACTTCTCGGGTACCTGGTATCCGCCAGAGGCATTGAAGCCAACCCGGAGAAAATACAAGCCATCTTGACCATGAAGGAGCCAACCAACCTGCGCGGAGTCCAACAGCTCGCAGGGCGATTAGCCGCCCTAAGCAGATTCATCGCGCGATTGGGAGAGCAAGCATTACCCTTCTACAAGTTGTTGAAGAAGACAGACAAATTCGAGTGGACACCCGAAGCTAAGCAGGCATTCGCAGATTTGAAGCGGTCATTGCGAAGTAGGCGCATCCTCGCAACACCGCGAGAAGGGGAGCCACTTTTCTTGTACCTAGCCGCCACAAACCAGGTCATCAGCACAGCAATCATGGTCGAACGACCTGAGGAAGGCAAAGCGTACGGAGTTCAACGTCCAATATATTACATCAGCGAAGTGCTCTCACCATGCAAGCAACGCTACCCTCACTACCAGAAGCTCGCATATGGAGTCGTTCTTACCGCCCGCAAGCTCAAACATTATTTCCAGGAACACGCCATTACAGTGGTTAATGATGCGTCACTCGGGACAATCATGAACAACCCTATGGCATCCGGAAGAATAGCAAAATGGAACATCGAGTTGGGCGCTTGGGACATCACTTACGCAGGACGCAGTGCAATCAAATCCCAGGTACTTGTTGAATTCCTAAGCGAATGGACAGAACTGCAAACGCCAGGGCCACCCGAGTACACGAGCAATTGGATAATGTACTTTGACGGGTCCAAGAGAAACGAAGGAGCAGGAGCTGGAATTGTTCTTATATCCCCTCAGGGAGACAAGCTGCAATACGTCCTACGATTGGACTTTCCACCAAATGATCCGGCATCAAACAACGACGCAGAATACGAAGCTTTGCTGCACGGAATGAAGATGGCAATCGCCTGTGGAGCTACTCGTTTAATGATCTACGGCGACTCCAATCTCATTGTGCAACAAACGATGAAAGAGTGTGACGCAATCGCCGAAAACATGATCGTGTATCGCGACATGTACAATCTACTCGAAGGAAGTTTTAAAGGATGCGAGCTAAAGCACATCGCAAGATCCAGCAACGAAGAAGCAGATCGACTGGCAAACATGGGTTCCACGAATACACCCATACCACCAGGAATATATTTCGAACGGATGATCAAGCGATCGGTCAAAATCAAGAAAACTGCAGAAGCAATAGCAGTGCCAGAAACAGAGGTCAGCCCGCAAGTCGCCCTTATCGAGCTCATTCATAACATTTCACGACAGGTTTTTCTGGTCGAGACAGTCTGGACGCAGAAATATCTCGACTACCTGACCAACAGACAGCTCCCGGCTGACCAACGCGAGGCTTGACAAATAATCAGACGCAACAAATCCTTTCGGGTAGTCAATGGAGAATTATACAAGCAAAGCATCTCGGGAATACTTCAGCGCTGCATCGCACCCGAAGATGGCAAAGAATTGCTCCATGACATCCACCAAGGAGACTGCGGACATCATGTTAGCTGGAAAACAATAATGGGGAAGGCCTTCCGAGCAGGATTCTACTGGCTGACAGCAGCTACCGATGCAAAGAACCTGGTCGAACGATGCGATGCCTGTCAGCGATTCGCACCAAGACCACATGCACCTGCTACAGAATTGCACATGATACCCATTGCCTGGCCCTTCGCACAATGGGGGCTATACATGGTCGGACCACTACGCAAGTCCACCCCTGAAGGATATACACACTTGCTGGTCGCAGTCGACAAATTCACCAAATGGATCGAGGCTACGCCAGTAACTTCGGCTAGTGCCCAATGCGCCGTCAAGTTCCTCGACTCCATTGTATGCAGATTTGGTGTGCCACACGACATCATTACAGACAATGGTACAAATTTCACAGCAAAGGAAACGCAACAGTTCTGCGAGGAAAAGGGCATCAACTTCAAGTTTGCTTCAGTTGCCCACCCGCAAACGAACGGACAAGTCGAGAGATCCAACGGCTTAGTTTCGGCTGGCATCAAGAAACGACTACTCGATCGTCTACACCCCGCCGCAGGACATTGGGCAGATGAACTACCCTCCGTACTATGGAGCCTCCGCACAACTCCTAACCGATCTACAAAATACACGCCATTTTTCATGGTATACGGGGCAGAAGCATTCCTCCCCGAGGACGTTTGATTCAGCGCCCCACGAGTTGTGGCCTACAGCGAAGAAACCTCTAATAGGGCACTCGCGGAAGATATGGATGCACTCGATGAAATGCGGGACATCGCACTCGCCAGATCCGCAGTATATCAGCAATCCCTGCGAAACTATCATAGTCGCCGCATACGCCACAGAGCATTCGCGGTTGGAGATCTAGTGCTGCGACTCAAGCAGAAGGAAGGACATAAGCTCGAACCACCCTGGGAAGGACCCTTCATCATACACGAAGTCATCCCAGGCGGAGCCTACAGGTTGAAGAATCCATCGACTGGAGGAATCTATTCCAATCCTTGGAATATTGCGCACCTCCACAAATTCTCTCCCTAGGTTTACTTGTTCTCACAACAAATAAGGCTATGCTAGCCACTCTTGTAGCTCGAATACATGTCTTCTCGGTCATCGCAATAAAAACATGGTTTCTCCATCATACTCACTTGCAACTTCCTATTTTTACACGCTCAAAAGTTACAGGAATACACCCCATAAACACACGGGGGCTACACCTACAACTAAGCATTACAGGAAAAAAAGCATACATACAAGGTTATACACCTTACAACAGTTTTACAAACTATATAAGGATACAGGATATGCGCATCCGACAATCAATCAAAGCGCTGAGCATTCTCAGTCGCCAAAACTCTATCTACCTCCTCAGAGTACAATCGGATGATTTTCTCCGCTGCAGGACGAACAACATCATAGAAGGGGGAAATATCATCGATTGGATCATCTGGGAGCCTGGCTACGGAGTTAAAATCTACTTCAGGATACCATATTCGGACAAAGGATAGAGCTACAACCGCGCCGCATGTCATTTGATTGCGCACACACGCGCGAACCTCTCCTTCACGTCCATACAACCTGAGAAGATAGCTCCAGTCTTCAGGACCCCTTTCGAGTGGGTAGAAAGCATCGTTCATCGCAATCAGGACCTCGTGAAAAGAACTCACGAGAATTCTCGCTTGCAGAACACAGAACTTCAAGGTGGCCATCACAAATCCTCGACTGCGATCAGACCAGAAGTTACTCGCATGAGGATTTGAGCTACCAGCCCCCTGAACTATATGGTTTTCCACCCACTGCTTTTCTTCCCTGTCATCAGGTCTGACAACTGTAGAGCAAGCATGCTTGATCAGCTAAGGAAACAAAGCAAAAAGAAGACACGGGGGCTGTATTACTTACACAGCAAATCCCTCGCAACCAACAATAATTCATCCATCAGAAACTGCTCACGTTCAGCCGCCAGTTTTTGCTTGGACTTCGCCACATCGGCTATACCGCGCAAAGCTTTAAGCTGACGTTCACCCTCCCGGACCTTATCACGAAGACCAGCATAGGTGCCAACGGCGGCAACAAGGGGATTTACTGGAGTAGCATGTCCACTCGAAGATTCTGCAACTACCCCGGTAGCCTGGAAGAATACAAGGAAAGAAGTAAGAAGCCCTATTCGAAGTATTTCTAGTCGCACATCTGACAAAAGTGCTCGGGGGCTACTCCCATCGGGAGAAAATACACAAACTACGGGAGGCAATTTCCAGAACGAACACTTCGATTAAAGACGATGAAAATACGGGAATACATCCCAAGGTTCATTACATTCACGAAGGAAAGGAAAAAAGAACAAAACTAAGAAACTACAGTGGTGCTCCCACTAGCGGCAGTCGCCCCTCCTTTCAGTCGAGCAAATAGCTCAGACAGCTTCCGAGCAAGAATGGTGGCCTGCTCGCCAAAACGAGAGAGTCGTACCTTTTTGCCCGTCGAGGGGTCTACTGGAAGAGCTGAGTAGGCCTCCTCCAAACCGTTGACTCCGTGTGCCAACGCGAACTGAATTGCAGTCTTCGCACCAGACTCCGACTGGGCGACTGCGTAAGCATCCAGGAGATTGCCCTTCGAGAAGATCTTCAGCAGGCCGTCTAGCGCGGATGGGGGTACAACGTTGGCGAGGAAGCGACTGTGCAGTTGCGACAACACTTGGGTGGCATCTCCAATCAAGGAGCACACTCCTTCGGCGTGCCTCTTGAGTTGAGCAAGTGTGTCGGTTAGCACATCTACTCGCTGGATCCCAGGGATCTCCAAAGGAACATCCAGAAGACCTGCAAAGGAAAAGAATGTCAAAATTTCGCAAGTTCACCTAGACAAAAGATACAATTGCGAGAGCCTAGGCCACTTACCCGCGAAACGCTCAGCAAGGGGACGGAGGAACGTGACAAGGTCAGAATCGGCCTTATTGCCAGCTTCCTGTTGATCCTTCAAAGCTTTTCTCGCATCCGCGAGTTGCCTGTCAAGATCCTCCGACCGCATGCGGGAGGCCTCAAGCTCTTGTCGAACAGCCGCCAAATCAGCTTCCTGAGTGGTTGCCCGCTCAGAGAGCTTGACTCTCTCGGACTCTGAATGTTCGAGTTGAGCTGCGCAGTAACATTTGTTAGATATCAAGAATAGACACGAGAACAGAAACAAAAGAAGACAATGAGGCTTACTCTTAAGGAGCTCATTCTCGGTGTGGAATCAACTGCAGTGTGACTGAAGCCTCTCGCACTCCGATTCGGCAAGAACAACGCGGCGACCAATCGCCACAAGCGAGTCAACAAGCGACTGCAAAAGTACAGAAGTGGAAGAATCAGAAGATATAAATTAGAGCCTGTACCCGATTGAATTCAATCGACTACAGCCTCGGGGGCTACTCCCATCGGGAGCACTGTCGTGCACCCGATAAAAATCAAGACGAAGAAAATAAAGCAAGATTTTGAGCCTGTAGCCGATCGCAAGCAATCGACTACAGCCTCGGGGGCTACTCCCATCGGGAGCACTGTCGTGCACCCGATAAAAATTCGAAGACAAACTACAAAGTTTACCTGGCCCGTGGCGCGGGAGAGAGGATCTGCGGAACTGTCCGTCGCTTCTTTCGAAGCTGAAGTCCTGGCGGCAAATCTAGGATGTAACATCCCAAGTATGAAAAATAGCCATTAGAATGTTTTGCTCTCTGTTATTTTATGTTTTGCATCATGGCATCATGTTCATTGCATTTGTTTTGTTTGTTTTCCATTTGTTTTCCTTTGTTTTCTATTTGAATTTCAACCCAAAATTCAAACCTTTTGTTTCATCCTTGTGATGTTACAGTTTCCAAAATGATATTTCAAATTAAAACAATCAATTGTTTCCATTAAAGTGTGATTCCAAAACTATTGTTTTGTTTCTATCAAAAATTCATTTAATAACCAAACCATTTTCAAATTCAATTATGATTTTCTTCCAAACAACAACCATGTTGAAATTATGAAAATTGCAAAACAAAACTCTCCAAATAAAATGGTTCAATTAACACTTCCATTTGTTTCCATGAAATAATAAAAAGCTCAACTCTTATTTGTTATTTAATAATCCACCTAATATAAATTGCATTCAAAACTCAAATTCAAATCATCAAACAACACCCCAATTGAATATGTGCAAATTACCAAACATTCTAATTTGTTGTTTCTATTTCAAACTCCAAGGTTCATGCCATTTAAAATTTTGTTTCAAAGAATGCAATTAATAATAAAATCCATCCCATTTGAATTAATTTACAAACAGCAAATTAAATTTGAAAACTTTTGGAAATTAAGGTTAGCATTTAGTTGCTATTGAAAAACTAACCTAACCATACTTTTTTTCAAATTTTTCCTAGCCCTAACACTCATCTTTCTCTTCCTATTCCAATTCAGCAAAAAAAAAAAAATAGAACAAAAATAATTAAAAGGAGAGAGAGAGAGAGGAGCACACAAAGGCCCAGCCCAACTAAATTTTCCCCTCAGGGCCCGTACCCCCTCTCATCTTCTTCCTTCGTACGGATTCACATCCATGGTGTCCACGTATTCAGAGAGAACAGGACACGGCTGTGCCCCCCTCCCCCTCCTATAAACCTAACCCTAGCCCTAGGGTTCCCTCTGACCTCTCCTTCTCCCTCCTTCTTCCCTCTCCCCGCCGTTCTCTCCCTTCCCTCTGCTATCTTTCCTCTCTGCTAAATTTTTCTCTGTTACTGAACCACAACCGAGCTCCTCCCTCCGGCGATCGTCGGAGCTCCGGGCTCCCTCCGGCCCGGGCGACCGCGGGAATGGAACCCCATGGCCGCCCTCTTCCTCCTCCCCCCCCTCGGCACGGGCCGGGAGGGGCTGTGCCGCCGCCGCCATCAACCTCAAGACGCCGGCGACCTCCTCTGCCCGACCTGCATCGCCACCCCTGTCCGCCCGCTCGAGGTACCCTCCCCTCGGTCCCCTTCCTCTCGCCTCCCTCCTCTCTCCCTTGGCCGCAGCAGCCCCACGCCCCAGCGCCCTCCGGCGAGCCTCAAGCGAGCCTCCAGCGCCATCCATCGCTCCCTGTCATGGTACAGACGTGTACGTGCAGGAAAATTCAGAAAACCGCCCGAGCCACACCTCTTGCTCCCTCGTTCCCCCTTCCTAACACGAACCCAGCAGCTACTCTACTGGCAGCAGCCGCGCGCAGCAAGCCCCAGGTCGCGGGGTCGAATCCCAGCCCCCACCCTTTTGCTGCTTATTTTCTCCAATTTGAGTGCAGTACAGATTTCTGAACCATAACCACCCCCGAGGCCCCTTTCCATCACAGATCCGCACCCATCCCACTGGTTAGCACGCCTTGCTCACCCCAGGAGGTGGGGGGTTCGAGTCCCCCCTCCCTCAATTAACCAAATCTTTTTATTTTCCATTGATTTGGTCACAGCAACTTCTCAGAATCACCAATAGGCCCCTGGTAATTATTTCTAGCCCCTGCAAAATTATTTCCAAGTCCCTAGATTCATAAATCTTGTAAAATGCATAACTAAATCATTTTAATTCCAAATTCAACATTTTTAATATGTTTTCTGTCCCAAATTAAATGATCTATCCAAATATAAAATTTGTTTACTGTTTTGAATATTTTAAATTGGTGAAATATTTAAAAACTTGCTTAATTCACTTAAACTTGCAAAATTCATAACCTGGGCATAAAAATTCCAAATTCCACAAACTAAATATGTTTTCCAATCAATTTTTCATGTACTTTCCAAATATAAATTTTGTTTGCTGTTTTGAATAATTTAAATTGCTGAAAACAACTGTTTTTTAATTATTGCATTTAAAATTGCCAAAATAATAACTTGCTCATTTTAAATCCAATTTCAACAAATAAAATATGTTTTCCATGCAAAATTAAACCACCTTTTCAAATATAAATTTTGTTTCATGTTTTGAATAATTAAAATTGGTTAAATGATTTAAACCTTGTTTAAATCATTTAATATTGCTAAATTCATAACTTGATCAACTTAAATTCTTTTGGGACTCATAAAATATGTTTTCAAACCATAAAAGCATAACCTCTTCAAATATGAACTTCATCTAATGTTTTGAACAAATAAAAATTCAAATAAGTTCATGTTTGAATTAAATTCATTTAATTCTTGCTTAAACTTGTTTAATTCATAAATAATTTATTTGAAATCCTTTTTCAACAAGTGAAACATGCAATCCACCTAAAATTGTGTTTTCTTTTCAAATATGAACTTTGTTATCTGTTTTGAACAATTTAACGTGATGAAAACAACAAATGCTTGTGTAACACCTTTAAGGAACCAAAATTCCAACACTTAATAAACAAATTCCCAAACTTGTTAAACCTTATTTCCAATTGGTTCTATTGTTGTTATTTTGCTGTTTTCCTCGTCCATGCATCATGCTAATTCACTTACACATGATGATTAGTTGTAAAACAATTAATTCAACCATAATTCATGGGCTTTCCATATGCAATCAAATTGCATGTGGGTCCATTTAATCATGTTGTTACCATGTCAACTAGTTATTTTGATGCATCAATTAAATGGTCATGCATCATCCCATGTTTGTGCACTATGCCATGTTATTGATTGTTTATCTTTCTGCATTGTTTGTTTGCTTCTTCTCGGATACACGACGACGTTGAGACCGACGATACTTACGACACCCCTTCTAAGGAGTTAGCTCAGTACCAGGCTACTGGGTTTGCAGGCAAGTATTCACTCACATGAACCACTGTGTTCCTTTCAACCTTGGCTACCGATACTTTCCGTTGTCTATTCTGCTAGCCCTATGAATAGTTGTTTCTGTTACGAACCTATCACATGAATCCCTTAACCCTGATATTGCCTCACCTCCATACCTATAACCTTTTGCTTGTTGCCCGTGTCTTACTAGCATGCTTAGGGTTGTTTTGCTCGAGTCTGTTACCCGTTACTTTCTGTTACTATTTCTATTATGTTCTGGGGGCTCGATGTTAAACAATGAATCATGCTACTGCTATTGTTAAATAATAATTTGATGATAAGGCACCGGCAGGAGGCCCTGTGTGGTTTTGAGGCCTGCTAGTGTCGACCCTAATAGGAAAAGGGTCTTGTCTACTGATCCATGATGAGCGCACTACCCGCATGTGGGAAGCGAGTATGGGCGCCCCCTCAATTTGATTCGATTCGCATCTCGTCCAAATCGCCTCATTTAGTTCGTGTTTTCCATTTGCCGCATGCATGTTTTTGCGAGCCTAGGCCAGGGTGGAACTTTTGTAGTCGGCATATAGGGGTACACGTTCTTAGAGTGCTATGAGGGTCCCCTTTCTTCGGGGCTCGATTAGCCGTGCGCCCAAGATTCTTTGGGCGTGATGCGAAGAAGAGTTGAGTTGTGTAGAGTGCCCCGCTTGGTGGGAGGCATCCCATCTGGCGGGTTATTCTTGCGTGTACGGCCAAATTGGTGCAACCCTGCAGGGATAAATCTTCTCGAGAAGCCGTGTTTTCCGCGGTTATGGACTACTTGGTGAAAGTACTGGCTAACAAGTACTCAGGACAACTTAAACCTAATGATTAACAACCTTACACCCAATGATTAACAACCTGACTAGTAATAGGCTTATTGACACAATAATCTGAACCATCATTAATTCAACTGTGTGAGTTATCCTCGGATTGCTTCTTTGGATAAGGGGCGAGGTCCAGGATGGGTTTGTTTGGTGGTTAGCTATAGTTGGTTACGATACGCGATCTTATCTCCTTTCTGTTAGCCGGAAGTTGTAGTATGTTTCTGTAGTTGGTTAGAGCAGCCAGTTGCAGCATCTTTCATATCCCCTTCCTTCCGTTGAACCCAAAGCATCTGTGCTGGGTGTTGACGGGTTACACTTTGGTGAACGGTGAGTCTTGTTTGCCAGTACGTTTATGTACTGACCCCTTTGGGGCTGTGGTTTCCGCAGACTACGTTTCCGGGGATCTACATGGTGGCTACTACGTGGAGTATGACGAGACTGCTGACGAGTAGATAGCGGACCCGGGCAGGATCCGAGACTTCGTGGATGGGCTCCGTCTTTTCGTTTCCGGCCTCTTAGGCCTATTTGGATCTTGTCTGTACTCAGACATGTTGAATGCTTCCGCTGTGATGTAATGATGTATTGTTGGGACATGTGTCCTCTGGATGATTGTATTTGCTATCTCTGCTCTAATGAGAGCTATTTGCAACTTATTTCGATCTTTTGTGTCGTAGAGATCTGTTGTGATATCACTTGTTCAACGCCGTTGACGTACAATGTGTGTATGTTTTGAAGTACGTCAATGGAAGTATCCTGATTTCTATGGGATAGTTTACGTCGACGCTGAACAGATAGGGGTTGGTTGTCACACATACGTGTGTTGGCCTACTCGTAAGAGGACGCGGGTGCCGGTAAGCCCCGTAATCCAATCTACTACTGTTCAACGGAACGGCGAGTATCCTCTAGAAGTCCGGGTGCGACATAGGAGCTTCACGTTCCGCAGTCGCCGCATTGGGGGCTGCGCTGGGAGAATTCTGGATGGTGCCAGCATTGGGAGTTCCACCCGCAGTTCCTGCTTTGTTCCTCTTTTCGGAAGGAACAGAGGAAGCGTACCTGCGAGGGCTGATGGCCTGCACACTGCAGCAAAAAAGAACAAGGAATCAAACATAAGCGCAGAAGAAAGAACGTTCGACTAAGAACGAGGAAAATAACTTACTCGTCATCTTCATCTTCATCCAGCAAATCCGCGTTCCAAGTGGTTGCGATTACTGGGAATGAAGGCAAAGGGGCGAGGGAGCGAAGTGGAGTCGCGGAGATAGGGGCCTTCCCGGGCGATTCCTCTAAGGAATTATCCTTGGAAGTAGCCTCGTTATCGTCCTCTACCCGACGACGCTTGGAACGACGGAGGCCGCCATTCGAGCCATCCGCATCATCCGAAGAATCGTCCTCGGAGCTCGAGGAAGCATCGGCTACACTGGTATCGGCTAAGCCGTCTAGGTGACTCGCCAATAACTCTGAGGCGTCCTCTCCCGCAACTGGCGGGTAGCAGTTCGCCACCGCTAAGCTCTACAAGACGGAAGAGGGAGGCAAGAAAAATTTCAGTCGACCAAATACTCAAAGCAAAGAAGAAAATAATGACGAACAGGAAGGATAAAACTAACCTCGGCTGGTGGAGGTTTCGAAGCATCGAAGGCTTCGACTGAGCATTCGGGGAACTTCTCCCCCACCTTCAAGCTAGTGACAGCCGCGATTTTCTTCTCGAACTCAACGTTCGAAAGTTCCTCGCGGCTCACTCGGCTAGGGTCTGCAGCGCCTTGGTATTCCCACATGGTGGAAGGCCTTTGCTGCAGCGGCTGGATCCCGCGCTTCAGAAAAATACTCGCCAGGTGCAGCCCGTTGAGTACCACTCCGGCGGTTTGATCCCGGAGAGCGGACACTCTTGCGAGTAGGGGCGTGACGATCTGGGTTTCTTCGGCTGACAGCTTGTGCGCCCAGGGCTTCCGCCTCTTCAAAACAGCGAACGGGTGGAATTCCACGAGCCCACCCGAGCTGTTGTCGATGACGTAAAACCACTTTTTCCGCCAGCCTTGGGCGGAGTCGACGAAGTGCATGTTGAAGTAGCTGCTCTCCAGTCGCGCCTGGATCCCGAAGCCGCCTGTGCGCAGCGGCTCGCCAGGCTCGGAGTCCACCCGCGATTTCTCGCGGAAGATGCAAACTTTGAAGAGGGCCTTCCAAAGCGCCCAATGAGGGCGAATGCCAAGAAAGCATTCGCAGAACACGATGAAGCACGAAATGTGCTGCACAGCGTTCGGAGGAAGATCGTGAAGCTGTATGCCATAGACATACAGCACCCCGAGGAGGAAAGGATGGAGAGGGAAGGAAAGACCCCGAGACACGTGGTCCGCAAAGACCACGCGCTTGTTCGATTGCGGGTTTGGCACCTCTTCTTTCTTCCCGAGGCGCACCCGCTTCTCAGATTCAGCCGGCAGCAGCCCCTCCCGCTGCATCTCCTTGATGCTCTTCGCGGTGGTATTGGGCGAGCGCCAGTCGCCGGCCCGAGGCGCCGGTTGCGCGGAAACTTTTCCGGATGCGGAAGCGGCAGCACCACGTCTTTTTCCTCCGGCCATGGCTAGCAGTGTGAGCTCGAGCGCAAGGAAGAAGATGAGCACGAGGAAGAAGATGGTTGAAGGCGAAGGCTGGGAAAATTTTACCGCAGCGCTAAATCCCGTATTTATACACGAAGCGAGTCAATCTCAGCCACTCGATGCGCTACGTGGCACGTATCGCAGCCACCACGTGTGAAGATGAAACGAAGGGGCGGTGAACGCTGTTCCGTGCCACGATCTTAACAGAAGATCGTGCGCATTTACTGCGCAGTTCGTGTAAAAAACGGAAGCGGCGTCTCGTTTCCCGGTCAAAAAGCTGACTAGGTGGGCCAGCCCATCTGCTACCAATCCGTCACGTCCCATCGGGAGGAGAAAAGTGCGCCATGACGTCATGTCACGCATCATCAAATTCAAGAACTTTCGAATGGACAATTCAAACACGAAAATAGCTTCGTATGAAATTCCTTCGACTAAAGGCAATCCCTTTACGAATAAATCATGGAGCAAGACCTCTTTTAAAAACAAGAGAACTATCCTATACACGAAAACTCTTTCGTATAGGCGCAACAGTCCAAACATGAAAACTCTTTCATATGGGCACGACTATCTACAGTACGAAAACTCTTTCGACTGAGTCTTAAACAATCATTCGGGTAGAAAGAACCTACCTCCATTCATGCATGATATTTCTACATCATAAAAACCTGGATTGTTTAGCCGACTAGGCACATCCGGATGCCATATTCTTCGAATATGAAGGTAAGACCCAAAAAGATCTTTCTTAAGGGCCTGGAATCGCACTCGAAAGCTGCGTCCTCCGGTATAGTTCCGTGTCAACAACACGAAGAAAATCCTAGCGGACGCGCCGGGTACCCTCATAGGTTAAGTTCGACTCGATAAGTCCACAACAGCCCAGTCGCAACAATCACCTTATCGGGTTCGAGTCGGAGGTCTCGAATCTGTGTAGGACAGGAATGTTTTTGCCCTAGTCGCAATTAATTGGCCCTGATCTCTCGGGAGAGCCAAGCTGCTGTGCCGCATCCTTCTGCAAATAAAAGCCGCAATAACAGGCACCTAAGTCGCTCGACACTCGAGCATAAGGACTCATTGAACAGGGAACACACCCTTTGAAACAGTAAGCAGCCAAGCTGTTTATTCAAAAGAAAAAGCAAGGCCAAAAAAGGTTTGACCGTCTACTCGACTGGAAAATTCCCACTCGAGCAAACGCTCGGGGGCTACTGACGAAGATATGGATTCTGGATCCTGCGGATAAGGACACCCCCTCTCAGGCCCAAGGTGAAGGCCCAAGAAGAGGAGCCCTTGGAATACTCCAGAAAGCCCACGTGAAGCCCACCCGCACTAAACTTGCGGGTTAAGTTAGGAAACATGTAACCGACCTAGCTAGGGTTGGAATCCTCTCCGGGTAGAACTCGAGACCTGGCCGCCTATATAAGGCCAGGAGAGCCCTCGAGAGAGGACGAAGCAATACCGCACCATCGAAACCTTGAACTCGAGATCTTACTCTCGATTCGAGTACCACCATTGTAACCGATCTACTCATCAATACAGATCAACAGAGGCAGGAGTAAGGGTTTTACCTCTACGAGGGCCACGAACCTGGGTAAATCTCGCCCCCTGTCTAGCCGACGATTCCACCAGCGCTCATGGGTTCTCCTATTCAAAACCCGATAGGTTCATCCAAGGGATTTGTAGAGTCAGAGATTCGACACTTCATCTTTTGCTACTCAAGTGCTTTATTTATATGAAGTTTGGAGTCACTTTCATCACGGTGTGAAGGTGACAGTGTGCACATCGTGTGTGTCCCCTCTATGAATTGTGGTGTTTGTCTAGTACCTTCTGGGGATCTCATAGTGACAGCATGGGGTTAACTAGACATGGGAATGCTTACTTTAAGGAATGCTTTTTGCAGCCCTACGCAATGATTAGTGTTCAATTTTTGTTATGAGATCTCCGTAAACGCTTTGATCACGGTGTAAAGGTGACAGTGTGTGCATCGTGTGGTTTAGCATTATATTTATATTTCGTGTTGGATAACCCTATGAAATTGTGGTGTTTGCGTGGAACCATCTATGTCCCATGGTGATAGCATGGGGGTTACTTGGTTGGGAAAGTGGTTACTTTGAGCAGTGTTGTTAAAGCCCTACGCATGGATTGGTGTTGCTATTTGACCGGAGAGTGGTTAAGAGTACATAGTGAGAGAAGATATCTGGTTATTCATTTATGTGATCATTGTTGAGAGTGTCCTCTAGTGAAAGTAGGAGCCCTAGGCCTTATTTCCAAGCATTGAAACACCGTTTTTCGCCTGTTCTGCTACATGTTTGCTTGCTGCCATTTTTATTTCATATTTCTATTATCACTTATTATCATCCATATTACTTGCATTTTACTCTCTCTTCACCGAACTAGTGCACCTATACAACTAACAATTGTATTAGGTGTGTTGGGGACACAAGAGACTTCTTGTATCTTGATTGCAGGTTTGCTTGAGAGGGATATCTTTGACCTCTACCTCCCTGAGTTCGATAAACCTTGGGTGATCCACTTAAGGAAAACTTACTGTTGTTCTACAAACCTCTGCACTTGGAGGCCCAACACTATCTACAAGAATAGAAGCGTGCATAGACATCAGAGTCGTCGCAGAATTAGTCTGGGGAAGACGGCGATGAGCTACCTAAACAACTGTTGGTGGTGCTCCCTTGGATGAATCCGGGCACCAAGTCGGTGTTGCAACTTTGGGCTCCGCCAGGTTTAGTTCAAGACTGTTCTTCGTTTCCTTCTTGTGTTTGCCTCGACCTTATTGGTTGGATGTCCCCTACGTCTTATGGAATGTCTCCTTCGCCTCATACTCCTGCCACTCTGCCCAGGAGGCGTCCTCTTCATCATGCTTGTGCTTCGGTTATTTCTATACTCTAGCTCGTTACTTATACATTTACCTTTGTGATAGTCATCGTGCTTGAAGTCATCTTTCTTACTATCACATAGTTGTATATATTGCTTAGCATAATTTGTTGGTGCACATAGGTAAAACTAGGCTGTATAGGTTTTGTGCTTGATAAATTAAACGCTACTTTTATTCCACATTTATTTAAGCCTAAACCGTGATTATTTAAAGCGATTTTTCACCCTCCCCCTCTAGGCGGCATCCTTTTACTTTCACCTGCGTAGCGCACCTTTCGTTGATGATGATGTTGTTGCTCCTAGTCTGGCGACGCTTCTTCTGGCTCCGCCTTGACGATGGTGAGAGGGGCGGAAGGAGCCATGGGCGAGCGATGACGACGTGAGGAGGAAGCGGCGGCCCTTCCTCTATGCAACTACCGCTCTATGTGGACGAGGACAACGGAGAGAATTCGCCCGAGTTTGCTCCACCAGATACGGAGGCCCTGTGCGTTATTGCTCCCCGACACCGAGCTACCGGCGGGAAGCTCCGTCAACTTCTCCTCGTAGCGCTCCTGGAAGGATGTCGTCCAGACGGCGTCGTTGGCTGGATGCCACTATGGTTGGTGACTGAAAGTGCATGGTGCCCCCATACATGGTTTTGGTAATTAATGACAATCCAAGTGGACTAATGTTTGCATCGAGTTATCCTTATAGATCTTGTTCATAGGAAAGTTTGGAGTTCATGTGTTGAAATCTATTAGATTTCATAATGTCCATTGTTATATTCAAGGAGTTGTATGAAGAATGGCCAAGGATAGAGTTGGGCTTATTGCAAGTGTCTTGAATAAAAGGACTAGGTGATTGATACGTCGAAAACGTATCTCCTTTTCCGAACACTTTTCTTATTGTTTTCCTCTAAACTTGTGTGTTTTGAATGCAACTAACACGGACTAACGCTGTTTTCAACAGAATTACCTTGGTGTCTCGTTTTTGTGCAGAAAAATCAACTTTCGGGAAATTGCCTAGAAAAGACCGCATTGGTCTTAAAACACCAGAAGACCCCGGGAGCCAGAAGGGAGCCAGGAGAAGAGCCAGAGGGGGGCACTGCACCCCCTAGCGCGCCCCCTAGGCCGCGCCACCTGGTGGTGTGGGCCACCCAGAGCCCCTCCCAGGTCTCCGCTTTCGACTATATATTCCTTCAACCCTAAACCCGAGGGGTTCGATAGTTTTCCAGAAAGAAGTCCATAGCTCCGCCGCCACCCGGACCTCGATTCGGGGATCAGAAGTTCCTGTTCTGGCACCTTGTCGGGACGGGGAATTGGAGGAGACCACCGTCATCGTCATCACCAACGCCTCTCCATAGACCATCCATGTTTCCCCCATCCATGTGTGAGTAATTCCCCCGCTGTAGGCTGAAGGGGATGGTAGGGATTGGATGAGATCGTTCATGTAATAATGTCGTGATTGTTAGGGCATAGTGCCTAGTATCTTCTATTAGTGCTATTGACATTGTTGCAACTTGTTATGCTTAATTCTTGGCACTTTGGGCCCGAGTGCCATGATCTCATATTTGAACATGTTATTGAATCACGATGATACTTATTGTTTCTTGATCATACCTGCAAGTTGTTTACACATATCGTTGTCCGGAACCCGAGGCCCCGAAGTGACAGAAATTGGGACAACCGGAGGGGATGGCTGTGATGTGAGGATCACATGTGTTCACAGAGTGTTAATGCTTTGCTTCGGTGTTCTATTAGAAGGAACACCTTAATTACTAGTAGTTCCCTTGAGGCCCCATGGAAAACGGGCTCGTAGGACAAAAGATGTTGTGCAAGTTCTCATTGTGAGCATGTACGACTGTTTACGGAACACATGCCTATGGTTACTTAGTGCTTGGATGCTTTATCTTATTTATATGCAATGCCCATGTCTTGATTATTATATGAACTATCTTATCCATGCAACTCCCGTTCATCTATCCCTATTCCTACAGTATTTAATCCCGTTGTTTACTTCAAATACTGTTGCTGTTGTTTTCATCTCACTGTTGCTATTATTTCACTACTGCTGATACTATAAAACTGTTACTAATGATAAACCACTGCGAACAAAAGTACTTTTCAGGTGCAGGTGAATTGACAACTCACTTGTTAAGGCTCACAAATATTCTTTGGCTCCCCTTGTGTCGAATCAATAAATTTTGGTTTTACTTCCCTCGAAGACTGTTGCGATCTCCTATACTTGTGGGTCATCAAGACTATTTTCTAGCGTCGTTGCAGGGGAGCATAGCTTTGTTTGCGAGCTCACCGGAGAGTACTATTATCTATTGCCAATCATTCATCATGGGTAAGACTCGCGATGGAAAGTTTCCTATATTACCATCCACTACAAGAAGAGGTACAACTCTGAACACCTCTGTTGCTCTTGATTCACCGTCTATTATGAGTAAGCTGCTTACACCACCACTTGCTAGACATGCTACTTCTGCTGAATCTGAAAATACTTCTGATACTTTTGATGATGCTTCTACTGTGCTTTATGAGAGTGGTTCTCTCGGTCCTTTCTTGGATGCTACTATTGCTAAAGCTAAAAATATTGCAAACACTGAAACTCCTGATAAAAATCTTGTTACTCCTGCTATTTCACCTCATCTTAGAGAGAATCCTAGTGATGATTTTGATGATTCCTATATTGAACTTAATGATGATCTTATTGATGAAATACATGCTATGAAGGATAAAGATGATGTTATAAGTCTTATTGAAAGTCGTGTTGTTAAATATAAATTATCTCATGATGCTAAGTTTGCCACCTCTCCTATTAATATTAGGGATAAGGATCATGATTTCTCTCTTGATTTATCTTATATATATATTGTTGAGAAAGAACCTTTTTGTGGTACTGAAAATGAAAGTGCTATGAAACATATGAATGAGTTCTCCTGTTTGAGTAGTTTATTCTTTAACGATCTTAAGAAACGTAGCTACTTTGCTGCTAAAATATTCCCTTTCTCATTAAAATATGGAGCTAAAACTTGGTTTAATAATTTGTATCCGGGATCTATTGATAGTCCTATTGGTTTAGTTAATGATTTCTTTCATAAATATTTTCCTGCTAGTGCTCAACATGCTGCTTTACAAAATATATTTAATTTCAAGCAATTGGAAGGAGAGAAATTTCATATATCTTGGGCAAGGTTTTGTTCTTTAGTTAGGTATACACCTGCGCATAAGATAGAAAATAATGAACTTATTGATATATTCTATAATGGACTAACCTTTGAATCTAGGACATATCTGGATAGTTGTGCTGGTTGTGTTTTCAGGCAAAGACCTCTATAAGAAGCTGAAGAATTAATGGCTAAAATAAGCCAAAATCATGATGATTGGACTATGGTTGAGCCTGAGCCGACCCCTACTCCAGTATCAACACCAACACCAACACTTGAGAAGAGGGGAATGATTGAATTAAATGATGAAGTGATGAGAGAAGCCAAGAAATCTCTTAAAGAGAGGGGTATTAAATCTGAAGATGTGAAGAATCTTCCACCTATAGAAGAATTATGTAAGCCAATCCCTCTCTCATCCACCATTGAGGTACACTCTCTCCAATATTTTGATAGTAGAGATATTCCCTATAATAAACCTCCTGATCAATGTTTAGATGAATTTGATAATTATGTTATTAAGCAAGATAATTTTAATATGAGAGTGCAAAATCACCTAATGGAAAACTCTAGAGCTATTGATAATTTGCATGGTATTATAGAAAGAACCTCTAATGATGTTAAAATTCTTGTTAAACATTTTCAAATGGTTAAAACTCAAATTTATCAACTTGCTAAAGTGCAAAAAGATTTGCTAGTTAATGCTTCTAAAGAAAAACATGCTTATGAAATAAGAACTAGAAGTGGTATTGCTACACAAGATCCTTTATATCCCGAGGGACATCCTAAAAGAATTGAACAAGATTCTCGGCAAACTAATAATAATGTTATTCATACTAAGAAGAACAAGAAGAAGAAACATAAAACCGCTCTAGAATCCTCTGAACTTGCTAAAGATCCTAATAGTATATCTATCTCTGATGCTGAAACTGAAAGTGGTAATGAAAATAATGATGCTTCTGATAAAGAAGAACCTGTAGCTGAACGTGAAGCAAACTAAAAATACAAAGTACACTAAGGAAGATTTTATTGCTAATAAATATGGTAATGAGAGAGAACCTTGAGTACAAAAACCAATGCCTTATCCTAATAAAAACATAAATCAAAAGAAGAAGAAAACTATAACAAGTTTTGTGAATGGATGAAACCTTTGTTCTTGCAAATTCCATTAACTGATGCTATTAAATTGCCTCCTTATGCAAAATATATGGAAGATATTGTCTCTAATAAAAGGAAGATTCCTAATTAGGAAATTTCCACTATGCTTGCTAATTACAATTTTAATGGAAAGGTTCCTGAGAAGCTTGGAGATCGTGGTATACCAACTATTCCCTGTTCTATTAAAAATAATTATGTTAGAACTGCTTTGTGTGATTTAGGAGCTGGAGTTAGTGTCATGCCTTTTACTCTCTATAAAAGACTCCACCTAGAAAAATTGATACCAACTGATATATCTTTGCAAATGGCTGATAAATCCACTGCTATTCCTGTGGGTATATGTGAGGATGTTCCTGCTCAAGTTGCTAATAATTGTCTGATATTAACTGACTTTGTTGTGTTGGAAATGCCTGAAGATGATAATATGTATATTATTCTTGGGAGACCTTTTCTTAATATTGCAGGGGCTGTTATTGATTGCAATCAAGGAAAAGTAAATTTTAATGTTATTGATAAATAGCACACTGTTTATTTTCCCAAGAAGATTGATAGAAATCATGGTTTAAATTCCATTGAAAATATTGAGACCATCAAGATTGGAGAATTTTATTGTCCTATTCCAAAGCCACCCAAATAATATAAAATTATTATGATTGGGAATATGTCTATCAAGGTTGAGGTAACATGAGTATTTAGTGAGAAACAAAGTTTTGTTTCATATGAAATTATTTTGGTAGCAAGACTTGATCACCCTTGTTAACAAAATGATTTTAAATGAAGTGGGCAATGTTTTCACTATGTTTTCACCTTCCCCATTATGTTTTAACCACGTTTACTTCTGTTATCACATTGCTACTTGAGTACAATCATGTTTTCCACCATCCTCATGCATGTTTTCCTGATGTTTTCACCCTGATTACTGAGGTTGTGCATGTTTTCACCATCCATACTTTTGTTTTCACCACTACCACCTTTGTTTTCTTTGGATATTTTTCCATTAGATGTCATAGAACCTCTTTCGTGCTGGTTTTGGTTTTGTTTTCCACCTTTTCACTTTCGTTTTCTTTTTTATTAATTATTAAAATTCTGGAAATACCTCAAAAATAAAGTTTCTCGAAAAATTCCAGAAAAATTATAATAATTTTTTACGTCAAAAATGAGGGAGAGAGCCACCTGGGAGACCCTAGGGGGGCCCACCAGTCAGTCACACCATAGGGTGGCGCGGCCAGCCCCCTGGTGGCGCCAGCACATGGTGTGGGCCCCCTGGCCTTCCACTAACTCTCTCCACTGCCAAAGTCTTCTCTCTCACCTCCCAAACTGAAAATATTTCCTGGAACCCGTGTTCTTGCTGTTCTTCCTCTAGATTCTCGATCTCCTTCTTCAGCCCATTATTTGCGTTGAGATTTGGTGTGTTCGATCTCCGGTATGTGACTCCTCCGATGATCCAAGTAGAATTTTGTTTAGTAAAGTATTTCTTGAGTATTTTGGTACTATAGGTGACAGCTTATGTGAGTTTGCATGCTTGATTTGAGTAGAAATAATGTATTTTTGATGTATGTTTAGCTCTCATATAAGTTCATATGGTAGTTTCCACCTTATAGTTGCTTGAAATTAATTTTTGTGATGATTGTTGAAAAATTTCAGAGATGTATAGTTATAATTTTGGAGAGATATTTAGGAGTGGTGCTCCTAGAAGTACAAGGCCCTCATGCTCATCCACTTCAGTGAGGCCATCGTACAATGAAGACGTTATTGCACCAACTATTGACGATGTAGAAGATGATGGTATCGTTAACCCATCTAGCTTTCCTCGCAGTACATTTTTAAGAAGTGAAAGTTTATTATATGACTTTTGTATTCTTATTGAAAGAGTTGGTATAACCAACTTTATGGAGGATGAAAGCCATCAGTATGCCACTTTCACAAAAAAATTTGTTAAGAGCTTTAAATTTCAGAACACACATTTTGGTCCAACTGTTGCCTTCAAGTTATATAGTAATCATGTTTCTATGTCCTTGGTAGAATTTTCTGCTATTATAGGTATCAACGCCATCGAGAAAACAAGAAGGATTCGAGATAGACCATCAGACCTCCAGGGTCTCTACCAAGAGATCACCAACGATGACGGTCGCTCATCCCAGCGTGGGAAGATAACGAACATTCAACTTCCTGCTCTTAGATACTTTACTTATTATCTTGCTACTAGTATCCTTGGTAGGGAGAACACTAGCAACATTTCTAGTTACCACCTTGCTTTCATTGATGTTGCACTGAACCGTAGCACGAAGTATAACCTTGGTGCACTTGTTGCACGCCGCCTTGCTGCTTCTGGGCCTATTTTTGGGGGCATTATCACTACACATGTAGAAGCTGCTTTGAATGTTTCCATTGACCCTAATGATGAAATAATTGCTCCATGTAGGCTTAACCTTGCTGCCATTAAATCCCATCATTTTGTCACTACTAACGCTGCTGCTGAACGTTTAGTATATAGAGTTTTATATATAGATGGAGAGGAGCGAAAAGTTACTTTGCCACAGCCTGTTTTGTTTAAGATTGACAGGTCACCATGGTCGCTCTCCAAGGAGCAGGTAGACGAGCATCTGAGCACCACAGAGTTTCACAGGCAGCAGGAGAGGCGAGACACACCTCCCGAGGACCACAACACGCAGTACACTGGCGCATCCTCGAGCACATATCAGGAGTAGGGTCCTCCTCAGCATATTACGGGGGCGCCACCTCATGGTCCCCTTGGTGATTGATCTCCAGTTAGGCCAAAAGCCTAAGCTTGGGGGGAGATATACCGACATTACGCTCATTTATATATCATGTTTCTGTCGGTTCTTTGTATATCCATGTTTTCTTTTCTTTCACTGGTTTTCATTTCTTTTGTTTCTTTTTGTTTCTTTCGCTTGTTTTTGTTTCTTTCATTTGTTTTGTTTTTACTATTTTGTTTTCGCTTTCCAAAACACAAAAAATCAAAAATATTTCTATTGTTTCTCTCTATTTGTTTCTTTAGTCGGTTTGCTTTATCCTTTAAGTTGTAGTTTAATATTAAAAAATCCAAAAATATTTTGCTTTGTTTGCTTGTTCTCTTTCTGTTCTTGTTTTAATTGAAGAACCCAAAAATATTTGTTATTCTTCTTTGGTTTTGTAAAGTTTGCTGCAGAGTTTAACAGTCGTCCGTAACTCCATTGGAGCTTGGTTTTCATTATATATTATTCGAGCCACAAGTGAAGAGCAATAATGACGATCTACGACAACTCAAGTTGTGGTGAGAGGCTGGTATGAACTCTATTTTCTTTTATTTTTGCACATATATCCATCTATGTGAGCATGCTTAGTTTGTTCGTATAAGATATATGTGACTTAATGACTGCTTAATAGTTCGTGCTCTCTCATGTTTTGTTCCAATTTATTAATGGGAAATGACCTGTCATAAATTTGTTCGCATTGTTCTATTCGTAGAAGGGTATGACATTGTGGTAGCCTCCTCTGACTGTTTCATTTCAATCGACTTGGCACATGCTCACACATGCTAAGACTGAAAACAAAAAGTCATTAAGCCTCGATGATTTATTTTTCCTCGGAGTTCTAGTATCAATTTTATGCCTAAGTTAATTTTACTTTGTCACAAACATGATTATGATAGTTGTTTCTCTCTTGATAGCCGCTCCCTGTCTATTGCTAGCCTTCACCTGTATTGAGTATGAGCTCTACTCGTGCATCCAACTCCCAAAAACCAAAGTTTGCCAAATGTCTCCACCATACCTACCTATATGTGGTATTTAACAGCCACTCCAAGTAAATTGCTCATGTTCTACCTTTAAAACCTTCTAAAAAATTATTCCTGTTTTGTGCCCCTGTTTTAGCTCATGAGGACGTAAATAGAGAATCTTTATCTCACTTGTTGATTGGATTTCACACCCTGGACTAGTGGCTTCATCCGCTTATCCAAATGATAGAAGATCTGGCAGCGGGGTGCCCAACCCCAAATTAATACACACAAACTTTCTTCACTATTTTTGCCCCTGATTTATCAGTCAAAGCATAAGTGTGTAAACAAAAGAGAAAGAGGGATGACCTTCTACTCAGATGCGTCCTTCACATGGGAGCCGCTCTTGTGAATCCAGTTGGCTTGTGACGTACTGTATTTTCTGTTTACCTTTCATTGACATAAGCATACACCTCTCTTAAAAATGTTTTCAATACCTCTGTTTAATAAAATAAAAGGCTCTAGCACGTGAGTTGATCCATGCTCTCCTCTGCGAAGGGACTTTCTTTTACTTTTATGTTGAGTCTCCACCATATTCTTTGAGAACTTTCTTGATAGCATAATTGTCATTATTAGTGTGATGTGTTTGTCCCAAAGCATGGTTGATTGTGGTATAATTTTGATACTTGTATCTTTGATATCTTTACTTCTTGTCTTCTCTTGAACTTCAGAGGTGCCCTGGCATTTATGCATTGCCCCACACATAAGGGCAAGCGAGATACCACTTTATTAGATCCTATTATGAATATTAAAATCTTGCAAATAGTTATGCTTCATGTTGTTTATTATTAATATGTTGTTATCTCTTCATGGTTTGCATAGCTATTAAGTGAGAATATCTTGCATGTATCTTATCATGAGCATAATTAAGTATTTGACCATATAGTGAGTATATTTACATCATATGAAACAAACGTGTTCGTAAAAGTATTTTATCGCACTCAGTTGTCACAGAATTGCTTGAGGACAAGCAATAAGCTAAGCTTGGGGGGAGTATATACGTCGAAAAGTATCTCCTTTTCCGAAAACTTTTCTTATTGTTTTCCTCTAAATTTGTGTGTTTTGAATGCAACTAACACGGACTAACGCTGTTTTCAAAAGAATTACCTGGTGTCTCATTTTTGTGCAGAAAAATCAACTTTCGGGAAATTGCACAGAAAAGACCCCATTGGTCTTAAAACACCGGAAGACCCCGGGAGCCAGAAGGGGGCCAGGAGAAGAGCCAGAGGGGGGCCACACCACCCACTGGCACGCCCCCTAGGCCGCGCCAGCTACTGGTGTGGGCCACCCAGAGCCCCCCTCGGTCTCCTGTTTCGACTATATATTGCCTTCAACCCTAAAACCCGAGGGGGGTCGATAGTTTTCTAGAAAGAAGTCCGTAGCTCCGCCGCCACCCCGAACCTCGATTTGGGGATCAGAAGTTTCTGTTCTGGCACCCTGCCAGGACGGGGAATCGGAGGATATCATCGCCATCGTCATCACCAACGCCTCTCCATCGACCATCCATGTTTCCCCATCCATGTGTGAGTAATTCCCCCGCTGTAGGCTGAAGGGGATGGTAGGGATTGGATGATATCGTTCATGTAATAATGCCGTGATTGTTAGGGCATAGTGCCTAGTATCTTGTATTAGTGCTATTGACATTGTTGCAACTTGTTATGCTTAATGCTTGTCACTTTGGGCCCGAGTGCCATGATCTCAGATCTGAACATGTTATTGAATCACGATGATAATTATTGTTTCTTGATCATACCTGCAAGTTGTTTACACATATCGTTGTCCGGAACCTGAGGCCCCGAAGTGAAAGAAATTGGGACAACCAAAGGGGATGGCTGTGATGTGAGGATCACATGTGTTCACGGAGTGTTAATGCTTTGCTCCGGTGTTCTATTAAAAGGAACACCTTAATTACCAGTAGTTCCCTTGAGGCCCCGTTGAAAACGGGCTGGTAGGACAAAAGATGTTGAGCAAGTTCTCATTGTGAGCACGTACGACTATTTACGGAACACATGCCTATGGTTACTTAGTGCTTGGATCCTTTATCTTATTTATCTGCAATGCCCATGTCTTGATTATTATATGAACTATCTTATCCATGCAACGCCCGTTCATCTATCCCTATGCCTACAATATTTAATCACGATGTTCACTTCAAACATTGATGTTGTTGTTTTCATCTCACTGCTACTATTATTTCACTACTGCTGCTACTATAAAACTGTTACTACTGATAAACCACTATGAACAAAAGTACTTTCAGGTGCAGGTGAATTGACAACTCACTTGTTAAGGCTCACAAATATTCTTTGGCTCCCCTTGTGTCGAATCAATAAATTTGGATTTTACTTCCCTCGAAGACTGTTGCGACCCCCTATACTTGTGGGTCATCAGTGATCTTTCATGATTATCTTCAAGACATCATCTAATGAAGAAAGAAGCAAAGATACAATGTTAATCAAGCTTTTGATCAACACACAAAGATACAAGATGTACCAAGTGGGATTATGTATATCGTGGTATGGTAAACAATTGACCATATAGCTTTGTGAACTAACTCTATGTGTGGTTATGTATCTTTCCATGGGCATGCATGATGTCTACACACGCTTCTATTCTTGTAGACAGTGTTGGGCCTGCAAGTGCAGAGGTTTGTAGAACAACAGCAAGTTTCCCTTAAGTGGATCACCCAAGGTTTATCGAACTCAGGGAGGTAGAGGTCAAAGATATCCCTCTCAAGCAACCCTGCAATTAAGATATAAGAAGTCTCTTGTGTCTGATGACCCACAAGTATAGGGGATCGCAATAGTCTTCGAGGGAAGTAAAACCCAAATTTATTGATTTGACACAAGGGGAGCCAAAGAATATCTATGAGCCTTAACAAGTGGGTTGTCAATTCACCTGCACCTGAAAGTACTTTTGTTCGCAGTGGTTTATCAGTAGTAACAGTTTTATAGTAGCAGCAGTAGTGAAATAATAACAACAGTAGAATGAAAACAGTAGCAGTAGTGTTTGAAGTAAACAACAGATTAAATACTGTAGTCATAGGGATGGATGAACGGGCGTTGCATGGATAAGAAAGTTCTAATAATGATCATGTTAGGGGCATTGCAGATAAATGTGATAAAGCATCCAAGAACTAAGTAACCATATGCACGTGTTCCGTAAATAGTCGTACGTGCTCACAATGAGAACTTGCACATCATCTTTTGTCCGACCAGCCCGTTTTCAGCGGGGCCTCAAGGGAACTACTGGTAATTAAGGTGTTCCTTTTAATAGAACACCGGGGCAAAGCATTAACACTCCGTGAACACATGTGATCCTCACATCGTAGCTATCCCCTCCGGTTGTCCCATTTTTTGTCATTTTGGGGCCTCGGGTTCTGGACAACAATGTGTGTAAACAACTTGCAAGTATGATAAAGAAACAATAATTACCATCGTGATTCAATAACATGTTCAGATCTGAGATCATGGCACTCGGGCCCAAAGTGGCAAGCATTAAGCATAACAAGTTGCAACAATGTCAATAGCACTAATAGAGGACACTAGGCACTATGCCCTAGCAATCACGGCATTATTACATGAACGATCTCATCCAATCCCTACCATCCCCTTCAGCCTACAGCGGGGAATTACTCACACATGGATGGGAGAAACATGGATGGTGGATGGAGAGGCGTTGGTGATGACGATGGCGATGATCTCCTCCACTTCCCCGTCCCGGCAAGGTGCCAGAACAGGAACTTCTGATCCTCGAATCGAGGTTCGGGACGGCGGCGGCGCTCTGTTGTGTTTCTGTGGAATATGACGTACCCCCTCGGGTTTTAGGGTTGGAGGCTACTTGTAGTCGAAAGGAGAGTCCGAGGGGGGTCCTGGGGGGCCCACACCCTATGCTGGCGCGACCAGGGGGTCCCGCGCCAGGGGGTGTGGCCACCGTGTGTCCCCTCTCCTGCCCCCCATCTGCCTCCCGGGGTCTTCCTGGGTGAAAACATCAATGGGCTCTTTTCTGGGCATTTTCCCGAAAGTTGATTTTTCTACATAAAAACGAGACACCAAAGTAATTCTGCTGAAAAGAGCGTTAGTCCGTGTTAGTTCTATCCAAAACAGACAAGTTTAGAGGAAAACAATAATAAAAGTGTTCGGAAAAGAAGATACGTTTTCGACGTATCAACTCCTCCCAAGCTTAGCTTATTGCTTGTCCTCAAGCAATTCAGTGACAACCGAGTGCGATAAAAGACTTTTACGAACACATTTGTTTCATATGATGTAAATATACTCACTATGTGATCAAATACTTAATTATGCTCATGATAAGATACATGCAAGATACTGACACTTCATAGCTATGCAAACCATGAGAAGATAACAACATATTAATAATAAACAACATGAAGCATTGTCGAATATGCATCTCAACAAGTCCCTCGGGTGAACCCATAGGGTTTCGATTAGGAGAACGTGTAGGCGCTGGTGACAATTTTCGGCTAGACAGGGGGCACGATTTACCCAAGTTCGAGCCCTCGTAGAGGTAAAACCCTTACTCCTGCCTCTGTCGATCTGTATTAACGAGTAGATCGGTTACAATGGGGGATGCTCAAGTCGAGAGTATGGTCTCGATCTCAAGGCATTGGTGGTGCGGTATTGCTTGGTCCCCTCCCCTGGCGGTTCTCTTGGCTTTATATAGATAGCCAGGTCTCAAACCGTGCCCGGGGGGATACAAACCCTAAACCTAAGTCGGTTATAGGTTTCCTTTCTTAACCCGCAAGGCTTTGCGGGTGGGCTTCGATTGGGCCTTCTAGAACAGTCCATGGCGCCTCCTTTGGAGCTTGGGCCTGAGACCGGGTAGGCTCACCCGATAGGCCTAGGATCCACCCCTTCGTCAGTAGCCCCCGAGCGTTTACTCGGCTGAGAATCTGTGAGGTGGACGCTCAAAGTTTATCTTGATTTCTTTTCGACTGGTTGCTTCAATCGTTTGAAGAGGATGTGTATCCTGTATGCGATGCATTTCTAGTACTCGAGTATCGAGAAAATAAAAGTGCCCGTGCGTTGGCTGTTTTCGCAGAAGGATGTGGCTCAGTTGCTTGGCTCTCCCGAAAGCGCAGGGCCAATTAACTGCATCTAGGGCAAAAACAGTTCTGGCCTACACAGATTCAAGACCTCCGACTCGAATCTGGTGAGGTGATCATTGCGACTGGGCCGTGGAGGTCTTACCGAGTCGAACTTAACCTAATAGGGTACCCGGCGCGTCCGCTAGGATTTTTCTTCGTGTTGTTGACACGGAAATGTACCGGAGGACGCAGCTTGAGTGTGATTCCAGGCCCTCAAGAAAGATCTTTTGGGTGTTACCTTCGTATCGAGAGGATACGGCATCCGGATGTGCCTAGTCGGCTGAAAGATCCAGGGTAAGGATGCGTATACATCGTATGCTAGAGTGGTTGGGACCACTCACCCGTGGACATTTCCTCGCGAATTTGCGAGTAAACAATTCTTCCTTGTTTGGAGTTTATGCGAAAGAGTTTTTTTGCGGTTTGAGATATCCAAACGAAAGAAATTTCGTGTTTTGGAGTTTATGCGAAAGAGTTTTCGCGTCTTGAAATATCCAAACGAAAGAAATTTTGTGTTATGGAGTTTATGCAAAAGAGTTTTCGCGTCTTGAAATATCCAAACGAAAGAAATTTCGTGTTATGGAGTTTATGCGAAAGAGTTTTCGCGTCCTGAGATATCCAAACGAAAGAAATTTCGTGTTATGGAGTTTATGCGAAAGAGTTTTCGCGTCTCGATGTGTCCATACGAAAGAAATTTCGTGTTTAGGATCCTACCCGAGAAACTTCCGGGTTTGATGACACGCAATGACGTCATTGCGCACTTTGTTCGCTCTGACTCCTCGCGATGGGACGTGACGAAGTGAAAACAGGGCATGCTGGCCCACCTTGTCAGCCTTTTGACCGGAAACGAGACGTTGTTTCCGTTTTTTCCACGAGCCGTGTGCAGTAAATGCGCATGATCTGCTGTTAAGATCGTGGCATGAAACAACTTTCACCGCCTCCTCATTTCCACTTCACGCGTGGCAGCCGCGATGGGTGCCACGTTGCTTGATGAACGGCTGAGATCGAGTGGCCCTGTGTATATATATTGTCTTAGGTGGAAAGTGAAAACCTTCTGGTCATTTGCTTCCCTGCCTTCTTCTTCCTCGCGCCCATCTCCTCCTCTGCAAGCACGTACAAGTTCCCATGGCGGGAGGAAGGAAACACAGCACCGCTGCCTCAGCTTCGAAGGCGCCCGAAGATGCTCCCGCGCCACCCGCCCTGCGGTCAGGCGACTGGTGCTCCGCCAACACGACGAACAAGAGCATCAAGGATATGCAGAGGGAGGGGCTGCTGCCCCCCCGAGACCGAGAAGCGAGTTCGCCTCGGCAAAAAGGAAGAGGTACCAAACCCTCACGCGAACGAGCGCGTGATCTTTGCGGATCACGTCTCGCGCGGGCTCTCGCTCCCCCTCCATCCTTTTCTTCTTGGCCTGTTGTATGTCTATGGCATACAGATCCATGATTTGGAAGGCCCCATTCAAAGTGCGGGCTTTCCGCGAGAAATCGCGGGTAGAGACCGAGCTTGGAGAGACGCTGCGCACTGGCGGCTTCGGAATCTAGGCGAAGTCGGATAGCTGCTACTTCGAGATGCACTTCGTCGACTCCGCGCAAGGGTGGAGGAGGAAGTGGTTCTATGTGGTCGATAACAGCGCGGGTGGAGCTCATGAGTTCCACCCGTTCGCTGTCTTGAAGTGGCAGAAGTCCTGGGCGCACAGGCTCTCAACCGAAGAGAATCGAGTCATTGCCCCGCTACTCTCCAAGGTAGCAGCTCTTCGCGACCAGACCGCAGGGGTTGCGCTGAACGGCCTGCATCTGGCGAGCGTGTTCCTCAGGCGCAGGATCCAGCCCCTCCAGGAGAGGCCTTCGACCATGTGGGAGTACCAGGGCAACGAAGACCCCAGCCGCGTGAGCCGAGAGGAAATTTCGAATGCCGAATTCGAGAAGAAAATCGCGGCCATCGCCAAGCTGAAGGTAGGCGAGACCTTTGACATCTGCCCCATCGCAGCATTCGAAGCTTCTAGGTCTCCTCCATCTGATGTAAGTTATTTCTCCTTTTTGTTTTAACTTCTTCGTCACCCGAGAGTTTGTTTCACTGAGCTTTTCTCTTTTCTCCTTCTTCTTGCTTTCCTTATGTAGAGCGCAGGAGTGGCAACCTGCTACCCGCCAACTTCTGCTGAGGATGCCTCGGACTTGCTGGCGAGCAACTTTGAGGCTCCCCTTGACACCAGCGTCGCCGAAGCCGACTCGAATTCTGAGCACGGTTCCTCGGATGACGTGGAAGAGTCGGGTAGAGACCTCCACCATCGCAAGCACCGCAGGGAGGGGGACGATGAGGCTACCTCCAAAGACAATTCTTTGGGTGGAGGATCTGAAAAGGCACCCGAGCCTCTCATCGTGACTCCCCTGAACGTGCTTCCTCCTCCTGCCTCCAAGTCGAAGATCTCCACCGCCTGGAACGCGGATATGCTGGATGACGACGACGACGATGAGTGAGTTCTCTTTCCTATCATCCTTTATTCGAAAGTTTTTCCTCGCTTTTTCTTACGCTGTTGTTTTTTCATGACAGGCTTCAATCCATCAGCCCTGGCCAGTTTGCTTCCTATATTCCCTCCGTGAAGAAAAAGGATGCTGCTGCGAGTGAAGCTCCCGTCGCAGAGGCTGTCCAGAATTCCCCGAGCCCAGCTCCAGCAACTGCGGCTACGGATTATGAGTTTCCTAGCTTTGCGGGTGGAGCCCCGGCTTCGAAAGAAACATCGGATAGCTCAGCTGACCCTCTGCACACCGCCCAAGGCCAGGTAAACCTTGTCATCTTCCTTGCATCTTTCACTTTTTTTACTTATGATTTTTATCGGGTGCACGACAGTGCTCCCGATGGGAGTAGCCCCCGAGGTTGTGGTCAATCGCTTGCGATTGGCTACAGACTCAATATTTAAGCTTCTTTCTTCTCTTGACTTTATCGGGTGCACGGCAGTGCTCCCGACGGAAGTAGCCCCCGAGGCTATACTCGACTGTTTGCAGTCGTGAATAGGCTCAATTTCTTCCCTTTTTGTTTTTCTCACTTGACCTTCGTCTTGTGTTTTTGCAGTCTCTTCTTGATTCTCTCGCAGCCATTGGTCGCCGCGTACTTTCGGCTGAGGCAGATTGCGTATCCCTCGGATGGATCGTGATCGACTCGTCGCGGATGGCCAAGCTCTCCAAGGTAAATTGATCTGTTTCCTTTTGATTGTTCTTTTTTATTGTATAAATTGCACTAGGCTAAAGTTCACTGCTGTGTAGCTCAAGTTAACCTCCTGAAGGCCGAGAGAACTGATGCTGTCACTCGGGTGAAAACCCTTGAGGCCGAGTTGGAGACCGCTCGAGAGGAAATTGAATCCTCTCGCAAGCGGTCGGCTGACTTCGAGGGAAAACTCGCTGAGGCCAAGGGTGCGCTGAAGCAATTGGAGGAGGCTGGCGCTAAACAGGACAATGATCTTGTTGGCTTCATTCGCCCCCTGGCTCAGAAATTCGCGGGTAAGTTGCACTTAACTTCCGCTGTGTTGCGACTGAATTGGCTGTCTTAGGAATTTATGACGCTTTTTTGCAGAGGTCCTTGGCGTTGTGCTGGAGCTGCCTAGGGTTCAGCGAGTGGACGTCCTGACGGATTCTTGCGCCCAGCTCCAGAAACATGCGCGTGGGGTATGCTCCCTCCTTGGCAAAGCCACTCGAGTGCTGACGCAACCCCACGAGCGTCTTTTGGTGGATGCAGCGGTTCCGCCCACGCTGGATGGTCTTCTAAAAGTTTTCCTGGAGGATGATCTTCTTCAGGCTTACTCGGTTGCCCAATCTGAATGGGGAGCGAAGACTGCCATCCAGTTTGCGTTGGCGCATGGAGTAGCAGGTCTGGAAGAGGCGTACTCAAGCCTTCGCTTCGATGCTGCCACAGGAAAAAAAGGTAGCGCTTCGTTCTTTCGGCGATCCGGCTGTAACCTTTGCCAAGAAGCTATCTGAATTGATTGCTCGTGCTAGTCGCAAGGGACATCCTATCGCGAGTGGCAGCACCTCCGTAGTTCCATAGGATAGACTGCTTTTATTTTGCTCTCTCAATGTAATGAACCTTGGGATGCATTCCCGTATTTTGCCTTTAATCAAAGTGTTATTTTAATGTTTTAAAAATGCCTGATTTTTGCGATTGAAGCGGCACGAGCTCCCGATTGGAGTAGCCCCTGAGCACCTGTTAAGTAGGTGGTATATTTCTCGAGTGGGGGTCTTGGAGTGTATCTGAACTTGTTTCATTTCCTTCCAGGTTGTGGGTCCTAACGCAGAATCTTCGAGTGGATCTGCTGCATGAGTAGATCCCCTTGTTGCTGCTGTTGGTACATTTGCCGGGCTCCGTGATCGTGTCGCGGATGGTGAGCGCAAGCTCAAAGCTTTGCGTGGAGTGGCTGATGTAGCTAAATCAAAGCAAAAGTTTGTGGCTGAGCGTGAACACTTCGTGATGGAGGAGCTAGCTGCTGTTACCAAGGATATGCTTTGTAAGCACGCTAGCCCACTAGCACTTTGTTGTTTTACCTTCCCTTCACCATTTTGACCGTTCACGCTTTTTTCGCAGTTGTTGAGCCCAATGCTCCTTGTGAAACTCATTGGGTGGACAACCACATTATTCATGAGGCGAGTAGCTCAAAGCCGCATGCAAACAACTTTTGGTCTGACCGCAGCCGCGACTTTATTCTCGCTACTTTGAAGTACCGGGCTGGCCAGGCGAGGCTGCTTGTGGATTCTTGTCGCGAAGCCTTGTCTTCTATGCATCGGACGTTCTACCCGCTGGGTATTGTTCCAGAGAAGCTAAGCGACCTGCTAAGACTTTTTGGCCGAGTTGGCGAAGTTCGCGAGTGTGTTCGACAGCAGCTCATCTGCGGTGCAGAAGTGGCGCTCGCTTTTATTCGGTTATGGCATCCTGAAGTCAATTTTAGATCCGTGGCCAGGCTCCCCAATGCTCCAGTCGATATGATCCCTCATTATAAAGTTGTGAAACCTGCGGCTGAGAAGATCATTCGACTGACTTCTGAAGAGATTGAACACAAACTGGCTGAGAGGGCTGCTCCTCATTAATTATAGTCGTAGGATGTAGATATCCTGTTACATTGTATATTCACTCGAGATTTTATAAGGTGTTTTATAAGTTGTGAACCTTGTTTGTACCTTGTATTTGTATTTTCCTTGTAATGCTTAGTTAGGCGTAGCCCCCATGCGTTTGGGGAGTATACCTGTATTGAGCATGTAAAATGAAGAATACACGAGTAGCTATGGTTGAAAAACCATGTGTTTTTATTGATATGACTGAGAAGACATGTATTTTCCTCGAGCTACAAGATGGCTAGTATAGCCTTATTTTCGCGAATAGAATAATCCTAAGGATAGAATTTGCGGAGATGCGCAACATTCTATGGATTGGAGTAGATGCCACCGGTCTCGGGGTTCTTCAGTCGATAGGCGCCACCTGAGATAACTTCATGTATGATGAAGGGTCCTTCCCATGGTGGCTCTAGTTTGTGTCCTTCTTTTTGCTTGAGCCGCAACACCAGGTCACCTACCACGAAGGATCTGTGGCATATGCGATGACTGTGGTAATTGCGCAGTGATGGCTGGTATACCGCCGAACTTGCGTGTGCGATGCCGCGAATTTCATCTAGTGCGTCCACGTCTTCTGCGAGTGCCCTATTCGAGGTTTCTTCGTTGTATGCGACGACTCGGAGTGCGCTGAATTTGACATCTTTAGGTAGGACGGCTTCGGCTCCATAGACCATGAAAAATGGTGTGTAGTTTGTTGACCGATTTGGTGTTGTGCGAAGCCTCCACAACACTGATGGTAATTTCTCTGCCTAGTGTCCTGCTGCTGGGTTTAGGCGGTCGAGTAGGCGCTTCTTGAGGCCGGCTGAGACTAACCCGTTGGATCGCTCGACTTGACCATTAGTTTGCGGGTGAGCCACTGAGGCGAAACGGAGGGTGATTCCCTTCTGTTCGCAGAATTCATGTGTTTCCTTTGCTGTGAAGTTACTGCCGTTGTCGGTGATGATGTTGTGTGGTATGCCAAACCTGCACACAATGGAGTTGAGGAATTTCACGGCGCATTGGGCGCTAGCGGAAGTGACTGGCATAGCGTCAATCCACTTCGTAAATTTGTCGACTACAACGAGCAAGTGCGTGTATCCTCCGGATGTCGACTTTCGTAATGGCCCCACCATGTCTAGCCCCCATTGTCCAAAAGGCCAGGCGATTGGGATCATGTGAAGTTCAGTGGCAGGGGCGTGCGGCTTGGGCGCGAATCTTTGGCATGCATTGCACTCGTCGACTAGGTCCTTTGCGTCCCTGGCCGCTGTGAGATAGTAGAATCCTGCTCGAAAACATTTACCCACGATCGCTTTCCAGCTGGCATGGTGCCCGCAATCTCGTTGGTGTATATCTCGAAGCTTGACTGAGCGCTTGATCATTCTCTCGAAGTATATCCCAGGCGGTATGGGTGTGTTGGTAGAACTCATGTTTGACAATTTATCTGCTTCTTCGTTGCTGGATCGCGCAATGTGCTTTAGTTCAAACCCTTTGAAACTTCCTTCGAGTAAGTTGTACATATCTCGATAAGCGACCATGTTTTCTGCAATGGCATCACACTCTTTCATTGTCTGTTGTACGATGAGGTTTGAATCTCCATAGATCATCAGTCGGGTGGCTCCACAGGCGATCGCCATCTTCATGTCGTGGAGGAGGGCCTCGTATTCTACGTCATTGTTTGATGTCGGGTCGTCGGGTGGAAAATCCAATCGCAGGACGTACTGCAACTTGTCACCTCTGGGGGATATCAGTACAACCCCGGCTCCAGCTCCTTCGTTTCTCTTCGACCCGTCGAAGTACATTATCCAGTTGCTCGTATACTCTGGAGGCCTGGCGTTTGTAGTTTTGTCCACTCGCTCAGGAATTCCACGAGTATTTGTGATTTGATAGATTTGTGCTCTGCATATATGATGTCCCAGGCGCCGAGTTCGATACTCCACTTTGCAATTCTTTCGGATGCCATGGGGTTATTCATGATGGTACCGAGTGATGCGTTGTTCACCACCGTGACGGTGTGTTCCTGGAAGTAGTGCTTGAGTTTTCGAGCTGTGAGCACCACGCCGTACGCGAGCTTCTGATAATGAGGGTATCGCTGTTTGCAGGGCGAAAGCACCTCGCTGATATAATATATTGGCCTTTGGATGCTATGCGCCTTGCCGTCTTCCGGCCGCTCGACCATGATTGTTGTGCTGATGACTTGATTTGTTGCGGCTAGGTACAGATACAGTGGCTCCCGTTCTTGAGGTGTTGCCAGGACACGCCTACTCCGCAATGCTCTCTTGAGGTCCGCGAATCCTTTCTGTGCTTCGGGTGTCCACTCGAACTTATCCGTTTTCTTCAGTAGCTTGTAGAAAGGCAATGCTTGCTCGTCTAGCCTCGCAATAAATCTGCTTAAAGCGGCTAATCGACCTGCGAGCTGCTGCACGCCGCGGAGATTAGTTGGTTCCTTCATTGTCAGGATCGCTTGGATTTTCTCCGCGTTGGCTTCAATTTCTCGAGCAGAAACCAGGTACCCGAGAGGCAATGCTTGCTCGCCTAGCCTCGCAATAAATTTGCTTAAAGCGGCTAATCGACCTGCGAGCTGTTGCACGCCGCGGAGATTAGTTGGTTCCTTCATTGTCAGGATCGCTTGGATTTTCTCCATGTTGGCTTCAATTTCTCGAGCAGAAACCAGGTACCCGAGAAGTTGTCCTGCAGGGACGCCAAAGACGCATTTGGTCGAGTTGAGCTTGATTTGGTACGCGTTCAGCGCATCGAATGTTTCTCTGATATCATCGAGGAGCTTATCCTCTACTCGAGTCTTGATGACGATATCGTCAACGTACACTTGTACATTCTTGCCAATGAGCTTGGCAAAGCATTTTTGCATGCAGCGCTGATATGTTGCACCTGTGTTCTTTAGCCCGAAAGGCATTGTTGTGTAGCAGTAAACACCGTGCGGTGTGATAAACGCTGTCTTCTCCTCGTCCTCCTTTTTCATCCTGATCTGATTATAGCCCGAGTAGGCGTCCAAGAAGGAGAGGCGCTGGTAGCCTGCTGTGGAGTCCACGATCTGGTCGATCCGTGGTAAGGGAAAGTTATCCTTGTGGCAATGCTTATTCAATGACGTGTAGTCGATGCACACGCGAAGGATGTTAGTATTTTTTTTTCGGGACCAGCATCGGGTTTGCTAACCAGGTGGAAATCTTTATCTCGCGGATGAACTTTGCTGCGACTAACATGTTCACTTCTTCTCCAAGTGTTTTTTGCTTTGGCTCTGAAAACCGTCGGGTTGTCTGCTTGATAGGTTTGGCGTCTTTATAAACTTCGAGTGAGTGCTGGCGAGAGGGTGGTGGACACCATCGCTGTTTTCGTAGATTCGGTCGGGTGCTCCTAATGTTTTTGAGTGCCGCTGTTTGCGCTGAACTCGAGCTCTAGAGCGTTCTTCTTGGTGAGAGGCATCACGGAGTGATCCGTGGTTTTTGCTATCTCTTCCAGCTCTTCCCGCATCCCGAAGGATTTGGCGATCTCATTGAACTCGATGTCGTATTTATTAGATTTTTGGAAACTGCCGTCAATGGTGATGGTACCATGTTCCCCTAGGCAGCTTGAGCTTCAGGTATGCATAGTGTGGTACTGCCATGAATCTGGCGAACGTTGTTCGGCCGAGAATGGCGTGATACTGTGAGGGCCAGTCGACTACTTCAAAGTCGAGGAATTCTCGTCTGTAATTGCTTCGGTTGCCGAGCACCACCTCCAAGTTTATTGTTCCGAGTGGGCGGACTGCCTTCCCTGGTACTATCCCGTGAAAGGATGTCTTTGATTGCGCGAGTCCGCCCAGGTTCCTGTTCATCCTGTGGAGTGTGTCCGCATAAATGATGTTAATCCCACTACCTCCGTCCATGAATACTCGGGCGAGTTCATAGTTGCCTATTTGCGCCTGAATGACGAGTGCGACATTCCCTGGTTGATAGACTCTGGGGGGATGGTCTTCCTTGGATAAAATTATCGGCTGATCGGCCATCTTCAGATACTCGGGTCGGGATAGTGGTGCCTGGACAGCCATGACTACCTGTCGAGTGTTTGTTTTCAGGGCCCTGCGGGATGGGCAAACTTTCTGTATCATCCCTAAGAGTCCTGCTGGATTTGGGTATCCATTGGCTCCCTGGTTTGGGGCGGGTGGCGCTGGTAGCGCAGCTAGCACCGTGTTTTGATTTCCTGGTGGGGGCAGGGCTTGCGACGGGTGAAATCCTTGGGGTCCTCCTCCGGGTAGCTGCGGGTAGCCCTGATTGACTACTGCTCTATTTTTCTTCGAGAAGGCCTCGTGAATATCAAGGAACTTTCGGCAATCCTTGAGAAGGTGTGTTGCTTTAGTTTTGCCAGTGCACTTATCTGTAAATAGATGTAGCGTGTAGTAACCATCGAGGTCCTCCTCGGGGGTTTTATCCTCTGGCTTTGGCTTCCACTCGCGATATCCGTTGTCGCGAATTCTTGTGAACTCCGCTGCCACCAGTTCTTCTCGATCATCGTGGTCGTAATGCTTTCTCCTTTTCTTTTGACCATGGCGATCGTCTTCTCGTGCTGGTGATGAGGCTTTCTCATTGTGCACCGCGTCCTCGCTGTTGGCCCATCTGTCGGCTATGGCCATTAGTTCTCCCATGGTTTTGGGTGCAGCTCGTCCTAGTTCTTCCCTGAAGAAGTTTCGCCGAGCTCCTTTGGCGAATGCTTCAACTGCAACCTCCTCTGATATGTTTCCCGCTGTATTCCTGAGTGTGGTCCATCGCTCAATATATTCGCGAGTAGACTCGCCACTTTTCTGCTTGCAAGCTCGTAACTCCTTGATGGTCGCCGGTCTTTTGTATGTTGCTTGAAAATTCTTGCATAAATCGAGGTTTAGATCGTCCCATGAACTGTAGCATGCCCTCGGTCTTCCTTCGAGCCAGCTACGCGCAGCGCCTACGAGATGTAGGTTAAGGTACTACATAGCCGTGTTCTTGGAATGGATCCTTTTTGGAGAAGGGTACACCTTCTATTACAGATCCGAAGGCAAGATTTTCGTTGCCAAGAATGGATCCTTTTTGGAGAAGGAGTTTCTCTCGAAAGGTGTGAATAGTAGGAAGGTAGAACTCGACGAGGTTATTGAATCTTCTCTTCTTGGAATGGCGAGTAGCGCAGCGCCGGAAGTTGTTCCGGTGCCGACCCCGTCATTTGAAGAGAGAGCTAATGATCAAGATCATGAAACTCCAGTAGAGGAAACTACCGCACCTCGCAGGTCAACTAGGGAACGTACAGCTCCTGAACTGTACGGAGATCCCGTATTAAACTTCATGGTAGATGGAGGTGATGACCCTGCGACATATGATGAAGCGATGATGAGCCCAGATTCCAACAAATGGCTTGAAGCCATGAAATCCGAAATAGGATCCATGTACGAAAACCAAGTTTGGACTTTGGTGGACTTACCCGATGACCGCAAGGCCGTTGAGAACAAATGGATCTTTAAAAAGAAAACTGACGCTGATGGTAATGTGACTGTCTATAAATCTCGACTTGTCGCAAAAGGTTTCCGACAAATTCAAGGAGTTGACTATGATGAGACTTTCTCACCAATAGCGATGCTTAAGTCAGTTAGGATTATGTTAGCAGTTGCTGCATTTTTCGATTATGAAATCTGGCAGATGGATGTCAAGACGGCGTTTCTTAATGGTGACATTGAGGAAGAGTTGTATATGATGCAACCCAAAGGTTTTGTTGATCCTAAGGATCCTGACAAGGTGTGCAAGCTTCGACGTTCCATTTATGGACTGAAGCAAGCATCCCAGAGTTGGAACCTCCGTTTTGATAAGGTGATCAAAGGGTTTTGATTTGTCCAAACATACAGAGAAGCTTGTATTTACAAGAAAGTGAGTGGGAGCTCTGTAGCATTTCTATTACTATATGTGGATGACATATTGTTGATTGGAAATGATATAGACCTTTTAAAAAGCGTAAAAGTTTATTTGAACAGAAGTTTTTCGATGAAAGACCTTGGTGAAGCAACTTATATATTAGGCATCAAAATCTACACGGATAGATCAAGACGCTTAATTGGACTTTCGCAAAGTACATACCTTGACAAGATTCTGAAGAAGTTCATAATGGAAGAGAGTAGGAAGGGGTTCTTACCTATGTTGCAAGGCAAAACGTTGAGTAAGACTCAGTGTGCAGCTACAGCAGAAGATAGAGAGAGAATGAATATGATTCCCTATGCTTCAGCCATAGGTTCTATCATGTATGCTATGCTATGTACAAGACCGGATGTGGCACATGATATTAGTTTGACTAGTAGGTACCAATCCGATCCAGGTTTGGAACACTGGACGTCGGTCAAGAATATCTTTAAGTACTTGGGAAGAACTAAGGATATGTTCCTCATATATGGCGGTGAAGAAGAGCTCGTCGCAAGTTGTTACGTCGATGCTAGCTTTGACACTGATCCGGATGACTTTAAGTCTCAGTCCGGGTAAGTATTTGTTATGAATGGAGGAGCTGTAAGCTGGAGGAGTTCCAAGCAATCCGTGGTGGCGAGATCATCAACATAAGCAGAATATGTTGCTGCCACGGAGGCAACACAGGAAGCAGTTTGGATGAAGGAGTTCATATCCGAACTAGGTGTGGTTCAGAATGCGTTGGATCCAATGGTTATCTATTGTGACAACAATGGTGCCATATCCAATGCTAAGGAACCAAGGTCTCACAAGAATTCCAAGCATATCAAGCGCCGTTTTCACTCCATCCGTGAGCATGTCGCGGATGGGGATGTGAAGATTTGCAAAGTACATACGGATCTGAATGTGGCAGATCTGTTGACTAAAACTCTCTCAAGGGCAAAACATGATCAACACCAGAACTCAATGGGTGTTTGATTCATCACTATGTAATATAGATTATTGCCCCTAGTGCAAGTGGGAGACTGAAGGGAATATGCCCGAGAGGCAATAATAAAGTGTTTATTATGTTATTCCTTGTTTATGATAGATGTTTATTTCTCATGCTAGAATTGTATTAACCGGAAACGTTGATACATGTGTGATTAATAAACAAACCAACGTTCCTAGTGAAGCCTCTCTTTTAACTAGCTCATTGATTAACAAATGATCAAGGTTTCATGATCATAGACATTGGATGTTGTTAATAACGGGATCATGTCATTAGGAGAATGACATGATGAACTTAGACCCTAGCTAATTATAACAATACGATCAAGTCATTTAGTTTTGTTGTTATGTCTTACATTCGGAGTAACATTGTTCCTTAGACCATGAGATCATGTTAATCACTAATACCGAAAGAATGCTTTGATAACATCAAACGTCACACCGTAACAGGGTGACTACAAAGGTGGCATTAGGTATTCGGAAAGTGTTAGTTGAAGCTCATGGATCAAGAATGGGATTTGTCCATCCAATATGACGGAAAGATATACTCAGGGCCCTCTCGGTGATATCACATCGACACCGCTTGCAAGCACGTGATATGATCACAAGGATGTTATATCACGGAAACGAGAAAAGAGTACTTGTCGGATAACGAGATCAAACAAGGTATGGTGGATACCAATGATCGGATCTCGGGCAAGTAAAATATCGCGAGACAAAGGGAAATAGTTACGATGTTGAAAGGTTCACACGATAGTCATCGTTGAATATATAGGAGTCATCAAGGATCTCTAGATCCCGCTGTTGATTATTGATCGGAGAGGAGTCTCGATCATGTCTATATTATTCGCGAACCGTAGGGTGAAACACTTAAGGTTCGATGAAGCGTTAGAGAGGATACAGAATACCGAAGAATATTTTGGGCAGCTCCGAAAAATTGTTTCGGGGGAAAATTGAAATAGTTCAAGGGGTTTTTCATCAAATGGTTGTTAATAGAATTAAAAAATGATTCGAGGTGCTGCATGCAAATGTTTGTTAATGGAATTAACAAATATAAATAAAGAAATAAAATATTTTATTTATTTATTAAAGAAAAACCTTTGGATTTTCTAAGTGGAAAATTAAGGGAGTATGAGTGGGTGTGAGTGGGGCTTCCACTCACATGAAGGGAGGAAGGGGTGGGGGAACCCATGGCTGGCCGCACCCCCCTTGGGCTGCCTCCCCCTCCCCTATAAAAGGAGGGTGAGAGCTCCCTCTTCTCCACACACTTGCCCACTCCCTTTTCCCTCCACCCGCCACTCCATTCCATGGTCTCCGGCTTGGCGAAGCCCTGACCGTGGGATTCTTCACCACCACCACGCTGTCGTGCTGCTGGAGTTCCGCGGGGATCCTCTACTTCCTCTACCCGCTGGATCAAGGGAACGGAAGTCTTCACCGAGCTGAACGTGTGACCGATTACGGAGGCACCGCCGGATTGCGGTGCACTTCTTCTCGCTCGGGATCGGCGTGAGTACGACTACGCCAACAATGAGATTTTATCTCGTACCACTTTGAGTCTTCGAGGTTATGTTATCTCAAGACTATCTTTCTCCCCGTTGCCTTTCATCTCATAGATTAGATCTTGGCCATTCAGATTTATCGCGCATAGGAATTTTTTTGTTTTCTATTCAACGTACCCTTCAAAAAATCATTTTGTTAACAAGGGTGATCAAGTCTTGCTACCAAAATAATTTTATATGAAGCAAAACTTTGTTTCTCACTAAATACTCATGTTACCTCAACCTTGATAGGCATAGTCCCAATCATAATGATTTCATATTCTTTGGGTGGCTTTGGAATAGGACAATAAAATTCTGCAATCTTGATGGTCTCAACATTTTCAATGGAATTTAGACCATATTTTCTATCAATCTGCTTGGGAAAATAAATAGTGTGTTCTTTATCATTAACATTAAAAGTAACTTTGTCGCACCCGGACTTGTAGAGGATACTCACAGTCCGCTAAATAGTAGAACAAATGGCTTACGGGGCATACCGGCACCCGCATCTCAATATGAGCAGGCCAACACGTAGACGTGTGACAAACATTCTCTACTATCCATCGTCTGCGCAAACCATCCCATAGAAATCAGGACACTTCTGTTGACGTACTTCATAACATACACACATGGTACGTCAACGGCATTAGAACAACTGATATCACAACATATCTCTAAGACACAAAAGATTGAAATAAGTTGCAAATAGCTCTCACTAGAGCAGAGATAGCAAATACAATCATCCAGAGGACACATGTCCCAACAATTCATCATTACAACACAGCGGAAGCATCCAAAGTGTCTGAGTACAGACAAGATCCAAATAGGCCTAAGAGGCCAGAAACGAAAAGACGGAGCCCATCCACGATGTCTCGGATCCTGCCCGGGTCCGCTATCTACTCGTCAGCAGCCTCGTCATACTCCACGTAGTAGCCACCATGGGGATCCTCGTAAGCGTAGTCTGCGGAAACCACAGCCCCAAAGGGGTCAGTACAGACAAGTACTGGCAAGCAAGACTCACAATTCACCAACATGTACCCGGCAACACCAAGTACAAATGCTTTGGGTTCAACGGAAGAAAGGGGAAAAACAAAAGATGCGGCAGCGGGCTGCACTAACCAACTACAGATACATACTACAACTTCCGGCTAACAGAAAGGAGATACGATAGCGTATCGTAACCAACTACCAACTAACTCCAAGCAAACCCCATCCTGGATCTCGCCCCTTATCCAAATAAGCAATCCGAGGATAACTCACACAGTTGGATTAATGATGGTTCAAGTTATTGTGTCAATACGACTATTACTAGTCAAGTTATCATTAGTTAGGTGTAAGTTGTTCTGAGTACTTGTTAGCCAGTACTTTCACCAAGTCATCCATAACCGCGGAAAACACGACTTCTCGAGAAGATTTACCCTGCAGGGGTGCACCAATTTGGCCGTACACGTAAGAATAACCCGCCAGATGGAATGCCTTCCACCAAGCGGGGCACTCAACACAACTCAACTCTTCTTCGCATCAAGCCCAAAGAACCCCGTGCAATTGAGCGCACGGCTAATCAAGCCCCACGAAGAAAAGGGGACCCTCGTAGCACTCTAAGAACGTGTCTCCCTAAATGCCGACTACAAAAGTTCCACCCTGGCCTGGGTTCGCAAATACATATGCATGCGGCAAATGGAAAACCCGAACTAAATGAGGTGATTTGGACGAGATGCGAATCGAATCAAATTGAGGGGGGCGCCCATACACGCTTCCCACATGCGGATAGTGCGCTCATCATGGATCAGTAGACAAGACCCTTTTCCTAATTAGGGTCGACACTAGCAGGCCTCAAAACCACGCCGGGCCTCCTGCCGGTGCCTTATCATCAAATTAGCATCACCTCAAATATTAACAGATTGTTGTTTAACATCGAGCCCCAGAACATAATAAGATATATCAACAGAAAGGAACGGGTAACAGACTCGAGCATAAACAACCCTAAGCATGCTAGTAAGACACGGGTAACAAGCAATGGGGTTATAGGTGTGGAGGTGAGGCTGTATCAGGGTTAAAGGATAACATGTGATAGGATCGAACACAAGCAACGATTCATAAGGCTAGCAGAATAGACAACGGAAAGTATCGGTATCCAGTGTGGAAAGGAACACAATGGTTCATGTGAGTGAATACTTGCCTGCAAACTCAGTAGCCTGGTACTGGGCTAACTCCTCAGAAGTAGTGTCGTAAACCTCGTCTGTCTCAACATCGTCGTCTATTCGAGAAGAAGCAAACAAACAACACAGAGAGACAAACAATCAATAACATGGCATAGTGCACAATCATGGGATGATGCATGACAATTTAATTGATGCACCATAATAAGCTAGTTGACATGGTAACGTGTTTAAATGGACCCATATGCAATTTGGATTGCATACGGAAAGCCCATGAGTTAAGGTTGAAATAATTGTTATACAACTAATCATCATGTGTAAGTGAATTAGCATGATGCATGGATGAGGAAAACAGAAAGAAAACAACCATAGGTTCAATTTGAAATAAGGTTTACCAAGTTTGGAATTTTATTTATTAAGTTATGAAATTTGGTTCCTTAAAGGTGTTACACAAGCATTTGTTGTTTTCACCAATTTAAATTGTTCAAAATAGATAACAAAGTTCATATTTGGAAAGTACACAAAATTTTAGGTGGAAAACATGTTTCAATTATTGAAAAAGGAATTTAGAACAATTTACTTATGAATTAAACAAGTTTAAACAAGATTTAAATAAATTTAAGTCAAGTATGAATTTATTTGAATTTTTATTTGCTCTAAACATTAAACCAATTTCATATTTGAAAAGTTTATACTTTTCTGGTTTAAAACATATTTTATATGTTCAAAAATAATTTAATTTGAGCAAGTTATGAATTTAGCAAATTTAAATGATTTAAACAAGGTTTAAATTATTTAACCAATTTTAATTATTCAAAACATGAAACAAATTTTATATTTGGAAAGGTGGTTCAATTTAGCATGGAAAAAATGTTTTATATGTGACAATTGAATTAAGTTTGAATTAGTTATGAAATTAACCAAATTTAAAAGGAGTTGTTTGAATTTGAAATTAGCAAACATTTGCAAAGTTCAACACAGAAAACAAATGATTTAAATAGGTAGAGAATTAAATTTGGTTCAGAATACATATTTCATTTGTATTATTTGGATTTGAACTTCAAAAGATATTTGCATTTTAAATACAGGGACTAATCTGTAAAAGAAAAGGACTTATTTTAAAAGAAATTGGGGCAGAAATGTTTTTACACCGCGCAGTGACCTAGGATAGGCCACTGCCAGTAGGCCCTGGCCTCCGTGGCGCTCACGTGGCGCACACTGCCACTGGCTGGTGGGCCTGCCAGCCAGCGCGGCAAGGCAAAAAAGGTGGGGGATTTTATTCTGCGGGAGGCAGGGATCGAACCCTGGCCTCCCGTGCGCGCGCGCTGCTGCGTTGCCACTGCGGTGGCGTTGCGTTTGTTGACAGAATAGGGGGTGCAGAGAGGATATTATTCAGAAACGCGCGTTAACTGAAACTGTAAGTTTCAGGTAACTGAAACTTGACAGAGGAACGATGGCCGGCGGCGAGCTGCTGCTGCGCTGCTCGGGCCGTGGATGCGCGCGTGTGCTCGTGCGGTGATCGTGTGCGTAACGTGGCAGCAGAGGGGATGGAAGGGAGGGGAGCGATGCTCACCAACCGTGAAGGCGTAGCAGAGGCTCGGTGGACGACGGCGACGGGCGACGGCGGCGACAGCGAGGATGGCGGCGTCGATCAGGTGCTTCCCAGGTACCGTGGCGTGGTCGAGGAAGAAGAGGGGGATACGAGGGTTTGATCCCCGCTGCTAACCGGAGGGAAGGAGGAACAGATCGACGGCGATCATCGGAATTCAGACACGGTGGTGGCGGTGGTTCGGAGATACAAAGAGGGAGCCGAGCAGAGAGAGGAGGAATGGCGACGGCGGCGCGAGGGGAAAAGGAGGGAGAAGGGTTAGGGCTAGCAGGGAGCTCGGGGGTAGGGCTTATATGGAGGAGGAGAGCGAGCTCGTGGCCGTTCCTGCCGACCGTACAGCGACGTGGACACGGCGGATGGCTGCCGTACGAGGGAGGAAGAAAGAGTGGGGGGTAGCAGGCCGTGGGTAGTTGGGCTGGGCCTGCTGCCTCCCTCGCTGTGCGTTTTGTTTTGTTTTTTTGTTTTTTTTCTTCTGTTTTTTTTTGCAGAATAAGAATAGGAAGAAAAGCATAGGTTTAGGTTTAGAAAAATTAGGAAGAAAATTTGTGTAGATTAGTTAATGTAACAGCAACAATTTGCAACATTTAGTTTTCAAATATTTCAAATTAGTTGCTGTTTGTAAATTTGTTTGAATTTGATGGAATTTAATATTAATTGAATAATTGAACTTAAGCAACTTAAAAGTTTTTAAATTCAAGTTATCTGAAACAAATGATTGATTTGTTTTGCAATTTTCATAAATTCCAAATGGTTGCTGTTTGGAATTTTAAGTGAATTTGAATGCAAATTGAATTAAGTGAATTATTAAAAGAACAAATTAATAGTTTGAGCTTTCCATTTTAATGGAAACAAATGGATGTTTTATTTGGATATTTCTATTTGAAAAATTGTGACAGCACAAGTATGAAACAAATATTTGAATATTGTTTGAATTTCAAATGGGAAAACAAAAGGAAAACAGATGAAAACAATTGGAAAACAAATGCCAAAACAAATGCAATGATGATGTCATGATGCAAAACAATAATATAACAAGAAACAAAACATTCTAGGGGTGGTTTTCATACTTGGGATGTTATAAAACGCCCCCCTTGAAGGAATCGCGCCCCGAGATTCCTACTGAGAAGAGAAAAGGTCCCGATACTTTTTGCGAAGATCCTCTTCGGTCTCCCACGTTGCCTCTTTATCGGAATGATGGGACCACTGCACTTTCAAGAACTTGGTGCTCTTGTTGCGAATCTTACGCTCGGTCTCATCGAGAATACGAACAGGGTGCTCCTCATAAGATAGATCTTCTTGCAGTTCAATGGAATCATGATCAACTGCACGATCTGGATCTTTGAAGCACCTCTTGAGCTGTGACACGTGAAACACATCGTGCACCTTGGATAGTTTTTCTGGAAGTTCAAGACGATAGGCATTTTCTGCACGCCTTGAGAGGATGTTGAAAGGACCAATGTATCTTGGTGCAAGCTTTCCTTTCACACCAAAACGATGAGTGCCTCTGAGGGGAGTTACACGGAGATATGCTTTGTCACCAGGTGCATAGATCATATCCCTGTGCTTGCTGTCATAGTAGCTTTTCTGACGAGACTGAGCAATCTTGAGATTGTCACGAATGATACGAACTTTCTCTTCGGCTTCCTTAACAATGTCAGGGCCTAAGAGTGAACGTTCACCAGCTCCAGACCAATTGATTGGACTCCTGCATCTGCGGCCATAGAGAGCTTCAAATGGTGCCATGCCTAGGCTTGCCTGGAAGCTGTTGTTGTAGGAGAATTCAGCATATGGAAGGCATTCCTCCCATTTCATGCCAAAGGAGAGACCACATGCTCTGAGCATATCCTCGAGAATCTGATTGACTCTTTCGACTTGCCCCTGAGACTGAGGGTGATAAGCTGTGTTAAACAGAAGTTTGGTTCCCAATGCTTCTTGAAAGCTTTTCTAGAAATGAGAAGTGAATATGCTTCCACGGTCTGAGCTTATTTCCAATGGAACACCATGAAGAGGAACAATCTTTGCTGTGTAGAGCTCTGCTAACTGGCTAGCTGAGATTGTTTCTTTTACAGCAAAGAAGTGAGCTACTTTAGTGAGACGATCAATGACAACGAAGATTGCATCGTTGCCCTTCTTGGACTTTGGAAACCCAGTGACGAAGTCCATTTCAATCATGTCCCACTTCCACTCAGGGATTTTCAGAGGTTGTAGAAGACCTGCTGTTTTCTGATGAACTGCCTTAACACGTTGACAAACGTCGCATTCAGAAACGTATTGAGCAATTTCACGTTTCATGCCAGGCCACCAATACAGTGTCTTGAGATCCTGGTACATCTTTGTACTTCCAGGGTGTATGGAAAGAGGAGTTTCATGAGCCTCCTTGAGAATGACATCTTTTAGACTTTGAACTTGAGGAACTGCAATGCGTCCTTCGAAGAACACAGTTCCCTTGTCATCAACTGAGAAGGACTTAAATTTCTCCTTGCCTTCTTTGATGTGCTCTACCATCTTCTTGATTTCAGCATCACGAAGTTGTTCAGAACGAATCTTGTCCTCGAGAGTTGGACTGGCTGTCAAGTTTGCAAGATAACCTTGAGGAACAAGACCAAGGTTCAGCTTCTGGAATTCTTCATGAAGAGGAGGTTGGCTTTCCATGATCATGAGATTATTGCAATACGACTTGCGACTGAGAGCATCGGCCATAACATTAGCCTTGCCTGGAGTGTAAGAAATGGTAAGATCAAAGTCTTTAATCTTTTCAATCCATCTCCTTTGCCTGAGGTTTAGATCTGGTTGAGTGAAGATGTATTTCAGACTCTTATGATCGGAAAAGATTTCAGTGCGATTACCCAACAAGTATTGTCTCCATTTCTTGAGGGCAAACACAACTGCTGCAAGTTCAAGGTCATGAGTGGGATAATTGAGCTCATGTGCGTTCAACTGACGTGAAGCATAAGCCACAACTTGACGTTCTTGCATAAGAACTGCACCTAGACCTTGGAGAGAAGCATCACAGAATATTTGGAAAGGTTTGGTAGGATCTGGGCCAACCAGAACTGGTGTAGAAGTGAGTTTAGTCTTCAAGAGATTGAAACTTTCATCACATTGTGGAGACCAAACGAACTTCTTGTCCTTCTTTGTGAGATCAGTGAGAGGTTTGGCAATCTTGGAGAAGTTTTGGACGAAACGACGGCAATAGCTAGCCAAGCCAAGAAAACTTCTTACTTGCTTCACCGTCTTAGGAGGTTTCCAATCAACAATTGCTTTAACCTTTTCTGGATCAATGGCTATGCCCTTGGCGGAGATGACATGACCAAGGTAAGCAACTTCTGGAATCCAGAACTCACATTTGGAGAACTTGGCATAAAGACGATGCTCGCGAAGTTTCATGAGAGTGAGACGAAGGTGTTCTTCATGCTCTTCCTCGGATTTGGAGTAGACAAGAATGTCATCGAGATATACCACAACGAACTTGTCGAGGTATTCATGGAAAACAGAATTCATGAGTCGAGAGAATGTCGCCGGTGCATTGGTTAGACCAAAGGACATGACGGTGTATTCATATAGACCGTACCGAGTGGTGAAAGCTGTTTTTGGAATATCCTCTTTTCTGATCTTTATTTGATGGTAACCCATTCTCAAGTCCAACTTGGAGAATATTGAGGCTCCAGCAAGTTGATCAAAAAGATCATCGATACGAGGAATTGGATACTTGTTTTTGATGGTTTTCTCGTTAAGAGGACGATAGTCAACAACAAGTCTCTTTGTGTGATCCTTCTTCGCAACGAACAGATTTGGGCAACCCCAAGCCGAGGAACTAGGTTGAATGTAACCTTTCTCCATGTACATATCGATTTGCTCCTTTAACAGTTTCAGTTCAGGAGGAGCTATCTTGTATGGATGCTTAGAGATTGGAGCAGTACCTGGTTCAAGCTCGATCACGAACTCAACTGCTCTGTCCGGAGGCATCCTTGGCAACTCTTCTGGAAAGACGTCAGGGAATTCACAAACCACCGAAACATTTTCAAGTAGAGGTAGAGGTTTTGCATCGAGGGTGCATAGCTGAACAGAACTTGAAGATTTTTGGAGAATAGACTATCTGGCCAGAAGGGTGGAACAGAGTTATTGACTTTTGAGCACAGTCAATTTTTGCTTTATTGGCCTTCAGCCAATCCATGCCAAGAATGACATCAATGTCAGAATTTCCCAGCAACATGAGGGAAGCAAGGAATATGTGGCCTCCAATTAGGATTTGATTATCCTTACTTATCTTGGAAGTCAACATTTGAGATCCCGGGGAGTGAACGGTGATTTGATTGCTTAGTGGAACCACAATTAGATTGTTTGTTGCGGCAAAAGTCTTTGACACGAAAGAATGTGATGCTCCGGTATCAAACAACACTTTTGCTGGAATAAAGTTTACGGGGAATGTACCGAGAACGACGTCAGGAGCTTCCTCAGCTTTGTCGATCTTGACATGATTCACCCTTGCGGTCCTCCCGACAGGCCTGTTGTTGGAGTTGAAGGCTTTAGGCGGGGGAGCGCGCACCATTGCCTGGTTTGTGTTGGGACGAGGTGGTGGTGGAGGTAGCTTCCTCTGCGTGCACTTGTCAGCGTAGTGCCCCGTCTGCTTGCACTTGTAGCAAGTGACGACACGAGGAGGCCCTGGCCTTGGCTGCCCCATCGAAGCCCTCTGATCATGCATCTGAGCAGGGTTGGGTGGGAGGGGAGCGAAGTGTCGGATATATACCAAATAGGGGTATAGAAGATGGTGGGCCAAGTGCCGGATTACCAGGGTGGCCTAAGTGGTAGTGGGCTTAGGTCCATTAGGCGGCCCAGTAATCCGACGCGCAGAAGCCGGATTCTAGAAGAACCCGGATCACAGCCCATGTGATCTGGCTTGGAGGAGAAGACGGATTCCTTGCTTTCCAAGTTACAAGTTACCGTAGTTTTCTAGGTTTCCTATTCTGTAAGACCTAATCCGGCTATTATATAAAGCCGGACGGGAGATAAACAGGGAGAGAGAGAACAGAGAAGTTCTACACCAACTCGCCGAGAAGTTCATCCTCGCCGAGTGGTTTAGATCTAAAACCCTCACATTGTAACCCTGTTTACGGGCTTTAGTCCCAATTAGTGAGAAGTGCAGGAGTAGGCACGTCGTACTGTCGCGACGTACCGAACCTGGGTAAAATCCTGTGTTCCGTGTTACTACGCTATCCCGTTACCCCACGTCTCTACCATAGTCTCATGGCACCCCCGTCTATGAAAACTACTACGATGTCTCGACAGTTGGCGCCCACCGTGGGGCAGACGACGTCAGGCGTAAGATTCCGGTCTGGGATACTTGGCGGAATCGGAAGATCGATCACTGTCGGAAGCTTGGAATTCGACAACGACGTCGGGCGCTTCCTCGACAACGGATCCTATATACCGGCGCAAAACCAGCTGGTAAGTGCCTGCGTGTTACCGATAGGATCTGCTAACATCTTTATCGGACTAACTGCAGAAGCAATGGGGTTTTGCGGTGGAAGCAAGTTTATCCCACCCGCCCTATACCCAGTCGAAGATGACTATGATGCCGGATTCTGCTCAGATCGCCGACACAAAAGTGATACACACTTTATCGGCATGGTGCAATCCGAAATCGCCGAAAACACGGATGATGGAAATCCCGTGCAAGAGGCAGATACCAACGCACCCGTCATGGAGACGGAAGATCAAACACCCGTCGCAGAGGCGGAAGATCCGACATCCGTCAACAAGACGATGAACTCGGAAGCAGAATCCGTGCTTGCCGCCATTGAGGCGAGATTGGAGTCGGAAACTGGATCGGATAACTTCGACTCCGAAGACGAAGATGAGGACGCCTTCGTAAGAAAGGTTAAATCCTTTCAAGAGGGATTCCATGAAGTCTTGATGGCGAAACCGGCTGATACCACGGACGCCGACAGCCAGGAAAGCCCTAAAACCCCTCCGCCAGTGGAAGAGAGAGAAGACGGAGAAACTTCTCCGATATTCCCCAGTGTCAAGGAGATGACAGAAGATGAGCCTGTCAAAAAACCTCCCTCTTCCAAGAAAAAGCACCGTGCTTCTAAAAAACTCCAATACAAAATCCGGAAGAAAAAATCAGCCGATCTCGCTGATGAAAACCTGGAAGTTGGAGATGTTAGCGGCACAAAGCCTGCGGAAAAGAAATCTAAGGAAATCACTGCTCCGCCAATGACGGAACAGGAAGAGCAAGAGCTATTGCAAACACCAGTGGGACCGGATGAACCCCCTGAGATGCTGGAAGCCAGGAGACAAGCTTTCTAACGGCAACAGCAACATCTGCTTAGATCTCGGCAACATCTCCAACAAACCCATAATGACATCAAAGTCATGAAGGAAGAAATAGAGGAGTACGAGAGAAAGCATAGATCCGCGTTAAAACCTACTAGGTTACCCGGAATCGCAAGACCGGAAGAACTTCCGCCAAAAGAAAGGTTCCATAACCCATCTTGGCAAAAGCAGTTAAACGGCAAAGACGCCAAGGGCGAACCAATATACAAGACCGCAGCAGAAAACGCGGAAGCAGCGTTCGCGATTCTTAACAACGATCTGTATTCCAACGGGGAAAAACTCCAAGGGGTGTATGCTTTCCTAGGAAAAGCATTGCAACAACAACAGCGCGCTCAAGAGCGATCAGGGAGGCTGCATGACAACTCCGCCCTATGCAAGACAGCTACTTGCGCTGCTGGAGCACCTGGACCGGAAGATCCCGGGGATTCAGACAGCTCAAAAGATAAAAAAGAGGATCCGAGAAAAGACAAGAAAAACCCCGACAACCGGGATGCAGCGTCTAAAACCGGATCCCATCTCCCGAAAGATGGGTATAAACCCCACGATCGGGAAGACAAACACCGGAAAGACGGCAAAATAATGCCACCTCCGAGAAACCCAGCTGAGAAAGCTGGACGATACGATATACCTCACAGGCGGGAGAGATCCCGGACACCGCCTATGGACAAAGAAAGGCACAGGAGTAGAACTCCGCCTAATCCAAAAGGGCGTGAACACGGAAGAGATGGAAACAATCCCGGAAGAGCGCGTTCGCGCAACAATGGTAGAGAAAGGAGCAGATCCCCTTCCGTCCATTCAGCCGGAAGATATTCTGCACACATTGACAGAGCAGAAAAAGATGATCTATACTTTGGTCCTAAATGTTTTACCGACAGGATCCGAAGAATAACGCTGCATTCTGGCTTTGCCAAGGTCGGTCCAACGTACCAGAAATACACTGGCAGCACAAACCCGGATACCTGGCTCTCGGATTACTATACAGCCGTCCAGATCAACAATGGGACAGACCTGGAAGCTGTCAAGTTTCTTCCCCTAATGCTGCTGGATGGAGCCAGAGATTGGATCAATGGATTACCGTCACGAACAGTCGATAGCTGGGACGACATGGCTAGAGTATTCACTCAGCATTTCCGGGGAACATACAAACGCCCGAATAGCATCAACCAGCTAAACCGTTGCACGCAATTTGAGGATGAACCATACGTGGATTTCATCTCCAGATGGACAACAATGAAGAATAGTTGCTCTGGAGTAACTGACGTACAAGCAATGCATGCTTTCGTCAATGGCCTAAAACCCGGACTTGTACCGTTCATGGTTGGTTCCAAAAAGCACAAGGATCTCGGATCCATGCTTACAACCGCCAATGAGCATGCCGCAGCCGAGGACGACATCAGAGCAAGAGGAGGCAATATTGAATCGTTGATACTCGCCAAGAAAACCCCTCGTTCTGACAAAAAAGCCACTCCAGAAACAACGACAAAGCCCAAAGAGGTGAACATAGCCTTTGGAGGAGAAAAGGGAAATAAGTGGAAAGGACGCAACCCAGATCCAATCAATTACACCCCAGAGGAGTGGGAAAGGATTAAGTTGAACCTTGCGTTCACCACTCGCAATTCGGGAAACCCACCCATACAAACGCGCAATGCCGGCTGAATAAGCACATGAAGGGCACTGCAGGGTCCGGAAATAAAGGGAAGGGTTCCAAAAGGAAACCCGCCAAACAAAAGCCAGAAGCTGACAAAGAAGACAGTGAATCGGACACTGATGAAAAAATCCAGGAACAACAGCGCAAAGGCGAACCCAAGTTTCCGAGAGTTGATGGAGAAGCAATGCTAACTTTCTTAGCAACCCCATCAGCAAAGGTGGCAAAAAGAACACTTCGAGAAATAAACGCGGTTGTTCCGGCAACCCCGAAATTCTTGAAGTACTCTAACACACCGATAATCTGGGATCAGTTTGACCATCCTGGAAATATCCCTGAACCCGGCACGCAAGCTCTTGTTGTAAGCCCTATTGTTCAAAATACTAGGCTAAGAAGAGTGCTGATGGATGGAGGATCCAGCATTAACATAATGTACCTGGATACACTGAAGCACCTGAAGATTTCCGAGTCTCAGCTCAATTACAGCAACATACGCTTCCATGGTATTGTCCCTGGCAGGCAAGCACGATCCCTAGGAGAAATTTCCCTAGATGTCACCTTCGGAGATAAAGATCACTTCCGGCAGGAAAAAGTATCCTTCGAAGTAGTGCCGTTCGAAAGCGTGTATCACGCAATACTCGGACGTCCAGCTTTCGCCAAATTCATGGCAAGATCCTGTTATATTTATAACAAGCTGAAGATGCAAGGACCCAAGGGAGGAGTAATCACCATAGCTGGTGATTTTAAGCTGGCAAATGAGTTGGAAAAAGAAAACGCCCTTTGCGCTCAGAGAGTTATAGCAAAGGAAGAACTGAAGGAATTAGCCAAGGAGGTATCGCCGTCAGAAATGCCGGCAGGAAAAGAAACTCGGAAGCCAATAGACAGCTTCAAGGCATCCGAGAATACAAGACAGGTAATCCTAGATCCCAAAGATCCGACAAAATTTGTCGTTGTAGGGACTGGGATGACTGACAAATAGGAAGGCGAGCTCATCAAGTTCCTCCGTGAGAACTGGGATATTTTTGCCTGGTGTCCAGCGGACATGCCAGGTGTACCCAGGGAACTTGCTGAGCACCAACTTAAGGTTATTCCTGGATCAAAACCCGTCAAACAAGGTCTCCGTCGATTTGACGGAAGAAGACGGAAGGCTATTGGCAAGGAAATTATCCGGCTTTTGGCGGCGGATTTCATCAAGGAAGTAATCCATACTGACTGGTCCGCAAATCCGGTATTAGTACCGAAAAATACACTACTGCTCTTAGAATGTGTATAGATTACACAGGCTTGAACAAATTGTGTCTGAAAGATAGGTTCGCATTACCGCGAATCGATCAAATAATAGATGCCACAGCTGGCTCTGAGCTTTTGTGCTTTTTGGATGCATACTCCGGGTACCACCAAATACGCATGAAAAAGGAAGATCAAATTAAGACTTCTTTCATAACCCCATACGGGACGTATTATTACGTAACCATGCCGTTTGGCCTGAAGAACGCAGGTGCAACCTACCAGCGTTGCATGCAACGTTGTTTGCATAGTCAGATTGGAAAAAATGTCCATGTTTATGTGGACGATATTGCTGTCGTAACCAAGGAAAAAAGATACACTCCTTGAGGATTTGCGAGAAACTTTCGAAAACTTACGCACCTACAAGATGAAGTTGAATCCATCTAAGTGCGTATTCGGGGTTCCCTCAGGAAAACTTCTGGGTTTCATCGTTTCTCACAGAGGAATAGAAGTTAACCCGGAAAAGATCAAGGCAATCTTGAACATCACAAAGCCTACCTGCGTCAAAGATGTCCAAAGATTGACGGGTTCCGCAGCTGCCGTTAGCAGATTTATTAGTCGGCTGGGGGCTAAAATCTTAACACTATACAAGTTGTTGAAGAAATCCGACAAAGTCAAGTGGATAGCAAAGCTTTGGAATACATAGCAGTTATGTCTCTTTTATACTTAGTTCAATATCTATGTAAACATCTTTTGAGATCATGAAATAAAGTTGTTGGATTTCTGGTATCCATGTTTTTTACATGTTCATTATAGTAAAAGCATGTTTCCACCTTCTCTATTTCCCAATGATCTTACAAAATACTCAATGTTAACCCGAATTGTGCCTGCGTACTCGGCGTTAAGTAACTGAATGTTTTTTCAGCCTGCTAACGGCTAAAGGAAACTTGAATTGCCTGCGTGCCCAAGTTTCGGACAAAAAATTCCTTGTTTCTCTAAGCATTATCTGATTGCGTATGTGTTGGGTTACTGGAACTAGTTAGTAAAAATGCCTTTAGCATGGTCCATGTTTCCAAGTTTAAACTGATTGGTTATTCCCAGTTACTTGGCATGACGATTCATATTGCTATTTGAGCCATTTCAAACACTAAGGACAGTTAAAACATATATGCCAGAGAACTTAGAAGATAAATGAATAGTAACATCCGAATAACCTTGCAAAAAAATTCATAATTAATAATTGCAAAAGGCGGAATTTTTCATTCATACAAATAGAGGCATTACATTGCAGATTACATTGAAAAAACAGTAATGCTTCTATTATCTATTTTCTGCCATCCAGGTCAAAGGTAGCCCTTCAAGCATCAGATTCTTCCTCGCTGCTGTCGTCTTCTGGGATTGGAGGGATCTCTTCTTCTGGATAGTTGATGGAAATATTCACCATGGAGGCAATCTGGGTGGCGTGGCCTTTGATTTCATCAAAATGGTATTTCGCTGAGTGTCCGTGTATCCCTGAGGGACACCGGACGCCACGCGCCAGGATTTAGCACCAGGGTAATGCATGCGCATAAGGCCTAGTGCCATACGCGCACCACCCCGTGCATCGGAACGCAGGATAGAATCCCTGGATTCCGCCACCTCCATGATGGCTCCCGGAAGTTTTTCAACTTCCGAGAACTCCCAAGTCCTTGCGGGAAGAAACTTGTTCACCAGCTGCATTCCAGCAGCACGGATAGAAGTCCACATCTTCCCAAAGGCTTGGATCCCTTCAAGCCGGGTACCATCTGGGATATCTCCTGTTTTTTCCGACAAAAACAATCAAAAGTGTTAGGCAAAAAGCAGAGAAGAAAAACAAGGTATGGAAAAGTAAAAAGGGAACGGAAAATTACCGAGGAGCTTGTCGATCTCGGAGATTTCCTCCAGGCGAAGGTTCAGAGCATTCTCTAAATCCTGGATGGTGGATTTATCCTTCTCCGCCTGTTCAGAAGCCTTGGAGTTGGCAACTCCAAGGGCCAAGTTGCTGGCTTCCAGATCCTTTTGAGCCTTCACAAGATGCTTGTGAAGCTCCAAATTCTCGTTTCGGAGATTCTCGGTATTGCCGGCATCTTCAGCTATTTGCTTGGCTTTTGCCAAAGCAGCTGAAAAGCAAAGAAAATTCCGGATTTAGAAAATTTCTGGAATAAGTACTTAGACAAAAAATTGAATTGCAAACCTCAAAAGAAAAATGTATACCTGATGTTTCCGTCAAAGCGAGCTGAGACGATGCCAGCTCCGTCTCTCTCTCCTCAAGAATAGAAAGGAGATTTCTAACCTCCTTATTCTTGATGGTGAGTTTGTGGAAAACTTCCATGTTTATGGTTTCGGCGGTTTGCTGCAACATAGCAAGGAAAAGAATGGTTACAAAAAACATCAAAGCAAAACAGGCATGCAATTTTGCTTAATGCTTGGGGGCTAGAGTTATATACCTGGCTCATTCGGTGCAAACCCGCCAAGTTTTCCTGGAACTCTTTTGCGTATTCCGCAAAAGCAGTCCCGGCCGCGCTTAGGCCGTCGTTGATAATCTTGAAGTCTTTGTCAAAAGTGGGAATCTCCTCGTCGAAAGTCCGAGAAAATTTCTCCACCTCTGGAGCCGCCCTTTCCCTCGTGTCTGGGTCCGACACAACGGGCTGGCTGGGCTCTGAGGGCTTGGTGGTGGGGGCTGCAGTTTGCTCTTCCGCCATTGTGGACGGCGTGTTCGGGGCAACAGCGGAAGAAGGTTGGCCGCCTCGGCTGGAAACAACCTTGTGTTTCTTCAGCTTCTTTGGTTTTAAACTGGAGGGAGGCAGGCTAAAAACAGAAAACCCGGAAAAGTTAAAAAACGGAGGATGAATGAAAAGTTCCCATAAAAGAAAAACAGAACCCAGAAGAAAGAACCTGGAAGTGGCGACGGGGATTTCGTCAAGATCAATAATTTCTTCTGAGGAAGTTATCTTCTTGCGTTTGCGTCCACCTGTAGCGGCGGTGCGCAGCGCGTCCAGCTCTGCCTCGGATACCAAGTCCGAATCTGAAAGATCCGCGAACTGTCGGATGAACAAGATCAAAATTAGAAGCTAGAAAATCCGAGAAAAAATAAAACTGTACCCAAATGACTGAACAATTACCTTGGGAACCGGATTGTCGGCCGCATACATTGGCCGACTCGCTTCGTATTGGTCGCGTGATGCGACCAATTGGTTGATGCGCCGGCGAAGCTCCTTTGCGGGCCAATCCTTGGTGGTTGTCCGCATCGGATCCTTGACTCCCGTGTATTCGCACAGGAGACGGCCGCTGTGGTTGGCTAGTGGCTGGATTCTCCTAATCAGCCAGCATAGAACCGTGTCCATGCCGGTTAGAGGCGGATCCATGGAGGTGAGCTTGGCGATGCGCCGCTTGATCTTTAGTAGATTTGGCGGCAGAACCTGGATGGCTTCCGTTCCCCAGTTATCCTGGGGAACTGCGGCAGAGTTCACGAAAGGTGGAACCCCGACAGCTTCCTTAAGGAAAGGCACGTCGGGGTGATAAAAGAAGGAACCCGTCCAAAATTTGACGGATTCCGAAGTTTTTATCTTGGGGAACCAATCTTCTCGGAATCTCCGAAGAGTGAAAGATATGGTCCCGCAAGTCGGGAGTGCGCCCTCCGAAGAGTTCCGCTTAACCCCGAAGCAGTAAGTCCAGAAATCTAACCTAGGTTCTAGCCCTAAGTAGCCCTCAAACAAAGCCTGGAAGCCGGCCATGTAGAGGATGGAATTGGGAGGAAGGTTATGGGGCTGGATGTTGTAGTGAGAAAGGATTTGGAGGAAGAAGGAAGAAGGTGGAAGTCCCATACCTCGAAGAAGGTGGGAGCAGAGAAGGACCCTTTCGCCATTTTTTGGCGTAGGCTCGGTCTCGTCTTCTGGCAGCCGCCATTTCTTCTTAAGAACCAGGCCTTCCTTTTCCAGGTTTGGAAGGAGAGCCGGAGGAATGCTGCAGGCAATCCAGTTGCCTGCAGACTCCGTTTCTTCGTCTGCTCCGGCGGCGGCAGAGGCGGCCGCCTCCGCGGCGGCGAGCTCGTCGCCAAGGAGTTGGATTTTCTCCTCCGCCGTTTCTGGAGCAAACGGCGGGGAGGCTGCGGAGCTCGATCCCGCAGCGTCTGCGGCGGCGGAAGGGTTTGCGTCACCCGCCGCGGAGGCCGTGGTCTTCTCTGGCTCGTCGCCGGTGAGCTTGGGCGATCCCGGCTGCGGATCCAGATCGCTGATCAGCTCGTTGATGGCGGCGCGGGTCGGCGATGACGGCGAGGAGGCCATCTTGTGGCGTTGCGTTCCGGTGTGCTTGGACGTGAAGAGCGCCTGGGACAAGTGCTTTGCTCTCGAGCTCGTTCGCGTCAATGGCGTGGGCAGTGGGGAGTGAGGAAAGTTTTCGTTGAGGACGAGGACGGCTATTTATAGCCGGAAAACCGTTTAGATGCGTGCCAACGGCTATTTTGACCGTTGGATGTTTGCCGCGTGTCGCTCGCCGGAAAATCCGTGAAATGAAACGACGGAGTAATGATGATTATCTCCTCGTTTCCCGCGCGAATCTGTCAGAGATACGTTTCTGGGTTTTCCGAGTAAATCTCAAACGTCGCTTACGTCAGCATGGTTGAGTGCGCTGACGTAGAAAGTTTCTTCTCCACGAAGGATCGTGAGAGAAAAGCCGGATTTTCAGGATTCCGAGTTTCATGCCACCATCTTTTTCAAATGAAGAATAAGAAGAATCAAGACTGCTGAATCAGTATTTCTCGGACAAAGAATATTTGGCGAATAGTGGAGAATCAGAGTTTTGATCCTTCTTGGGGGCTAATGTCGGATATATACCAAATAGGGGTATAGAAGATGGTGGGACAAGTGCCGGATTACCAGGGTGGCCTAAGTGGTAGTGGGCTTAGGTCCATTAGGCGGCCCAGTAATCCGACGCGCAGAAGCCAGATTCTAGAAGAACCCGGATCACAGCCCATGTGATCTGGCTTGGAGGAGAAGACGGATTCCTTGCTTTCCAAGTTACAAGTTACCGTAGTTTTCTAGGTTTCCTATTCTGTAAGCCCTAATCCGGCTATTATATAAAGTCGGACGGGAGATAAACAGGGAGAGAGAGAACAGAGAAGTTCCACACCAACTCGCCGAGAAGTTCATCCTCGCCGAGTGGTTTAGATCTAAAACCCTCACATTGTAAACCTGTTTACGGGCTTTAGTCCCAATTAGTGAGAAGTGCAGGAGTAGGCACGTCGTACTGTCGTGACGTACCGAACCTAGGTAAAATCCTGTGTTCCGTGTTACTACACTATCCCGTTACCCCACGTCTCTACCGTAGTCTCATGGCACCCCCGTCTATGAAAACTACTACGATGTCTCGACACGAAGCCTGGAGAAGCTTGGGCGTATGGAGCCCGAGTGACAGCACCATTTGGCACCCAGATGCGGCTCTTCTGCGGAGGGGTGGTCATGTTGGAGGCGGAACCACCCTCACGCGAGTGCTTGCGAGACTCCTCGAACGCCTTGCGCCCATTTTCTTCATTGAGCGCGGTGTTAACGAGCTCCTCGAAGTTGTTGGCCTTGATATTGGTGAGGGCGTACTTGAGTTCCGGGTTAAAACCTCTGCGGAACCTTGCCATCTTCTTAGCCTCAGTGGACACCTCATCACCAGCGTAACGAGCGAGGCGATTGAACTCACTCTGATAGCCAATGACGTCCAGCTTGCCCTGTTTGAGTGAGCAAAACTCTTCACGCATCCTTTCCATGAGACCATCTGGAATGTGGTGCTTCAGGAAGGCTTCCTTGAAACAACCCTAGGTGATTGGATAGCCAGCTCTCATGGTCTGGTAGTTTTCCCACCAAGTAGCTGCCTGGCCCTTCAGAAGATAGGAGGCATACTTGACCTTGTCTTCCTCAGCAACGTGAGCTATCTCCAGAGCCTTAGCTATCTCACGGATCCAGTCATCAGCATCCAGAGGCTCGCGTGTGGCCACGAAATCTCTCGGACCCAGACTGAGGAACTCCTTGATGCTGACTCGTGGAGCCGTCTGGTTGTTGTGCTGATTAGTCTCAAACTGGGCCATCTGCGCCATGACTTGGGTCATCTGAGTCAACTGCTCCGTGATTGGCGGTGGCTCAGGCGGGGTGTTCCTTGTTGGCGGCATCCTAAATGGAAATGCATTTTAGCACAACAACAGAAAAGGATAGACTTGGAAACCGAAATAGAGATTATTCCGACGCATGAATAGATAACCAACAGGTACATCATCACATGTTCAAATACATCAGAATATCCAACACACCATAAATGGTTCAAATACCAAAGGATAACTAAACATAGCTAAGAATGGATACATCGGTACTCTCATGCTCATCACGCAGGACGGCGACTAGGAGTACGACAAGAGGTACGGTGAGGAGCACGCCCACGAAAATAGGTAGAACGACGATCCACGTAGATCTGACGTGGTCTGAGAGTGACTCTAGGTGTGGTGAAGTACATAGCGTCGACTCCATGTGCTCCAAAGCGTGGTATCCCAGTGTAACCAGCACCGAGGTTGAGGAGTGGACCTCTGATCGGCTCGTAACCTCCAGCATCTGGCAGACGACGACCAACTGGCTGATCGAAACGTGCAAAGCGCTCATCTCCAACAAAGTCTATGGTGTAAGTCGCCAGACGAGTCAAAGCAAGGTAGAGCTGCTCTCTGACTGAAGCCAACTCGTGAGATAGTGTGCTGGCAACTGCGTCACTGTGCCTCACAAACTGAGCGGTGGTGTGCATCCTGGAGTTATCATGCTCATAAACATCCAAGTTGTCGTAGAGAGTGAAGTGAGCTCCCTCCGAAGTGATGTAACCACGGGGGATGTGGCGATAGATAGAATCGTCAAATCCCCAGTAGTCAGCACGAAGGACGGTGAGACTCACATAAGCTGCCTGCTGCACAGCCATATCCACTGTGGAACCTACTGCCTCGTAGCGGTGGACTACGCTCATTCCATCATCTGACAGAATGTAAACGATAGCCTGGTAGTAGGTCTGGTCAAACTCTCGCTGCTGCTCATAGACCTGGTACTCTGGTGCCCAACGGAACCCCAGAAAAGTGACCATGTCTCTCAGCATCTCCGGATAACCGGCAGTGCTCTCGCAACGAGTCATACGAACCACCTGCGGGTAGAACCTAAGATCCATCTGCAGATGATCGGGGAAGTTTTGATTAGACGCCAGTAGAGAACTGAAGTGGCAAGCAACAACATGGTTTCAACGGACGAAAAGGATGTTGAGAAGAACAGGATATCGAAGCAACATCGGGAAACACGAGACCGAAAACTCCTGAGGTACTACGGAAAAACCCATCCGGGCTTCTAAAGGATCAATATCTACTGCTTAAGGAATAGAGGATTTGCTTCCGGGGCTTACACGCCTCTGTTCTCAATCGTCAGTAGGCAACATGATAAATCATTTCACAACCACCTCCATTCCTATGGTCTAGTAGATATAACTATCCCAGAGAAACCAGGATACGTGAAAACCTAACTTGAAAGTTTAGATGAGAAGAGAAAAACAACGTTGCACTTCCTTACCAGAAAAAGGGAGGGTGGGTGGGGAAAGAAATAAAATGGCAGAATTCCTACTCTCACGTTTCATTTTTCCTATGTAGCTACAAAATAGTTTCTAGACTCAACTGCGACCAGTAAAAGGGATCCTACAGGCAGACATGCTCTGATACCATTTGTCGCACCCGGACTTCTAGAGGATACTCACAGTCCGCTAAATAGTAGAACAAATGGCTTACGGGGCATACCGGCACCCGCATCTCAATATGAGAAGGCCAACACGTAGACGTGTGACAACCATTCTCTACTATCCATCGTCTGCGCAAACCATCCCATAGAAAGCAGGACACTTCCGTTGACGTACTTCATAACATACACACATGGTACGTCAACGGCATTAGAACAACTGATATCACAACATATCTCTAAGACACAAAAGATTGAAATAAGTTGCAAATAGCTCTCACTAGAGCAGAGATAGCAAATACAATCATCCAGAGGACACATGTCCCAACAATTCATCATTACAACACAGCGGAAGCATCCAAAGTGTCTGAGTACAGACAAGATCCAAATAGGCCTAAGAGGCCGGAAACGAAAAGACGGAGCCCATCCACGATGTCTCGGATCCTGCCCGGGTCCGCTATCTACTCGTCAGCAGCCTCGTCATACTCCACGTAGTAGCCACCATGGGGATCCTCGTAAGCGTAGTCTTCGGAAACCACAGCCCCAAAGGGGTCAGTACAGACAAGTACTGGCAAGCAAGACTCACAATTCACCAACATGTACCCGGCAATACCAAGTACATATGCTTTGGGTTCAACGGAAGAAAGGGGAAAAACAAAAGATGCGGCAGCGGGCTGCACTAACCAACTACAGATACATACTACAACTTCCGGCTAACAAAAAGGAGATAAGATAGCGTATCGTAACCAACTACCAACTAACTCCAAGCAAACCCCATCCTGGATCTCGCCCCTTATCCAAAGAAGCAATCCGAGGATAACTCACACAGTTGGATTAATGATGGTTCAAGTTATTGTGTCAATACGACTATTACTAGTCAAGTTATCATTAGTTAGGTGTAAGTTGTTCTGAGTACTTGTTAGCCAGTACTTTCACCAAGTCATCCATAACCGCGGAAAACACGGCTTCTCGAGAAGATTTACCCTGCAGGGGTGCACCAATTTGGCCGTACACGTAAGAATAACCCGCCAGATGGAATGCCTTCCACCAAGCGGGGCACTCAACACAACTCAACTCTTCTTCGCATCAAGCCCAAAGAACCCCGTGCAATTGAGCGCACGGCTAATCAAGCCCCACGAAGAAAAGGGGACCCTCATAGCACTCTAAGAACGTGTCTCCCTAAATGCCGACTACAAAAGTTCCACCCTGGCCTGGGTTCGCAAATATATATGCATGCGGCAAATGGAAAACCCGAACTAAATGAGGTGATTTGGACGAGATGCGAATCGAATCAAATTGAGGGGGGCGCCCATACACGCTTCCCACATGCGGATAGTGCGCTCATCATGGATTAGTAGACAAGACCCTTTTCCTAATTAGGGTCGACACTAGCAGGCCTCAAAACCACGCCGGGGCTCCTGCCGGTGCCTTATCATCAAATTAGCATCACCTCAAATATTAACAGATTGTTGTTTAACATCGAGCCCCAGAACATAATAAGATATATCAACAGAAAGGAACGGGTAACAGACTCGAGCAGAAACAACCCTAAGCATGCTAGTAAGACACGGGTAACAAGCAATGGGGTTATAGGTGTGGAGGTGAGGCTATATCAGGGTTAAAGGATAACATGTGATAGGATCGAACACAAGCAACGATTCATAAGGCTAGCAGAATAGACAACGGAAAGTATCGGTATCCAGTGTGGAAAGGAACACAATGGTTCATGTGAGTGAATACTTGCCTGCAAACTCAGTAGCCTGGTACTGGGCTAACTCCTCAGAAGTAGTGTCGTAAACCTCGTCTGTCTCAACGTCGTCGTCTATTCGAGAAGAAGCAAACAAACAACGCAGAGAGACAAACAATCAATAACATGGCATAGTGCACAATCATGGGATGATGCATGACAATTTAATTGATGCATCATAATAAGCTAGTTGACATGGTAACATGTTTAAATGGACCCATATGCAATTTGGATTGCATACGGAAAGCCCATGAGTTAAGGTTGAAATAATTGTTATACAACTAATCATCATGTGTAAGTGAATTAGCATGATGCATGGATGAGGAAAACAGAAAGAAAACAACCATAGTTCAATTTGAAATAAGGTTTACCAAGTTTAGAATTTTATTTATTAAGTCATGAAATTTGGTTCCTTAAAGGTGTTACACAAGCATTTGTTGTTTTCACCAATTTAAATTGTTCAAAATAGATAACAAAGTTCATATTTGGAAAGTACACAAAATTTTAGGTGGAAAACATGTTTCAATTATTGAAAAAGGAATTTAGAACAATTTACTTATGAATTAAACAAGTTTAAACAAGATTTAAATAAATTTAAGTCAAGTATGAATTTATTTGAATTTTTATTTGCTCTAAACATTAAACCAATTTCATATTTGAAAATTTATACTTTTCTGGTTTGAAAACATATTTTATATGTTCAAAAATAATTTAATTTGAGCAAGTTATGAATTTAGCAAATTTAAATGATTTAAACAAGGTTTAAATTATTTAACCAATTTTAATTATTCAAAACATGAAACAAATTTTATATTTGGAAAGGTGGTTCAATTTAGCATGGAAAACATGTTTTATATGTGACAATTGAATTAAGTTTGAATTAGTTATGAAATTAACCAAATTTAAAAGGAGTTGTTTGAATTTGAAATTAGCAAACATTTGCAAAGTTCAAAACAGAAAACAAATGATTTAAATAGGTAGAGAATTAAATTTGGTTCAGAATACATATTTCATTTGTATTATTTGGATTTGAACTTCAAAAGATATTTGCATTTTAAATACAGGGACTAATCTGTAAAAGAAAAGGACTTATTTTAAAAGAAATTGGGGCAGAAATGTTTTTACACCGCGCAGTGACCTAGGATAGGCCACTGCCAGTGGGCCCTGTCCTCCGTGGCGCTCACGTGGTGCACACTGCCACTGGCTGGTGGGCCTGCCAGCCAGCGCGGCAAGGCAAAAAAGGTGGGGGATTTTATTCTGCGGGAGGCAGGGATCGAACCCTGGCCTCCCGTGCGCGCGCGCTGCTGCGTTGCCACTGCGGTGGCGTTGCGTTTGTTGACAGAATAGGGGGTGCAGAGAGGATATTATTCAGAAACGCGCGTTAACTGAAACTGTAAGTTTCAGGTAACTGAAACTTGACAGAGGAACGGTGGCCGGCGGCGAGCTGCTGCTGCGCTGCTCGGGCCGTGGATGCGCGCGTGTGCTCGTGCGGTGATCGTGTGCGTAACGTGGCAGCAGAGGGGATGGAAGGGAGGGGAGCGTTGCTCACCAACCGTGAAGGCGTAGCAGAGGCTCGGTGGACGACGGCGACGGGCGACGGCGGCGACAGCGAGGATGGCGGCGTCGATCAGGTGCTTCCCAGGTACTGTGGCGTGGTCGAGGAAGAAGAGGGGGATACGGGGGTTTGATCCCCGCTGCTAACCGGAGGGAAGGAGGAACAGATCGACGGCAATCATCGGAATTCAGACACGGTGGTGGCGGTGGTTCAGAGATACAGAGAGGGAGCCGAGCAGAGAGAGGAGGAATGGCGACGGCGGCGCGAGGGGAAAAGGAGGGAGAAGGGTTAGGGCTAGCAGGGAGCTCGAGGGTAGGGCTTATATGGAGGAGGAGAGCGAGCTCGTGGCCGTTCCTGCCGGCCGTACAGCGACGTGGACACGGCGGATGGCTGCCGTACGAGGGAGGAAGAAAGAGTGGGGGGTAGCAGGCCGTGGGTAGTTGGGCTGGGCCTGCTGCCTCCCTCGCTGTGCGTTTTGTTTTTATTTTTTATTTTTTTTCTTCTGTTTTTTTTTTTGCAGAATAAGAATAGGAAGAAAAGCATAGGTTTAGGTTTAGAAAAATTAGGAAGAAAATTTGTGTAGATTAGTTAATGTAACAGCAACAATTTGCAACATTTAGTTTTCAAATATTTCAAATTAGTTTGAATTTGATGAAATTTAATATTAATTGAATAATTGAACTTAAGCAACTTAAAAGTTTTTAAATTCAAGTTATCTGAAACAAATGATTGATTTGTTTTGCAAATTTCATAAATTCCAAATGGTTGCTGTTTGGAATTTTAAGTGAATTTGAATGCAAATTGAATTAAGTGAATTATTAAAAGAACAAATTAATAGTTTGAGCTTTCCATTTTAATGGAAACAAATGGATGTTTTATTTGGATATTTCTATTTGAAAAATTGTGACAGCACAAGTATGAAATAAATATTTGAATATTGTTTGAATTTCAAATGGGAAAACAAAGGAAAACAGATGAAAACAATTGGAAAACAAATGCCAAAACAAATGCAATGATGATGTCATGATGCAAAAAAATAATATAACAAGAAACAAAACATTCTAGGGGTGGTTTTCATACTTGGGATGTTACAAACTTTTCCTTGATTGTAATCAATAACAGCCCCTGCAGTATTAAGAAAAGGTCTTCCAAGAATAATAAGCATATTATCATCTTCAGGCATTTCCAACACAACAAAGTCAGTTAATATCTGACAATTATTAGCAACTTGAACAGGAACATCCTCACATATTCCCATAGGAATGGCAGTAGACTTATCATCCATTTGCAAAGATATATCAGTTGATATCAAATTTTCTAGGAGGGGTCTTTTATAGAGAGTAAAAGGAATGACACTAACTCCAGCTCCCGGATCACACAAAGAGTTCTAACATAATTATTTTTAATAGAACAGGGAATAGTCGGTATACCAGGATCTCCAAGCTTCTTAGGAACCTTGCCACTAAAAGAGTAATTAGCAAGCATAGTGGAGATTTCCTCATTAGGAATCTTCCTTTTGTTAGAAACAATATCTTTCATATATTTTGCATAAGGAGGCAATTTAATAGCATCAGTTAAAGGAATTTGCAAGAACAAAGGTTTCATCCATTCACAAAACTTGTTTTAGTGTTCTTCTTCCTTAGATTTTTATTCTTACCAGGGAAAGGCATTGGTTTTTGTACCCAAGGTTCTCTCTCATTACCATGTTTATTAGCAATGAAATCTTCCTTAGTATACTTTGCAGTTTTAGTTTGCTTTTCAGGTTCAGCTATAGGTTCTTCTTTATCAGAAGCATCATTCTTTTCATTACCACTTTCAGTTTCAGCAACAGAGATAGATATACTATTAGGATCTTTAGCAAGTTCACAGGATTCTACAACAGTTTTATGTTTCTTCTTCTTTTTCTTCTTAGTATGAATAACATTATCATTAGTTTGCTGAGAATCCTGTTCAATTCTTTTAGGATGTCCCTCAGGATATAAAGGATCTTGTGTAGCAATACCACTTCTAGTTCTTATCTCATAAGCATGTTTTTCTTTAGAAGCATTAACTAGCAAATATTTTTTCACTTTAGCAAGTTGGTCTATATGAGTTTGAACCATTTGAAAATGTTTAACAAGCATTTTAACATCATTAGAGGTTCTTTCTATAATACCATGCAAATAATTAATAGCTCTCGTATTAAAATTATCTTGCTTAATAACATAATTATCAAATTCATCTAAGCATCGATCAGGAGGTTTTCTATAGGGAATATCTCTATTATCAAAATATTTGAGAGAGTGTACCTCAATGGATGGTGAGTGAGGGATTGACTTACATAATTCATCTATAGGTGGAAGATTCTTCACATCTTCAGATTTAATACCCCTCTCTTTAAGAGATTTCTTGGCTTCTCTCATCACTTCATCATTTAATTCAATCATTCCCCTCTTCTTGGGTGTTGGTGTTGGTGCAGGTACTGGAGCAGGGGTCGGCTCAGGCTCAACCATAGTCCAATCATCATGATTTTGGCTTATTTTAGCCATTAATTCCTCAGCTTCTTCTGGAGTTCTTTGCCTGAAAACACAACCAGCACAACTATCCAGGTATGTCCTAGATTCAACAGTTAGTCCATTATAGAATATATCAAGATGTTTATTATTTTCTAGCTTATGCCCATGTGTATTCCTTACTAAAGAACAGAACCTTGCCCAAGATACAGGCAATTTCTCTCCTTCCAATTGCTTGTAATTAAATATATTTTGTAAAGCAACATGTTGAGCACTACCAGGAAAATATTTCTGAAAGAAAGCATTAAACAAACCAATAGTTCTATCAATAGGTCCAGGAGACAAATTGTTAAACCAAGTTTTAGCTTCATACTTTAATGAGAAAGGGAATATTTTAGCAACAAAGTAGCTACGTTTCTTAAGATCACCAGAGAATAAACTACTCAAAGAGGAGAGCTCATTCATATGTTTCATAGCACTTTCATTTTCAGTTCCACAAAAAGGTTCTTTCTCAACAATAGATATATAATATAAATCAAGAGAGAAATCATAATCCTTGTCTGCTGGAGGAGGAAGAAGCCAAAACGAAGGGGTATGGGCCAGAATAGATGGGCCTGGGGGGAGAAAAGAAAAAGGAGAGAGGGCTGGCCTGCCTCTCTCCTTGCTGTTTTAATTTTTTTTTTCACCCTTTTTTTTTGTAATGTATGAAAGAGATGGAGAGGTGGATAGAAAGGTTTGGGGTTTCAATTTTATTAATAATTTTTATTAATTGGCAACAGCAAGGTTGGTAATGATTTTCAAAATTTGTAAAATTAGTTTGGTTTTTAAATGGTTAGTTGGACTTCAACTATTAGTTTGATTTGGGAAAAATTTTGGAAAGCAACAATTTTTATTTAATAAACTCAAGCAAGTATGCAAACATTAATGAATTTAATAGGTTGTAAGAATTTGATTTTTAAACCACCTTTTGATCATGCCCAACATGATTGAAAAGATTTGAAATTTAAGTTGAATTGGAAAGTTAACATTAGGGTTTTCAACAAGAGGGAAAAATTTTATTTAGCAGGCCATTCAAATAAATCAACTTCAAACTTGTTTTTGAAAAACCAAAGAGTGGTTTACTTGACAGGTGCGAAAGCTTAAAATTGGGTTTGAATTTTTCAGTGGTTCTGAAAACAGGATGCAAATGCATATGTGATGCAAGTGATTGCAATGCAAAAAGAAACAACCAATCTACTAAGGGGTAACACCCCAGGTGTTACAGACGACACCACTAACAAGGGATTGCGCCCTCGCAATCCACCTGCTAACCCGGGAGAGGAAAGAAGTTCGACTATCGATTCTTCATGCTTCCAGCTGATCTCCTCGACACCACTAACAAGGGCTTCTCGACACCACTAACAAGGGATTCTTGCTCGGAGTGACGACGATGTTCTTCCACCAGGAATCTTCCGATGATCGAACCTATTAGGTTAAAGGCTCAGAAAACGTCCACCCACGTAGGATGCTAACACTTTGAAAGATTGAGTACGAGAGTAGACTCCAAAACAAATAAGATGGGAGGGGAAATAGAATAGGGATAAGGAGAAAACAAGAATCCTATTGACAGCTTTTCAAAATAGTTTAGCAGCAAATAGTTTTTGACACTCTAGAAACATCGACCGTTAGCGAGGTTAACCTACAGGCTTTGCGGACCCGTTGCTTCGATAACCATTCGTATCGAAACAATATCGGGAATCGGAACCAAGGCTCGGATACCATTTGTGACGCCCCGAGATCGGGCACTATGCAGATTTCAGCATTCCCGCCAAATCCGCATAATAACCGATTCCAGGTTGCCACTTATGATAACATTACAACAGTTCACGAATATTCCACAATAACAACAGAAAAGATATATACAAGATGACTCAAACGAGTCAGGGATACAACTGATACAATACAAAGATCCAAATAACAGCGGAAGAAACAACATAGCGTCCGGCTACGGACAAGATCCAAATTGGACTAAGAGTCCTGAAGATAACCGAGAGCGTCCAATCCCTGCCCAGGCCAAGCCGGAGGGATTCCCAAGCTAACGTCGTCAGACTTCAAACCTGTTGACTGCAATATTGAATATGCAGCCACGAAAGAGATTCGTGGGTCAGTACGGTTAAGTACTGGCAAGTGGATAAACCATACTCACAAGATACCGGCGTAGCCAGTCATCACAAGATACAAATACTTTGGGATCAACGGAAAGGAAGGGGGGTATTGCAAATAAGCGACAGCAGGCTGCACTAACCAACTACAGAGAGATACTACAACTTCCGGCTATCAGAAAGAAGACAAGATCGAGTATTGTAACCAACTGAAAGATAACTTCAAACAAACCCATCCTGGATCTCGCCCCTTATCCAAAGAAGCAATCCGAGGATAACTCACACAGTTGGATTAATGAATAATGGATCAGGTTGTTGTGTCAATAAGACTATTACTAGTCAAGTTATCATTAGTTAGGTGTAAGTTGTTCTGAGTACTTGTTAGCCAGTACTTTCACCAAGTCGTCACATAACCGCGGACAACACGGCTTCTCGAGAAGATTTATCCCTGCAGGGTGTGCTCCAGTACCCGTACACACTCAAGCCACCAACTAAAACTCAGGTTGGCTTGACACGACCCAAACCATCTCTACAACCCATCCTAGGAGCCACGGAGCTATAAGGTCCCAGCCACGCAGCCGAATACTCAGCGCAGGTGTGCAAAACTCCCGCAGGACACAACACCCCGGCACTACAGGCCTCGCCCTATATGCATCATCATCATAAGTAACCATGGGGGATCCACCCATTATGCAAGGAGCAAATGGAACACCCGAACTAAGTGTGGCTCTTCGGACAAGCTGCAGATCAGGTCTAAGTCGAGGGGGGTCCCATACTACCACCCGGATGCGGTGAGCACGCTCATCATGGATCAGTAGACAAGACCCTTTTCCTATTAGGGTCGACACTAGCAGGCCTCAAAACCACTTAGGGCCTCCTGCCGGTGCCTTATCAGCATATTATTAATAACAGGTTGATTGATTAACATCGAGCCCCCAGAACAATAAAAATAATCTAGTAACGGAAAGTAACGGGTAACAGACTCGAGCAAAACAACCTAAGCATGCTAGTAAGACACGGGCACAAGCAATGGTTATAGGTGTGGAGGTGAGGTAATATCAGGGTTAAGGATTCATGTGATAGGTTCGTAACAGAAACAACTACTACTAAGGCTAGCAGAAAAGAACAACGGAAAGAATCGGTAACAAGTGATGAAAGGCAGCCATATGGCAGCAGGTGAGTATACTTGCCTGAGATCCCGCAAGGTAGCAGAACTTGTCGTTGCTCACATCATCTCAACGTCCTATCCGGGAAGAAGCAATGAACCTCGAACAAACACCGGATGCAACAATTACTACTACGGCAAAAGATCCAGCATGATCATGATATGGATGCATGACAATTTATTGGATGCATAGAAATAAACTAGTGGACATGATAACATAACATAATTAAATGGACCCATATGCAAAAATGGATTACATATGGAAAGCCCATGAATTTTTGGTTGAAACAATTGTTTTCCGACTAATCATCAGGTGAAAGTGGTTTAGTATGATGCATGGATGAGGAAAACAACAAAATAACAACAATAGAACCAATTAGAAATAAGGTTTACCAAGTTTGGGAAATTATTTATTAAGTTAGGAAATGTGGCTTATTAAGTGAGTTACACAAGAATTTATTGTTTTCACCCATTTTAATTGCTCAAAACAGATAACAAAATCTATATTTGGAAAGAACACAAAATTTTAGATGGAAAACATATTTCATTTGTTGAAATTGGAATTAAAATAAATTAGTTATTAATTTGACAATTTTAAATGCATTAATTAAGAAATAGTTGTTTTCAGCAATTTAAATTGTTCCAAACAGAAAACAAAGTTGATATTTGCAAAGTTTAGAGAATTTTGATTGGAAAGCATATTTTACTTTTCAAATTTGGAGTTAAAATGAAATAGTTATGATTTATGCAATTAAATCAATTTAAATTGAGCCGGAAGCCCAACAATTAATCATAGGTTTAATTTATTTAGCTAGCCATCAAATTAAATGTTGGTTAATATGATCAAACGAGAAATTGGGTGATCTAAGCAAAATTAAATGGAACGAGGCATCACTTAATCGATACCCCCAACACATTCCATAGAGGGTTATTTAGGTGACATGCACGATGCAACAAATGATCAATATAAAATATGCAAACATGAGCATGGATGGCAAATTAAGATTCCTTGCATTTTTCTGATCAAAATAGATATAAAGTTTGCATGATTTGGATTAGTAGAATAAAAGATATGAAATTTACAAGATTGACAAAAAGAGAAAAAAGAGGCAGAGGAAAACATGCTTATAGTGGGATTCGAACTTGGGCTGCTTGAAGGAGGGAACCAGGGTGCATCCACTAGGCTACAGAAGCTTTGTTGACAACAGACGAAACTGAACTAAGAAGACACGGCGCCTCAGAGGGGAATCGAACCAGGGATGTCCTGGGAGCAGGACTAGCGCGCGACCACTGGGCTGTCGCCTCGCTTGTGATACCAAACAGCGTTTTCGGCTTCTGAAGAGTAGTAGCGACGTGAACCTGACGAAGCTGAAAAAACTTCAGCGTTCCAGCGACCGACGGAGATCTGCGGAGGCAGACGGTGGGCAGCGGCGTGCGCTGGGCGTGCGACGGTGTGCTGTAGGTGTGTGTGTGCTGCAGGCATCGGATGTGTACGTGCACGAGTGGGTGCTGATGGCGTGTGTGTGCCTGGTGTACGTGACCACAGCGATCAACACCAGCTCGCAGACTTCGTCAGGTTCAGAAAAACGAGCGATCGGCGAACTCCTCATCGATGCCGCTGGTTCTCGTACATGTACTGGAGGTCAAGGGGTCGCAGCAGCCAGGTGGATTGCGTGGGTCGTGCGTGCACAGGAGCGGACGGGAGAGGGGAAAGAAGAAGAGTGGCGCTGCTCACCTTGGTTGGCCGACACGGAAGCAGTAGCAGGCGGTAGTGCTCGAGGGCGCCGTCGACGACGCGGGAGAGGGGGTTCCGAGGCCTCTCCGGCCCGGCGGAGGCGACGAGGAGGGAGGCCGGGCCGCGGTAGTTCCATTCCCCATCGAAGCTCGGCGATCGACGGCTCTGGGAGGCGACTGCGGAGAGGGTTCTGTCGTCGGAATTGGAGGTGCAGTTACAGGGGTTCAGATACAGAGGATAAACGGGGAGGGTGAGAGAAGAGCGACGGCGGCGCTAGGGGAGAGGACTAGGGTTAGAGAGGGGAGGTGGTAGGCTTGTTTTAAGGAGGGAGGTACCTAGTACGGCAGCTCATCCGAGAGGGGGCGGAAGGATCGGATGGTGGTGGTCGAGGTCGTACAGGTGACGTCTGCTGGAGGAGGAAGAAGCCAAAACGAAGGGGTATGGGCCAGAATAGATGGGCCTGGGGGGAGAAAAGAAAAAGGAGAGAGGGCTGGCCTGCCTCTCTCCTTGCTGTTTTAATTTTTTTTTCACCCTTTTTTTTTGTAATGTATGAAAGAGATGGAGAGGTGGATAGAAAGGTTTGGGGTTTCAATTTTATTAATAATTTTTATTAATTGGCAACAGCAAGGTTGGTAATGATTTTCAAAATTTGTAAAATTAGTTTGGTTTTTAAATGGTTAGTTGGACTTCAACTATTAGTTTGATTTGGGAAAAATTTTGGAAAGCAACAATTTTTATTTAATAAACTCAAGCAAGTATGCAAACATTAATGAATTTAATAGGTTGTAAGAATTTGATTTTTAAACCACCTTTTGATCATGCCCAACATGATTGAAAAGATTTGAAATTTAAGTTGAATTGGAAAGTTAACATTAGGGTTTTCAACAAGAGGGAAAAATTTTATTTAGCAGGCCATTCAAATAAATCAACTTCAAACTTGTTTTTGAAAAACCAAAGAGTGGTTTACTTGACAGGTGTGAAAGCTTAAAATTGGGTTTGAATTTTTCAGTGGTTCTGAAAACAGGATGCAAATGCATATGTGATGCAAGTGATTGCAATGCAAAAAGAAACAACCAATCTACTAAGGGGTAACACCCCAGGTGTTACAGACGACACCACTAACAAGGGATTGCGCCCTCGCAATCCACCTGCTAACCCGGGAGAGGAAAGAAGTTCGACTATCGATTCTTCATGCTTCCAGCTGATCTCCTCGACACCACTAACAAGGGCTTCTCGACACCACTAACAAGGGATTCTTGCTCGGAGTGACGACGATGTTCTTCCACCAGGAATCTTCCGATGATCGAACCTATTAGGTTAAAGGCTCAGAAAACGTCCACCCACGTAGGATCCTAACACTTTGAAAGATTGAGTACGAGAGTAGACTCCAAAACAAATAAGATGGGAGGGGAAATAGAATAGGGATAAGGAGAAAACAAGAATCCTATTGACATCTTTTCAAAATAGTTTAGCAGCAAATAGTTTTTGACACTCTAGAAACATCGACCGTTAGCGAGGTTAACCTACAGGCTTTGCGGACCCGTTGCTTCGATAACCATTCGTATCGAAACAATATCGGGAATCGGAACCAAGGCTCTGATACCATTTGTGACGCCCCGAGATCGGGCACTATGCAGATTTCAGCATTCCCGCCAAATCCGCATAATAACCGATTCCAGGTTGCCACTTATGATAACATTACAACAGTTCACGAATATTCCACAATAACAACAGAAAAGATATATACAAGATGACTCAAACGAGTCAGGGATACAACTGATACAATACAAAGATCCAAATAACAGCGGAAGAAACAATATAGCGTCCGGCTACGGACAAGATCCAAATTGGACTAAGAGTCCTGAAGATAACCGAGAGCGTCCAATCCCTGCCCAGGCCAAGCCGGAGGGATTCCCAAGCTAACGTCGTCAGACTTCAAACCTGTTGACTGCAATATTGAATATGCAGCCACGAAAGAGATTCGTGGGTCAGTACGGTTAAGTACTGGCAAGTGGATAAACCATACTCACAAGATACCGGTGTAGCCAGTCATCACAAGATACAAATACTTTGGGATCAACGGAAAGGAAGGGGGGTATTGCAAATAAGCGACAGCAGGCTGCACTAACCAACTACAGAGAGATACTACAACTTCCGGCTATCAGAAAGAAGACAAGATCGAGTATTGTAACCAACTGAAAGATAACTTCAAACAAACCCATCCTGGATCTCGCCCCTTATCCAAAGAAGCAATCCGAGGATAACTCACACAGTTGGATTAATGAATAATGGATCAGGTTGTTGTGTCAATAAGACTATTACTAGTCAAGTTATCATTAGTTAGGTGTAAGTTGTTCTGAGTACTTGTTAGCGAGTACTTTCACCAAGTCGTCACATAACCGCGGACAACACGGCTTCTCGAGAAGATTTATCCCTGCAGGGTGTGCTCCAGTACCCGTACACACTCAAGCCACCAACTAAAACTCAGGTTGGCTTGACACGACCCAAACCATCTCTACAACCCATCCTAGGAGCCACGGAGCTATAAGGTCCCAGCCACGCAGCCGAATACTCAGCGCAGGTGTGCAAAACTCCCGCAGGACACAACACCCCGGCACTACAGGCCTCGCCCTATATGCATCATCATCATAAGTAACCATGGGGGATCCACCCATTATGCAAGGAGCAAATGGAACACCCGAACTAAGTGTGGCTCTTCGGACAAGCTGCAGATCAGGTCTAAGTCGAGGGGGGTCCCATACTACCACCCGGATGCGGTGAGCACGCTCATCATGGATCAGTAGACAAGACCCTTTTCCTATTAGGGTCGACACTAGCAGGCCTCAAAACCACTTAGGGCCTCCTGCCGGTGCCTTATCAGCATATTATTAATAACAGGTTGATTGATTAACATCGAGCCCCCAGAACAATAAAAATAATCTAGTAACGGAAAGTAACGGGTAACAGACTCGAGCAAAACAACCTAAGCATGCTAGTAAGACACGGGCACAAGCAATGGTTATAGGTGTGGAGGTGAGGTAATATCAGGGTTAAGGATTCATGTGATAGGTTCGTAACAGAAACAACTACTACTAAGGCTAGCAGAAAAGAACAACGGAAAGAATCGGTAACAAGTGATGAAAGGCAGCCATATGGCAGCAGGTGAGTATACTTGCCTGAGATCCCGCAAGGTAGCAGAACTTGTCGTTGCTCACATCATCTCAACGTCCTATCCGGGAAGAAGCAATGAACCTCGAACAAACACCGGATGCAACAATTACTACTACGGCAAAAGATCCAGCATGATCATGATATGGATGCATGACAATTTATTGGATGCATAGAAATAAACTAGTGGACATGATAACATAACATAATTAAATGGACCCATATGCAAAAATGGATTACATATGGAAAGCCCATGAATTTTTGGTTGAAACAATTGTTTTCCGACTAATCATCAGGTGAAAGTGGTTTAGTATGATGCATGGATGAGGAAAACAACAAAATAACAACAATAGAACCAATTAGAAATAAGGTTTACCAAGTTTGGGAAATTATTTATTAAGTTAGGAAATGTGGCTTATTAAGTGAGTTACACAAGAATTTATTGTTTTCACCCATTTTAATTGCTCAAAAGAGATAACAAAATCTATATTTGGAAAGAACACAAAATTTTAGATGGAAAACATATTTCATTTGTTGAAATTGGAATTAAAATAAATTAGTTATTAATTTGACAATTTTAAATGCATTAATTAAGAAATAGTTGTTTTCAGCAATTTAAATTGTTCCAAACAGAAAACAAAGTTGATATTTGCAAAGTTTAGAGAATTTTGATTGGAAAGCATATTTTACTTTTCAAATTTGGAGTTAAAATGAAATAGTTATGATTTATGCAATTAAATCAATTTAAATTGAGCCGGAAGCCCAACAATTAATCATAGGTTTAATTTATTTAGCTAGCCATCAAATTAAATGTTGGTTAATATGATCAAACGAGAAATTGGGTGAGCTAAGCAAAATTAAATGGAACGAGGCATCACTTAATCGATACCCCCAACACATTCCATAGAGGGTTATTTAGGTGACATGCACGATGCAACAAATGATCAATATAAAATATGCAAACATGAGCATGGATGGCAAATTAAGATTCCTTGCATTTTTCTGATCAAAATAGATATAAAGTTTGCATGATTTGGATTAGTAGAATAAAAGATATGAAATTTACAAGATTGACAAAAAGAGAAAAAAGAGGCAGAGGAAAACATGCTTATAGTGGGATTCGAACTTGGGCTGCTTGAAGGAGGGAACCAGGGTGCATCCACTAGGCTACAGAAGCTTTGTTGACAACAGACGAAACTGAACTAAGAAGACACGGCGCCTCAGAGGGGAATCGAACCAGGGATGTCCTGGGAGCAGGACTAGCGCGCGACCACTGGGCTGTCGCCTCGCTTGTGATACCAAACAACGTTTTCGGCTTCTGAAGAGTAGTAGCGACGTGAACCTGACGAAGCTGAAAAAACTTTAGCGTTCCAGCGACCGACGGAGATCTGCGGAGGCAGACGGTGGGCAGCGGCGTGCGCTGGGCGTGCGACGGTGTGCTGTAGGTGTGTGTGTGCTGCAGGCATCGGATGTGTACGTGCACGAGTGGGTGCTGATGGCGTGTGTTTGCCTGGTGTACGTGACCACAGCGATCAACACCAGCTCGCCGACTTCGTCAGGTTCAGAAAAACGAGCGATCGGCGAACTCCTCATCGATGCCGCTGGTTCTCGTACATGTACTGGAGGTCAAGGGGTCGCAGCAGCCAGGTGGATTGCGTGGGTCGTGCGTGCACAGGAGCGGACGGGAGAGGGGAAAGAAGAAGAGTGGCGCTGCTCACCTTGGTTGGCCGACACGGAAGCAGTAGCAGGCGGTGGTGCTCGAGGGCGCCGTCGACGACGCGGGAGAGGGGGTTCCGAGGCCTCTCCGGCCCGGCGGAGGCGACGAGGAGGGAGGCCGGGCCGCGGCAGTTCCATTCCCCATCGAAGCTCGGCGATCGACGGCCCCGGGAGGCGACTGCGGAGAGGGTTCTATCGTCGGAATTGGAGGTGCAGTTACAGGGGTTCAGATACAGAGGATAAACGGGGAGGGTGAGAGAAGAGCGACGGCGGCGCTAGGGGAGAGGACTAGGGTTAGAGAGGGGAGGTGGTAGGCTTGTTTTAAGGAGGGAGGTACCTAGTACGGCAGCTCATCCGAGAGGGGGCGGAAGGATCGGATGGTGGTGGTCGAGGTCGTACAGGTGACGTCTGCTGGAGGAGGAAGAAGCCAAAACGAAGGGGTATGGGCCAGAATAGATGGGCCTGGGGGGAGAAAAGAAAAAGGAGAGAGGGCTGGCCTGCCTCTCTCCTTGCTGTTTTAATTTTTTTTTCACCCTTTTTTTTTGTAATGTATGAAAGAGATGGAGAGGTGGATAGAAAGGTTTGGGGTTTCAATTTTATTAATAATTTTTATTAATTGGCAACAGCAAGGTTGGTAATGATTTTCAAAATTTGTAAAATTAGTTTGGTTTTTAAATGGTTAGTTGGACTTCAACTATTAGTTTGATTTGGGAAAATTTTTGGAAAGCAACAATTTTTATTTAATAAACTCAAGCAAGTATGCAAACATTAATGAATTTAATAGGTTGTAAGAATTTGATTTTTAAACCACCTTTTGATCATGCCCAACATGATTGAAAAGATTTGAAATTTAAGTTGAATTGGAAAGTTAACATTAGGGTTTTCAACAAGAGGGAAAATTTTTATTTAGCAGGCCATTCAAATAAATCAACTTCAAACTTGTTTTTGAAAAACCAAAGAGTGGTTTACTTGACAGGTGTGAAAGCTTAAAATTGGGTTTGAATTTTTCAGTGGTTCTGAAAACAGGATGCAAATGCATATGTGATGCAAGTGATTGCAATGCAAAAAGAAACAACCAATCTACTAAGGGGTAACACCCCAGGTGTTACAGACGACACCACTAACAAGGGATTGCGCCCTCGCAATCCACCTGCTAACCCGGGAGAGGAAAGAAGTTCGACTATCGATTCTTCATGCTTCCAGCTGATCTCCTCGACACCACTAACAAGGGCTTCTCGACACCACTAACAAGGGATTCTTGCTCGGAGTGACGACGCTGTTCTTCCACCAGGAATCTTCCGATGATCGAACCTATTAGGTTAAAGGCTCAGAAAACATCCACCCACGTAGGATCCTAACACTTTGAAAGATTGAGTACGAGAGTAGACTCCAAAACAAATAAGATGGGAGGGGAAATAGAATAGGGATAAGGAGAAAACAAGAATCCTATTGACAGCTTTTCAAAATAGTTTAGCAGCAAATAGTTTTTGACACTCTAGAAACATCGACCGTTAGCGAGGTTAACCTACAGGCTTTGCGGACCCGTTGCTTCGATAACCATTCGTATCGAAACAATATCGGGAATCGGAACCAAGGCTCTGATACCATTTGTGACGCCCCGAGATCGGGCACTATGCAGATTTCAGCATTCCCGCCAAATCCGCATAATAACCGATTCCAGGTTGCCACTTATGATAACATTACAACAGTTCACGAATATTCCACAATAACAACAGAAAAGATATATACAAGATGACTCAAACGAGTCAGGGATACAACTGATACAATACAAAGATCCAAATAACAGCGGAAGAAACAACATAGCGTCCGGCTACGGACAAGATCCAAATTGGACTAAGAGTCCTGAAGATAACCGAGAGCGTCCAATCCCTGCCCAGGCCAAGCCGGAGGGATTCCCAAGCTAACGTCGTCAGACTTCAAACCTGTTGACTGCAATATTGAATATGCAGCCACGAAAGAGATTCGTGGGTCAGTACGGTTAAGTACTGGCAAGTGGATAAACCATACTCACAAGATACCGGCGTAGCCAGTCATCACAAGATACAAATACTTTGGGATCAACGGAAAGGAAGGGGGGGTATTGCAAATAAGCGACAGCAGGCTGCACTAACCAACTACAGAGAGATACTACAACTTCCGGCTATCAGAAAGAAGACAAGATCGAGTATTGTAACCAACTGAAAGATAACTTCAAACAAACCCATCCTGGATCTCGCCCCTTATCCAAAGAAGCAATCCGAGGATAACTCACACAGTTGGATTAATGAATAATGGATCAGGTTGTTGTGTCAATAAGACTATTACTAGTCAAGTTATCATTAGTTAGGTGTAAGTTGTTCTGAGTACTTGTTAGCCAGTACTTTCACCAAGTCGTCACATAACCGCGGACAACACGGCTTCTCGAGAAGATTTATCCCTGCAGGGTGTGCTCCAGTACCCGTACACACTCAAGCCACCAACTAAAACTCAGGTTGGCTTGACACGACCCAAACCATCTCTACAACCCATCCTAGGAGCCACGGAGCTATAAGGTCCCAGCCATGCAGCCGAATACTCAGCGCAGGTGTGCAAAACTCCCGCAGGACACAACACCCCGGCACTACAGGCCTCGCCCTATATGCATCATCATCATAAGTAACCATGGGGGATCCACCCATTATGCAAGGAGCAAATGGAACACCCGAACTAAGTGTGGCTCTTCGGACAAGCTGCAGATCAGGTCTAAGTCGAGGGGGGTCCCATACTACCACCCGGATGCGGTGAGCACGCTCATCATGGATCAGTAGACAAGACCCTTTTCCTATTAGGGTCGACACTAGCAGGCCTCAAAACCACTTAGGGCCTCCTGCCGGTGCCTTATCAGCATATTATTAATAACAGGTTGATTGATTAACATCGAGCCCCCAGAACAATAAAAATAATCTAGTAACGGAAAGTAACGGGTAACAGACTCGAGCAAAACAACCTAAGCATGCTAGTAAGACACGGGCACAAGCAATGGTTATAGGTGTGGAGGTGAGGTAATATCAGGGTTAAGGATTCATGTGATAGGTTCGTAACAGAAACAACTACTACTAAGGCTAGCAGAAAAGAACAACGGAAAGAATCGGTAACAAGTGATGAAAGGCAGCCATATGGCAGCAGGTGAGTATACTTGCCTGAGATCCCGCAAGGTAGCAGAACTTGTCGTTGCTCACATCATCTCAACGTCCTATCCGGGAAGAAGCAATGAACCTCGAACAAACACCGGATGCAACAATTACTACTACGGCAAAAGATCCAGCATGATCATGATATGGATGCATGACAATTTATTGGATGCATAGAAATAAACTAGTGGACATGATAACATAACATAATTAAATGGACCCATATGCAAAAATGGATTACATATGGAAAGCCCATGAATTTTTGGTTGAAACAATTGTTTTCCGACTAATCATCAGGTGAAAGTGGTTTAGTATGATGCATGGATGAGGAAAACAACAAAATAACAACAATAGAACCAATTAGAAATAAGGTTTACCAAGTTTGGGAAATTATTTATTAAGTTAGGAAATGTGGCTTATTAAGTGAGTTACACAAGAATTTATTGTTTTCACCCATTTTAATTGCTCAAAACAGATAACAAAATCTATATTTGGAAAGAACACAAAATTTTAGATGGAAAACATATTTCATTTGTTGAAATTGGAATTAAAATAAATTAGTTATTAATTTGACAATTTTAAATGCATTAATTAAGAAATAGTTGTTTTCAGCAATTTAAATTGTTCCAAACAGAAAACAAAGTTGATATTTGCAAAGTTTAGAGAATTTTGATTGGAAAGCATATTTTACTTTTCAAATTTGGAGTTAAAATGAAATAGTTATGATTTATGCAATTAAATCAATTTAAATTGAGCCGGAAGCCCAACAATTAATCATAGGTTTAATTTATTTAGCTAGCCATCAAATTAAATGTTGGTTAATATGATCAAACGAGAAATTGGGTGAGCTAAGCAAAATTAAATGGAACGAGGCATCACTTAATCGATACCCCCAACACATTCCATAGAGGGTTATTTAGGTGACATGCACGATGCAACAAATGATCAATATAAAATATGCAAACATGAGCATGGATGGCAAATTAAGATTCCTTGCATTTTTCTGATCAAAATAGATATAAAGTTTGCATGATTTGGATTAGTAGAATAAAAGATATGAAATTTACAAGATTGACAAAAAGAGAAAAAAGAGGCAGAGGAAAACATGCTTATAGTGGGATTCGAACTTGGGCTGCTTGAAGGAGGGAACCAGGGTGCATCCACTAGGCTACAGAAGCTTTGTTGACAACAGACGAAACTGAACTAAGAAGACACGGCGCCTCAGAGGGGAATCGAACCAGGGATGTCCTGGGAGCAGGACTAGCGCGCGACCACTGGGCTGTCGCCTCGCTTGTGATACCAAACAACGTTTTCGGCTTCTGAAGAGTAGTAACGACGTGAACCTGACGAAGCTGAAAAAACTTCAGCGTTCCAGCGACCGACGGAGATCTGCGGAGGCAGACGGTGGGCAGCGGCGTGCGCTGGGCGTGCGACGGTGTGCTGTAGGTGTGTGTGTGCTGCAGGCATCGGATGTGTACGTGCACGAGTGGGTGCTGATGGCGTGTGTGTGCCTGGTGTACGTGACCACAGCGATCAACACCAGCTCGCAGACTTCGTCAGGTTCAGAAAAACGAGCGATCGGCGAACTCCTCATCGATGCCGCTGGTTCTCGTACATGTACTGGAGGTCAAGGGGTCGCAGCAGCCAGGTGGATTGCGTGGGTCGTGCGTGCACAGGAGCGGACGGGAGAGGGGAAAGAAGAAGAGTGGCGCTGCTCACCTTGGTTGGCCGACACGGAAGCAGTAGCAGGCGGTGGTGCTCGAGGGCCCGTCGACGACGCGGGAGAGGGGGTTCCGAGGCCTCTCCGGCCCGGCGGAGGCGACGAGGAGGGAGGCCGGGCCGCGGCAGTTCCATTCCCCATCGAAGCTCGGCGATCGACGGCCCCGGGAGGCGACTGCGGAGAGGGTTCTGTCGTCGGAATTGGAGGTGCAGTTACAGGGGTTCAGATACAGAGGATAAACGGGGAGGGTGAGAGAAGAGCGACGGCGGCGCTAGGGGAGAGGACTAGGGTTAGAGAGGGGAGGTGGTAGGCTTGTTTTAAGGAGGGAGGTACCTAGTACGGCAGCTCATCCGAGAGGGGGCGGAAGGATCGGATGGTGGTGGTCGAGGTCGTACAGGTGACGTCTGCTGGAGGAGGAAGAAGCCAAAACGAAGGGGTATGGGCCAGAATAGATGGGCCTGGGGGGAGAAAAGAAAAAGGAGAGAGGGCTGGCCTGCCTCTCTCCTTGCTGTTTTAATTTTTTTTTCACCCTTTTTTTTGTAATGTATGAAAGAGATGGAGAGGTGGATAGAAAGGTTTGGGGTTTCAATTTTATTAATAATTTTTATTAATTGGCAACAGCAAGGTTGGTAATGATTTTCAAAATTTGTAAAATTAGTTTGGTTTTTAAATGGTTAGTTGGACTTCAACTATTAGTTTGATTTGGGAAAAAATTTGGAAAGCAACAATTTTTATTTAATAAACTCAAGCAAGTATGCAAACATTAATGAATTTAATAGGTTGTAAGAATTTGATTTTTAAACCACCTTTTGATCATGCCCAACATGATTGAAAAGATTTGAAATTTAAGTTGAATTGGAAAGTTAACATTAGGGTTTTCAACAAGAGGGAAAATTTTTATTTAGCAGGACATTCAAATAAATCAACTTCAAACTTGTTTTTGAAAAACCAAAGAGTGGTTTACTTGACAGGTGTGAAAGCTTAAAATTGGGTTTGAATTTTTCAGTGGTTCTGAAAACAGGATGCAAATGCATATGTGATGCAAGTGATTGCAATGCAAAAAGAAACAACCAATCTACTAAGGGGTAACACCCCAGGTGTTACATGTAGCAACATCTTTATCCTTCAAAGCATGTATTTCATCAATAAGATCATCACTCAGTTCAATATAAGCATCATCTAAATCATCACTAGGGTTCTCTCTAAACTCAGGTGAAAAAGCAGGAGTAACAGGAATTTTATCAGGAGTTTCAGTGTTTGCAATATTTTTAGCTTTAGCAATAGTAGCATCTAAGAAAGGACCGAGAGAACCATTCTCATCAAGCACAGTAGAAGCATCATCAAAAGTATCAGAAGCATTTTCAGATTCAGTAGAAGTAGCATGTGTGGCATGTGGTGGTGTAAGCAGCTTGCTCATAACAGATGGTGAATCAAGAGCAACAGAGGTGTTCAGAGTTGTACCTCTTCTTGTAGTGGATGGTAATATAGGAACTCTTCCATCACGAGATTTACCCATGATGAATGATAGTAGTAGATAATAATTCTCTCCGGTGAGCTCGCAAATAAAGCTATGCTCCCCGGCAACGGCGCCATAAAATAGTCTTGATGACCCACAAGTATAGGGGATCGCAACAGTCTTCGAGGGAAGTAAAACCCAAATTTATTGATTCTACACAAGGGAAGCCAAAGAATATTTGTGAGCCTTAACAAGTGAGTTGTCAATTCACCTGCACCTAAAAGTACTTTTGTTCCCAATGGTTTATCAGTAGTAACAGTTTTATAGTAGCAGCAACAGTGAAATATTAATAACAGTAGAATGAAAACAACAACAACAGTAGTGTTTGAACTAAACAACGGATTAAATACTGTAGGCATAGGTATGGATGAACGGGCGTTGCATGGATAAGAAAGTTCTAATAATGATCATGTCAGGGGCATTGCAGATAAATATGATAAAGCATCCAAGCACTAAGTAACCATAGGCATGTGTTCCGTAAATAGTCGTACGTGCTCGCAATGATAACTTGCACAACATCTTTTGTCCTACCAGCCCGTTTTCAGCGGGGCCTCAAGGGAACTACTGGTAATTAAGGTGTTCCTTTTAATAGAACACCGGAGCAAAGCATTAACACTCCGTGAACACATGTGATCCTCACATCGCAGCCACCCCTCCGGTTGTCCCAATTTCTGTCACTTCGGGGCCTCGGGTTCCGGACAACAATGTGTGTAAACAACTTGCAGGTATGATCAAGGAACAATAATTATCATCGTGATTCAATAACATGTTCAGATCTGAGATCATGGCACTCGGGCCCAAAGTGGAAAGCATTCAGCATAACAAGTTGCAACAATGTCAATAGCACTAATAAAGAACACTAGGCACTATGCCCTAACAATCACGACATTATTACATGAACAATCTCATTCAATCCCTACCACCCCCTTCAGCCTAAAGCGGGGAATTACTCACACATGGATGGGGGAAACATGGATGGTCGATGGAGAGACGTTGGTGATGACGATGGAGATGATCTCCTCCACTTCCCCGTCCCGGAAGGGTGCCAGAAGAGGAACTTCCGATCCCCGAATCGAGGTTCGGGACGGTAGCAACGCTCTGTTGTGTTTCTGTGGAATATGACGTACCCCCTCGGGTTTTAGGGTTGGAGGCTACTTGTAGTCGAAAGGGTAGTCTGAGGAGGGTCCTGGGGGGCCCACACCCTATGCTAGCGCGGCCAGGGGGGACCCGCGCCAGGGAGGGTGAGGCCATCCTATGGCCCCTCTCCTGGCCCTCTTCTGGCTCCCGGGGTCTTCCTGGGTGAAAACATCAACGGGCTCTTTTCTGGGCATTTTTCCGAAAGTTGATTTTCTGCATAAAAACGAGACACCAAAGTAATTCTGCTGAAAAAACGTTAGTCCGTGTTAGTTGTATCCAAAAAACACAAGTTTAGAGGAAAACAATAAGAAAAGTGTTCGGAAAAGGAGATACGTTTTCGACGTATCAGTGTCCCCAACACACCCAATATACTTGTCAGGTATATAGTTGCACTAGTTCGGCAAAGAGATAGTGAAATGCGAGTAATATGGATGGTTATAAGTAATAATAGCAATCTGAAATAAATATGGCAGCAAGCAAACATGTAGCAGAACATGCGAAAAACGGTGTTTCAATGCTTGGAAACAAGGCCTAGGGATCCTACTTTCACTAGTGGACACTCTCAACAATGATCACATAATTGAATAACTAAATAACTTCTCTTTACTATGCTACTCTTAACCCTCTCCGGTTGGATAACAAACACTAATCATTGTGTAGGGCTGCAAAAAGCATTCCTTAAAGTAGGCATTCCCATGTCTAGTTAACCCCACGTTGTCACTATGAGCGCCCCAGAAGGTACTAGACAAACACCACACTTCATAGAGGAGACACACACGATGTGCACACTGTCACCTTCACACCGCAGGACAAGGTGACTCCAAAGTTCATATTAATAAAGCACTTGAGTAGCAAAAGATGAAGAGTAACATCTACGAATTCAAATAGATTACAAAGCTCATGATCACATATAGATCACACCATGGAAGAGAGAGATGAACCACATAGATACCGGTAGAGCCCTCAGCCTCGGGTGAGAACTACTCCCTCCTCATCATAGGAGACAGCTGCGGCGATGGAGATGGCGGTGGAGTCTGAAAGTGCACTATGGTCAACTAGAGGGGGGGTGAATAGGTTGACTACCAATTTTTCTTTTCTTTTCCTTTTAGTGAGGCTAAGCGAGATAAGATAATGTTCTCTAGATGTGCATCTAGGTGAGCAACCTATGTGAACAAGATAATATGCGCAACGGAAGTAAAGCGTAAGGTAGTAAAGAAAACAACAAGTGTAAACAAGGAGACAAGGATATGATTCACGTAGTTCCTTCTCAAAGAGAAGTACGTCTACATTGGAGAGGTGGGGTGTCGCACCCGGATTTCTAGAGGATACTCGCAGTTCCATTGAACAGTAGTGGATTGGATTACGGGGCTTACCGGCACCCGCATCTCTTACGAGTAGGCCAACACACGTATGTGTGACAACCAACCCCTATCTGTTCATCGTCTACGTAAACCATCCCATAGAAATCAGGATACTACCATTGACGTACTTCATACCATACACACATGGTACGTCAACAGCGTTTAATAAAATGATAACACAACATATCTCTAAGACACAAAAGATGGAAATAAGTTGCAAATGGCTCTCACTAGAGCAGAGAATAGCAAATACAATCATCCAGAGGACACATGTCCCAACAATTCATCATTACATCACAGCGGAAGCATCCAAAATGTCTGAGTACAGACAAGATCCAAATAGGCTTAAGAAGCCGGAAACGAAAAGACGGAGCCCATCCACGACGTCTCGGATCCTGCCCGGGTCCGCTATCTACTCGTCAGCAGCCTCGTCGTACTCCACGTAGCAGCCACCATGGGGATCCTCGGAATCGTAGTCTGCGGAAACCACAGCCCCAAAGGGGTCAGTACATCAACGTACTGGCAAGCAAGACTCACAGTTCACCAAAGTGTAACCCGTCAACACCAAGCACAGATGCTTTGGGTTCAACGGAAGAAAGGGGATATAAAAGATGCGGCAACTGGCTGCTCTAACCAACTACAGAGTTACTACCACTTCCGGCTAACAGAAAGAAGATAAGATAGCGTATCGTAACCAACTACAACTAACTTCAAACAAACCCATCCTGGATCTCGCCCCTTATCCAAAGAAGCAATCCAAGGATAACTCACACAGTTGGATTAATGATGGTTCAGGTTATTGTGTCGATAAACCTATTACTAGTCAAGTTATCATTAGTTAGGTGTAAGTTGTCTGAGTACTTGTTAGCCAGTACTTTCACCAAGTCGTCACATAACCGCGGACAACACGGCTTCTCGAGAAGATTCATCCCTGCAGGGTGTGCTCCAGTACCCGTACACACTCAAGCCACCAACTAAAACTCAGGTTGGCTTGACACGACTCGAACCATCTCTACAGTCTGTCCTAGGAGCCACAGAGCTATAAGGTCCCAGCCACGCAGCCGAATACTCAGCGCAAGTGTGCAAAACTCCCGCAGGACGCAACACCCCGGCAATACCGGCCTCGCCCTATATGTGTGCGTCATCATCATCATCAGTAACCATGGGAGCGACCCATTCATGCGTATGAGCCAAATGGAACACCCGAACTAAGTGTGGCTCTTCGGACAAACTGCGGATCAGATCAAAGTCGAGGGGGGTTCCATACCACCACCCGGATGCGGTGAGCACGCTCATCATGGATCAGTAGACAAGACCCTTTTCCTAATTAGGGTCGACACTAGCAGGCCTCAAAACCACGCCGGGCCTCCTGCCGGTGCCTTATCATCAAATTATTATTACCCAAGCATTAACAGGTTAATTGTTTAACATCGAGCCCCAGAACATAATAAAATATGATAACAGAAGGTAACTGACAGCAGACTCGAGCAAAACAACCCTAAGCATGCTAGTAAGACACGGGCTCAAACAACGGGGTTATAGGAGTGGAGGTGAGGCAATATCAGGGTTAAGGGATTCATATGATAGGTTCGGAGAACAAGCAACGATACATATGGCTAGCAGAAATAGACAACGGAAAGTATCGGTATCCAATGTTGAAAGGAACACGATGGTTCATGTGAGTGAATACTTGCCTGCAAACTCAGTAGCCTGGTACTGAGCTAAAAATCCTCAGAAGGGGTGTCGTAAAGCTCGTCTGTCTCAACGTCGTCGTCTATTCGAGAAGAAGCAAACAAACAACGCAAAGAGACAAACAATCAATAACATGGCATAATGCACAATCATGGGATGATGCATGACCATTTAATTGAGGCATCAAAATAAACTAGTTGACATGGTAACAACATGATTAAATGGACCCACATGCAATCTGAGTTGCATATGAAAAGCCCATCAATTAAGGTTGGAATAATTGTTTTACAACTAATCATCAGGTGAAAGTGGATTAGTATGATGCATGGATGAGGAAAACAGAAAAATAACAACAATAGAATCAATTGGAAATAAGGTTTACCAATTTTGGAAATTTATTTATTAAGTTATGGAATTTTGGTTCCTTAAAGGTGTTACACAAGAATTTGTTGTTTTCATCAATTTTAATTGTTCAAAACAAATAACAAAATTCATATTTGGAAAATACACAAAATTTTAGGTGGAATACATGTTTCAACTATTGAAAAAGGAAATAGAATGAATTTCTTATGAATTAAACAAGTTAAACAAGATTTAAATGAATTTAATTCAATTATTAATATTGATTGAATTTTATTTGTTCAAAACATTAAACAAAATTCATATTTGAAAATATTATGTTTTTCTAGTTTGAAAACATATTTTATAAGGTCAAAAATAATTTAATTTGAGCAAGTTATAAATTTAGCAAATTTAAATGATTTAAACAAGGTTTAAATTATTTAAGCAATTTTAATTATTCAAAACATGTAACAAAAATTATATTTGGATAGATGGTTTAATTTGACATGGAAAACATATCTTATTTGTGACATTTGGATTAATATTGAAATAGTTATGGAATTAAGCAAATGTGAAAGGAATAGTTTGAATTTAAAATTTGAAAACATTTGCAATGCTCAAAACAGAAAACAATTGACTTAAATAGGTAGAGTATTAAATTTGGTATGGAAAATATATTAAAAATGTTAAATTTGGATTTGTAATTAATTAGTTAGGCATTTTTAAAGTTTGGTTGTTAATCTGCCATTTTATTCCACAGCTAGGGACTTAGAACAAAACTGCAGGGACCTAGAAGAAAATAGACAAGGACCTGTGCGAAAAATATGGTGCTGTGTTGGATCTGAAAATAAAACAGAAAAATGTGTTGCTAACGCGCGCGGGGGGGGGGGGGGGAGTCGAACCCGCGACCCCGCGGTTGCGTGCACTGCGCGCTGGCCACTGCGGCTCTGCTCGAGTTCGTGACAGTACAGGGGAACTCGGGTGGATATGCTTCTGTTAGGGCGCGCAATCTGAACTTAACTGAATTTTTCTGTGGGTGCAGGTTCAGGTGCGGTCGCTGCCAGCGACAGAGGGCAGTTGCCCGCCGGCGGCCGTGGCTCACGGGAGCGGTCCGTGCGAGCGGTGCTGCGTGCGCTCGTTGTGCATGGTCGTGCGGTGCGGATGCACGCGTGCGTGCTCGGTGTGCGAGGCAGAGAGGGGAAGGAGGCGAGGGCAAGGAGGGCGAGCTCACCTCGCTGACAGAGATGGAGGGAGGGGGCGACGGTGGCGGAACCGGAGATGGCGGCGGCGACTCGGAGGGCCTCCGGGGAAACGGAGGGGACGTAGCGGGAGAGGGGAACGGGGCGGTTCCGTTCCCGGACCTAGCACGGCCGGAGGAGCACCGTGCGGCGGCGATCGCCGGCGAGGGGGTGGCTGCGATGAAGGTTTCGGTGGAGGTTCAGATAACAGCGAAGAGGGCGAGCAGGGTGAGAGAAAGAGAGGAAGGAGAGAGGCGCTCGAGGGAGAAGGAGGAAGGTGAGGGATTAGGGCTCAGAGGGGCTCGAGCTAGGTTAAGAGGAGGAGGTGGGCGAGCTCGGGACCGTCCACTGCCTGTACCTGTCGACGTGGGCAGTTCCATCTGCCTGCCGTACAGGAGGTAGGAGATGAGCTGAGGGGGTACCAGGCCTTTCGGCAGCTGGGCTGGCCCAAGTGGGCTGGATGTCCCTTTCCCCGTCTCCTTTCTCTTTTATTTTTCTCTGTTTTATTTTTTTTTTGCTACAAAGGAAAATTAGGGAGAAAAGGAGAGGTTTTTGGTTAGGAAATTTTTTAGGGAAATTTGTAGAGTTTTGTTTTTGGTCATAACACCATAAAACAAACTTTGTTTTCCAAAATATATTTAATTTAGTTGATGTTTGGTAATTAAATGAATTGAGCAATGTTGGTATAAAAGAATAAATGAAACTTAAGCCAAAATAAAGTTTTTGATTCCAACTTTTGTGGAACAAATTATTTGTTTGTTTTGTAGTTTTTATTTGACACATTGTAACATAACAAGTATGAACAACAATTGAATTTTTGTTTGGAATTCAAATAGAAATCAGATGGAAACAATTGAAATCAAATGCAAAACAAATGCAACAAAAAGCAATGACTATGATGACATGATGCAAAGCAATAACAAAACAAGAAACAAACATCTAGGGGGAGATTTTCATACTTGGGATGTTACAAAACGCCCCCCCTGAAGGAATCGCGCCCCGAGATTCCTACTGAGAAAGGAAAAGGTCCGGATACTTCTTGCGAAGATCCTCTTCGGTCTCCCACGTTGCCTCTTTATCGGAATGATGCGACCATTGCACTTTCAAGAACTTGGTGCTCTTGTTGCGAGTCTTACGCTCGGTCTCATCGAGAATACGAACAGGGTGCTCCTCATACGATAGATCATCTTGCAGTTCAATGGAATCATGATCAACTGCACGATCTGGATCTTTGAAACACCTCTTGAGCTGTGACACGTGAAACACATCGTGCACCTTGGATAGTTTTTCTGGAAGTTCAAGACGATAGGCATTTTCCGCACGCCTTGAGAGAATGTTGAACGGACCAATGTATCTTGGTGCCAGCTTTACTTTGACACCAAAACGATGAGTGCCTCTGAGGGGAGTTACACGGAGATATGCTTTGTCACCAGGTGCATAGATCATATCCCTGTGCTTGCTGTCATAGTAGCTTTTCTGACGAGACTGAGCAATCTTGAGGTTGTCACGAATGATGCGAACTTTCTCTTCGGCTTCCTTAAAAATGTCAGGGCCTAAGAGTGAACGTTCACCAGCTCCAGACCAATTGATTGGACTCCTGCATCTGCGGCCATAGAGAGCTTCAAATGGTGCCATGCCTAGGCTTGCCTGGAAGCTGTTGTTGTAGGAGAATTCAACATATGGAAGGCATTCCTCCCATTTCATGCCAAAGGAGAGACCACATGATCTGAGCATATCCTCGAGAATCTGATTGACTCTTTCGACTTGCCCTTGAGACTGAGGGTGATAAGCTATGCTGAACAGAAGTTTGGTGCCCAATGGTTCTTGAAAACTCTTCCAGAAATGGGAAGTGAATATGCTTCCACGGTCTGAGCTTATTTACAAAGGAACACCATGAAGAGGAACGATCTTTGTTGTGTAGAGTTCTGCTAACTGGCTAGCTGAGATTGTTTCTTTGACAGCAAAGAAGTGAGCTACCTTAGTGAGACGATCAATAACAACGAAGATTGCATCGTTGCCCTTCTTGGACTTTGGAAACCCAGTGACGAAGTCCATTTCAATCATGTCCCACTTCCACTCAGGGATTTTCAGAGGTTGGAGAAGACCGGCTGTTTTCTGATGAACTGCCTTGACACGTTGACAAACGTCGCATTGAGAAACGTATTGAGCAATTTCACGTTTCATGCCAGACCACCAATACAGTGTCTTGAGATCCTGGTACATCTTTGTACTTCCAGGGTGTATGGAGAGAGGAGTTTCATGAGCCTCCTTGAGAATGACATCTTTGAGACTCTGAATTTGAGGAACTGCAATGCGTCCTTCGAAGAACACAGTTCCCTTGTCATCAATTGAGAAGCACTCATACTTCACATTGCCTGCTTTGATGTTATTTGCGATCTTCTTGATCTCAGCATCACGAAGTTGTTCAGAACGAATCTTGGCCTCGAGAGTTGGACTGGCTGTCAAGTTTGCAAGATAACCTTGAGGAACAAGACCAAGGTTCAGCTTCTGGAATTCTTCATGAAGAGGAGGTTGGCTTTCCATGATCATGAGATTATTGCAATACGACTTGCGACTGAGAGCATCGGCCATAACATTAGCCTTGCCTGGAGTGTAAGAAATGGTAAGATCAAAGTCTTTGATCTTTTCAATCCATCTCCTTTGCCTGAGGTTTAGATCTGGCTGAGTGAAGATGTATTTCAAACTCTTATGATCGGAAAAGATTTCAGTGCGATTACCCAACAAATATTGCCTCCATTTCTTGAGGGCAAACACAACTGCTGCAAGTTCAAGGTCATGTGTGGGATAATTTTGCTCATGTGCATTCAACTGACGTGAAGCATAAGCCACAACTTGACGTTCTTGCATAAGAACTGCACCTAGACCTTGGAGAGAAGCATCACAGAATATCTGGAAAGGTTTGGTAGTATCTGGGCCAACCAGAACTGGTGTAGAAGTGAGTTTAGTCTTCAGGAGATTGAAACTTTCATCACATTGTGGAGACCAAACGAACTTCTTGTCCTTCTTTGTGAGTTCAGTGAGAGGTTTGGCAATCTTGGAGAAGTTTTGGACGAAACGACGGCAATAGCTAGCCAAGCCAAGAAAACTTCTGACTTGCTTCACCGTCTTAGGAGGTTTCCAATCAACAATTGCCTTAACCTTTTCTGGATCAATGGCTATGCCCTTGGCAGAGATGACATGACCAAGGTAAGCAACTTCTGGAATCCAGAACTCACATTTCGAGAACTTGGCATATAAACGATGCTCGCGAAGTTTCATGAGAGTGAGACGAAGATGTTCTCCATGCTCTTCCTCGGATTTGGAGTAGACCAGAATGTCATCAAGATATACCACAACGAACTTGTCGAGGTATTCATGGAAGACAGAATTCATAAGTCGAGAGAAGGTCGCCGGTGCATTGGTGAGACCAAAGGACATGACGGTGTATTCATATAGACCGTAGCGAGTGGTGAAAGCTGTCTTCGGAATATCTTCCTTTCTGATCTTTATTTGATGGTAACCCATTCTCAAGTCCAACTTGGAGAATATTGAGGCTCCAGCAAGTTGATCAAAAAGATCATCGATACGAGGAATTGGATACTTGTTTTTGATGGTTTTCTCGTTAAGAGGACGATAGTCAACAACGAGTCTCTTTGTTTGATCTTTCTTTGCAACGAACAGAGTTGGGCAACCCCAAGCCGAGGAACTAGGTTGAATGTAACCTTTCTCCATGTACATATCGATTTGCTCCTTCAACAACTTCAGTGTCGGATATATACTGAATAGGGGTATAGAAGATGGTAGACAAAGAGCCGGACTACCAGGGTGGCCTACATGGTAATGGGCTTAGGTCCATTGGGCGGCCCAGTAGTCCGACGCGCAGAAGCCGGATTCTAGAAGAACCCGGATCACGGCCCGCGTGGTCTGGCTTGGAGGAGAAGACGGATTCCTTGCTTTCCAAGTTACAAGTTAAACGTAGTCTTCTAGGTTTCTTATTCTGTAAGCCCTAATCCGGCTATTATATAAAGCCGGACGGGAGATAGATTAAAACAAGTTCAAACTCTACGCAACTCGCCGAGAAGCTCATCCTCGCCGAGAAGCTAGATCTACACCCTCACATTGTAACCCTGATAAACGGGCTTTAGTCCCAATTAGTGAGAAGTGCAGGAGTAGGTACGCCGTACTGTCGCGACGTACCGAACCTGGGTAAAATCCCGTGTTCTGTATTACTACGCTATCCCGTTACCCCAGGTCTCTACCGTAGTCTCATGGCACCCCCGTCTATGAAAACTACTACGATGTCTCGACAGTTGGCGCCCACCGTGGGGCAAACGACGTCAGGCGTGAAATTCCGATCTGGGATACTTGGCGGAATTGGAAGATCGATCACTGTCGGAAGCTTGGAGTTCGACGACGACGTCGGCCGCTTCCTCGACAACGGATCCTATATACCGGCGCAAAACCACCTGGTAAGTGCCTGCGTGTTACCGATCGGATCTGCTAACATCTTTATCGGACTAACTGCAGAGGCAATGGGGTTTTGCGGTGGAAGCAAATTTATCCCACCCGCCCTATACCCAGTCGAAGACGACTATGATGCCGGATTCTGCTCAGATCGCCGACAAAAAAGTGATACACACTTTATCGGCATGGTGCAATCCGAAATCGCTGAAAACACGGATGACGGAAATCCCGTGCAAGAGGCAGATAACAACCTACCCGTCATAGAGACGGAAGAAGAAACACCCGTCACAGAGGCGGAAGATCCGACATCCGTCAACAAGACGATGAACTCGGAAGCAGAGTCCGTGCTTGCCGTCATTGAGGCGAGGTTGGAGTCGGAAACCGGATCGGATAACTTCGACTCCGAAGACGAAGACGAGGATGCCTTCGTAAGAAAGGTTAAGTCCTTTCAAGAGGGATTCCATGAAGTGCTAATGGCAAAACCAGCTGATACAACGGGCGCCGGCAGCCAGGAAAGCCCTAAAACCCCTCCGCGGTGGAAGAGAGAGAAGACGGAGAAACTTCTCCGATATTCCCCAATGTTAAGGAGATGACAGAAGATGAACCAGTCAAAAAACCTCCCTCTTCCAAGAAAAAGCACCGTGCTTCTAAAAAACTCCAATACAAAATCCGGAAGAAAAAATCAGCCGATCTCGCTGATGAAAACCTGGAAGTTGGAGATGTTAGCGGCACAAAGCCAGCGGAAAAGAAATCTAAGGAAATCACTGCTCCGCCAATGACGGAACAGGAAGAGCAAGAGCTATTACAAACACCACTGGGACCAGATGAACCCCCTGAGATGCTGGAAGCCAGGAGACAAGCTTTCCAACGGCAACAGCAACATCTGCTTAGATCTCGGCAACATCTCCAACAAACCCATAATGACATCAAAGTCATGAAGGAAGAAATAGAGGAGTACGAGAGAAAGCATAGATCCGCGTTAAAACCTACTAGGTTACCCGGAATCGCAAAACCGGAAGAACTGCCGCCAAAAGAAAGGTTCTATAACCCATCTTGGCAAAAGCAGTTAAACGGCAAAGATGCCAAGGGCGAACCAATATACAAAACCGCAGCGGAAAACGCGGAAGCAGCGTTCGCCATCCTAAACAACGACCTGTACTCCAACGGGGAAAAACTCCAAGGGGTGTATGCTTTCCTAGGAAAAGCATTACAGCAGCAACAGCGAGGCCAAGAACGATCAGGGAGGCTGCACGATAATTCCGCCCTCTGCAAAACAGCTACTTGCGCCGCTGGAGCACCTGGACCGGAAGAACCCGGAGACTCGGATAAAAAAGAGGATCCGAGAAAAGACAGGAAAAACCCAGATAACCGGGACGCAGCGTCTAGAACCGGACCTCATCTCCCGAAAGATGGATATAAACCACATGATCGGGAAGACAAACACCGGAATGACGGCAAAATAATGCCACCTCCGAGAAACCCAGCTGAAAAAGCTGGAAGATATGATATACCTCACAGACGTGAAAGATCTCGGACACCTCCTAAGGATAAGGAAAGGCACAGAAGCAGAACTCCGCCTAACCCAAAAGGACGTGAACACGGAAGAGATAGAGATAACCTCGGAAAAGCGCGTCCGCGCAACAATGGAAAAGAAAGGAGCAGATCCCCTTCTGTCCATTCAGCCGGGAGATATTCTGCACACATTGATAGAGCAGAAAAGGATGATCTATACTTTGGTCCTAAGTGTTTTACTGACAGGATCCGAAGGATAACCCTGCATTCTGGCTTCGCCAAAGTTGGTCCAACCTACCAAAAATATACCGGCAGCACAAACCCGGATACCTGGCTCTCAGATTATTATACAGCCGTCCAAATCAACAATGGGACAGACCTGGAAGCTGTCAAGTTTCTTCCCCTAATGTTGCTAGACGGAGCCAGAGATTGGATCAATGGTTTACCATCAAGAACTGTCGACAGCTGGGATGATATGGCTAGAGTATTCACTCAGCATTTTCGGGGAACATACAAACGCCCAAATAGCATCAACCAGCTGAACAGTTGCACCCAATTTGAGGACGAACCATACGTGGATTTCATCTCCAGATGGACTGCAATGAAGAATAGTTGTTCTGGAGTAACTGACGTACAAGCAATGCATGCTTTCGTCAATGGCCTAAAACCCGGACTCGTACCGTTCATGGTTGGTTCTAAACAGCACAAAGATCTCGGATCTATGCTTACAACCGCTAATGAGCACGCTGCAGCCGAAGATGATATCAGAGCAAGAGGAGGCAATATTGAGTCACTAATACTCGCCAAGAAAACCCCTCGTTCTGACAAAAAAGGAACTCCAGAGTCAACGACAAAGCCCAAGGAGGTCAACATAGCCTTTGGAGGAGATAAGGGAAATAAGTGGAAAGGTCGCAGCCCAGATCCAATCAATTACACTCCCGAAGAATGGGAGAGAATTAAGTCGGAACCCTGCGTCCACCACTCGCAATTTGGGAAACCAACCCACACAAACGCGCAATGCCGGCTAAACAAGCATATGAAAGGCAATGCAGGATCCGGAAATAAAGGGAAGGGTTCCAAAAGGAAGCCTGCCAAACAAAAGCCAGAAGCTGACAAAGAAGACAGTGAATCGGACACTGATGACAAAATCCAGGAACAACAGCGAAAGGGCGAACCCAAATTTCCGAGAGTTGACGGAGAAGCAATGTTAACTTTCTTAGCAACCCCGTCAGCAAAGGTGGCCAAAAGAACACTTCGAGAAATAAACGCGGTTGTTCCGGCAACCCCGAAATTCTTGAAGTACTCCAACACACCGATAATCTGGGATCAGTCTGATCATCCCGGAAATATCCCTGAACCTGGCACACAAGCTCTTGTTGTCAGCCCTATTGTTCAAAACACTAGGCTAAGAAGAGTGCTGATGGACGGAGGATCCAGCATTAATATAATGTACCTGGATACACTGAAGCACTTGAAGATCTCCGAGTCCCAGCTCAATTACAGCAATATACGCTTCCACGGCATCGTTCCTGGCAGGCAAGCACGATCCCTAGGAGAAATTTCCCTAGATGTCACCTTCGGAGATAAAGATCACTTCCGGCAGGAAAAAGCATCCTTCGAAGTAGTGCCGTTCGAAAGTGTGTATCACGCAATACTCGGACGTCCGGCTTTCGCCAAATTCATGGCAAGATCCTGTTATATCTACAACAAGCTGAAAATGCCAGGACCCAAAGGAGGAGTAATCACCATAGCTGGTGATTTCAAGCTGGCAAACGAGTTGGAGAAAGAAAACGCCCTTTGCGCTCAGAGAGTTATAGCAAAGGAGGAACTGAAGGAATTAGCCAAGGAGGTATCGCCGAAAGAAATGCCGGCAGGAAAAGAAACTCGGAAGCCAACAGATAGCTTCAAGGCGTCCGAGAATACAAGACAGGTAATCCTAGACCCCAAAGATCCGACAAAATTTGTCATCGTAGGGACTGGGATGACCGACAAATAGGAAGGCGAGCTCATCAAGTTCCTCCGTGAGAACTGGGATATTTTTGCCTGGTGTCCAGCTGACATGCCAGGTGTACCCAGGGAACTTGCTGAGCACCAACTCAAGGTTATTCCTGGATCAAAACCCGTCAAACAAGGTCTCCGTCGATTTGACGGAAGAAGACGGAAGGCTATTGGCAAGGAAATTATCCGGCTTTTAGCAGCGGATTTCATCAAGGAAGTAATCCATACTGATTGGTCCGCAAATCCGGTATTAGTGCCGAAGAAAGACACCACTGCTCTTAGAATGTGTATAGATTACACATGATTGAACAAGTTGTGTCCGAAAGATAGGTTCGCATTACCGCGAATCGATCAAATAATAGATGCCACTGCAGGCTCCGAGATTTTATGCTTTTTGGATGCATACTCCGGGTACCACCAAATACGCATGAAAAAGGAAGATCAAATCAAGACTTCTTTTATAACCCCGTATGGGACGTACTATTACGTAACCATGCCTTTTGGCCTGAAGAACGCAGGGGCAACCTACCAGCGTTGCATGCAACGCTGTTTGCATAGTCAGATTGGCAGAAACGTTCATGTTTATGTGGACGATATCGCCGTCGTAACCAAGGAAAAAGATACACTCCTTGAGGATTTGCGAGAAACTTTCGAAAACTTACGCACTTACAAGATGAAGTTGAATCCATCTAAGTGCGTATTCGGGGTTCCCTCAGGAAAACTTCTGGGTTTCATTGTTTCCCACAGAGGAATAGAAGTTAACCCGGAAAAGATCAAGGCAATCTTGAACATCTCAAAACCTACATGTGTAAAAGATGTCCAAAGATTGACGGGTTCCGCTGCAGCCGTCAGCAGATTTATCAGTCGGCTGGGGGCTAAAACCTTACCACTCTACAAGCTGCTGAAAAAATTCGACAAAGTCAAGTGGATTGCGGAAGCCTGGGAACGTCTAGAAAGTTATGTACCTTTCCGTACTTAGTTCAATTCTATGTAAACATCTTTTGAGATCATGAAATAAAGTTGTCGGAATACTGTAATCCATATTCTTTATAAGTGCAAGGTGTTTCCGCCTCATCTATTTCCCAATGATCTCACAAATTTCTCAATGTTAACCCGAATTGTGCTTGCGTACTCGGCGTTACAAAACTGAATGATTTTTCAGCCTGTTAACGGCTAAGGGAAACTTGAATTGCCTGCGTGCCCAAGTTTCACTTAAAACTTTCCTTGATTTCTCTAAGTCTTATCTGATTGTGTGTGTGTTGGGTTACTGGAACTAGTTAGTAAAAATGCCTTTAGCATGGTCCATGATTCCGAGTTTCAAAACTGCTTGGTTCGTCCCCAGTTACTCGGCATGAAGATTCATATTGCTATTTGAGCCATTTCAAACACTAAGGACAGTTAAAGCATATACACCAGAGAACTTAGAAGATAAAGGAATGATAAAATCCAAAAAACTTGCAAAGAATTTCATAATTTAAACTGCAAAAGACGGAAGTTTCATTCATACAAAAAGAAGCATTACATTTTGGATTACATTGAAAGAATAGTAATGCTCCTATTGTCTAGTTTTGCTATCCAGGTTCAAGATAACCCTTCAGGCATCTGACTCCTCCTCGCTGCTCTCGTCTTCGGGGATCGGAGGGATCTCCTCTTCTGGATAGTTGACGGAGATATTCACCATGGAGGCAATCTGGGTGGCGTGGCCTTTGACTTCACCAAAGATGGTGTTTCGCTGCATATCCGTGTATCCTTGAGGGACACCGGACGCCACGCGTCAGGATTTGGCAGTGGGGTAGTGCATGCGCATGAGGCCGAGAGCCATGCGCGCACCACCCCGTGCAGCGGAGCGAAGAAGGGACTCCTTGGACTCCGCCACCTCCATGATGGCACCCGGAAGTTTTTCAACCTCCGAGCATTCCCCAGATTTTTCGGGAAGAAACTTGTCTACCAGCTGCGTTGCAGCAGCCTTGATCAAAGTCCATGTCTCCCCGAAAGCTCGGATGCCTGCAACCCGAGTGCCATCTGGGGTATCTCCTGGTTTTTCCAATAACACACCCAAAAGGGTTAGACAGAAAAACAGAGAAAGTAAAACATGGAAAGATGATAAATGACTCAGAAATTTACCGATGAGCTTGTCGATCTCGGAAACTTCCTCCAGGCGAAGGTTCAGAGCGTCGGTCAAATCCTGAATGGTGGATTTGTCCTTCTCCGCCTGTTCGGAAGCCTTGGAATTGGAAATTCCAAGGGCCACGTTGCTGGCTTCCAGGTCTTGTTGTGCTTTCACAAGGTTCTTGTGAAGCTCAACATTCTCCTTGCGGAGAATTTCGGCATTGCCAGAATCTTCCGCTGCTTGTTTAGCCTGGGCTAATGCAGCTGAAAAGCAAGAAAAAAAATCCGAGTTAGCCAGTTTTTCGGAAAAAACTTAGGCAAATGATTGAATCGGAAAATTCAGAAGGAAAATGCTTACCTTGTGTTTCCGACAGTGCGAGCTTAGATGATTCCAGCTCTACCTCCCTTTCTTCAAGAATAGAAAGAAGACTTCTAACTTCTTTATTCTTGATGGTGAGTTTCTTGAAAACTTCCATGTTGATGGCTTCGGAGGTTTGCTGAAACATAGCAAGGAGAAGAATGAGTACAAAAAACATCAAAGCAAAAAGCACGCATTTTGTTTAATGCTTGGGGGCTAGAGTTATATACCTGGCTCATGCGCTGCAAACCTGCCAAGTTTTCTTTAAACTCTTTCGCGTATTCCGCGAAGAGATTCCCGGCTGCGTCCAGGCCGTCGTTGATAGCTTTGAAATCCTTGTCAAAGGTGGGAATTTCCTCGTCGAAAGTCCGAGAAAATTTTCCCACCTCTGGGGCCGCCCTTTCCCTCGTGTCCGTGTCGGACACAACGGGCTGGCTGGGCTCCGGGGGCTTGGTGGTGGGGGCTGCAGTAGGCTCTTCCGCCATTGTGCGTGGCGTGTCCGGGGCGACGGCGGGAGAAGGTTGGCTGCCTCGGCTGGAAGAAACCTTGTGTTTCTTCAGCTTCTTCGGCTTCAGGGTGGAAGGCTGCAGGCTAAAAACATAAAACCCGGAAAAGGTTAAAACACCGAAGATGGATGAAAAAAGTTCCCATAAAAGAAAACTCCAGAAGAAATAACCTGGAGGTGGCGACGGGGATTCCGTCAAGATCGATAATTTCTTCCGAGGAAGTTATCTTCTTACGCTTGCGTCCACCTGTAGCGGCGGTGTGCAGCGCGTCCAGCTCAGCCTCGGACACCAAGTCCGAATCTGAAAGATCCGCGAACTGTCGAACAAGCAAGATCAAAATCAGAAGCTAGGAAATCCGAGAAAAAATAAAACTGTACCCAAATGACTAAAAAATTACCTTGGGAACCGGATTTTCGGCCGTGTACATTGGCCGACTCGCCTCGTATTGGTCGCGTGATGCGACCAATTGGTTGATGCGCCGGCGAAGCTCCTTTGCAGGCCAATCCTTGGCGGATGTCCGCATCGGATCCTTGACTCCCGTGTATTCGCACAGGAGACGGCCGCTGTGGTTGGCTAGTGGCTGGATCCGCCTAATCAGCCAGCATAGAACCGTGTCCATGCCGGTTAGAGGCGGATCCATGGAGGTGAGCTTGGCGATGCGCCGCTTGATCTTTAGTAGATCTGGCGGCAGAACTTGGACGGCTTCTGTTCCCCAGTTATCCTGGGGAACTGCGGCAGTGTTCACGAAAGGTGGAACCCCGACAGCTTCCTTAGGGAAAGGCACGTCGGGGTGATAAAAGAAGGAACCCGTCCAAAATTTGACGGATTCCGAAGTTTTTATCTTGGGGAACCAATCTTCTCGGAATCTCCGAAGAGTGAAAGATATGGTCCCGCAAGTCGGGAGTGCGCCCTCCGAAGAGTTCCGCTTAACCCCGAAGCAGTAGGTCCAGAAATCTAACCTAGGTTCTAGCCCTAAGTAGCCCTCAAACAAAGCCTGGAAGCCGGCCATGTAGAGGATGGAATTGGGAGGAAGGTTATGGGGCTGGATGTTATAGTGAGAGAAAACCTGGAGGAAGAAGGAAGAAGGCGGAAGCCCCATACCTCGCAAAAGGTGGGAAGTGAGAAGCACCCTTTCGCCATTCCGTGGCGTTGGCTCGGTCTCTTCTTCCGGCAGCCGCCATTTCTTCTTGAGAACCAGACCCTCCTTTTCCAAGTTTGGAAGGAGAGCCGGGGGAATACTGCAGGCACTCCAGTTGCCTGCAGATTCCGCTTCCTCGTCCGCTCCGGCGGCGGCGGCGGCGGCGGCCTCCGCGGCGGCGAGTTCGTCGCCGAGGAGCTCGATCTTTTCCTCCGCCGTTTCAGGTGCAAACGGCGGGGTTGTCGCGGCACTTGATGTCGCAACGTCCGCGGCGGCGGAAGTGTTTTCTCCGCCCGCCGCGGAAGCCGTGGTCTTCTCCGGCTCGTCGCCGGTGTGCTTTTGCGATCCCGGCTGTGGATCTAGGTCGCCGATGAGCTCGTCGATGGCGGCGCGAGTGGGCGAGGACGGCGAGGAGGCCATCTTTTGGTGGCGCGTTGCGTTCTGCGTGCTTGGAAGCTAAGTGCGCCTGGGACAAGGGACTTGCTCTCGAGCTCGCGTTCGCGTCAATGGCGTGGGCAGTGAGGGAGTGAGGAAAGTTTCTGATGAGGACGATGATGGCTATTTATAGCCGGAAAACCGTTTAGATACGTGCCAACGGCTCTTTCGACCGTTGGATGCTCGACGCGTGTCGCTCGCCGGAAAATACGGGAAATAAAACGGCAGGGGAATGATGGCTATCTCCTCGTTTCCTGTGAGAATCTGTCAGAGATACGCTGAGGGGTTTCCCGCGTGGAACCAAGCGACGCTTGCGTCAGCATGTTTAAGACGCTGACGTTAGAAGTTCCTTTTCCGCGAAGGATCGCGAGAAGAAAAGCCGGATTTTCGTGGTTCCGAGTTTTATGTTACCATCTCCTTCAAAAGGAAAGTAGAAAGAATCAAGACTGCTGAATCAAGATTTCCCGGACAAAATGTATTTGACGAAAGACGGAGAATCAGAGTTTTGATCCTTCCTGGGGGCTACTGTCGGATATATACTGAATAGGGGTATAGAAGATGGTAGACAAAGAGCCGTACTACCAGGGTGGCCTACATGGTAATGGGCTTAGGTCCATTGGGCGGCCCAGTAGTCCGACGCGCAGAAGCCGGATTCTAGAAGAACCCGGATCACGGCCCGCGTGGTCTGGCTTGGAGGAGAAGACGGATTCCTTGCTTTCCAAGTTACAAGTTAAACGTAGTCTTCTAGGTTTCTTATTCTGTAAGCCCTAATCCGTCTATTATATAAAGCCGGACGGGAGATAGATTAAAACAAGTTCAAACTCTACGCAACTCGCCGAGAAGCTCATCCTCGCCGAGAAGCTAGATCTACACCCTCACATTGTAACCCTGATAAACGGGCTTTAGTCCCAATTAGTGAGAAGTGCAGGAGTAGGTACGCCGTACTGTCGCGATGTACCGAACCTGGGTAAAATCCCGTGTTCTGTATTACTACGCTATCCCGTTACCCCACGTCTCTACCGTAGTCTCATGGCACCCCCGTCTATGAAAACTACTACGATGTCTCGACATTCAGTTCAGGAGGAGCTATCTTGTATGGATGCTTAGAGATTGGAGCAGTGCCTGGTTCAAGTTCGATCACGAACTCAACTGCTCTGTCAGGAGGCATTCCTGGCAACTCTTCTGGAAAGACGTCAGGGAATTCACAAACCACCGGAATAGTTTCAATAGATGGTAGAGGATTTGTATTGAGAGTGTAGAGTTGAACAACTGGATTTTCAGCATGGAAGTAGACTATCTGGCCAGAAGGGTGTGTGATTTTGACAGACTTAGCAGGAGAATCAATGACTGCTTTGTTGGCTACCAGCCAATCCATCCCAAGAATGACATCAATATCTGAAGAGTGGAGAGCTATCAGAGATGCCTGGAATGGAAGGTTTCCAATTGTGATCTCGATGTTCTGGCTAACTTTATTGCTTTGCCAGCTAAATCCCGGTGATTTCACTAGGAGAGGGATAGACAACTGTTCGAAGTTGATTCCACTGTTGTTTGCAAAGCATTGAGAGATGAAAGAGTGTGAAGCACCAGAATCGAACAAGACTTTAGCACGAAACGAGTTCACAAGAAGTGTGCCCATTACAACCTCTGGAGATTCTTCTGCTCCCTGGGCCTTGACATGGTTCACCCTCACAGTTCTCAAGACAGACTTGTTCCTGTTGCGGGGCCTAGGCGAAGAAGTGTTTACCATCACATGATTGACATTAGAGATAGGTAGTGATGGTAGCTTGTTCTGCGGGCACTTGTAGGAGTAGTGTCCTGGTAGACCGCACTTGAAGCATGTACTAGCAGAACGAGGAGCTGTTGGACTTGGCTGAGATGGAGCACCTCCTAAAGATACCACTGGGGTGGGAAGGAGGGCAAGAAATCCTGCCGGGCTTGGCAAGCAGATGGGTGGTGTTGGAGTGGTATATGGAATCCAAACTCTCCGTTTTTGTGGAGGCATGATAGCTTTTGAGAGATTAGCCTGTTCACGAGAGTGCTTACGAGATTCCTCAACCAACTTGCGCCCATGCTCTTCATTTAGAGCGATGTTGATGAGGTCCTCAAAATTCTTGGCCTTGACGTTGGTGAGAGCATACTTGAGTTCCGGGTTGAGACCCCTGCGGAACTTTGCCATCTTTCTCGCTTCCGTGGATATTTCATCTCCGGCATAGCGAGCCAGACGATTGAACTCTCTTTGGTATTCGAGAACGTCCAAATTGCCTTGTGTGAAAGAATAGAATTCCTCACGCATTCTCTCCATGAGCCCATCGGGAATGTGATGGCGCACGAAGGCTTGCTTGAAATCCTCCCATGTGATTGCCACACTAGGACCTCTCATTTCTTGGAAATTCTCCCACCAAGACATGGATTGTCCACGGAGAAGGTAGGTCACGTAAGGAACACGGTCCTCGTCAGCCACATGAGCTACCATAAGAGTACGATTCATTTCACGGAGCCAGTCATCATCATCCAATGGCTCGGAGGAGGTATCAAACGTGCGCGGATTGAGCTCAAGGAACTCCCGAATAGACACCTGGGTGTTGCCATTACTCCCAAGGTCTTGGTTCTGCTGCATCTGCTTTATAACTTGTGTCATCTGAGACATCACTTTCCCCATCTCAGGTGGCAGTGTGGGTTCTTCGTCACCACTTTCCATCCTGAAGAGGATACCAAGATTAACACACTAACCGGATAACAAAATCCAATATAAGTGCTTAAAGGATTACTTCAGACGGTAAGTCGACAGCATAGAACAAGGATGGAGGTTAACAACGGATCAACAGATAAGTTGTTACAACGGAAGAGAAGATTTATGAAGGACGATATCGAAGCAACAACTGGGAAACAGGAGACCACAAACACCTGAGGTACTACGGAGAAAAACCCATCCGGGCTTCTAAAGGATCAATATCTACTGCTTAAGGAATAGAGGATCTGCTTCCGGGGCTTACACGCCTCCGTTCTCAATCGTGAGTAGGCAACATGATAAATCATGTCACACCCACCTCCATTCCTATGGTCTAGTAGATATAACCATCCTAGAGAAACCAGGATACGTGAAATCCTAACTTGAAAGTTTAGATGAGGAGAGAAAACAACGTTGCACTTCCTTACCAGAAAAGGGTGGGTGGGTGGGGAAAGAAGAAAAATGACAGAATTCCTACTCTCACGTTTCATTTTTCCTATATAGCTACAAAATAGTTTCTAGACTCAACTGCGACCAGTAAAAGGGATCCTACAGGCAGACAGGCTCTGATACCATTTGTCGCACCCGGATTTCTAGAGGATACTCGCAGTTCCGTTGAACAGTAGTGGATTGGATTACGGGGCTTACCGGCACCCGCATCTCTTACGAGTAGGCCAACACACGTATGTGTGACAACCAACCCCTATCTGTTCATCGTCTACGTAAACCATCCCATAGAAATCAGGATACTACCATTTACGTACTTCATACCATACACACATGGTACGTCAACATCGTTTAACAAAATGATAACACAACATATCTCTAAGACACAAAAGATGGAAATAAGTTGCAAATGGCTCTCACTAGAGCAGAGAATAGCAAATACAATCATCCAGAGGACACATGTACCAACAATTCATCATTACATCACAGCGGAAGCATCCAAAATGTCTGAGTACAGACAAGATCCAAATAGGCTTAAGAAGCCGGAAACGAAAAGACGGAGCCCATCCACGAAGTCTCGGATCCTGCCCGGGTCCGCTATCTACTCGTCAGCAGCCTCGTCGTACTCCACGTAGCAGCCACCATGGGGATCCTCGGAATCGTAGTCTGCGGAAACCACAACCCCAAAGGGGTCAGTACATCAACGTACTGGCAAGCAAGACTCACAGTTCACCAAAGTGTAACCCGTCAACACAAAGCACAGATGCTTTGGGTTCAACGGAAGAAAGGGGATATAAAAGATGCGGCAACTGGCTGCTCTAACCAACTACAGAGTTACTACCACTTCCGGCTAACATAAAGAAGATAAGATAGCGTATCGTAACCAACTACAACTAACTTCAAACAAACCCATCCTGGATCTCGCCCCTTATCCAAAGAAGCAATCCAAGGATAACTCACACAGTTGGATTAATGATGGTTCAGGTTATTATGTCGATAAACCTATTACTAGTCAAGTTATCATTAGTTAGGTGTAAGTTGTCTGAGTACTTGTTAGCCAGTACTTTCACCAAGTCGTCACATAACCGCGGACAACACGGCTTCTCGAGAAGATTCATCCCTGCATGGTGTGCTCCAGTACCCGTACACACTCAAGCCACCAACTAAAACTCAGGTTGGCTTGACACGACTCGAACCATCTCTACAGTCTGTCCTAGGAGCCACGGAGCTATAAGGTCCCAGCCACGCAGCCGAATACTCAGCGCAAGTGTGCAAAACTCCCGCAGGACGCAACACCCCGGCAATACCGGCCTCGCCCTATATGTGTGCGTCATCTTCATCATCAGTAACCATGGGAGCGACCCATTCATGCGTATGAGCCAAATGGAACACCCGAACTAAGTGTGGCTCTTCGGACAAACTGCGGATCAGATCAAAGTCGAGGGGGGTTCCATACCACCACCCGGATGCGGTGAGCACGCTCATCATGGATCAGTAGACAAGACCCTTTTCCTAATTAGGGTCGACACTAGCAGGCCTCAAAACCACGCCGGGCCTCCTGCCGGTGCCTTATCATCAAATTATTATTACCCAAGCATTAACAGGTTAATTGTTTAACATCGAGCCCCAGAACATAATAAAATATGATAACAGAAGGTAACTGACAGCAGACTCGAGCAAAACAACCCTAAGCATGCTAGTAAGACACGGGCTCAAACAACGGCGTTATAGGAGTGGAGGTGAGGCAATATCAGGGTTAAGGGATTCATATGATAGGTTCGGAGAACAAGCAACGATACATATGGCTAGCAGAAATAGACAACGGAAAGTATCGGTATCCAATGTTGAAAGGAACACGATGGTTCATGTGAGTGAATACTTGCCTGCAAACTCAGTAGCCTGGTACTGAGCTAAAAATCCTCAGAAGGGGTGTCGTAAAGCTCGTCTGTCTCAACGTTGTCGTCTATTCGAGAAGAAGCAAACAAACAACGCACAGAGACAAACAATCAATAACATGGCATAACGCACAATCATGGGATGATGCATGACCATTTAATTGAGGCATCAAAATAAACTAGTTGACATGGTAACAACATGATTAAATGGACCCACATGCAATCTGAGTTGTATATGAAAAGCCCATCAATTAAGGTTGGAATAATTGTTTTACAACTAATCATCAGGTGAAAGTGGATTAGTATGATGCATGGATGAGGAAAACAGAAAAATAACAACAATAGAATCAATTGGAAATAAGGTTTACCAATTTTGGAAATTTATTTATTAAGTTATGGAATTTTGGTTCCTTAAAGGTGTTACACAAGCATTTGTTGTTTTCATCAATTTTAATTGTTCAAAACAAATAACAAAATTCATATTTGGAAAATACACAAAAGTTTAGGTGGAATACATGTTTCAACTATTGAAAAAGGAAATAGAATGAATTTCTTATGAATTAAACAAGTTAAACAAGATTTAAATGAATTTAATTCAATTATTAATATTGATTGAATTTTATTTGTTCAAAACATTAAACAAAATTCATATTTGAAAATATTATGTTTTTCTAGTTTGAAAACATATTTTATAAGGTCAAAAATAATTTAATTTGAGCAAGTTATAAATTTAGCAAATTTAAATGATTTAAACAAGGTTTAAATTATTTAAGCAATTTTAATTATTCAAAACATGTAACAAAAATTATATTTGGATAGATGGTTTAATTTGACATGGAAAACATATCTTATTTGTGACATTTGGATTAATATTGAAATAGTTATGGAATTAAGCAAATGTGAAAGGAATAGTTTGAATTTAAAATTTGAAAACATTTGCAATGCTCAAAACAGAAAACAATTGACTTAAATAGGTAGAGTATTAAATTTGGTATGGAAAATATATTAAAAATGTTAAATTTGGAGTTGTAATTAATTAGTTAGGCATTTTTAAAGTTTGGTTGTTAATCTGCCATTTTATTCCACAGCTAGGGACTTAGAACAAAACTGCAGGGACCTAGAAGAAAATAGACAAGGACCTGTGCGAAAAATATGGTGCTGTGTTGGATCTGAAAATAAAACAGAAAAATGTGTTGCTAACGCGCGGGGGGGGGGGGAGTCGAACCCGCGACCCCGCGGTTGCGTGCACTGCACGCTGGCCACTGTGGCTCTGCTCAAGTTCGTGACAGTACAGGGGAACTCGGGCGGATATGCTTCTGTTAGGGCGCGCAATCTGAACTTAACTGAATTTTTCTGTGGGTGCAGGTTCACGTGCGGTCGCTGCCAGCGACAGAGGGCAGTTGCCCGCCGGCGGCCGTGGCTCACGGGCGCGGTCCGTGCGAGCGGTGCTGCGTGCGCTCGGTGTGCGTAGTCGTGCGGTGCGGATGCACGCGTGCGTGCTCGGTGTGCGAGGCAGAGAGGGGAAGGAGGCGAGGGCAAGGAGGGCGAGCTCACCTCACTGACAGAGATGGAGGGAGGGGGCGACAGTGGCGGAACCGGAGATGGCGGCGGCGACTCGGAGGGCCTCCGGGGAAACGGAGGGGCGAGCAGGGTGAGAGAAAGAGAGGAAGGAGAGCGGCGCTCGAGGGAGAAGGAGGAAGGTGAGGGATTAGGGCTCAGAGGGGCTCGAGCTAGGTTAAGAGGAGGAGGTGGGCGAGCTCGGGACCGTCCACTGCCTGTACCTGTCGACGTGGGCAGTTCCATCTGCCTGCCGTACAGGAGGTAGGAGATGAGCTGAGGGGGTACCAGGCCTTTGGGCAGCTGGGCTGGCCCAAGTGGGCTAGATGTCCCTTTCCCCCTCTCCTTTCTCTTTTATTTTTCTCTGTTTTATTTTTTTTTGCTACAAAGGAAAATTAGGGAGAAAAGGAGAGGTTTTTGGTTAGAAAATTTTTTAGGGAAATTTGTAGAGTTTTGTTTTTGGTCACAACACCATAAAACAAACTATGTTTTCCAAAATATATTTAATTTAGTTGATGTTTGGTAATTAAATGAATTGAGCAATGTTGGTATAAAAGAATAAATGAAACTTAAGCCAAAATGAAGTTTTTGATTCCAACTTTTGTGGAACAAATTATTAGTTTGTTTTGTAGTTTTTATTTGACACATTGTAACATAACAAGTATGAACAACAATTGATTTTTTTTTTTGGAATTCAAATAGAAATCAGATGGAAACAATTGAAATCAACTGCAAAAAAAATGCAACAAAAAGCAATGACTATGATGACATGATGCAAAGCAATAACAAAACAAGAAACAAACATCTAGGGGGAGATTTTCATACTTGGGATGTTACATGGGGAGCCACCTAGGCGCTCCTCAATAGCACGGTTGTGCACACCTTGTTCTCCTTGAGCTTCTCCGGTGAGGGAGATTCTCGTTTCCACTATGAGGTCGACTTGAAGGCGTTGACCAAACCTTTACAAGGGCTCGAGGTCACTCCACAAGATGGATGGAGGCTCTCAAGCAATCCGTAGCTTCTTGCAACAAGGTGGAAGCTACAAGCACAAGATCTACTAAGGTTTCTAGGCCTCAAGTAGGATTCTAGATCTACTAGGTTGTGGTGGATGGATTTGAGATTCCTTTGGTGGAAGTGTGGATCTAGGTCTCCTCTAGCTCTCCACCAAGTATGGGAGTGATTGGGTGGACGGAATGGGAGATCTAGGCGGATGAAGCTTTCATTAATGGCTTGGAGAGAGAATGGGGGAAAGCTTGGCATTTAAGAGGTAGGGGAAGGGGTATTTATACCCCTTTCATTTAATGCCCGTTGCAGTCCAGGAGCACCGGAGGCTCCGGTGGGCTTCAATTAATTGCGCAGTGGCGCAGTGCACAAGCACATGTTTGCTGGGCCACGGGGCGGAGGTTCCGGTGGGTGCGGCGGAGGTTCCGCCCACCGGAGGTGCACCGGAGGCTCCGGTGGAACCTCCGCACTTGCGCAACAGAAACAGGTTCTGGCGGAGCTCCCACCGGAGGTCCACCGGAGCCCATTTACTCTGTGGCCAGGCGAGGCCACCGGAGGCCCACCGGAGGCTCCGGTGGAGCCTCCGCTCTTGTCCAACAGAACGCCGTTTGGGCGGAGCCTCCACCGGAGGCGCACCGGACCCCCTCGTGTGCACATGCCAGGTTTTGTAGGAGGCGGAGCCTCCGGTGGGAATGGCAGAGGTTCCGCCCCACCGGAGCTCCACCGGAGGTTCCGCTCGAGCCTCCGCAATTGCGCTCCAGAACGCGATTTGGGCGGAGCCCACACCGGACCCCCACCGGATCCTGGGCGGAGCCTCCGGTGGATTCACCGGAGCCTCCGCTCCTGTGCAAAAGTACCTCCCTGGATTTCTTTCTCCTTGCTCTTTTCATATAAAATGAACGCTTGCCCCCAAATAGTTAGTGAACCTAAATTGACCTGGGCATTTTCATTTATCGAACAAACATTAGATCAAATAGATATGTTGTCATATAATTACCAAAACGGACGATGATCTTTCATTCTCCCCCTTTTTGGTAATTGATGACAACATCTCTATTTGCATGATTGAAAAAACACAATATGAACGGAGCTCCCCCTAAAGGTATGCTCCTTTCATATTGAGAGCATCTAGGCATGACATATAAGAGTAATATGACAATGATATCACATAACACACATAACACATAAATAATATGATACGAGGTTCACACAAGCATAATATAATGAGGTTCACGACACATAGGAATAATGTAAACAAACCGAAGTTCCAAATGACCAAATAAGAAGCCAAACTCCCTCAAGCAAATAAAAGATGCAAATCAAAGAAGCTTGAGGGAGAGACCCATGAAAATACCCGTTCCTAATATATATATCTCCCCCTTTGGCATCAAGATACCAAAAGAGGGAGATCAAGATGCTAACGCCCCGAAGATTACTCGGAGGAGGCTTCCGGGTCCGGAGAGGGGGCACGACGGTGAGAGCTAGTAGCTTCGTCTCCTTCTTCCTCGGACCACTCAATTAGCTTGCCCTTGGAGTCCTTTGCTTGCCATTTGTCCCAATCCGTGATGCTAGGAAGAACCGGGGACTTAATGGAGAGACCTTCCTCACAGAGACGTTGACGAGAGGCTTGAGCTTTGTTGCGATTCTTGAGTTTCGTATCATAATGAGCTTCCCATTGATGTTGCTCAATCTTCTTGTTCAAACGAAACACCTTCTTGAGGGCCCTTGCCATCCATTTGAAATCATTGCTAGAGGGAGGAGGTTGAGATGCACCAGCCTCTTCTTCTTCCTCATCAACAATGATGCGAGGCTTGGCCTTGTGCTTGCGAACGGAAGGAGTGGGATACTCAATTGGTTCCGTGTGGTCCTTGATGAGGAGTCTCTTTTTCATGTGAGGGATCCAACTTTCATCGTCAAGTGGTTCATCCGGAAACTTGTCATCCCACACGTGTAAGATGATCTTCATGATGAACGGCCCAAAGCAAGCATTCTTGCGGTTGATCACGGCGTGCCACAGCTCATTCCAAATATAGTCAAGCACATCAAGCTTGTGAGGAGTGTCGGCCATCCGCCGTTGATGAGTTAGAAGCATGAGGTTCTTCAAGAAACCCTGGATCTCATCCACATTCCCCGCCTTTGGGTTGATGGTCTCTCTATAGATGCGCAACATGATATCATATGTGGGGTAGAGACCCTTGACGAACCCAACGACGAACTTCTTCCAATGATAGAGAGGAGTGAGTTGATCCTTGGAAAGTGACACAGTGTTGATGACGTGAACCCGGAACCATCCATTAGCAAACTCTTCACCCTCAGCAAAAGGACCAAAGTCCGGGTAGACACCAAGAATAGTGCCAACATCTTTCCACTTGATGTCAAGTTGTCTTCCCTGAGTCATCCAAATAAGGTTGCGTTCGGTCTCATTGGAGAGATGAACGGTGGCTAGAAACTGACAGACTAGGTCTTCGTCATAGTCTTGTTTGAGACTGATAATAGGAGCAAGACCAAACCTGTCAATGAGCTCAAGAGCCTCTCCAAAATACTGATGATTCCTCTCCATGTTCCCAAAGTTGATGGCGTGTTGAGGAGCAACGTTGTCCTTTGGTTTCCTCATCAAGATCTCATGATAGATTTGCCCTTGGAAAATAGTGTGAAAACGTTGATCCTTACCCCGGAATTGTGGCATCAAGCGGTCACGTGCAATCACATAGGGGTTTTCGCGCCTTTCCTTCAAAAACACCGCCTCGGACATCTTGGAGGCGGTCTTTGTGGTGTTCCTCTTGGACAGTTTCTTCTCGGTGGCCAGGAACCGCTTGCGCTTGGCTTGAGAGCTGTCAAGTTCCTCTTCAATCTCATCCACTTGAGGGGTCTTGCGGCAACCGGTAATCTTGTAACGGACCCCCTTGGAACTGGAAGCATCTAAGAGGAAAAAGCAAGGAGATCATGAAGAAAGAGTAATGCTCGAGTTGATAAAGCACGCACAAATCCAAGAAACCAAGATACACATGGTGTTAGGGTTGAATAACTAGGGTTAGGGCAAACCAATCTTCCCTACAACCGCAACGATTCAAGCCTAACACGCATTATCTAGGTTGCTAGGGTTTGTACTCGAGAACTTCCATACAAATCTAGAGAGCAAGAACATGAACTCCTATGCATCCCATCCATCAACTAGATGAGAGAGAGAGAGAGAGCACATACCCGCGTCGTCCATGATGAAAAAGGAAGGAGAGAAGGTTCCCGGGGCGGCCCAAGGCAAGGAGGAGGTCTCCCCGTGGTGGAGCTCCCTAATCCGGCGGCGAATGGCTTGGGGGCGGCGGCGGTTCGTGAGGTGGAAGAAGGGGGCGGGTGGGGGAAAATGAGATTGGATCTCACTTACCCCCGCACGCCCTAGCCCTTATCCGCAAAAACTGCCCCCGGCGGAGCCTCCGGTGGTTCCCACCGGAGCCTCCGCCCCTTGTCCACCAAAATAGCTAATTACAGGCCCGCTGAACAAATATGAGCCAGCGGAGCCTCCGGTGGTGTTCCGGTGGACAGGGGCAGCGGAGCCTCCGGTGGATTCACCGGAGCCTCCGCCCAGCCAAATTTTCGTGCGCCAAGATTGTAAAAACAGGAGCATTCCGATAGAAACATTGGTTTGGGCAAAGGAGGCTTGGGTTGGAAAATCGTCACTGATATACGAGAGACATTACTCGGAGGGGTTCGCAAGAAGCAAAAAAGGTAGAAAACCGAACCCGTACGAGTTGTCAAGACGGAGATATGATAAGCGTGAAAGATCCAAAACATACCAAAGGTCGGTGGCCGAAGCCACCATGTTTGAGTGTGTAACTTGGCACCGCGAAGATATATCTTGGGTCCAAAATTACTACTCACAATTAAGCACAATAAGTCACAATTGACTAGATATGCAATGATGAATTGTTTTTCGCATAATAGGAGGAGTGCATATTCATGAGTTGAGTAGCGCTCCCCCTATGTCCATGCCTACATCTAAACCTATAGCATGCATAATGAGGGTAGATATGCAAGGTTTCAAGTGAAGTTGGAAGAATCTATGACATTTAGTTCATTCCTCAAAGCTCGAAATCTTGGTTCATCGAGGGCCTTCGTGAAGATATCGGCAAGTTGATCCGTTGTGGAGACATATGAGAGATCAATATCACCTTTCTCAACATGATCCCGAATGAAATGATGATGGATCTCAATGTGCTTCGTCTTGGAGTGAAGAACCGGGTTGTATGCGATCTTGATAGCACTCTCATTGTCACAAAGAAGAGGCACCTTGTCAAAATGAATACCATAATCCTTCAAGGTTTGCCTCATCCATAGCAATTGGGCACAACAACTTGCCGCGGAGATATACTCGGCCTCGGTGGTGGAGAGAGCAAAGCAATTTTGCTTCTTAGAAGACCAACACACCAAGGAGCGGCCAAGAAATTGACAACCCCCGGATGTGGACTTCCTATCCGTCTTCTCTCCCGCATAATCCGCATCCGAGTATCCAATGAGCTGAAAGCTTGAACCCTTGGGGTACCAAAGACCGAAGTTTGGGGTATGAACTAGATATCGAAAGATTCGTTTCACAGCTTCCAAATGACTTTGCCTTGGGGAGGCTTGAAACCTTGCACATTTACCTACGCTATACATGATATCGGGTCTAGATGCACAAAGGTAGAGCAAAGAGCCAATCATGGAGAGGTATACCTTTTGATCTACCTCTTTACCGTCGGGGTCGGGTTTCAAGTCGGTGGTCGTGGACATAGGAGTCTTCATAGGTTTGGCATCATTCATATTAAATCTCTTGAGCATGTCTTGAGTGTATTTGGCTTGTTTGATTAAAGTCCCCTCATAATATTGATTCACTTCAAATCCAAGGAAGAACTCCAACTCTCCCATCATAGACATTTCAAACCTATCGGTCATAAGCTTGCAAAACTCCTCATTGAACAAAGTGTTAGTAGACCCAAAAATGATGTCATCCACATAGAGTTGGCATATGAACAAGTCACCTCCAAACGTCTTGGTAAAGAGGGTGGGATCGATTAAACCAACATTAAACCCGCGATCTACTAGAAACTCTTTAAGGTGCTCATACCACGCACGTGGAGCTTGTTTAAGTCCATAGAGCGCCTTATCAAGTTTATCGACATGATCGGGGTGGTTGGGATCCTCAAAACCCGGAGGTTGCTTGACATATACTAACTCATTAATGGGACCATTAAGGAAAGCACTCTTAACATCCATTTGTTGTAACTTGAAGTTATGATGAGATGCATAGGCAAGTAAGATGCGAATGGATTCAAGGCGAGCTACGGGAGCAAAGGTTTCACCAAAATCGATACCTTTGACTTGAGAAAAACCTTGGGCTACCAATCTTGCCTTGTTGCGAATGACAATGCTATCTTTGTCTTGTTTGTTCTTGAACACCCATTTGGTGCCAATGACATTTTTGCAATCCTTGGGTCTTGGCACTAATTTCCACACTTTGTTGCGCTCGAAGTTATTGAGTTCATCATGCATGGCTTCAAGCCAATCTTGATCTTCGAGAGCTTCATATACCTTATTGGGTTCAATGAAAGAGACAAAAGCATGAGCCTTGCTAAAATCCGCCAATTGACTTCTAGTGACCACTCTTCCACGAACTTGTCCAAGAATCTTGTCCTCCGTATGACCCGCTCGTTCAAGATTTTCTAGCCTTCTCTTTGCTCTTCGTGCTAGTATTTCCTCCAAGGATTCTTTGGATATGGATTGAGAATCACCTTCTTCATCGGAGACATTCCATCTTCATTTTGTCCTTGATCAATAATGGGTGATGAATCACCACTAGGTTGAGAATTCTCAACAATGATGGAATCTTGATCATGATTTAGATGAGTTGCTTGGCCTTTTTCATTAGCTTGGCCTTGATTGTTAGATTGAGGGCTTGGTGCATCTTGTTGGATAGCTTGATCATCAATGGGTGTAGTCAATGGCTCCACTTGAGTGGGCATAGTCCTTCTCCCTCCATCATCCGGTAACCCTCAATGGTAATTATTTCACCAATCCCCATTCTTCTTATGACGATGGGAGGAATTGCATCTCGTACAACACCATGATCTATACGCCCCCTTGGGAGCCGTTATCCTCATCAAATACTACGTCTATAGCTTCTTCAACTTGTCCGGTGGACTTTTTGTAGACTCTATAGGCGTGAGCATTTGTGGAATAGCCAACAAAGATACCCTCATAAGACCTAGTCTCAAATTTTGACAACCGTTTACCTTTCTTGTGAATGAAGCACTTGCAACCGAAGACCTTGAAATAAGATACATCCGGTTTCTTGCCCGTGAGAATCTCATAGGGAGTCTTGTTCAAGATCTTGCAAAGATATAGCCGGTTGGTAGCATGACAAGCGGTGGAGACGGCTTCGGCCCAAAAATTATAGGGAGAGGAGAACTCCGCAATCATAGTTCTAGCCGCATCCATCAAAGTCCGGTTCTTTCTCTCTGCAACACCATTTTGTTGAGGGGTATAGGGAGTGGAATATTGATGAGCAATGCCTTCTTCACTAAGAAAACCCTCAACGGTGTAGTTCTTCAACTTCGAGCCATTATCACTCCGAATGGCCAATATGGTAGCATTGTGTTGGCGCTCCACTAGAGTGATGAACTCGATGACTCTCTTTTGTGTTTCACTTTTCCTCTTGAAGAAATACACCCAACAATATCTTGAATAGTCATCCACAATCACCAAGCAATACTTCTTTCCTCCGAGGCTATCATAGGATAGTGGACCAAAGAGATCTAAGTGAATGAGCTCGAGAATTCTTGTGGTGGAGATAGTTGTCTTGGTTGGGTGTTGCTCTCCATGTTGCTTCCCAAAGGTACAAGAGCTAAACACACGATCTTTAGCAGACTTAGCTTTGGTTAGTCCTAGAACGTGATTGCCACTTTGGAGGTCATGTAGCATTCTCATATTGGTGTGGGCTAGTCGGCGATGCCAAAGCCACCCCACATCAACTTTAGCCATTAGGCATGTCGCGGCACACGTGTCTTCTTTAGAGAAGTCCACTACATACATGTCGTTCTCGACAAACCCAACAAAGGCTACTTTAAGAGAAGTCTCCCAAGTGACAATCACACTCTCTTTATTAAAGAACGAGGTAAAGCCACAATTTGCAAGTTGAAGAACAGACATCAAGTTATAGCCAAGGGACTCAACAAGGAGAACATTCTCAATTGATAAATCATTTGAGATAGCTACCTTGCCTCGTCCCAATACCTTAAGTTCGGACTTGTCACCAATAGTAACGCAATTGAGATGTGGTAAAGGAGGTTCAATATTACTTATTGCGTCATGGCTTCCGGTCATATGTTGGGATGCACCACTATCCACTGTCCATCTATTTGATCCGGAAGCGTTTCCCTACAAGAGATCAATTTCTTGATTTAGGTACCCATCCTTCAATGGGTCCTATTTTGTTAGTAACAAGGGTCTTGGGAACCTAAATAGTCCAATGATAATCATCACCATAAGAAGTACCAACATATTTAGCATAAACATGTCCATCTCTAGATTTCATAAGAACATAAGATGGGTTATATTTTCCGGCAAAGTCATTGTGAGTGATGCTCCCCCTAGAGGTATCACCACCCACAATGGAGTTGGTATCCTTCTTCTTGGTCACTTCTCCCTCTTTCACAAAGACAACATTTTGTAGGGTTCCCACATTTAAATAATGTAAGGACACCTGTGTTATTGTGCTAGTCCCTGGATCAATTGCTAGCACCACAGTACAAAATGAAATATCATGCAAATGCATCAAATTCTATTACATCGCATGATCCAGTATTTATAAAATAGGATTACAACTTGCATAGTCTTAGAAGACTAGCAGAAAACAAAGAAATACAGCGGAAAACATAGTACAACATTGAGCCCATCTTCTTCATGTGCCACAGGCAAAACATGTTGGCGATAGTCTCGAGATCCTAAACGAAATTCTCACTCGTCTTCAGAAATATCTGCAATATGGAATATGCAGCCACAATGGAGTCAATACAATTTAATGTATTGGCAAGTAACACTATGGTGGATATAAATGGCAAGACTAATACTACATGCTTATTTGGCCGAGTGGAGTTTTGGCTAAGTTTGCATAAAGCCAGTTTTCTCCTATCACTTTTGTAAAACAAACTTTTCTTTTAAAAAGGGTGGCAACATTGGATTAAGATCCAAGCACCCCAATACTGTTCACTTGGTCAAATTTTACTTATTGAAATTGGTGATGAGATTCTTCCGTCATTCCTTGTCCAGTTGCTCATAGTTGTCCATAACCGGGGACACGGCTAAGATCTTAGTTTGTTGACTCTGCAGAGGTTGTGCACTTTCACCCATTGTCTTCAATTAGCCCAAAAATCCTATACACTCGGAGTGCATCATGGAAAGGAGAGAATCGAGACGAGATCTTTCAGAAGAAGAAGTCCAAACCCACCGGCAAGACCGTTCCACCTATAATTTTGCTACATCTGCTAGTCAAGCCTGGGCTGAACTCTCACAACTTAGTTGATCAAGACAGAGCCCATATGTCAAAAGGCTGCACGGAAAGCTACTAAACTTAGAAGGACATAGTAATCTCTTTGTTCCTGGGTGGCCATCCGCAAGTGACAACCTCAAGTGGAATAACCCTTAGATAAGGGCCCTGAGGCAACACTCAACATAAACCAGTCTTACCACTTCCACCCAGGTGGTTCATTCATTATTTATACTTAGAATTTTTCCTCAACATCTAGTAATACAATTTGTAATATTGCATAGCATCTAATAAATTCTAAGGCTATCAAAATAACAAGGTAAAAGGGATGTCTACACACTACTAGGATAATAGCATAGCATAGTATAACTTAGTAAAATTTCCTATCATGCATGCTACTCAAAATCAACTAATGCATATAGAAAATAATGGGTAGTTGATGGTGTGTTACTTGCCTTGTTGAAGTTGGTGAAGAAATCACACTCTCTTCACAAAAGATCGTTGCTCTCCGTAAAATCTATTCATTGACAACACAAAACCAAATAAACAAGCATCCTAGCAAACAAACATACAAGTGTAGTAAAGCAACTAACATATCAAAAGGGGCTAATCCAAGTTGGTTAGGACAAGGTTTGGGTTCGAAAGATTCATTCTCTAATGGTCTCATACTTGTTAAGGAAATTCCAATGGTTTACTTGGGAAGGACTAGGTTGAGTTTGATGTGATCTAACTTTATTATAACCATACTTGTCGAGGAAGTTCCAAGAGTTCACTAAGAATAAACATATTACTTCTTCAACTAAAGTAATACATGCAAACACTTGGTCATATTCACCTTCAAAAATATTTGAGTGACTATGTTAGTATTTTCCATTGTGGTTAGGGTAGGTCTACTAACTTCATCATCAAAGGGAAAATATTACTAAGTCTTGGTTTTTCCATTTGGGTCAATGGTTGGACAAAAATAACTTGTTATTCTTCAACTTGTATGGATTGCTCCAAGTCTTCACATGCTTGTCTTCTTGAAGATCACCTTCATGCTTCTATTGTAGACTTGTTCCTTGGATGGATTCTTCTCTTGGTCTTGATAGATTCTTCATGGCTTTCACTTCACTAATTGGTTTGGGTATGGGATGGGCACAAATACCACTAAGTCAATTTGAAAAGAAAGAAATGGAAGGGATAGAAAGAGAGAGAAAAATGTCTTCTCCTTGATTTTCTTCATACTCTTGTACTTCATTGAATTGCTTCTTGTTGTTGTAGAGTCTAAGTCCTTCCTTCAACTAATTCAATGATATTCCTCATATCTCTTCATGTTGCCACCAAGTTGATATTGAAGTTTCATTTTTGTGCTTGAGTCGTGATCTCCATTTTGCTGACTTGGTGAATTCTTGAAGCAAGAATGGGGGAGTGGAGAAGTAGATGGAAAACAAGGTACTAGTGTTTAATATTCACTACTTGGTACTATATGTGATTGACACATTCTAATGACTTGGCTTGGATCCAAATAGTCATAACATCAAGGGATAGATGATGAAAACAATTTCTAAGACATGGTGAAAATAGATGTATCACTATGTTAGGTTTTTGGTCAAAAACACATGGCCATGGTTAAAGAGTGTCCAAAATGGTTGGGCATAATGTCTATGGTTCAAGGTTACCAAATGGAGCAATTTTGCAAAAGGGACTATATTGAAAATATTTATAGAAATTAATCTATGTCAAGAATACTCAAATAGACAACTTAATTCTAAATTCAATTTTAGTTTGTTCAAATATTATTTTGGGACAGAGGATATGATAGTACACATTCTAAGGTTTCCAAATATATTTTATTTGCAATTTTTGGATTTGTAGAATTTGAATTATGCCAAATTTCATCAAACAAACATATTTGAATTTGAACAAATTTAAGTTTGTCAAATTTGAATTTGGCCAGTGCCAAAAGTTTCTAGATGTCAAGGGCTTTTCAAAAAGTCCAAGATTGCTAAATTTGGCTAAGTGGTTGAAAAGTTATGAGGTTTCAAAGTTTCAGGGGCTTTTCTGCAAAAACTACTTTTATTTCTATTCGGAATAATTCCAGAAACTGGCTGGGCCGAAAACGGCTTATCTGTCGCGCAGGGCGATGGGTAGGAATTGGGCTTGGGCCAGTTAGGCGTTGCGCCGAGCGATGGATTGGCTAACCGCGCGCGGCTGACTGGCGCTGATGTGGCGCTACGTGATTGGCTAATACCCTTTCGCTTAAGTGATTAAATGGAGACCGTGCGATCTAGATCTAACGGTTGAGGAAGCTAGGTTTCGTATCTGGCCGGAGTTGTCGCCGGAAAAAGTGACGCCGGCGGCGCTCTACTCACGGCACGGACGGCGGCGAGGCTAGGAGGCGCCTCCGGGCACGGGGATGGCTCCAGGAAACTCGACGCTTCACGACGAGTCCGATGGTGGCCTTGGCGTGGCTCGGCGTTGCTACACACGGTGGCGCGATGAAGATCCCGTGGCGGCAGTGCGGGACGTCTCCGGCGAGGCGTACTGCACGTATTAGTGCACCTGGGAACGAAATAAAATGATCAAAAGACGTGGCTACAATAGATAGGAAGCTTAGAGAGGGAAGGGGGCTCGGGGATGGCCGGACCTTGCCGGATTTGTGCTCGAATGGCCGCGGTAACATGGAGCTCCGGCGAGGAAATACGAGATCCTGGGCGCGTGAAACGGAGGGGGAGGAGAGGGGAAATGGAGAGCAGATGCAGGGCTTCAAATAGGTGGGCTCGTGGCTCCAATTTATTCCCTAATTGATCCGCAATCAAGTGCACGAAATCAATGGCCGAAACGGCCATGGCAGTTTCTGCGTGAGATTGAAGACGAGGTGATGTCATCGCTGACGTCAGCACCTTTTTTTTCCTGTTTTCTCCTTTATTTAATATCTTCTGTTTTAAAATTCCTATTCACCTCAAATAAATTTCTAAAATCTTGAAATATTAATACCTTTCAGATTATAACATTTTTGTAAACTTTTCATCACATTTGAAATTTCATATTTTGCAATTATAAATAAATCATTAAAAGTACTTAATATCATTTTATATAGAAAATAGCAAATAATTTGTAATAAGGTTTTATAAAATTACATAAACCTTGTTATTGTCAAATATTGTTTTTCAAAAACATCTCATACATTATAATTTCAACATACTTGCAAAATCACTAGTAGGTACCCTTTTGTTATGTTCAAAATAGAGAATTATTTAATAAATTTTGAATTGGGGTTTAATAAGAACATATGGGTTTTCTCAAAGTAAAATGTTGTTTTCCCAATTTAAATTCTCCAAGGTACTTTGCTTATTTTCGTACTTAAATAATTTATATGACACTTTATTGTTTTGTTGATTGACATAATACTTGGAAAACAAATAACCAACTGATATCTATTTGGGGGTTATCAATAATAGTGAAACCCTTTTTGGAGACAAGAAAATATTAGAGATAGCAACTCTCTGGTTTTTATATATCAAAAATATTTTCAAGATGATAATTGGGTTGAAAACATGTTTGGTGTAAGGGTTTTCTTAAGAAGAAATATTTTCTTTATGTAGAAATATTTATTTTTAAATGACTTTAGGGTTTATGGAATAGAGGTATATTGGATTTTCATTTCCAAAACATTGGAACATGTATTGTTTTGTTTTGTTTCTTGCATCTCATTTGGTTTTTGGTGACTTGCATAACATGAAAACAAAAAGTTTCAATTTTTAGTGATTTTTGGACTTTCCAAAAATCAGGGATGTTACACATGTTTAGAGGGAGATGTGACACTCTTGGATTTCTTCTTTGACTTGGAGACGAAACCAAGTCCTTCTTTTCCTTTCTTGACTCCTTGAGAGCTTATGGCATCATTGAGAATTTTCTCTTTTCCTACAATGTTAGTCGTAGTGCAAGAGGTAGGCAAGATAGCAATGTTATTAGAGGACGATATCACTTGCTTATTAGATTGTTGAGCTAGGAGGTTGTTCCGAGACTTGGTGAGTTTGTCATGAATATCTTTAAGAGACATGAACTCCTTTTTTAGTTTTTCATGATTCTCAACAAGTACTTCATGAGCTATTCCTAGCTTCAACTCCTCTTCTTCAAAGACTTTAAGTAAAGCAAGAGATTTTTCGTTATCTTTTCTAAGCTTGGCAAGAGATGTTCCATTATCTTTCCTAAGCTTGGAAACACTAATAGCATAGGTATCTTGTAGACTAGATAATCTCTCTTCGAGAGATGCTCTCATGGATCTTTCCTTTTCGAGAGCCTTAACTAGTTCATTGTCATGGTTCTCATGGCTACCACCATGGCTCTCCAAGGTCATGATGACCTCCTCCTTCTCTTCAATGAGAGAGTTGGCATCATCAAGTTGCCTTAAGAGAGTCTTTACCTTTTCCTTAGTTTCACCTTCAAGACTATATAACCAAGAGCCTAGATTCTTAGCATCCTCATCATCAACAATGTTTTCAACGCAATCCAATAACGAGGGAGAGCTAGTGATGATAGACTTGGAGGTGGAAGATATTACCGCGGTGGCTTTTGCCATGAGACATGTAGGTCGGATTGATGCCTTCTCATTGGGGGATTCAAATAGAGAGACCGATGAAGAGGAAGTCGTAGCTATGGCGACGTGGGAAACACCTACGACGTCATCTTCTCCTTCATCTCCAGAGTAGTATGTTTCCAATGTGGGGCCTTCTTGAACATATAGACCCCTTGGGACTCTTCTAGCGAGGTTCTTGTTGAGCGGAGCTTTGTTCTTGTCCTTGCAAACAAGCTTCCCTTCATTCTATTCTCTTGGCTCAAAGGGACACTCTTTGACAAAGTGACTTTCACTCCCACAATTGTAACATGTCCTTGGCCGCTCTCCTTTCTTCCTAAAGATCTTGTTCCTTGGAGGTCTAGGAGCGCCGGCCTTGCGAGCTTCCCATGTCTTCCAATATCCTTGCATGGCAAGAGCGATACACTTATGAGCACCCTTGTATGTGTCTTCATAGTCCTCATCGTCATCATCATCATCATCCACTTCTTCTATCTTGGCCATTGCCTTAGACTTCAAGGCAAGATTAGGAGACTTCCCATGGCCTCTTGAGAGAGCAAGAGCATCATCCGCACTCTTGTGAGATAAGGATATGGCTATGAACTCACTAAGGACACCAATGGAGTTGAGGGAGTTGTAGTCGGATCTTGTTCGAATGCTAGTGGAGAGATTCTTCTCAAAAGGAGTTATGGCCTTGAAAAATTTCCTCTTGATCCACTCATCGGAGATTTCCTCCTTTCCAAAGTCCCTTAATTGATTGCCAAGGGTGACCACTCTTCTATATAGATCCTCGGGACTTTCATCTTCAGGCATGACAAAGTTCTCGGACTTGTCAAGAGCAACATCATATTTGGATGATTGGATGCTTGCATTGCCTTGGAACAAAGAGTCAAGCTTATCCCAAGCTTCCTTGGCGGTCTTGATACCGCGAATGTGTTCAAGATGTTCTCTTGGGAGAGCCTTTTGGATAGTCACAAGAGCGGTCTTGTTGATTTGAAATTCCACATCCTCTCTTGGAGTCAAGTTGTTCGGATCGTGAGGGTGGAATCTGAACGGACAACGACGTCGCCTAGAGGGGGGGGGGGTGAATAGGCGATTAAAACTTTTCCGGTTAATGCTTGCTAAATGCGGAAATAAACTAGGTGTTTAAATTAACAAGCATACAACCTAAATATTCTAGGATAAACTAGATGAACCAACAACTTATTCTAAGAAATACAAGTAACAAGGTGATAGCAAGATATATAACTTCAAGCTCGAAGGCTATCACAATGTAAATTGCATAAGTAAAAAGCTCGGGTATAGAAATAACCGAGGCACACGGAGACGATGATGTATTCCCGAGTTCCTCCCACAAAGGGGAGTACGTCTCGTTGGAGGGGTGTGAGCTCGCCATGAAGGCCTACTCAACGCCACAAAGGCCTCACCCTATTCTCCGATGAACCCCGCCACAAAGGCCTAGTTCACCTTCCACTATTGGCAACCTTCAAACCCGAGGCACGCATCCACAACTCAATTGGAGGCTCTCGGTGTCACCACAATCTTGTGGCACGCATCCACAACTCAATTGGAGGCTCCCAAGAACACCACAAGTCGTCTAGGGTCCAAGACCCAAGAGTAACAAGCTCACAAACTTTCAACTTCCATGAATCCTCGTGGAGAGAGCAAACCGATGCAACCGATGCAAATGGCAAGAGCACAAGTGCTCAAATCCTTCACTCTCAAATTCCAACAAAGCAACAAATGCTTATGGGGGAATAAGAGAGGAAGAACAATGGAGGAGAAACACCAAGAACTCCAAGATCAAGATCTACTAAGTTTCCCTCACTAAGAAGGAAGATGGATTGGTGGAAATGTAGATCGAGATCTCCTCTACCTTCTCCCTCAAAGATATGCAAGAATCATAGGAGGGATTGGGAGAGGGGCAAGCTTTCCAAGGTCAACAATGGTGGGAGAGAAGGGGAAAAACGTGCTTGGAAGACTTGGGGATCAATGGGGAAGAAAGCCCCCTTAAATAGGTCCCCACAAGAACTAGCCGTTGTGCAGGAATTTTGGGACCAGAATATCCGGTCCGAAGTGAAAAATCCGGTTCAAATAATCCGGTTCACTCCAGTGCGAAAACTGGTCTGAAATCCGTCGAAACCGGAATATCCGGTATGCCCCGAAAAATCCGGTTTCCAATAATCCGGTTCATGTCAGTACCGAAAAATGGCTCAACTAGAAACTTCATAACTTTTGCGTCCGGACTCCGTTTTTGATGATCTTTGGCTCGTTGAGTTCGTAATGAAAAACTCTACAAGATCATGCAGAGAAACATCACTGCCCAAAAATGGAAACTAAAACCAAATGTAGAAAGGTTTAACCTCTCTAAAAGGAACAACCGGTAAAACTTCTAACACGAAAACTCACATAACTTTTGCGAATGAATTCCGAATTAGGTCAGTCCAAATGCATTGGAAAGATAACAGCAAGGAGTATCCAAATAAAAGGTGAAAATATTGATACCTCAAAGTATGGGGAAGTTACCACACATGGAAGGTGTGGGAACATTCTCAAAGACAAACGGAATATTTTCACCACCGAAAACGCAACAAGTTTTTTCTTACGAAATCCGTTTTCGAGAAACCAAGGCTTGTCATGAAGATCACGACAAGCACTAAAACCCAAAAGAGACAAAAGCCAAATAAGAACCAAGAAATATGATATGCAAAGTATGCAAAGGTTTGAGCTCTCCATAACGATTCGATCGAGTTACTCACTTGAGAGCCCCTCTTGATAGTACGGCTATCTATCCTATAACCCGGTCTCCCAAAGACACGAGACCGGTAAAATAGAAAACCTATCAAGATTATACCTTTGCCTTGAGCATTCCACTTGAGCTAGATGATAACGATCTTGACTCTCTCAAGTTGGATCTTCTTTCTTGATTGCGCTTGCTAGCACAAACTCCGCTTCATGAAGACTTGCAAGTTGCTCCCCCATACACCATTATGGGAGAGACTAGCTCCCCCATACACCATTATGGGAGAGACCCTTCGGCAAATCTTCACAAGGCCACAATCTCCAAAAGGGTGGCAAGCATCAAGCATAGGATATCTTCTAGATGCTTCACTTGAGCTTCCACGTCAAGCTCGATGACAAACACCGCTTGACGACGACATAGTCCATGGGCTAAAGAAATATTCCTTTAGGTTCATGCCCATGGAAAGATACCTAACCACACATACAGATGCGACACACACATATCATGGGTTAGTTCACAAAGCTATATTGACAATTGCTTACCATACCATGAGATACACAATCCCACTTGGTACAACTTGTAGCTTTGTGTGTTGATTGCTTGCTTGATCAAACTTGTATCTTTGCTTCTCACTTCTAAAGATGATGTCTTGAAGATGATAATGAAAGATCACCTAATCCTTTTCTTCAAGACACACTAGCAATAAGCTCAACTCAAATCATGACCATTCTTGATATAAATCCTTGAATGTAACAATGGCCATCAAGGAAGCTAATAGAGTTCAACACATGAACTCCATTATTTCCTATGGACAAGATCTACAAAGATAACTCAATGCAAACATTAGTCCATAAGGATTGTCATTAATTACCAAAACCACATATGGAGGAACCATGCGCTTTCAATCTCCCCCATTTTGGTAATTGATGACAATCCCTTTTTACGAGGGTTTATATGATGAATAAAGCAAACATGCTAAACAAGAGCAAGGATGCAATAGCATGGAAAGGAAAATGCTTAAGAACGAAACTAAAGCATAAACCAAATTCCCTTAAACCCTATAAACTTCTCCCCCATTGGCATCCATTTCCGAAATGGGCAAAAGGATTAGAAGGCCAATATAGTAAGAGCTCCCCCATAGTGTATGCATTCCTCATGATATGAGTGAAATCAAGTGCATATCTCCAACTATGAATAGATGGAGGGAGATCAAACTATATTGAGGATCCAAAGGTTTACAAGCAAAGTCAAATTGAAGGAAACTTTCACAAAGAAGCAACCAACCAAAGGATCCGAAAAACCGATTGACCAAAATCAATATTTTGATAAGATCAACCAAGTGTTCTAGAAAATCAAGAGGGAACTCCCCAAGGTACATGCACAATGTTAGATTTGAATTACTATATAGTGTGCACAACATGGAATCATCACTCCATTCTAGATAATTTTGAACACAAACAAGAGCAAGCGAATAGATTGGAAATGAGGCAAAGCAACTTGCAAACAAACAAAGGTTGAGCAAAGAAGATCAAGAAGTGACAAATAGAGACTTACTCAACCGAAATAGATGCGTGTGACAAGGAAAAACATTTTTAGGAGACTAATAGGATGATAGAATCATCAACATATTCTTTCAATATAGGAGGCACATAGTGCATATCATGTCTTTCCCATACACACAAACCATCAAATGATAAAACACATAGGTCCACAAGCTTATTAAGATGCGAAAGGAATACCAAAACAAAAACAAAGCTTGTGCCTTTTAGGAACCACCAAGGAATATAAAGCAATAAAAAGTGGTCACTAAAGAAATAGAATATCAATTAAATATGTAACTATTATCGTGTGTATAAGTTTCTAAGTGGACAACAATCACAAAGATATATATCCACAAAGAAACATGCACACACAAAATAGGTACAAAGGTGAAGAACATGATATCCAAGAGAGGTTCATTAATATACCAATAAGATTTTTTTGCTTGAAAGAAAAGCACTAAGCTTAAGTTTATCTTAAAGGGATATAGATGAACACACAAAAAACTCATCAAAGCATCACAAATATCACAAGGGAAAAGTGATAGTTGGAATGCTTCGAGAAAGGTAACGCATATCACAAAAGATTCAAATGGTTTTTGAGAATTCATCAATATTGCATATGAGAGACTTCAAGTAGAAGTTGCTAGATTAATATACTCGGGATTGGTGAATCATGAAAATGACTATAAATATCCCCTTAGTATGTAATCATCCCGGCTTACTCATAGTTGCAATAAAGATGCTTTTGATAAGACATTTGCAAGAACCAAATGAAATGCAACAAAGGGAAATCATGCCAAGAAGCAACCTACACAAGGTTGAAAGCTAGAAATGTATGCATGAGATAGATACTTGTTACCGAGACGACATTGGTGATGAAGAGGATGCGAGTTTGATAATCATCATAGCTTGACTCCAATAATACCATGGTGAGAACACCTTCCTTATGAATGTAGCAAGCAACCAATGTATCTCCATTGTACCTAAAAACAAAATTCAAGTACAAAATGGTCCCCAAACTCATTGGGTCCAAAGTAGTTAGAACAACTACAATACATAGGACAAACTCCACATAAATATGTGCATATTAATTTCATGCACATCTTAGCCACTTAGGATTTGATGGAGTTTATCCTATATATTGGATCAACGAAAGTAAGCATGCCAAAAGATATACATAGTAAATATGCATGCACAAAACTTTCAAGAACCAAAACAAGATACAAATTGGACAAAGAATTAATTAAACCAAGAAGCCACTCACAAGAGTGAAAAGAAAGAGAATTGTCCAAAATATATCAAGACCCAAATCAACACATGATTGAGGAAACCAACATAGAGAGGATACCAAAAAAAATATAAAAGAGTGAAAAACCCTCTACACTTTTCATGAAAGCACACAAAGTACCAAGGAGAAAAGTGTTTGTCTTCCAAAGAGACAAGTCATTGGGATAACAAACAAATTTAAAGACAACAAGTGTTCAAACGTATATATGATAGTTCTTCCAATAATAGTGCATTATTTATGATCTTGCATTTGAATACAAAATGCACACAATGGAATCATTACTCTCCATATATATTATTCAAACACTAGTCATGTTTAAATAAAATCAATTATATGCAATACCAATATAAAAAATGGTGATCTACTCAAAGTAGGATAGCTTCCCCAAGAATAGTGCAACCCAAAGAAGTGTGACTTTGAACACAAGTGCACAAGTATGGGATCATTGCTTTTCCTAACTCAAGAAAGCATAAAACAAATTTTGAGTAGAGCAAGGAAGACACAAAGGAGTTTGAACCAAACAAAATCCTTGGCAAGAAACAAGGCAATATTAGAGCAATGGCCAAAGTAAATATGATCAATAAACTCACCACAAATTATTATAACTTGTCAAAGACAAGAGATGTATGGAGATATTTCTCGGTGGTAGATTTGTTCACAATCATATTCACAAAACATAAGTATGTGGTAGAAGATAGGAATAAAAACATGCTTAGATAGAGATTCTTGAAGGCTTCAAATAAAAATCGAAAAGCAAGGCAACAAGAAACTCTCTAACAAACAAGATACCAAAGAAGAGAGACACAAGATATTTTAAGCAAATATGGAACTTGTTTGAGCAACATGCCACATAGGAACAAGATAAATAATAATATCAACTCTAGGTGGCAATACCTCACATGTTCACATTTTCTAGGATTGTAATATGTACATAGCTTATTACTCCCCCATAATGTGATAATCCATTGAAAACAACAAGAGGCAAAAATAAAACCAACTAGAGAAAGTTAATGGACATTTAGAAATGAATTTCTCATGAGAAGACATACCACATAGAGAATAGATAATATTGATATATCAACACTAAGTGGTATTCCTCATGTACACACATTTTAGGATAGTAAAGTGCAAAGCATATTACTCCCCCAAAATGGGATAGTCCATTAATCTCCCAAAGAGCCAACTAAGATAGGTAATGATTGCAATGAGGGCTCAACACAAAGAACACAAGTACATGGAGTGCAAACCAACAAACATAACTAGATTACTCAAGATAGGTAAGTAGGAAGCACAACATATACAAACACATGCTAGAAACAAAACTAACATATGCAAGGGAGCAAGCAACTTTCAATGTATATAGATTTAAATACAAGTTACCGCTTGGAGGAACATTGGGTAAGAGATATATATAATCCAAGTGACTTGGCTTGAGGAAATATAATTGATGAAGATCCCTTAATTCTTCATGAAAAATAGCCAAGTCTCCAATGCCCTCCATCACCACCTATTGATCAAGTTTGAGCTTGTTGGTCCCCAACCAAGTTGGGTCCTAAGAGGTTAGTCACAATAGGTTTGGCAACCCAAATGGTTCTTTTCTTGACACCACTTGGAGTACCAACATACTTGGCAAACAAATTTCCCACATTATCCTTCCTAATAGAATAAACATCATCAACAAGGATAGGGTTGGATAATGTACCATTAGTGCATGAAGAAGCAAAGTGTCCCTTCTTGCGACAAAGGTAGCAACATCGACTCTTTTCTTTCTTCTCAATAGGCTTCTCAACAAGAGGAGCATTGGCTTGAGTCTTCTTAGGAGGTGGCCGTTGTTCAACTCGTGGTTGAGCATGAGATTGAACAAGAGGCCTCTTCCCTAGTTTCTTCTCACTAAGAGGCTTCTTCTTCAAAGGGCAAGATCTAACATGGTGCCCTTCAATCTTGCACTTGAAGCAAATAATCTTGGCCGGATCTTTGACTTGTTCTTGGCCCTTCTTCTTGTCAATAATGGACTTGTTCTTGAGATGGGAGTTGAATCCGAGTCCACTCTTGTCATAGGGAAGTCTTCGCACTCTCAACATCTTGTCAAGTGTGGAACTCCCTTCATGACACTTTTCCAAGTCTTTCTTCAAAGAAGTGACTTGGGCCTTGAGCTCTTTAATTTCCTCTACATGGTTAGAATCAACACAAGAGCTAGAGGAAGTAGATGCTTCATTGTTAGAGCAACAAGGCAAGGAAAGAAATTCATCACAAGATGTAGAAACATTATGGGAGGATGAATTACTAATACGAGCACAAGTCAATATAGCATTATTAGAAGATATTGTGCTAGTAACCACATGAGGCTCACAAGATGTTACCTTTGTAGTGATAGCCTCAAGAGCTAATTTTAGCTTGGTATGGGATTCTAGAAGATCCTCATGAGAGCTAGATAGCTTTTCATGACTTTCTTCCAATTTCCCATACTTGCTAGTCATTAGCTCAAGTTGAGCCCTTAGCTCAACATTCTCCTTCAAAATAGATGCTTCACAAGATGTGGAGTTAGTAGCACAAGCATCAATTGAAATAGAAGAAGATAACTTGGCAAGCTCATTATTTAACCTAGAGTTTTCTTCAATTAGATTAGCATTGCCAACAACAAATTCAACCTTTTCATTTTAAGCACTTTATATTTAGCATGGGTATGGTCACGTGCTTTAGTGAGATAGGCTATTTGTTCATTATAGAGCTCCTCAATAGATTCAAGTTTATCCTCAAGAGTAACTCGGAGCTCATACTCTTCCTCAAGAGACATAGTGAGGGATGCCTTTTCATTGGCATCACTTCTTTCAATCTCACCTTTCTTTTCAATGATTTTAGCGCTATAAATAGCAAAAGCCAATATTTCACTAAAAGGAGTGATAGCTTTACTACCTTTAGGGAGATCAAGAAGAACCAACTCACCCTTCTCCATTAAAGAGTCTTCGTCCTCAAACTCTCCATAAAATATATCCTCATCCTCATCATCACAAGATGTAGTGGGTTCCAAAGGTGGTGATACCTTTGAATCCCTAGCCATAAGGCACATATGAGAAATGGATGGCGATGATGAAGATATACTAGAAGAGCCATTAAGGTCCATGTCTTGTTCCACAAAAAAATGGGATTCCTCTACATTGTTAGCCACACAAGTACTAGAGGAAATGGAAGCATTATTTTCATGAAAACAAGACATAGGAAGCATATCATCATGAGATTTAGTTAAACAACTATTACATGATATGCAAGGACTATCAACACTAGCATGTATGGAATTTTGAGTGCTAGAAGATATTAAGTCCAAAGATCGATCATTGCAATGGGATAGAGATGAAGTATAGTCAATAGCAAATTCACTATCCACAATGCAATTTCTATCACCACTCACCATATCATTACCTTGTGACAAATCACATGTTGGTGGAGTGGAGAAAGATGTGAACTCATCACGGCCGGAAGTGGATGGAGAACAATCATCCTCACTAATATTGGACACATCATATATATCTTGAAGTTTTGTCCATAGCTCATGAGCGTTCCGAAAAGGCTTGATTGATTCAATGACTACATCGCTCAAAAAGCACAAGAGACCATTAGTTACAAGAGTATCGAGATAAGAGTTTTCCTTATCCTCTAAAGATAAATCTTGAGAATCCTTTGGAGGAGGAAAATCCATATCTACAATTCTCTTAACATACTTTGGACCCATGTCCGTAAGAAATTTAAGAATGCGAATTTTCCAAACATCAAAGTTTCTACCATAGAATATAAAAGCGGAATCATGTTCTATTTCTCTAAACGACATCGTACTCTCTAGGATGTAAAGCCTAATAAAGAGAGACGAGGCTCTGATACCAATTGAACGGACAACGACGTCGCCTAGAGGGGGGGGGGTGAATAGGCGATTAAAACTTTTCCGGTTAATGCTTGCTAAATGCGGAAATAAACTAGGTGTTTAAATTAACAAGCATACAACCTAAATATTCTAGGATAAACTAGATGAACCAACAACTTATTCTAAGAAATACAAGTAACAAGGTGATAGCAAGATATATAACTTCAAGCTCGAAGGCTATCACAATGTAAATTGCATAAGTAAAAAGCTCGGGTATAGAAATAACCGAGGCACACGGAGACGATGATGTATTCCCGAGTTCCTCCCACAAAGGGGAGTACGTCTCGTTGGAGGGGTGTGAGCTCGCCACGAAGGCCTACTCAACGCCACAAAGGGCTCACCCTATTCTCCGATGAACCCCGCCACAAAGGCCTAGTTCACCTTCCACTATTGGCAACCTTCAAACCCGAGGCACGCATCCACAACTCAATTGGAGGCTCTCGGTGTCACCACAATCTTGGGGCACGCATCCACAACTCAATTGGAGGCTCCCAAGAACACCACAAGTCGTCTAGGGTCCAAGATTCAAGAGTAACAAGCTCACAAACTTTCAACTTCCACGAATCCTCGTGGAGAGAGCAAACCGATGCAACCGATGCAAATGGAAAGAGCACAAGTGCTCAAATCCTTCACTCTCAAATTCCAACAAAGCAACAAATGGTTATGGGGGAATAAGATAGGAAGAACAATGGAGGAGAAACACCAAGAACTCCAAGATCAAGATCTACTAAGTTTCCCTCACTAAGAAGGAAGATGGATTGGTGGAAATGTAGATCGAGATCTCCTCTACCTTCTCCCTCAAAGATATGCAAGAATCATAGGAGGGATTGGGAGAGGGGCAAGCTTTCCAAGGTCAACAATGGTGGGAGAGAAGGGGAAAAACGTGCTTGGAAGACTTGGGGACCAATGGGGAAGAAAGCCCCCTTAAATAGGTCCCCACAAGAACTAGCTGTTGTGCAGGAATTTTGGGACCGGAATATCCGGTCCGAAGTGAAAAATCCGGTTCAAATAATCCGGTTCACTCCAGTGCGAAAACTGGTCTGAAATCCGTCGAAACCGGAATATCCGGTATGCCCCGAAAAATCCGGTTTCCAATAATCCGGTTCATGTCAGTACCGAAAAATGGCTCAACTAGAAACTTCATAACTTTTGCGTCCGGACTCCGTTTTTGATGATCTTTGGCTCGTTGAGTTCGTAATGAAAAACTCTACAAGATCATGCAGAGAAACATCACTGCCCAACAATGGAAACTAAAACCAAATGTAGAAAGGTTTAACCTCTCTAAAAGGAACAACCGGTAAAACTTCTAACACGAAAACTCACATAACTTTTGCGAATGAATTCCGAATTAGGTGAGTCCAAATGCATTGGAAAGATAACAGCAAGGAGTATCCAAATAAAAAGTGAAAATATTGATACCTCAAAGTATGGGGAAGTTACCACACATGGAAGGTGTGGGAACATTCTCAAAGACAAACGGAATATTTTCACCACCGAAAACGCAACAAGTTTTTCTTACGAAATCCGTTTTCGAGAAACCAAGGCTTGTCATGAAGATCACGACAAGCACTAAAACCCAAAGGAGACAAAAGCCAAATAAGAACCAAGAAATATGATATGCAAAGTATGCAAAGGTTTGAGCTCTCCATAACGATTCGATCGAGTTACTCACTTGAGAGCCCCTCTTGATAGTACGACTATCTATCCTATAACCCGGTCTCCCAAAGACACGAGACCGGTAAAATAGAAAACCTATCAAGATTATACCTTTGCCTTGAGCATTCCACTTGAGCTAGATGATGACGATCTTGACTCTCTCAAGTTGGATCTTCTTTCTTGATTGCGCTTGCTAGCACAAACTCCGCTTCATGAAGACTTGCAAGTTGCTCCCCCATACACCATTATGGGAGAGACTAGCTCCCCCATACACCATTATGGGAGAGACCCTTCGGCAAATCTTCACAAGGCCACAATCTCCAAAAGGGTGGCAACCATCAAGCATAGGATATCTTCTAGATGCTTCACTTGAGCTTCCACGTCAAGCTCGATGACAAACACCGCTTGACGACGACATAGTCCCATGGGCTAAAGAAATCTTCCTTTAGGTTCATGCCCATGGAAAGATACCTAACCACACATAGAGATGCGACACACACATATCATGGGTTAGTTCACAAAGCTATATTGACAATTGCTTACCATACCATGAGATACACAATCCCACTTGGTACAACTTGTAGCTTTGTGTGTTGATCGCTTGCTTGATCAAACTTGTATCTTTGCTTCTCACTTCTAAAGATGATGTCTTGAATATGATAATGAAAGATCACCTAATCCTTTTCTTCAAGACACACTAGCAATAAGCTCAACTCAAATCATGACCATTCTTGATATAAATCCTTGAATGTAACAATGGCCATCAAGGAAGCTAATAGAGTTCAACACATGAACTCCATTATTTCCTATGGACAAGATCTACAAAGATAACTCAATGCAAACATTAGTCCATAAGGATTGTCATTAATTACCAAAACCACATATGGAGGAACCATGCGCTTTCAGAATCCATGGAGAATGCTTCTCCACAAAGCGGTGCAAGATCCTGAAATGTGAGACTCCATATCGAACTTCCAAGAAGAGAACTCGTTAGTGTTAAGCATGGGAGGAACTCCAACATTAACCATTTGTGGCATAGTGGCAATAGGGTGGATAGAATCATAATTGGGAGGTGGTGGAACTTTAGAGTGAGACCCCGAACCGTTAGCCGATTGAGACTTGGAGCCCTCGGAGCTCCCACCACTCTTAGCCTTTTTATCGGCTTTGGCTTTGGCTTTCGTCTTAGCTAAAGCAATGTTAGCTTCCATATCGTCGATATCCGGAATGGATTCTTCGTCCGAGCTAACATCGTTAGTGGTGGGGAGTGACACCGTGGACTCCTTGGTTTTCCCCATCAGTGCCTCCATCATTTTCTTTATGCTAGAAACCTCCGAACCAACACTAGAGCTAACCTTAGATAATTCGGTTTGGAGAATTCCAACCGTGTCTTGTAGGTTAGATATAGTGTCGACCATTTTGGAGATTTCCGCACTAGAACTTCCGGGGGCATTTTCATCGACCATTGTACTCTTGGGCGGTTAAGCCCTTAGTAAGAGCCGAGGCTCTGATACCAATTGAAAGTCCACTATGGTCAACTAGAGGGGGGGTGAATAGGTTGACTACCAATTTTTCTTTTCTTTTCCTTTTAGCGAGGCTAAGCGAGATAAGATAATGTGCATCTAGGTGAGCAACCTATGTGAACAAGATAATATGCGCAACGGAAGTAAAGCGTAAGGTAGTAAAGCAAACAACAAGTGTAAACAAGGAGACACGGATATGATTCCCGTAGTTCCTTCTCAAAGAGAAGTACGTCTACGTTGGAGAGGTGGGGAGCCACCTAGGCGCTCCTCAATAGCACGGTTGTGCACACCTTGTTCTCCTTGAGCTTCTCCGGTGAGGGAGATTCTCATTTCCACTATGAGGTCGACTTGAAGGCGTTGACCAAACCTTTACAAGGGCTCGAGGTCACTCCACAAGATGGAGGGAGTCTCTCAAGCAATCCGTAGCTTCTTGCAACAAGGTGGAAGCTACAAGCACAAGATCTACTAAGGTTTCTAGGCCTCAAGTAGGATTCTAGATCTACTAGGTTGTGGTGGATGGATTTGAGATTCCTTTGGTGGAAGTGTGGATCTAGGTCTCCTCTAGCTCTCCACCAAGTATGGGAGTGATTGGGTGGACGGAGTGGGAGATCTAGGCGGATGAAGCTTTCATTAATGGCTTGGAGAGAGAATGGGGGAAAGCTTGGCATTTAAGAGGTAGGGGAAGGGGTATTTATACCCCTTTCATTTAATGCCTGTTGCAGTCCAGGAGCACCGGAGGCTCCGGTGGTTTCACCGGAGGCTCCGGTGGGCTTCAATTAATTGCGCAGTGGCGCAGTGCACAAGCACATGTTTGCTGGGCCACGGGGCGGAGGTTCCGGTGGGTGCGGCGGAGGTTCTGCCCACCGGAGGTGCACCGGAGGCTCCGGTGGAACCTCCGCCCTTGCGCAACAGAAACAGGTTCTGGCGGAGCCCCCACCGGAGGTCCACCGGAGCCCATTTACTCTGTGGCCAGGCGAGGCCACCGGAGGCTCCGGTGGAGCCTCCGCTCTTGTCCAACAGAACGCCGTTTGGGCGGAGCCTCCACCGGAGGCGCACCGGACCCCCTCGTGTGCACATGCCAGGTTTTGTAGGAGGCGGAGCCTTCGGTGGGAATGGCGGAGGTTCCGCCCCACCGGAGCTCCACCAGAGGTTCCGCTCGAGCCTCCGCAGTTGCGCTCCGGAACGCGATTTGGGCGGAGCCCACACCGGACCCCCACCGGATCCTGGGCGGAGCCTCCGGTGGATTCACCGGAGCCTCTGCTCCTGTGCAAAAGTACCTCCCTGGATTTCTTTCTCCTTGCTCTTTTCATATAAAACGAACGCTTGCCCCCAAATAGTTAGTGAACCTAAATTGACCTCGGCATTTTCATTTATCGAACAAACATTAGATCAAATAGATATGTTGTCATATAATTACCAGAACGGACGATGATCTTTCAGAGTCGATGGAGATGGCTTCCGGGGGCACTTCCCCGTCCCGGCAGGGTGCCAGAACAGAGATCTGTCCCCCGAAACTTCTCGGCGGCGGCGGCGGAGCTACGAATGTATTTTTGTGGAAAATGTCGATTCTTTAAGGGTTTATCCATCGGGGAGTATATATAGGCAAAAGGGAGATGTCGGGGGGTGGCTAGGGGTCCCACACCACCAGGTGGCGCGGCCAGGGGACCCGCACCACCCCATGGTGTGGCCACCCTGTGGCCCCCCTCCGGGGCTCTTCGGGGCTTCTGGATGCTTCCGGGACTTCTAAGACTTCTGGGTTTCGAATTTTCCAATTCCGAGAATATTCCAGAACATCTTTTCTGAAACTAAAAACAGCAGAAAACAGGGAACCGACACTTGGCATCTTGTTAATAGGTTAGTCCCAGAAAACGTGTAAAAATGACATAAAGTGTAAGGAAAACATGTTGGAAACAACATGAAAACAACATGGAACGTCAGAAATTAAGGACACGTTTTTGACGTATCAAGCATCCCCAAGCTTAGTTCCTACTCGTCCTCGAGTAAGTAAATGATAAAACAATAATTTATGAGGTGACATGCTACTAACATAATCTTGATCATAAAAAAATGTAAAGGCATATGTAAGCTTAGATCATAGAACTTCAAACACAAACATGATAAATAGAACTTTAATAATAAAGCATAGAAATCACTTTTCATCATGAAGAGTATCTAAAATAAAGGATCATGAGTAATAATGCAAAGAAAGATAAACGTTTGTTTCAGGTATAGAGAAAACATGGCAAAGTGATATTTTTCTAGTCCTTAAGAGTGGGGAAAAACATAAATGCCAGGACACCTTCAAAGTTCATGAGGAAGACTAGAGCAAATAATTTAAGAACAAATAATATCACATCATGAAGTAATTATTGATTCTTATGGGACAATGCACATAGAACTAAGAATGGAAAAAAATGCTCTCTCAACTGTGCATAAAGTTAGAAGATGGAGATTCAACATAAAAGTAAAAGAAAGGCCATTCGTGGAGGGAAGCAGGGATCACTCATGTGCTAGAGATTTTTATTTTATAAACAAAGGTATTAAAAATTTGACACTCCTCCCATCCATCTTTCACAAACCATGGCTAACCGAATCCTCGGGTGCCTGTCAACAATCACATACCGTGGAGGAGTGTCTATATTTTGGGAGATGTATGCTAATGTCAACGAATGGTAAACAGAAAATAAAGTATGTCACAAGCCAACTGGATTCACAAGAGAGGCTCCCATGTGAAGGACGTATCTGGGTAGAAGGTCATCCCTCTTTCTCTTTTGTTTACGCAATTATGCTTTGACTGATAAATCAGGGGCAAAAATAGTGAAGAGATTTTGTGTGTATTAATTTGGGGTTGGGCACCCCGCTGCCAGCTCTTCTATCTTTTGGATAAGCGTATGAAGCCACTAGTCCATGGTGTGAAATCCAATCAACAAGTGAGATAAAGATTTTCTATTGACGTCCTCATGAGAAAAAAACAGGAACATAAAGCAGGAGTAGTTTTGAAAGTTTTAAAGGTAACACATGAGAAGTTTACTTGGAGTGGCAGTTAAATACCACATATAGGTAGGTATGGTGGACACAATGGGAAAAAATTCGGTTTAAGGGAGTTGGATGTACAAGTAGAGCTCATACTCAGTACAGGTGGAGGCTAGCAAAAGACTGGGAGCGACAAATCAAGAGAGCATACGAGCCATAATCATGCATAGCGACATAAACATCATTAATTAAAGCATAAGCGGTATCATGGTTCAAAAACTAAGTGGTCATGGAGTATATTTGTTACTGGTTCACAGTCATAAACATGATGTGAGCATGCGCCAAGTCAACCAAATAAAACATTCGAAAGAGAATACCATAAATTTATGCTTCAACATGACAAGAACAACTCATGAATATTTCAATGACATATTAAACACTCTCAGGTATTTGAGGCTATTAATGCTACTTTACATCACAAGGATTTATAACTAAAATAAAATTTATCATGGCATGAAAAATTTGTAGCAACAGTCTATACGAGCTTCTACTTGCACCATTAAAAATTCTACTTTAAGCAGCAATTTCTTTTCCCAACAAGAACCACACAAGATATGTTTTAACAAAAATGCTCTTTATGATACAAAAAGAAAACATGAGATTAATCACATACACTACTAAAACTAACAACTCTGAATAAGAGATGCATGAAAACAAAGGCTAAACGCAGTACTAGCAAAAAGTGAACACTCACAGAACAATAAGAATGAAAACTAGAGTGTTCTAAGCAATAAAAATGGAGCATGTCTCTCTCCCACACAAGTATGATAAGATCCAACCATTTATTACAGCAAATAAAACCAAAACAAACTTAAAGCAAAAATAAAAGACGCTCCAATTAAAACACATAAGATGTGACCGAATAAAAATATAGTTTCACTAGAAGTGACCTGATAATTTGTCGATGAAGAAGGGGATGCCTTGGGCATCCCCAAGCTTAGACGCTTGAGTCTTCTTGGAATTTTCTGGGATGTACCTCCGGGGCATACCCAATCTTAGGCTCTTCACTCTTCTTGATCATGTCATATCATCCTCTTCTCTTGACCCTTGAAAACTTCTTTCACACCAAACTTCTCACAATCTTCATTAGCAACGTCAGTGCAATCGAAATAATAAATTCACATGGTTCAGTTTCAACACAAGCCTAACACTCAAAAACACATTAGCTACTGTCACAACTTATTCTAAAACTCTTTTTCTCAAAAGAACACCAAAAGAAAGAGATTGAGATGCAAATGAAATTATTGGTAGAAATCTGTCAAAACAGGACAACAGGTAATATGATTTTTTCGAAAATTTTCTGTTGCTTAAATAAAAAAGTGGTCAACTAAGAAAATTTGCGTATATAGCCCAGGATTACGCACAAAAAAACTCAGGTCATTTTGATTTTTTTTGTGATTTTATACGATTGTAACAGTGGACAACAGTAATCTGTTTCCTACGCAGAAATCCGAAATATAGCTTCAACTTTCCACTAGAGGCTTTACTTGGCTCAACAAAAACACAAAATAAAAGATACATCGGGGTTTCTAAGGAAATATACAACACTCATGTGCAAAGCACACAAAATAAAACGAAGGAAAATGGGTTGAAAACAGAGAAATAAAACGGGTTGTCTCCCGGTAGCGCTTTTCTTTAACGCCTTTCAGCTAGGCATAGTGATATTTAAAAGATGCTCACATAAGAATAAGAGTTGAAGCACAATAAGAGAGCATCAAGAAGCAAATATAAAACACATTTAAGCCTAACCCACTTCCTATGAAAAAGAATCTTGTAGAAAAACAAGTCAATAAAGCACAAAGTGGCTAGCATAGGAAGACAAAATAAGTGCAAGTTAAAAAATTTCAAAATAAAGAGGGGAAACTTAATATTATTGAGATGCATAAAACCATGTTTCCCTCTCTCATAATAACTTTCAGTAGCATCATGAATAAAATTAACAATATAACTATCACATAAAACATTCTTATCATGAGCCACATGCATAAAAGAATTAATACTCTCCACATAAGCATAGTCATTCTCATTAATAGTAGTGGGAGAAAATTCAACAAAATAGCTATCATTATTATTCTCATCACCATAATCATTAAATATAGGAGGCATATTGTAATCATAATTATTTTTTCCTCAATAGTAGGTGGACTGAAAATATCATATTCATCATTGTAAACAGGTGGAACTAGAATACCACGATCATTATAATCATCATATATTGGAGGCAAAGTATCATCAAAGAAAATTTCCTCCTCAAAACGTGGGGGACTAAAAATATCATATGCATCAAAACTAGCTTCCCTAAGCTTAGACTTTTCCATAGCATTAGAAATAATGGTGTTCAAAGAATTCATACTAATAACATTGCTACTAGCATGCAAATAAAGATCCATAGGTTTTTTAATTTTCTCTTCAAACACTTCATGTCCTAACTCAAGATAAAGATTATAAAGCTCTCTCATATTTTGTCGTCTTCCATTAAGCCTAACTAGTGAAAACAAGAAACAAAAAGATTTAATTGTAGAATCTAAAGGAAATAACCTCGAGCACTCACAACCGAGGATGTGAGTACCTTTTACCTTACCTCACCGGCAACAACGCCAGAAAAGAGCTTGATGTGTACGCACGCTTCTATTCTTGTAGACAGTGTTGGGCCTCCAAGTGCAGAGGTTTGTAGAACAGCAGCAAGTTTCCCTTAAGTGGATCACCCAAGGTTTATCGAACTCACGGAGGTAGAGGTCAAAGATATCCCTCTCAAGCAACCCTGCAATTAAGATACAAGAAGTCTCTTGTGTCCCCAACACACCCAATATACTTGTCAGGTATATAGGTGCACTAGTTCGGCGAAGAGATAGTGAAATGCGAGTAATATGGATGGTTATAAGTAATAATAGCAGTCTGAAATAAATATGGCAGCAAGCAAACATGTAGCAGAACAGGCGGAAAATGGTGTTTCAATGCTTGGAAACAAGGCATATGGATCCTACTTTCACTAGTGGACTCTCTCAACAATGATCACATAATTGAATAACTAAATATTTTCTGTTCACTATGATACTCTTAACCCTCTCCGGTTAGATAACAAACACTAATCATTGCGTATGGCTGCAAAAAGCATTCCTTAAAGTAACCCCACGCTGTAACTATGAGCGCCCCATAAGGTACTAGACAAACACCACAATTCATAGAGGAGACACACACGATGTGCACACTGTCACATTCACACCGCGGGACAAGGTGACTCCAAAGTTCATATTAATAAAGCACTTGAGTAGCAAAAGATGAAGAGTAACATCTACGAATTCAAATAGATTACAAAGCTCATGATCCCATATAGATCACACCATGGGAGAGAGAGATGAACCACATAGCTACCGGTAGAGCCCTCAGCCTCGGGGGAGAACTGCTCCCTCCTCATCATAGGAGACAACAACGGCGATGGAGATGGCGGTGGAGTCGATGGAGATGGCTTCCGGGGGGCACTTCCCCGTCCCTACAGGGTGCCAGAACAGAGATCTATCCCCTGAAACTTGTCGTCGGCGGCGGCGGAGCTACGGATTTATTTTGTGGAAAATGTTGATTCTTTTAGGGTTTATACATCGGGGAGTATATATAGGCGAAAGGGCGATGCCGGAGGGTGGCCAGGGGGCCCACACCACCAGGTGGCGCGGTCAGGGGGACCGGCGCCACCCCATGGTGTGGCCACCTTGTGGCCCCCCTCCGGGGCTCTTCAGGTTTTCTGGATGCTTCTGGGACTTCTAAGACTTCTGGGCTTTGAATTTTCCAATTCCGAGAATATTTCCAGAACAGCTTTTCTGAAACTAAAAACAACAGAAAACAGGGAACTGGCACTTGGCATCTTGGTAATAGGTTAGTCCCGGAAAACGTGTAAAAATGACATAAAGTGTAATGAAAACATGTAGGAAACAACATGAAAACAACATGGAACATCAAAAATTATGGATACATTTATGATGTATCAATGCACCAAAATAAAGATTTCATATAGCTCATGGTCTATGTCGTCAAGCGGTGTTTGTCACAAGCTTGACGTGGAAGCTCAAGTGAAGCATCTCGAAGAAATCTTATGCTTGATGCTTGTCACCCATTTGGAGATTATGGCCAAGTGAAGATGTTCTTAAGGGAGCCTCTCCCATAGTGGCGTATGGGGAGCAATCTATGTGTCTTCACCGAGCAACACGAAATCAAGAAAGATGTTACAACTTTGGAGAGTCAATATCTTCATAGTCTAGCTCAAGTGGAATGCTCAAGGCAAAGGTATGATCTTGATAGGTTTTCTATTTTACCGGTCTCATGTCTTTGGGAGACCGGGGGCTCTCAAGTGAGTAACTTGATCGAATCGTTGTGGAGAGCTCAAACCTTTGCATATTTGCATATCATCTTTCATGGTTCTTATTTTTCTTTTAGATCCTTTGGTTTTGGTGCTTATCGTGATCTTTATGACAAACCAAGGTTTACCGAAAACGGATTAAGAAAAACTTGTTGCGTTTTCGATGGTAAAAATATTTGTTTCAGCTTTGAGAATGTCCCCACATCTTCTATGTGTGGTAACTTCTCCATTCTTTTGTGTTTGGATACTACTTGTTGTTATCTTTCCAACTCATTTGGATTCACCTTATTCGGAGTTCTTTCGCAAAAGTTATGTGCGTTTTCGGTGTTGAAAGTTTTACCCGTTGTTCTTTTTAGAGAGGTCAAAACTTTCCCAGATTGGTTTTATCTTCCATTGTTGGACAATGACGTTTCTCTGCATATTCTTGTAGTGCTTGTCGTTGTGATTTCAACGAGCCCAAGAACATCGAAAACGGAGTCCTCTAAATGAATGGTATCACACTTGCTGCTAGGATCACCACTCTTGTCCGCCGACGCATGCGGCTTAAGTGAGCTCCGAAGGGTTGTCTGCGTTTTGGCATTCTTAAAGCTTTGTCCAACAATGCATCAAACTGACACTTAGATTCTTGATGCAACTTTGGTACATCGCTAGAGCATCTTACTCAATTGTTGGTGTCCACTCGCGATGGCGCCTCCTGTGAATGCGAGGGGCAACCATCATAGCAGAAGTGAGTCGTTGTAGGCGGGCTCGTTGAGGTCGAGGCCTTGACCACACTACCGGACATCTACGACGCCAATTCGGGAGAATTCAATGGGTCGACGGGATCGGTATTACCCATCTCGGGGGAGGAGAAACGTCAACACCGGTGGAGTCGTCGCATAATTAGTCTGGGGAAGACGACGATGAGCTACCTAAACAACTGTTGGTGGTGCTCCCTTGGCTGAATTCGGGCACCAAGGCGGTGTTGCAACTTCGGGCTCCGCCAGGTTTAGGTCAAGACCGTTCTTCCTTTCCTTCTTGTGTTTGCCTCGACCTTATCGGTTGGATGTCTCCTACGTCTTCTGGAACGTCTCCTTCGCCTCATACTCCTCCCACTCTGCTGCTCACGAGGCGTCCTCTCCATGACGACCGACAATGGCAGCGATGGACGATACGTGTGGACGCGCGGGAGGATGGGCATAGGTGGCATCGAAGGAGAGTTACGATTTGCGGCAGCAACAACACGGGTGAGAGAATTTAGTAAGGTTTTAGCGGGCGACAATGTGAAAAGGAAGGGAGGAATTTGGCGGACGTGGTGTATATCTCGCTGCCGGGTCAGTGACATGCGGTCTCCACCTGTCGGAGTCCTACATGGTAAGCATGTCCGGACTTGTCTGGCATCCCTACTGGAACCTAGCTAAAAGTTGGGACAAATAAGAAGTCGCCCGACATATTTTCGGAAGTCCAACAAAGAGATGTGGGTGGGTTTTCCGTGTTCAAACCCCGCCGAGCCAATAGCCCAATAGTGGGTACCGATGGAAATACTTTAAGTTGAATACGTTCAGTAGTGTTCCTGTTCTGCTTAATCATAGATACAAGGCGCAAGGGTTTTCAGGGGCTACAGGGGCTGTCCTGCGAGATGAAAAGGGTAGATTTTTGGCGGCGTGCAATAGGGGTATCCAACATGTACCTGATGCAACTACGGCAGAAGCATGGGCGCTGCGTGATGGCCTGATCCTAGCGGGGCAACTTGGATGTAACAGAATTGAAGTGAATGGGGATTCTTCGGAGGTTATTTCAACAATGAAGGAGGGAGGTGTTTCCTATCGAACTGATGCAGCTATCTTCGAGGAGTGTACCTTCTTAGCCCATGACTTCACGCATATTGTTTTTTAGCATAGTCCTAGAGCTTGTAATAGTGTGGCTCATATCCTAACTAGCAATGTGGAGGGATCCCTTTCTACTAGGTGGATTGAGGACCCCCCTGATTTTATTTTCTCAGCTTTAGCTTCGGATGTAAATCTCTTTGAGGCAACAATGTAATGTGGGTGGCTGCAAGTTTTCAGACGCACTTTTTTTCTCTCAGGGTACCTAAGGGGACGAGAGGTTTTTAGTGAGACGGGCTTGCTAGCTTATTATTAATGGAAAATGTTTTAAAAAAAAAAGGCGCAAGGCTTTTTAAATAAAGCCCCAACCAGCCAAGGATCTCCGCTTAATCATGGTAATGACGCGATCCGAATTCCAGAGTGGAAGCTGCTGCAACTACCGTGAAGCAGGACGGTTGGAATGAGTCGGCACGCATGGGAATATTTGTATGGTTTGTCCAGTATACGCTCCGAGTATCCCGTTACCGGCGGACGTACACGTACCCAACTACCCAAAACGACCGCTACTTCCGATTCAGATTCCCATTCCATCCGAGACAGAGACAGAGGGGAGAAGGTTTCCTCTCCCAGGGAGCTTGCGGTCAGGACATTCTGCCTCGCATCACGAAATTTAGGGCTCACCTCCACGCCAATGGAAGAATAACGGAGCCATGCAAGCATTCCTAACAATAGCATCTACTCAGAGAAACCGGCCAAGCAAGCGCGCAAGCCTTGCACTCACGCCCTACCATAATAATAGTAGTATCTCCGCATCTACAATTAGCACTCTAGAATGAGAGACGCGGCTAAGGGCATCTCCAGCCGTCCCCCCAGAGCCCCCCAGGGGTTTTTTTCGCGGCGGAAGCGGCGAATAGCGCCGCTTCTTCACCACTCGGCCCCCCCAGAGGCCCAAATAGCGTCGTTTCGGCGCTAAATAGCGCCGCGGCACCCAGGCCAAACCCAGCCCGCTGGGTTCGGCCTGGGGGGGCGAAACTGCGCGGCCGCGCGCGTGGGCCAGCTCGGTCAGCGACGCGACGGGAAAGCGCGGGAACAGAAGCCACCGCCCGTGACCTCCTTCTCGGCGCCCGCGCCGTCAAAGGCTGCCGGAGTTATGGCGTGGCGGCCGGCCAGTGCATGCACCCCGGTCAAAGGCTGCCGGATTAATGGCGGGGCGGCAGCGGTGACACGCGCGGCGCGGCGACTGGCCCGCCAAGCTATAAAAATGGTGCCCGCCCCCCCCCCCCCCCCGTACACACATTCTCGCCTCTTCCCTCGCCGTTCTTTCTCCACCTTCTCCGTCCTCACCCTCGTCGCAATGGATCGTCTCTGGGACGCGTGGCCCGACAGCGACTACGACGACGAGCTGCAGCCAGCGGCGCCGGAGCAACTTCAGCCGCAGCAGGTGGCGCCGGAGCCGCTTCAGCCGCAGCAGGTGGCGCCGGAGCCACAGCAGGTGGCGCCGGAGCCGCAGCAGGACGAGGCACGAGAAGCACGGCGGGCTGCCCGTCAGTGGAGGCGGGAGGTGAGGCGGCAGCCGATATGGCCCGAGCAGCACGCCGGGCTGCACTCGTTCGAGACGGCGCAGAACGAGGACGCGTACCGCGAGGTTCACGGCGTCCTCGAGCAGGCGGCGCAGGCGGCCGCCATCCGGGCCTCTCTGGAGTCACACCAGAGGGAGGAGGCGGCGCGAGAGGTGCGCCGGCAGATGGCCGCGCGCGCAGCCTCGGCCGAGCAGGCGGGCATTATCGCCCTCTACGAGGCCGACCGGCGGCAGGTGGCGCTGCAGGGCGAGCGCCGCAGCCGCCCGCCCTCCGAGCAGGCGCAGCTGCACCGGCTGCGCCTGCAAGCCCGAGCGGAGCGGGCGGAGCAACGCCGTCAGAGCGAAGCTGGCCCCTCCAACCAGCGCCGCCACGGCGACGCCGCTGATGAAGACGACGATGCGAGGCGTAGGGGTAGTCGTCGCGTAGTTTACATTTCCGCTGTTTTAGTTTGAATTTCACTCGAAAATGTACGCAATTCGCTTTGATCAATAAAATTTCGCCTCTTTTAAATTTGCGTTTGTTTGGACCGATTCTTGGGCTCGGGACGCGACTGGGAAACGCGCCCCCCAGGTTCCAGAATAGCGCCGTTTAGCGCCGCGGCGGCACCAAAACGGCGGCGTTTTGGCCCCTGGGGGGCGCAACGGCTGGAGATGCCCTAAGCAACCGCGTAACCGTGGAAGCAGGGCCGGTCCTGAGGGGGGGCGAGAGGGGCGGCCGCCCCGGGTCCAAAATAATTGGGGGCCCATTTCAGATATGTGTTATAGTAGGCTTAGTTCGTGTGCATGCAAAGAAAAAATATTAATTAGCTTTAATAGTTTGGTCGGCTCGTAGCTTTTCTTGTGAATACATTGGTTAATAGCTTATCAAGGTTGTCCTAGGTAATTGAAAAGTCCTTTCACGAGCAATTGGGTCCGAAGCCTCGCTCGTAACAACTCCTACTCGGAGAGACAGGGGAGCACGGTTGGTCAGACCAATAGGTGATCGACTCCGGACCCTGTGTACGTCGCCTAAATATAAAGGATTTGATCACATCGACCATTGACTTGTCTGCTTCAGCCATCCCTTGTCCGCTCGGCCATCCTCCCACGCTCATCATAACTTAGTTTATTTTGTGATTCATTGCCGTAGATATGGCAAGTGAAGAGTAGATTTGAAGAACTACAGTCGTTCATAAGTATATTTGGATTTTTATTGAGTTTAACAAATTTGAAGTCAATGGATGGTTCTCAAATTAATGACATTTGCACTGCATTTGCAAATACTTTCTCTCTCGATAAGAAATGTGATATCGAGTTAAATGGTCTAATTTCCAAGATAAGTGTTATGCAGTTGACCTTGCCATATACCACAATGTCTGCTATAGAGATGTTTTAGTTTGTCAGAAGCAGATGGTTATCCTAATATGTATGTTGCTTATCGGATGTTATTTACAATGCCCGTGATAGTTGCATCAGCTGAAATAAACTTTTCAAAATTGATATTATTTAAGAGCTATTTGAGATATATAATGTCACAAAGAGATACTAAATGGTTTTTCAACTCTATGCATCGAGAAGAAGTCATTGGATGACATTGACATTGATTTCATCACTTTGCATCTAAAAATATAAGGAGAAAATTTTAGGGTATACCGAAGTTGTTATATTACTCCATAATAAATTATGCCTTCCTGCGTCTGTATTTTTTTCCGCGAGGATTTCCACGTAAAAAAAATGTGTCTTATTTCTCTTATTTGATTTCTCAGCATATCTATATATGTGTCTACTTGTACTAAGGGAGGCCCAAATTTTCTCCTCGCCCCGGGCCCCCGAAATCTCAGAACCGGCCCTGCGTGGAAGATTTGCAAAGCTCTGCCATAACAGCATCTTCAGACCCTCAAAACTAAACAAAAAAAAGACCTTCTGGTATACATTCGCTTTCAACGAAATCGTGCCGGCTGGGACCTGGGCCCGTCCTGATGTAGCGATGTCGACAAGATGCAGGGGGGCAGGGCAATGGCGACAGCGGGACGCGATCTGCTGCGCTGGGTTAGATAAGATGATGAGGTCAAACACATCGGTTTCCTTCGCTCACACGGCCAATTCGTTGGCCACCTTCGCATGTTTCCGCGAATTCGCGCGATGGATCGTGTGCTCCTGCACGCGGCGCATGTGGATCATACCTTCTGCATTTTTTTCTTTCTCAGCGATGACAGTGATCTTATATTTTGCTCGAATTCAACACGACACGAGGATCGCATTCCCATCACGTCGCTCTCACCCGGTCACCGGCACGAATAATTGCGTGCCCGCGACCCGCGGCCATCTGTAAGATGAGATTGCATCCGATATTTTTGTTTCCTTAATGGCGAGACTGGTCCTCTCGTGCTCGGGTAGTAATCAAGCCAACGCGGCGGTAGATAGATCTAAGAAAATGCACTGACCCACGAACGCCCTAGAACTTGTTAGTCCTCGGAATACTTATTCGATTAGATATTCCTGCACGTGCAAAGGATTGAGAGGATTTTCATCTGATGTTCAGCATATAATTCTCGATTGAGAAATAACTATGTACAAGCCGGCCAAGAAAGAGTAGTGTTACTTAGAAGGTGAGAAGATAACTTGTCGTGAAAAATGATCATGTAAACCCCTGAGGTTGTACTCCAAGAGAAAACTCTAAAGCGAGTTTCAAATGTAATTTTGATACTTTTGATCTCCCAAATATTGTCGGAGTCCAGGTTAAACTCTGATGTTAAAAAACATAGTCCGTTGGACGCCTTAACCGTCCATATTGGATACTTCATATTGAAAACGACGGTCTTAGATATGTCACGGCCCAATCAACATAAAAGTTAGAAAACATACAGGCCGAGTGTAGTTCTCAAATCTTTTAAGTAGTGAAGCCCCCTTTGTCGAAAGAAAACATAAAATTAGAAAAAATACAGGAAAAAATAATGAATTCCACTTTTACCTCTAGTTGTATATTTGTGACACTAATTGCTTCATCTAGTCGATCAAAATTCTATAGATGTCTATTTTAGAAACCTTGAACCATCTTTTTTTGATGCATGTCTCTTGGGTAAGGTGTGAGGTGATGACGAAGATTCGAAAGTGTGAGGACGAGGAGGAGGAATGAAACAAATTGGCAAGAAAAGGCTAGATATGATCACCGATGATGCCCTCATAGCTTTACATAATGTTTTGCACTACATCGGTCTAACACGTCGGTCTTACCTAGCAATACATTCAAAATGTTAAAATGGGGGTAAAAACTACGTTCAAATTTCTCTAGATGGTGTATTTCAATAGAATTCTCAGTAAATGGGCAATATGTGTCATGCACGCACATCTCTAGGAAAAAAAGGTAGAATTCACTCAAAGAATTTTTTTTACCGAACTAATTCGGATAAAATATGTACAAATTAGAAAATCATGAAATTAATAAAACAATATATGGGAAAAATACTTTGGAAAACATAAAATCTTCTATTTACAAGTTAAAAGAAAATTTGCATGCAAAAATAAAATGGAAAAGGGAAGTAGTTGTGAAAAAAAAAGTGTTTTTATAACTTATTGGAAAACATGGGCATTAAATATATGTTCAATGGATTTTAGATATTTACTTACTTGTGCATTTATAAATTCTAAAAAATATTTGGTACCTTTAATAGAAAATTTAACGCGCTTCATTTATTTTAAGTTCTATATCCCTAGTTTTAGTGACTTCTCATATTACACACCGCATTGGTGCCAAATATACGAAACAAACGATCATTCCATAATCTATAGCATTATTATTGTAGCAAATAACCAAATCTAGAACCTTTTTGAATGCGAGCGAGAGACCAATTTTCTTGTATTAAAATTCAAACACCAGGCTTATATTCCCTCCTATTCATATTAGTTGTCGCTGATTTTAGTAACAGCGGAAAAGAAAAACCCATAGGTGCCAACCCAATAACACTACACCTACGGACGGATATCTTAGGAACAAACTTTACGAACATATGTGTTCTCTTTTGATTAGTTCGCGCCCTTAAAATTGGCTCGTGAATTTCACTCGGGGGGTTCACCCTCTGATTTGCTCAACTAATTCCGTAAGAATCCCCCCTAAGACTTTTCTGTAGACGTAGCATTACCTTCTAAATTTACCGGTGTCATTGTGTACTTTTTCAGAGTGTTTTGTTGTTCTAAGGAGGATGGCTAAGGGTGGTTGGTTGTCATTCGACACCATTGAGTATATACTAACTCTCACTCCCACACGGTCGTCGTAACACATGATGTAAAGATCCGAGAGGTGGACGGGCATGATAGAGTAATTTATCAACTCCATGACGCTCCTCACTCCAAGAAGATGTCACTCCATTTACTAATCGAAGATCACACAACTTGAGACTCCAACGACGATGCTAAACCACTATCTAGTTTCACGGCAAGTAGGATTAAAGTACTGCAGGGTGCCATCTCTGTTTGCTGTACACACTTCCACGACATACATGCGACACGACAAGAATAGATAAAACACGAAAACACGTTCACTGCATAAGAGCATGTCTAGCCGTGAATCGAGAGCCCCCGGGGCGACTTTTTTAGCGCCGATACGTTGTTTTTGCCTAGTCGCGCCCCCAGCGCGTTGAATAGCGCCGGTTTGGGACAAATTAGCGTCTGACAAACCCAGACCAAACCCAGCGCGCTGTAGGGCTACTGGGCTCCGGCAGAAGCGAAATCGCGTTTATGGGCCAGCATAGTCAGGCTAAGGGCGACTTTTCCACGCCCTCTTTCCCCTCCCTCGTCGCATACCACCCATCCTCGCTCTCTCCCTTGCCGATGGCGTCGTTGCCCCTCGACCCCAAACCGACGCGCCGCCGCTAGAAGCCGCCGTAGACCCCCGCAACTGCCTGCGGTAGACCCGCCGTAGACACGGCAACCTCCCTCCCTCCTTTGGACGAGCTCGCCGCTTCCAGGCGAGGCCACAGGCATCCCGCTCTCCACCACGTCCGTGCGGTGTTCGGCGTTTTGCCTCTTCGGCAATGGACTCCGACGATGAGGAGATATTCGCCGCTCAGATGGACGAGGAAGCCGACGCAGCCGTCGACGACGCCGAGCACCTCATGTGCCTCGCCTCTCTGGCCGCTCTGTTTGCGCAGAACGCGAAACCCCGGCGTGGTGGATCAAAGTTCGGTCGTCGGAAGGGCAAAGAGAGACAACGAGTGGAGGGCTACTGCATCCTCTATGCCGACTACTTCGCTGATTGTCGTGGGATAATCACGGCAGATGTTACCGGGGGTAACTGATCTAGGGGCAAGTCGACGCAGGTATTTGGGAGAGGGTTTAGCTCGAAGGAAGACATGGCGGAAAGCAATCTAAGAGCCGGAAAACAACTCGCCGGATCTCGATATGATTATACTGGATACTCGATAATAGGTGCTACAGTTATGACTTGAATCTCTCTTAGGCGAAGCCCAGGGGTTGGTTTATATAGTACTCATATCCCCCTTGACTTGCCTTACAAAGCGCTTCTCGAGTCCTATTCGAACTCTTCATACGAACCCTAACTTTCTTTACCGTAACCCACAATCCGGGTTACGATCCTTACAAGTCCTGGGCCTTCTAGAAGCTTCTTTGTCCTTAGCCGGATTTGATCCATCCGTCGTTTGGGCCGGATCTCACCTGAGAGTCGGCATACCGGGTTACTATCCCCTCATCAGTAGTCCCCAGAATAGCCTGGGCTTCCAAGATTTACTCTTCGAAGCGCCGGCTATTCCCTACAGAAATATAAGACACAAACATATGAAAATCAGGGCGCAGCGCGCTGATGAATAGCCGTGACTGGTACCAAGGAAGCCAAGTAAAAGCCCGGCTCTCCCTCAAGGGTTCTCCTTTAATCTTCCAGACTCGAGCTTTAGTAAGGAACTCCATGACTTCGCACCGTCTTCGATAATTATTGCTAATACCAGGAAAGAGACTCCCCCCTTCTCTTTTCTCGGGACCATATCTAAGTGCACATAAAGCACGTCTTCAAATTTCAAAATGTCCAACTATTACTCCGCAACCCCCGGGTTTCGCCCGTTAGGATAAGCTTTTCCACCCGGTTTATTATAAATAAGCCCCAGGAGGCAAACTCAACCCTTAACGGCTCACTTTCCCCATTTCTCTTCTCCCCAAGTTCAAGCTCGCAGAGCGCCACCACGGGAACCCCACGCATCTCGCCGGAGCCCATCCGCCTTCGTTTGCGCTCCGCCGCCGCGCGAGCCGCACCGGCTCCCGAATCCACCATCAAGCCTCCGATTCGCCGGCCAACGACCACGAAAGGACACGAATCTTGCGCCATCTGTCTCCGCAAGGCCTTACTCCAATCTCCTTCAGTAAGTCCCTTACATCCTCCAACTTACCCCCGCAATTTCTTAGTTCTTCCTCTAATTAGATCTGAATCGAGCGGTCCGCAATTTCTCGGGCTGCGCCGGATTAACTCACTGATACTTACCATAAACATTCCTATGGATAGGATTCATAGCTTATATTACTCCCCTAACTCCAGTAATCGTTAATCTGGTCACAATTTTAGAAATAGGATTCCCAATCTAAGCTCGGGCCATCTGAAATTTCCGCCCTTGTTCTCCTTCCTCAGAAAATCTTACTTCTCCGACTCATTCGCAGATGGTAAGCATATAAGCATCCCCCTAACTCCTCCAAACATTTGCTTTTACGGAAAGCTCCATGTATTTTGTAAGGTCACTTGATACCCGGATAAATCATTCTTGACCCAGCGAGGCAATAGCCGGGTTATGTTCAAATTGCGGGTAATTGCTTGCCTGCTAACTTCCAAGTTTTTGTTCCTTACGTCTTTTCCTTCGATGTTTTACCAGGTCAATCCCATGGCACCCAAGAGGCAGGGGAAACAGCCGAATAAGGCTAAATCCACAAGCTCCATATCGGCCAATTGGGGGAAGTCCTCCGTCACCAAGGCCAAGCTGGAGGAGTTGGTCGAGCTTGGAACCCTACCTCCACAGGAGTCTATCCACTGGCGAGTGCCAGGCAATGAAACCCGGCCTTCTCCAGCGACGAATGAGGTAATATGCTTCGTTGAACATGTGACCCGGGGCTTTAGGCCTCCGGGTCACCCCTTCTTCCGTGACGTCCTAGACCATTACAACCTCCGTATCTTCGATATAGGTCCAAACTCCATTTTGAACATCTCCCATTTTATTGTTCTTTCCGAATCTTACTTGTGCACACCGCCAAGTCTAGCCCTCTTCGTCGAACTTTTTCAGTGCAAGCCGTGTCGCGAAAGCGGCGACGGCGCACTTCTCACTTGCGGCGGGGTCTCTATCCAGCGCCGCAAGAACTCCCTGATGCCTCCTATTTCTCTCAATTCCCACGTAAAGCACTGGCAGCTTTCGTACTTCTACTGCCAGGATACCTCTCCACCCGGCGAAAAGAAGTTGCCGGGTTACTCGGAGGGTCAACTTGACATCTCCGAGAAATTCAACGCCTTCGCGTCTGAACCGGACAGGGAGGCGATCTTGCCCTTATTAGCTAGGATCTCCATCTTGTCCGCCCGAGGCCTTATCGGGCTTAACCTGGTGAAGACCTGGGTTAGCTTCCGCATTCAGCCAAACTCCATTCGTGAGAAGCTGATGTGCGAATACTCGGGTCAAACCACGGACCCGACCCGATTCTCTACCCGCACCCTAGCTCCGGGTGACATTAACAAAACGATTAAGGGTTTCCTGACAGAGAAGCTCGAAGTAATCCGGAGCATAGCCGGATTAGAACCTTTTACCCTCGAGAATCCAATCCCTGGAGTAAGTTTTCTGCCTTTTGATTTTGACTTCTAACACTTACTTTTATTCGCTTCTCTTGACTCGATATTAATCACTATCCTGGCATCTTCTCCTCAGGCCGATGATGACTTTTGGACGGTCGACTCCACTCCTAATTCCGAAGACGGGGAGGAGGAAGACGATGTCGTTGACTCGAATGAAGGTACCTACTTGATTCCTTTGCACACGTTATATCCTGCCCTTCCTTCTTCTTTATGCTGTAACTCGGACATTTTTCAGAGCGAGAGGACCAAAGCGAAGAAGAAGAAACGGACAGCAGGGGCGGGTCCACCAGCGAGGAGGAAGAGCCGGAGCCAGCCACCAGAACCGGAACAAAGAGGAAATCCCAGAGGATAGCCCTCCAGGTTTTTACTTCATCCCCTTACACTTTTGGTTTTTTGCTCCCACAACGTCACTCCGGGGCTAACCCCATCTTCACCCCTTTTGATCATAACTGAAGGAGCCACCCATGACTAGGCGCCGAGTAACCCGGAATCATCCGGGCAACGAGACCCCTAACCCGGTTGCTTCGCCGCCCCCGGTTCAACACCCTGGTATTTGTTGTAAACAAAACTTCTTTCCAGTCATTCCTTTGTAACGTAATCCCAGACCTCTCTTGCCATTTCTCAGTCTCTTCCGGGTCTAGTGACGGCTTCCCCTCGGACTTCCCAGTAAACACCGGGTAAACGCCTTTTCCGGATATTATACCGAACTTTCATCCCCTTTCTTTCCATAACCAAAGATTAATTACGCCTTTGCACCTTCTTCAGAGCCACGGTTATTAGTAGCGACCAGGAGGACACCGAAGCTAAAGTCCGGGTCGAGGGCGAGTCGGCTGATGATGCCTTCACTACGGCTGGCGACGAGCAAATGTCGCCACCGGAGCCAGCTAGGCATGACGCCGAGTATCCAATCGCTTCGCACACGAGCGAGAAGGAGAAGGGGGCAGCTTCAAGCGCGGGAGGGGGACCAGACTCCGACATTCGGATGACCCGGGTGCCACCTCCTGTTACAAGAAATGCTCCTTTTCCCACTTTCCAGGTACCCGAGCCATCTAACTCGGATAACGCTGACTTTAACCAGCTGATGAGCGCTCTTCTTGCCATGAAAGCTTCAGAAGGGACTGTCTTAGAACGTATGGCTGCAGCACATCAGGTAACTTTCACTTGATACTCCTTATTATACAACTAGTCCCCAAGTTCCGAGTATAATTTTTTGCAATTATTCTCGGTACTTCGCATAATATTTTTTCGGTAATCATTTTCTCGGAGGAAATGCTCTCGTGATATCCGGCTTACAGCTTTGCCCGGTCTTTGCAGGCAGAGATTACTCAGTCAGATGAAGCATTACTTAAGGCTGAGCAGCTCTTACAGGCTGAAGTAGAGCGTAGGGAGACCCTTGAAGCAGAGGTAAAGACTCTGAAAAAAGATGTCTCCACTTACAAGAAGAAGTACAACGCTGCCCAATCTTCGCTGAATAACTTGTCGGCTCAGATCACGGACACTTACCGCATCTTACTGAGTAAGTTTTTATTTGCCGTTAACTTGCGTATCTCTACCATGCTGTTGTAATAATCAAGATTACTGATATGCCTTTGTGTTTTTCGATTTTAGGTGCCAACCTTGCTACTCCGGAGGAGAATGCCATTACTCAGGCTAAGACTTTGAAGACTGTGCTTCGGACATTTTTTGCCGGCACTAAACTTTTACTGGATGCTATCAAGTGGCCTTCTGAGGTATACCCGGGAGAAGATAATCTTATGCAGGCCTTCTCAACGGTGCCTGGGTGGATTGAGATAATGAAGCGCTCAGCTTGCCGGATTGGAATGACCCGGGCCCTTACACTGGCGAAGGCTTATTTTCCTAAGCTTGACCCGGCCAAGGTAACATCCGGGTTTCCAGAATTCAAAGCTGACGGTTCCAAGTTTGAGCCCAAGGACTTCAAAGATATTCAACGTGCTGTACGCTCCTCAGCCACTACCTTGGCCGACAAAATGGAACTGGACAAGATCATGAGTTCTTATGACGCTGAGGGCAAAGTTATTTTGGTGGATGCACCTCCTCCTTTTGATATGGTGGAAAGATGGTCGACTGACCTGGCCAGGAGGAAAGAAGAAGCCGCAAAGAGAGAAGCAGAGCTAGGCGCAAAGCCGTCCACCTCTACACCGGCCGTGCCTCCGCCTGTCCGTCCAGATGTGAAGAGCCCGAGCAAGACTGCTGGCAAGGCCAAGGAGCAAGTCCAAGATCTAGACCCGGAAGATCGCTCTCAGGATGCCAAGTAGGATGCTACTAGTGCTTTTCGTTTCTTTAAGACTGATATGATTTTTGTGGTGCTCCTGTGCGCCACTGATGCTGATACTACGCCTGTGCGCTTGTTAATTCATGATAACTCTTTGCCTTCCCTGGCTTTTGATAATCTCGATACTTGTGTTACGTATAAGCTTATTCTCGATACTTTGAACTCTTGCTTTCAATTTCCTTTTGAGACTCGGCTAACCGAGTATCGTAGGTTTTGATAGATGAACTTTTCTTTAAGTCCCCAATACTCGTAAATTAAGGTTTACAGGCTTTGGTAGTTAAACAGTTTGTTTCTGTTTCGAAGTCCCCAGTCCCCATGACCCAAAGTACGAGCCATAGGGGTGTGGCCTTTCTCAGATGACATACTGCTGTTTACCAAGCTGAATACCAATAGCTGTTTACATAAATACTGAAGTCATGCTTAATATTTGTTGAGTTTCCGGCTTTTCTAGCCTTATACTCTGCATGGACTTGTGGTTTAGATGACCCTTTTGATTATCTTGTACTGTAAGCCGGCTTTCGCGTGGATACCATGTCGTTGCATCTATACGAAAAACAAGATCAAGCAAGCCGCATTGGGCTGCATAGTTTGATTGTAATCGTACGTGAACAGATCATGCCACTTTAGTGCGAGTCACATCGAGCTTAAGTAAGAATAACCAAGAAATTTGGCTCCTTTGTCCAGTTATAAGATTGCAGCTGTACCCGTTTTTTCGAGTAATCAGCCCTCATAACTCATAGGCATCATGGCCGGGTCTCCGGGTTTTGTGATTACTTATTGAAGCAGATCACCCCCCGGAGACCTATATTCATGTAATGTATTTCGATGATACTGATGTATTGATAGTAAAAATGTTACTTACTTGTAACTGAAGCAAAGACCATGATAAGACTCGAAACCATCTTCTTTTATTGATAAAAATTTCTTTTTTGAATCAGCAGGCCGCCTCATTAAAAACCTTCCAGTCCCCTCAGGTAACCTGGATAGGAAAAGAGTGCGTATGAAACCTGCCGCCCATTACACTGTTTTAGTTATTCTCGAGAGTCGGCCTCGCGTTGATACGGCCGATGCACATTCTCCACTTGCTATGCCCTTTCGTAATGAGTACCGGATTTGCTAGCCAGTCCGGGTATATCGTCCTTGAAACGTGATCAGCTGCGGATGGTGGTACGTCTTCTTCTTCCCTGCTGAGGGTTTTGAAAGTATTGCTCCTGATGAAGCCTACCATCTTAGGGTTTTGTTCTGCCCTAACTTTTGCTTTGTCCCCCTCAGGGGTTGGCTTTTTTGACGTTGTCCTCTCTTCTAGGTCTACCTGAGAACGGTAATGTTTGAGCTCTTCCTTCCTGCAGGCTTGCTCGGCCATTGCCGCGTCTCCCTCATCGCACTCAGCCGCTATATCCCGGTTTCCGTGTATTGTAATGGTCTTTTTGGGACCCGGGATTTTCAGTTGTAGGTACACATAACACGGTCTTGCCATGAACTTGGCATAAGCCGGCCTTCCAAACAATGCATGATAAGGACTGCGCAACTTTACTACCTCAAAGGTAAGCCACTTGACTCGATAATTATCCTTCGACTCTCCAAAAGCTACTTCCAGTGCCACCTTTCCTTCAGGGCATGCTGAGTGACCCGGCACTATCCCGTGAAAAACTGTTGTACTCTTTTGCAGCTGCGATTCCTTTAAGCCCATTCGCAGAAAAGTTTCCCAGTACAGGATATTAATACTACTTCCTCCATCCATCAAGACTTTTTTCAGCTCGTAGCCGTTGACCTGTGGTGCCACTACCAAAGCTAAAACTCCCGGGTGATCAACTCTATCCGGGTGATCCTTCCTGCTCCATGTTACCTCTTGTTCTGACCACCTCAAATACCTTGGAACAGCGGAAGAGACCGAATTAACTGCTTGTTTCAGTATCTTCTTATCCTTGTTAGAGCCTCCTGTAGTGTGCACATGATATTGACCCAGTTGTTTGGGGTTAGCTTGAAAGCCTCCTGCTCCATTTTGATTGTTACCTTGATTTCCAGCTGGCGGATTGCCGGCTGGGGGCGGCCCGTTACCCAGGTTTCCACCTAGACCCGGACCTCCTCCCCGGCCCGCACCTCGCATAGCTCTGTTCACTTCTTCGTTCTTCCACCTTTGTAAGTCGGCACATTGCTCTAGTGAATGATTGGCCGGCTTGCCATTCCTACTATGCTTCGGGCACGCCATCCTAAATATGTCCCAACTGTTGCTTGGTCTTGGAGGTCCTTGGTAGTGTCCCCCATTGTGATTCCCAGTATTAAAATTCCCTTCGGATCTAGGTCTTGAAGACCCGGCCTCCGTGTTGGCTACAAACTCGGAATTCCCGTCGAACGGGCGCTTGTTTTGGCTACTTCCATTATTGTTTGGCGCCGACCCATTGCCGGTTTTTCCGCTGCTACTTGCGTTTGCTTTTGCTCTCTTGTCGTCAACTTCCTCCTCTGTGGTATCCGTTGCAGCGTGTTTGTTGCACGCATCCATTAACTCTCCCATTGTAACCTCCGCTGCATTCCTACTAGATTTCATGCGAGTTAGTTTTTGTACTAAAGGAACGTACTTACATGTTTTTGCCATAGCTTGTAGCGCGTCCTTAGGCTGGATATCCGTAGACGAGTGGAGTATCTCCATAACCCGGCGTACCCAGCTGCGTGCCGATTCTCCTTTCTTCTGAACGCATCTTTCTAAATCATCAATAGTAAATAACTTTCTGCATGTCCCATGAAAGTGCTTGATGAATGCGGTTTTTAGCTCCTCCCACGATTTGATCGATTTTTCCGGTAGGTTGGTGAACCATAACTTTGCTGCTCCCTCTGACATCATTAAGTACATGAATTTGGCTTGGAGATTCTCGGATGCGTTGCGAATTGACATTGCCATCTCATAGCTGCTCAGCCACGTTTCTGGATCCATTGTTGGCTCATAATTTACTACTTTCCCCGGTTCTTTGAACTTCTCCGGGTAAGGTTCTGCTCTGATATCGTCCGAAAGGCACTTTGGTCCCGCGAGGGTGGTTGGGGCCGGTCTTGCCCGGGAAACGCGTGACCCGGCTGGGGGTGCCGCGGGGTGCGGCACCACTGGTAACTCGTGTGCTGCAGACCCGGCCCCGGCTCTTCTGGCTCTGGAACTGTTCACCACCGCCTGCGCTGCTGATACTACTGGTGCTGTCTGGATACGCGGTGGAGGCGGCATTTGCTGCTGCTCTTCCCTTCGTTGCGCCGCATTCGTTTGAACATGGCCCTGTTGCTGGCTGGCGTACGGCGTCCCATGCATCCCGCTCCTATGATCCGGATAATTAGCTTGCTGTGCTACCGCGGTGTGTAGTAGATCGATTGCTCGTCGGGTTCCTTCCGCATGAGGCGAGTCTCCCACAGGGATCTGGTTTAATGCGAGCGTTGCTGCGTACACGTTGTCCATGGGATTGTTGTAATGACCTGCTGGTGTGCGGAATCGCGATGGTGGTGGCGGCATGGTATTGCCGGCTGTCGCCCCTGTCTGTGGCAAAGGTAACCCGGCTGGCGCGCTTACCGGATGTGCTCCCGTTGAAGGTCGCGGTATGGTCCCTTGGTTCGTCGGCGGAATCGGCTGATCTTGAGGCGTGAACACCAGGGCGGTCGGGTTAATAACCCCTTCTGTTGCCGGCAGCATAGTTCGGTGCCTTTGGTGCATCCTTGTCGTTTCCTCCCGGAGCCGGGTCTCTCGGTCATCCAATTCGCGCTGCCGCGCGGCCATCCCCTGCCTTTCTGCTTCCACTTGCCTTCTTTGCTGCTCCAATGCACGACGAGCTACGTCCAGGTCTCTTACACGTTCTGCCGCGTTTTCCGGGGTAATAACTGTGGCCAAGACTGTGGGGTCCAAAATCAAGTTATTATCAAACAGAGCCGGGTGACGCGGGTTTGAGGGGCCCGCCCCCGGTGTCCGGTTTGCTTGGAACCCGAACATATTTGCGTGTCGCTCCTCGTCCGCTGGGCGACTGGTGACAGATGCCGACTCTCCATCGACTTGGGCCAAGACCGGGTCAACTGGTCCTTGCTGCTGAGCCGCTGCCTGAACCGCCCCAGCTGGTGCCGCGGCCGCGTTTTCTTGATTGAGATTGATCGCGGGAGCCGCATAAACTGCAACCCGGCGCATGATGCCCGGTGTAGATTCGTACTGTTCTTCCTCGCTGGTTTCCCTTTCATATCGATCCTCCGACAAATCCCGTATAGACTCGGTATCATCCTCCCTCTCTATCTGACCCGTTGTTCCAATCGATTCTTCTTGTTCCGATCGGACATACGCGTCTTCCCCTGACACAGAATCAGATCCAATATTATCACAATTCGAACTGGAAGTACATACCATACCGATGAAGACGTTGATGCTGCCGACTGTCACAATGGATCCGGTTTCGAGGTGATCCGACTCTGGCCCCCAGCCAGAATCGTCTACCATCTTCTCTCCTTTGCCGTTGACGTAGATTTCTCCGACGATGAGGTTCTTCATGCTCTTCCGAGCTTCTCCCGTGATGTAAACACCTTTGGACGCAGGCCCCACGGTGGGCGCCAACTGTCGTGGGATAATCACGGCAGATGTTACCGGGGGTAACTGATCTAGGGGCAAGTCGACGCAGGTATTTGGGAGAGGGTTTAGCTCGAAGGAAGACATGGCGGAAAGCAATCTAAGAGCCGGAAAACAACTCGCCGGATCTCGATATGATTATACTGGATACTCGATAATAGGTGCTACAGTTATGACTTGAATCTCTCTTAGGCGAAGCCCAGGGGTTGGTTTATATAGTACTCATATCCCCCTTGACTTGCCTTACAAAGCGCTTCTCGAGTCCTATTCGAACTCTTCATACGAACCCTAACTTTCTTTACCGTAACCCACAATCCGGGTTACGATCCTTACAAGTCCTGGGCCTTCTAGAAGCTTCTTTGTCCTTAGCCGGATTTGATCCATCCGTCGTTTGGGCCGGATCTCACCTGAGAGTCGGCATACCGGGTTACTATCCCCTCATCACTGATGCTCCATTGCACGGCGAGGCAGTGTTTCGGCGCCGATTCCGGATGAGCCGAAAGCTCTTCCTCGACATTGTGCATGTCATTCGGAAGTTCGACAACCATTTCATTTGCAAGAAGGATTGCATCGGGACGGTTGGATTCACCTCGCTCCAGAATTGCACTGTGGCTATGAGAATGCTTGCATACGGCGCTGCCGGCGATTCCCAAGATGACTACATGTGTATGGCTGAGTCCACAGCCTTTGAGTGTTTGAAGAAATTCTGCAAAGCAGTGGTGGCAGTGTTTGGCCCAAAGTACTTGAGATCACCCAATGCTGAAGACACTGCTCGGATCCTAGCACAGAACGAAGCAAGAGGATTTTCGGGATGCTTGGAAGCATCGACTGTATGCATTGGGCCTGGAACAACTGCCCGTTTGCTTGGCACGGGATGTACAAGGGCGCGAAAGAATCTTGCAGTATGATACTTGAGGCAGTGGCTATAGAGGACTTCTGGATTTGGCATGCCTTCTTTAGCATGCCTGGAACTCACAATGACATCAACGTCCTGCAGTGCTCCCCGGTCTTTGGCAATCCCCTCCGGTGAACTATGAGATCAATGGCCACCGGTACAACAAGGGATACTACCTAGCGGATGGTATCTATCCAAGATGGTCAACATTTATGAAGACAATCTCCAACCCAGCATCAGGAGGCAAGCGGTCTTGGTTTGCTCAGCGCCAAGAGGATTGCAGGAAGGATGTCGAGCGAGCATTTGGTGTGCTTCAATCTCGGTTTGCTGTTGTCCGGTACCCTGCTCTGACTTGGTCCAAGAAGCATATGTGGGAGGTGATGAACTGCTCTGTGATCTTGCACAACATGATCATCGATAACGAGCGCGACGACCCAGTGTTTGACACGGAACCATATTTCAGACAGGCTCCTCTTGCAGCTGTCGATCATCAGGTGCCGGCAAAATGGAATGCATATCTAGCTAGGCGAAAGCAGATCCGAGACCCTCAGGTGCACCAAGAGCTGCAGCGTGATCTGGTGGAGCATCTGTGGAGATTCAAAGGCAACGCCTAGTTTCATGTGTTTTCATTTGTGCTCAAAACTTGTTAAATTATGTTGAAATATTTGATTTTTGGCGGTTTATGTGCCAAACTTTGTGATAAAATATATGTTCTGTGCCAAAATCATGCCGAATTTGGTTGAATTCGATCGAACTTGGGCGAAAACCGACGAAACTATGCCAAATTAGGGCGAAAATGAACCGTTTAGGACATTACGTCTGGGTACACGGCTGGGAAGCGACTCCCCCAGAACAAAAAATAGCGCTAAACATCTCTTGAAAGCCGCTATTTAGCGCCGAAAATTGGCCCGGAAGGGCGAAGGCCGAAGGGCTGGAGATGCTCTAAGTCGGCGCATGTGCCGACCAGTGCATCGCGTCGGGGCCAGGCAGACCGTTGGCAGCGGGGAGCAGAGCTAGGCTGGACAATCGTATTCGTACCTGGCGGCAACCCTGGCAACTGTCGTCAGCGACCAAGAACCTCAATCATTCCCCGTTCAAAGCTGACGGGGCAAACGAACGGGAGGAGGCCGAGCCCGAACAAAACTGGACTCGCCCAAGTTTCTCGTAAAGTTCGTTCGCAGTACGAATTTGCGGGGCGTTTCCATCGGAATTTCAGCTGGTTTGACCGAGGCCGCAACGCAACAACCCGAAACGAAATCCGCATTCCAGGTCACTGTCTGTTCGCACGCACCCCGCGGCAGGGGAAGGCATATGCCTCGTCTGGCCTAGCAATTATTCCATCTCTCCCCCTCTCCGCGGGTCGATCCTGAAGCCGGTCACACCACGGCACGGCGCGGCGCGGCGCAGCGCAGAGAGGAGAACCTCGATTCGATTCCCCGTCTCCGCTCGTCCATTGTACCTCTTCACCCACCACCACCCGTTTTTATTTTCCTCGACACGGCCACTGCCCAGTGCCCAGTCCACCACGTCGTCGTCGTCGCCGCCCTCCCCTCAGTCAGTGGCGCGCCCGCCCCGTCGCTCCGGCGGCACGCGTCCCCGTGCTTCCACGCGCCGCCGCCTCCGCGCGTGGGCGCCAAGGGAACGCGGGAGGCCCGCTTTCGAGGAAGGATAGAGGGCACGCCACGACTGCGAGTAGTAGACGCCACGGGGAGCCGCCCCGCCGCTGTATAACTCGGGCCGTCCTGCTCCCCTGTGCCGGGGGATCGGCGCCGTTTTCGTCGCTCGTCGACACAGCAGGATGGGGCAGGCTCCGGACATGGCGGCGCCGCTGATTGTGCAGGTGGACGACTCGGACGACGCCGAGTGGAGCTCCAGGCCGCATCGCATTGCGCTCTTCGTCGAGCCCTCCCCCTTCGCGTCAGTCCCCTCTCCTCTCCCAACTGCTAGCGCACTGATCGGATCATACCAGATTAGATCAGATCGAGACGCTCAGCACTCTGCACGCCTCTATTTACAATCAATTCGTGCTGCGACGACTCCAGAGTCAATGACTTGTTCTTCCTGTCCGTGTCGCAGTTACATCTCCGGCTACAAGAACCGCTTCCAGAACTTCATCAAGCATCTGCGAGAGATGGGCGATGAGGTATCATCCGATACTTGTTAACAACCCTTCTGTTCTGTCCGCCTGTGGCGTGTATGCGCGTGTCTTCAGGATCGTTGTTGCACCTCGGAATTGACGCCCGCCTATTCGGTTTCAGGTCTTGGTCGTCACCACGCACAAGGGAGCTCCCGAAGAGTTCCATGGAGCAAAGGTCATTGGCTCCTGGAGGTAATCCAACACAAACCGTCTTCGCCTTCTACTTTAGCGATCAGACACACTCGAGATATAACAAACCTAGTCCAGGAACCACTTTACAGAAATTCACACAAGCCAGAACACACTCCCAGTGCGAAATAAAGATTCGCGTGCTCAACTAAATGGAGCAACGCAAGCAGAGTTTCCTGTAGTCAGCTGCAATTGCTAGTTTGGAACGTTTGCTAGATGTACGGTGAAATTGATGATATATTTGTCTTCAAGTAATTTTCCCTGTCAAGTTTCAAAAAAAAAAAGCCATGCCGTCAAATTCAGTTTGTTGAAAATGTCTTCATCTTGCCTGCCATTTCGGGTGCCTAACTCCTCCTTTTCAGCTTTCCGTGTCCACTGTACCAAAATGTTCCGCTCTCGTTGGCATTGAGCCCCAGAATATATTCCGCGGTGAGAAAGTTCAAGCCAGACATAATCCATGCCACTTCACCTGGAGTTATGGTAACTGCCAGAAACTCAATAGGCATCCACTCTCCTTTGTCCAATGGTTACTTATTACCACATATATCGGGATTTCAGGTTTTTGGCGCTCTTGCGATAGCAAAGATGATTTCAGTTCCAATGGTGATGTCTTATCACACACATCTTCCAGCGTGAGTTTCCTTTCTACTGCTTGGTGTCAGCTGGGCCAGGTCTGTTAATAGATTTGCATTGTTGGATTGATTTCATGTTTTGGCTTTCAGGTACTTACCAGGATACAATTTAAATTGGTTACTTGGGCCAACATGGGGTCTTATACGTAAGCTCACTGTAATCACTTCTTTTAAGCTCTCAAGAAAAATCAGGAGCTGAGAAGAAAACAAAGTTGGTCTTTCTCACGTTGCTGACACTTTTATTTTGTTTTGAAGGATGCCTCCACAGGTCTGCAGATCTTACTCTAGTTCCTTCAGTAGCCATTGCCGACGACTTTGAAACTGCTAAAGTAGTATCAGGTAAAAATTTACAGTTAATCTGTATTTATACTTTTTTTTTGCCTTGTTCATTCTAAACATGACCACCTTGCCTCCTGCAGCAAACAGAATACGGCTTTGGAACAAGGGTGTTGATTCTGAAAGCTTCCATCCTAAATTTCGGAGCCATGAAATGCGAGTCAAATTGAGGTATCACTATTGCTGCAAATTCAACGATTCAAGAGTTTGGAAAAATATTGCACAGGCTAACAGTTTTTTTCCCCTCTCCTATTAGTGGCGGTGAACCAGAAAAACCATTGATAATACACGTGGGCCGTTTTGGGCGCGAAAAGAATTTGGATTTTCTAAAGAGGTTAGCTTTTCCCCCGTACAAAATATATCATCATTTGTCTACATGAACTCGACTTTAGAATTAGAAACAATTGGAACTACATGGAAGTAAAAATGGAAAGAAGGGTAACTTCTTCAATGTATTCAATAACAATGTGTTCCACATGTGGTATATTTACATCCATGGTATTTATGCTTATATAGTAACTATTTTGTGCTGCTTATTGCTGTCAGAACTGCAAGTCCATCTAATTTTTCTTTTCGATGGTTAAATTTATTAGTTGTCCCCATGTTAGTTGGTCTTAACATTTTAACTGTAGTCATGCTCATAATATAACTGACAGGATCTTTTTCTTTCACTAACCAAGCATTTTAAGTAGGTCGTACTTGAACCTTCGAACTTGTCTGCAGCTTTAGTACTTTCTGCATGAGTGTTCTTTTGCCATGTCGTTAGCACTTTACTTACTTCACTGACGATACAGGGTTATGGAAAAGCTCCCGGGAGTAAGAATTGCTTTTGTTGGAGATGGACCATACAGGTGCGTCATTGTCCAACTGATAACTATTTGCTCTTCTTAATAAGCCAGAGACCTGATAACATGTGTGCTTATGCTCATCAGCAATTACATGGTATTGAAATGACATAATTTGAAGCACTTCATTCTTATTATTTACACCTTACATCATAAACTCATGAAGTTTTAAGTTTACAAGCATCTCTTAGCTGCTGACTGAATTGTGAGAAGAAGAACCTGCTCATAAGTTGTGGCCCAGTATTCCTTTTCTCTGTCTCTTTGAGTTAATTGTATACATGGTTTAGCATAAGGATTTATTCTGCAAGTGGTCAGCATAATACTGTACAAAACATGTTGTTTAGCCTGAGGATCCATTCTTCATGTGATCTAGATAAAACTACACGAAACACGTGTGGACAGTGCAAGCTAATGCAGCAAGTGTAAGGTGCCAGATGTTCACAAACGATAACAACACATAAGTGCGAAATAAGAACTTGGGGTGCTATTTTTGCAACGAGCATCTGAGAACGGACTATATATGTGTTAGGTCATCTGATTGTATCTTTGTAGTTTCATCTTTAGTTCCAGAGAAGTTTATGTTGCCTGTTTCATCTTGGCAGGGCTGAGCTGGAAAAAATGTTCGTAGGCATGCCTGCAATTTTTACCGGAATGCTCCAAGGCGAGGAGCTCTCACAAGCATACGCCAGTGGGGATGTATTCGCAATGCCTTCAGAGTCTGAGACCCTTGGACAGGTAGTGCTGGAGTCCATGGCTTCTGGAGTCCCGGTTGTTGCTGCTCGCGCTGGAGGCATACCTGATATAATACCCAAGGACAAGGAGGGCAAGACCAGCTTCCTGTTCACACCTGGGGATCTCGACGAGTGCGTGAGGAAGACCGAACAGCTCCTCTTCTCAAAGGACCTTAGGGAGTCCATCGGAAGGGCTGCCAGGGAGGAGATGGAGAATTGCGACTGGAGAACGGCCTCAAAGGCGATACGCAACGAACACTACAGCACGGCAACGTCCTACTGGCGAAAGAAAACAGGCAGAACTGGCTAGGCTGCGATTGTCCGTCCAGGCATGCTTGCGTTCGCTGCCCTGTCCACCTGGTTACTGTTTATATAGCCAAAGGATTTGTACATTGTAGCCAGCAGCTTGCGAGTTTGCCAGACTAGCTGCATTCATGTGTACACGGTGACCGACCGCTTGTATGCAATTCCTGTACATTATAAAGCTCTTTGAAAATGGCCATTTCCATTGTAGTGTTCGTCTGATACCTTTTTGGGGGATGTTGGAATGTTACTACTGACTAATAAGTTTGTTGCAAGGAATCTCTAAACCCCCATCACATTAAGACATTCACGTAACAGACATGAAACAATCAAACGACTAATAAACAAGCATGATTCATCAAATAACTTTGTACAAGTAAAATCAGGCAACAAAGTACAAGAGAAGGAAGATATTAGCTGTCCCAGGGATTTTGCTCTGAGCATCCGATCTGCTTAGAAGAAGAGCCCGGCAACAATACTGACAACACTGGAGATACCCATCGCGTACAGGTTCACCCCTCTGACCCTGAACTTCTCGTGCCGAATCGCGAAAAGGACGATCCGCACGAGATCCTCATTCGGATCAGCTGATATCACATAGCTCTTCCCTCTGATGCTGGAAGCAGGCTTCTTCTTGACCATCTGCACTCATGAACAAGGCCAATAAAAAAACTTTATGAGAAGCCGGTCAACCTGGGAAGAATCACCCTTGTAGACCTTGAGAGATCTTGCGAGGAAGCTCCCTTTAACGTGATAATCGCATTCTCGCTTCTCTGAAACCTTTTGCCTTGCTCCACGGTGAACACAGGTCGTTTGCATCAAAGCTTTCTCCTCTGCAGACCTCCCATCCGTGGGGCCAACTCATCAGCTGCAAAACGCAATGTCGAGTTCAGACGTCACACTTTTACATGCATCCACCAGTTCATCAAGAAGCAAAAGGCTGTCAGCGAAAGAAAGGCTCAATAACAAAGGTAAAGTGAAAGTTACTATTAGTACCTTCTTGCGGAACCGCATGACGTGGTTCCCCGACGCGTCGGGCGAGCGCCGTCCTGAGCCTGAAGTTGACGACGGAGGCGATGCTCACGATCGACAACCATGAGGCTGCCCTCGCCGTCGGTGATGCGAAGTTGCCGGCGGAACAGCCCAGGAACCTGTGTAGTTAGTTAGTACCAGCTCGACAGGTTCAGAAAAGGCGGTGTAACCTGCTGCTGTATCCATTGTTCAAGTTCTTCTCTCGATCTGAACTTTATGCGTTATATGTATATATCTTCCTGTTTAAGTAGTAATATCAGTGAAATTAACACTTGCCTGAAAAAGTCAGGGAACCAAGTGCTTGGAGCCTATGCGAACATGGCGCATTCTCACTCAACGCAAGCCGGTCAGACGGAAAAAATCCTGAAATAGTCGATGATAAGAAGCTAAGGCACAGCCGTCCAACAAGCCAACGTGAAAGTAGAAAGGCTCTGCTAGGCATAGGCTTAAACAGTAGCACAACCCCCGACGGTCGTGATAATTAGAAGAATGCGTAACCAGCGAGAGGAACAAGAAAAAAATATCAAATCACACCATCAAGATGTAAATGTAACAAAATGGTTTCCACATGGCATGTACACTGCCGCAGCAGAGTCTCTCTGGATACACAATTGATTACCTCACCCAAGAGACAAAGGTTTCATGTACAAGTAACAGGCCGACAGCCAAAGCTCAAGAGCCTATTCCCAATCATGTCATATGCCTCTAGAAAACTCGTTGGCATTTGACATACAAAAACAACCAATTGTTTCATGCACCTGCACTCCTACAGGCCATGCCCATGATCCATACCAATAAGATTGCAAGCCGCAGATGATTGCAATCACATTGTGAATTCAGAAGAACGGGCAACACGCAAATCTCGTACAGGCGCTATTTGCTGTAGGCTCTTGAGATTTGAAGAGGGGCATTCACTGAATCATTCATCTCGCGACACGATCATGAGTTCTCCGCCTTGGCTGAGAATGTCGTCCAGGAACGCGATTAGCTGTTCCCTGCCCCGAAACTTCTTGGCTGAAGATAAATCACTGTCCAAGTTGAACCAGGTACCACCAACGCTTCGAATTGCCACCCAATGCCTGCCGGACCAGAGCCCCCTCCACCTCCTGACGGGTACATTCATCATCAGACCGACCAGCGCTTCTGCGTCCAGATCTATGGAAGATGCACCCTTCCGATGATCATGCCAGACTACCTTCTTCTTTCTAGCTTCTAAGGCCGCGATCAGTACATTTACATCGTAGTTACCGGTTATTGCATTGTGGTGGGGCTTCCAAATCAATGTCAGGGGAGTCCATTTGTCCTTGTTTGGATCAGTAAGAGCAAGATTTTCAGAAATACCATCCAACTCAGCTCGGGTGAAAGATTCCTTTTCCTGAACCATAGAAAAATCAAGTTTATGATGATAGCGATTCACTAGTAGAAATAAAACGCAATGACATAACAGCTAAAAATACGGGATTCACTAGTAGAAATAAAAGGCAATGAAATAACAGCTTAATATACGGGAGCGGCGTTTTGCCTTCCGGGAGCATATATGCTCCAAGGAAGAACAGAGCAATCATATACTCCAAGGAAGAACAGTAGTACAATTGTTAAAAACACTTTAATAATTTCACAATTTTTTTACAACATATATGTTTGTGTCTCATGTGCCTGCAAAGTTTCATGAATAAAATACATATGTCGAGTCTTAGCGAGAAAAAACAAAAAACTCGGTGCTTTAAATAAAATAAAAATTGAAGCGCAAATTTTTTTTCCACAGAGGCCACAAAACTAATCCTTTGTACATGGAATTTTACAAGTGCACATAGAACACGGACAGTTACATTCTGGGAGGGGCAAAGTTGCCCGCTCTGACTCTCGAGAGAGTCTTGCCTACCCGTGACTTATTTCACTGAATAAAAATGCTTACTGTACTAGCTTCTTTCTTGACTGCATTAAATCAGTTTACAGAAAGGAATCAATCCAGTCCAGTAAGAAGGAATACAGAAGTCGCTCGTGAATCTGACTGGCCATGCAGCCAGCTAGTTGAGAGCAGTGTGAGGGCAAAGACATACCATCGTACATCAGTGTCCGGGGTCATAGCAGAAGCGAGCTTGCGTAAGGAGAGTGAGACGTCCCCCTTATTACCTATAGGTGCCTTGCGTGGGCAAGTTTTGGCGCCTTGGATAAAAGGTTGATCTCATAGGGGATAGTTAATCTTCAATTTGGGTTAGATCACAACACACATGCACGTATTCTTTACTACCTTTATTGTGCGTAGAGCCTTTTTCTAATAAAAATGCATTCAGGATCCGGTAGCGTGGATTTTTTTTTTCTGCTCTTAGTTTCTCAGGAAGAGAAACGTAGGTGTATACAAGTTTAAAAACAAACAAAAAAAACATATAGCATGGAGCCTCACCATCACCATTTTCCATAGACGAACACGTTGGTTGAAAACCCGCAACCGGATCGTACCTTACTCTTTCATCTAAAAAGCACGAAATATGAGATGTTGCAGCTAAAAGGTCAATGCATCGAATGTAATAGCAAATGACACTATAAGTGTACAATAGATCGTAACATCTACATGAATATTTAGTTAAATGGAGTTTGGCTGATCTGCTGAAAGCAAATTTTATCCTAGCATTTTCAAATACATTTTTCATCTAATTAAAATGGTACCACTGATAGACACAGTGAACCCCTGCCCTTATTCACTCATCAATTATAAAAAGTTGAGAAGACGATATTTTTTATCAGCTTCCTTGTCCACTTGCTCAGAATTGTTCGTAACCAGGGACACGGCCCAGCCATACCACCTTCCAAAACTCACAATTGTAAAATGGATGAGAGAAGACCGAGACGACACTTTCAGAAATGATTCGCCATATAAAAAACGGACCCGTTACACCTACATTCCCTACATCTGCTTGTCACGATTGGTCGGGTTCATACAACTTACTTAATCAGGAGGTAAATTGTATGAAACCGACCAGAGATGGCAAGTAGATATATGGGGATTAAGGAGTAACGAGTTTGTCTTCGGTATAGGAAATTCCTTGTGAAAGGTCTCGTCTCGGTCTTCTTTCTTCCATTTCGGTGTTATTGAAGATGGAATGACCAAACGTGTGGGAGAAGTGCACAAACTCTCGATGGTGTTAAATTAAATATTTAGTCATGTCCCAGTTACGGACAATTTTGACCAACTGAATCAAGAATCTACTCATCCCAACTATTTAAAGTAGACCTGATAGATGAAATCAAAAAAGTTTTTGAAAATGCTAGAATAAAATATAATTTCAGCAAATCAGCCAAACTCCAATTAGCCAAATATTCATATAGATTTAACGATATGTTATACACTTTTAGTATCATTTGACAATACATTGGATGTATTGACCATTTGACCGCAATGTCTCATGTTGCAGCCTTTTCAAACGAAGAGTAAGGTATGAGTCTTCAACCAACATGTTCGCCTGTGTCAAAGGAAGACAATGAGGCTCCATGCTATATTTTTGTTTTTTTCGCTGCTAATATTTTTCAAGCTAGCCTTGAGCTATGCAACTTGTAATGAACTATTTATAAATCTGGATCATGAGTGTAATAGCTATTTGATGCAATGTTATGATATTTCATTTTTCTTTTTTGAGAAACACAGAACAAACGCAAGCGCTCATATACACGCGCATACACTCACCCCTATGAACGCACGCACGCACGCACACCCTACCCCTATGAGCACCTCCGGGAGAGTGAGCCGGTGGGTCTTGAGATTGACGAAGTCACCACAGGCGCCTCGCTGTCGACGGGAACGTCGCCTCCCACTAAACGAATATTCCGCCTAAATGCGACACACAGATGTCAAACTTGGGGTTTGAACTCTGGTGGGCTGGGGTACAACCACCCTCCTAACCATCCAACCACAGGTAAACTGAATTCTAGCGATTCGATCCAGTGGCTAACTAGTGATTCGATCCAGTGGATAGAGGCGTAAGCACATGAATCTCTGCCTTTAAAAGATGGGGTCACTACACTTATGTATTTTTTTTTTGACTTTAGCGTCAGTTCCGTCAAAAATTAGTTTTACTTATATAATTGTTATTCGAGCCACGGAAGCAGATTCAATTATTTCATTTGTTACTAAAGCAGCCTACATTGTATCATTGATATCCTCATGTGTGTTATCTCATTTGCATGTATTGATAGTGGTCGCTTGGGGAAAAAATTGGGGTCATTCTCTCTTCATCATGGTGCAAAATGTTATTCTTTTCTGTTTTCACAGCAGATCACCTACATATCTATTCTTAAAAACCACAAGAAAAAACTCGAGCTGAAATTAGCCAACCAGAAGACCACATACAAGGTCCTCAACACTCTTAATAAAAAAAACTTCTCGCTCGATACATATTACTGAACACCTCTGGTAAAGAATGTGATGGGAAGGCCAGGTTCTAGCCACAATTGTTTTTTGCATATACTTGTAGCTGCCCCATATAATGAAAATGACTTGCCCATATTACAATGCAGGATGAAGCTAAATGGGATGATACTACTGAACCCCTCCTTCCGGACACTATTACCTATGCAACATTACTTAAGGCGATTCAGTGATTGCCTTATATAAGCTGACTTTTTTTTTAGTTGGTCTATGTATTTCGTATCAGTTTTAATTGTTTTTAATGGTGAAACTTACTGAAGCATGTTGCAGGGTTTAGGAAACAGCCAAGATCTTTATTCAGTTTTGAAGATTGTGGTGGAGATGAAGTGCTCATGTTTTTTGTTCAGTGAGAGGATCGTGTCTGGTGAGGGGGTATTTTTTCTTTTCTTGAAAACTATAGCTTGTATTCTCCCAAAATTCACCTTAGCAGCATTCCAAAACAGCATTAAGCAAGTCACATGGTCACACCTAGCTAGTCTTCATTACATATGGTTGAGAATGAGCATGCAGAACAGATGGGAGATACCCATAAATGCATTGATGTGAGCTAATGGCGAACAGCCGCCACTGGATGGGCCAAGAATTGTCGACGGTGACTTGTTTGTGGGTCTCCTTGTGATGAGAAGAGCATCGTTTCTAACTTTTGATTCTTTTCCATATATGCCGTAGTTAAGAACTTGAGATAATAAGGTGGATTTAATCGCATGAAAAACGTGCCCACCATAGCCATCACGGGCGGAGTAGGGGAGAACGTTCAACTACTACAACAATTCCTACACATAGAGTAACTCGAATTCTTAATTAGTTCCCACTTCCCAGATGTGGATGCTACTTGATGGGAATAATCAGGTGAACAAGAAAGCAAGAGAGACCGGATTTAATTTAGGGACTCAACTAGAAAGCCCAAGATCACACAAAGTTCTCAACTGAAGTTACTGTAATCATAACAAGAAGTTGAGAGCACGAGGAGATGGTGTAGTGGCAACCAGCAAGAGAGGAGGAGTCTCACCTGCATGAGGTTGTTGAGGGCGTGGAGGAGGCAGAACTGCATCCTTTGCCGTTCGTGGTACACCTTGCTGCCCCTGCCGCCGCTGCTTTCCGCCGAGCCTGATCCTTCATCGTCAGGCTTTGCTCTGGTTGCCGACTCCATCCTGCCGCGATTGAAGGAGGTGCAGGGGCTTGGGTTTTATCGCCGCAGATTAAAGACGGGACGGCAGCGGATTCCTTTCCCTCCCTATTCCCTCACCGCCGCGCTAGACTAGTGCAGCCGCCGCTGCCTCGACGGGGGGATTGGAAACCAAATAGAAGGGGATTCGCCTAATCGTGACGCCCCTGCCTGGCTGCCTTATTTCCTTTTTTCTTCTTCTTTTTTTGGGAAAAATAATTTTACCCTTTTTTTTTCATGGTTTGAGTATGCTGACCACGTTTGGGTTGCTACGTGAGTCGTGAGACGTATAAATCTAAAAAAAAAAAAATGTCGTGACACGTATGTAAAGGTGTGTATTTTTAAATTTTGAACTGAAGGTGTATATGGCTTCAGAATGAATTGGAAAGGCACTCGTGGCCGATTCCTACTTAAAAAAAAAAACACCATAACGTTCACAAAAACGTCCACACTCACCTTATGAACGAACTCCCACGTTATACCCTTACGAGAGCATTTCCGGCAGACTAATTCGGCTGATTGAGTTTTAAGATTGACGAACCACGATGGTAATGTTGCATCTTCTTTCGCCTTAAATAAGAAACATCAGTGTTAAATTTAGGGTTCGAACTCCGGTGGGTTAGGATACAACCAACTTCCTAGGCATCCGATGACGGGTAGGTTCTTGTCAATTTCTACATTCGGATGTGGTGGTGGAACGGAATTGCTCCGATGTTTTGCATACTCATGTATGACACATAAATTTGTTGTTCTTTATTAGTAAGTTGATGTAATCTGTCAGCCACGTCTTTCTGTCAAACAATAATTGGAAAAAAAATGTCGGATGCGTAGCATTTCTCGAGTAGGAATAGAACCGGACATTTCTCGAGTAGGAATAGAACCGGCCAGTTCTTTTAAACACCTTAGATCCGCAGTACAATAGTTCCACCAAATTGGTGGAATTTGCTGAAACGGGTGGTTAACCATGAGTGCAAACTATGTTCTCGTTTAAAAAATAGTACCATACTTTTACCCCTCACCCAACCCCAACCCAATCAGACCCTCACACCCTAGTGGCGGAGCAGCAGGCAAGAGTAGACCAAGCGGTGGCAGACGGGTGATAACCACAAGTGTAGGGATCAGTTGTAGCATTTTCGATGAGTAAGAGTGTCGAACCCAACGAACAGCTCGAGGACGCGATACACCGACAACTCCTCTCAGCGCATGGTGATGAGCCCGGCGTGGGACGGACTCATTCCGCAGCCGCCGCGCCCCGGGATGCTGGAGCAGGTGCGTCGAACCTTGCTAGAAGTGTACTCGGACGGGTACGACTCCGAGGAGGAAGCCTACGATGTTGGGGCCGCGACGAGTTCCGCCAATCTGGCGGCCGGACCTGCCCTAGCCGTGCCTCCACCTCCCTCGCTCACACCTCCTCATGTACCGGCTCCGGTGCCTCCTGCTGCCTCCACTGTCGCTACGCCTGCTGACGTAGGGATAATTCCCGAGTCCTCCTTACGGGCCTACCCGGTCCAAATATGTGCAGAAGCCCATCATGAGGATCCTCCTTAGCCATCTAGAAGGCCTAGTTGATGCCCACTTATGTTTCAACTTGCGGTTCAAGGCTGGAGGCCCAACCGACATAGATAGGGTTTTGTAACCTACCCGGGTGCGGATTCGAGACCCAGACTCCTATATAAAGGCTAGGAGAACCCCGGGTAGGGCATCAAATATTCAACCCACCATAGATTTGGGTTTCTCGAGATCCAATCTATCCCCACAACATTGTAGCCCCCATTGTAACCACCATTAATACAATCCAGACAAGCAGGAGTTAGGGGTTTACCTCTTCAAGGACCCCGAACCTGGGTAAATTGTACCCCCTGTTAACTGTCGAGTCTAGCAGTGTTCAACCGTCTCCTATTCTCAAACCCCCATTATGTCATCCGGGGGATATGTCGACATAGGGAACTGACATTGGCGCCGTCTGTGGGAACGACAAGCGTTGTATCAACGGTCTTGCCGGCTTCATCTACCTCAAGTTCAAGATCAAGCTCCAGATCCCCCACTCTGCCGAAATCGGTCTGCTTCGGGTCATTCAGCTACACGCCGCACTCATTGGCCTTCCGCTCAGCGTTCAACAATCTTCAGGAAGGCATCAAGCTAACGTTCACCGACTTCACCGCGCCAGCAAGGAGGGAGTCCTATGCTTCCCCGACTCCTCATCACCTCCGGGATCTGAATCTGCATCAATCCCAAGCGTGGCGACTCCGACGTCACCACCCGTCAACTCCGGCCACAACTCAGAGTCAAGCCTTGCATAGGTCTTGTCGGACCCGTGGATACCAGGGTATCATGGGTCGTCTACTGCAGGCCCGGTCTAACTCCACGTGGCAATAGTCCACCTTGAATCCCTTCCAGAGGTGGGTGCCCGAGTGCCCTTCGGCTGGGAGGGCTTCCCGACAAGGGAACCTCCTCGTGGAGATCATCGCCAAACTCCTGGAGAGTAGCTCTACCTAGCCTCCTCTCTCCTCCAGAGGGACCAGCGTACGCTGGGGAACAACCCATGTGGAAGTGACGTCCTCCTCCCTGCGCAATGACAAAGGTGCCGCAGGGAGACAGAGACACTTTGGGCACAGTTGCCACTCTCGTGTATAAAGCGCGCACTGCGGCTGCTCGTGCCAAAGCCCTTCCCAAATATTTCCTCTTCGATGCAAGAAGACCGGTCTGGAGCTACAAGACAGACGGAACGTCACTGGGGCCCCCACAGCTCTGCCATGGACGATGGTGCTGTCCTCGATGACCATGACCAAGGAGTCAGCACGGAGCGCAACTAGTCTCCACTTTGGCACCTTGTGGTAGCCCTTTCCCGCCATGTATGAGATGGAAAGAGGCCCAAAAACGCCGGTATATGTAGGGCCCCTTGGCCTCCGCAGAAGGGGATCCAGGACTCAACTCATCGAGAGTCCACCATAGCTAGTCCTAAGCACAAGCTCACACCTTGTACTGTAACTCATCGCAGTGCAATCCAGAGACAAGCAGGAGTAGGGTTTTACATCGGAACGGTGGCATGAACCTGGGTAAACTCACCGTGTCACCATTGGTTGTGGTCCGATGTTCCCTCTCAAGGCCTCTCGAGGTGCGTAAGAACGTGATTAGCCCCCAGCGTTCGAACCTCTTGAGGTGATTCTGTCTTTGACAGAACCACCTCTCCGAAATTTGGCGCGCCAGGTAGGGGGCTAAGGTGTTCTCTCGCATCTTCGCCGCCATGGTCGCCTCTCGTGCCAACCGCACCAGCCAGAAGGACCGGTCCTGGAAGCAGGCAACCATCGGTGGCCTTGCTTCCAGTCTCTCCAGCGGCGGCTCTCACCGCTCTCGCTCTCCCGTGCTGCGCCGCATACGTGACAGTCTCCTGCGCAGGCGACGCTTGTTCTGCAGCCATCGGACGCGCACGAGCGCGGCCAAAAGTGCTTGTAGGGAGCCCTACCAGGAGCACACGGTTCGCCGCGTTGTCTGTCCAACGCCACCATTCGAGATTCTCGGCTGGCATCCTCCGCCAGATTCGCCGTGGCAGCGGTAGCTAAGACCGCAGCACCAGGTGTGTCCCCTACCTGGGAACTTACCACGGAAGCTACGCCCGTAGTCGACACCGCGGAGTCTCGCTCATGCGAGACTCAACCTCGCCCGACGCATGGCGCGGTACCACCGACTCCCACGGCTAACCCCTGCGTGATCCCAGAGCAGCCCAACTACCATGAGCGGCGCGCAAGCGCTAGGGGCAGGGTGCTGGTATGCGTTCTCCAGGGACCTTTGGGAGGCAAGGTGGCCTTCAGTGTTCCGTCCTATCCTCCCACCTCGCTACACTAGCGACGCTCCCCCCTCTGGTTTCCTACGGAGGTACGAAGCAAGAATCCGAGCGGTCAAGGGGGGGTGCAACAGGTGCCTCATGTCGTACTTCCCCCCTGGTGCTCCGCGGCGCTCCCCTCGCATGGTTACTGAACCTCCCCGATAGCTCCGTGGGCACGTGGGAAGCGATGCGCATGCAGTTCCTCTGGAGCTTCCGGTGCTACGACCGTTCTCCCCTCGACGAGCCTGGGGTAGTGTGACCCTCTGGCGTTTTTCCATGAGGGACGCCAATGCTGGACCGCGAAGGGAGACCACACCGCGTCATCGACCCACCATGTGGAGTGCATCCTCGGTGGCTCGCTGACCCCTCTCTCCAGTCGCCACCTCAAGAAGGACTCACAGGAGGTCAACAATGTCCGTCAGGCGGATGGACCGCTCTCTCAACCCCTTAAGTGGTCACAACAGGAACTCTCCTTCGACATTGTAGACCACCCCAGGACCACTGGTTTGGTGGGAGTCATCCCCTCTAGTTTGCACCCCCCCACGATCAATAGTGTCGCCGTCTCCAAGACGCTCGTGGACGGAGGTGCGGGCCTCAACATGATCTCTCTCGAGACCTTCGAGAAGTTTTGAGTCTCACGCCATCACCTGAAGGCCACCAGACCATTCACCGGCGCCACCAGTGGCACCACCGTTCCCCTGGGACGGGTGCGCCTAGCGGTTATGTTTGACACCCGCGAGAACTATCGCACCAGAACATCGACTTCGACGTCGCCCACATAGGGCTCCCCTACAATGCCATTCTCGGCTACCCCGCCTTGGCCAAGTTCACGGCTGTCACGCACCACGCATATAACCTCGTCAAGATGCCTGGCAGCAGTGGCCCACTCACGGTCCACGACGACGTCAAGGACGCAGTCTGATCCATGGAGGACGCGGTGTGCTCCATGGAGGACGCCTACAAGGAGGCGTCAGCCTCGCACCCCATCGACGAGGACAACCTCGAGCGTCCCGTCGAGCCTTCGAAGAAGAAGAAGTTGTTCTCACAAGAGAAGGCAACCACAAATATGGTCTCCATGAATCCCGACGGCACGGGACCTACCCTCACCATCGGGCCGGGTTGCCACCCAAATAGGAAAGCGCGCTCGTCGCCTTTCTTCGGGCAACCGCAAACATGTTCAATCGAACAACGTCTGATATGCCCAGCGTGCCAAGGGAGGTGATCGAGCACCATCTAGTCGTGTGCCCAGGCGCACGTCCCGTCAAGAAGAAGGCTCGTCGCCAGGGTCCCAAGAAGCAGGAGTTCATCGTTCGAGAGGTGGAGAAGCTTCTGGACGCCAAGATCATCCGCGAGATCATTCACGCCGAGTGGATCTCCAACCCCGTCGTGGCCGCCAAGCACACACGCGAAGGACGACTGTGCGTCGACTTCACCGACCTCAACAAGGCTTGTCCTAAGGATCTCTACCCTCTCCCGAGAATTGATCAAATAGTGGACTCCACCGCCGGGTGTGATCTACTCTGCTTTCTGGATGCTTTCTCGGGATACCATCAGATCAAGATGGCTAAAGAGGATGAAGAGAAGACCGCCTTCATGACGCCATGCGGGGTATTCCGCTATGTGTGCATGCCCTTCAGCTTGAAGAACGTCGGGGCAACCTTCGAGCGGCTGATGCGCATCGCCCTGGGAACACAGATAGGAAAGAATGCGGAGGCATATGTTGACGACACCGTCGTGAAGAATCGCGAGGAGCGCACGCTCATTGCCGACCTCGAGGAGACCTTCCAGAATCTCCGTAGGGTCAACATCATGCTCAACCCCGACAAGTGTGTCTTCGGTGTCGCGGTAGGGAAGCTACTCGGCTTCTTGGTGTCTCATCGTGGCATCGAGGCCAACCCGACAAGATCAGAGCCATAGAAGAAATGCAGACCCCATGGTGGCTCAAGGACATGCAGCGTCTCATGGGATGCGTGGCGGCGCTCTGGTGCTTTATCTCCAGGTTCGGCGACAAGGCTCCGCCATGCTTTAAGCTCCTGAAGCAAACAACTCCTTTAAAATGGACTAGCGAGGCGGCTGCTGCATTTGAGGACCTCAAGAAGTATCTGGCAAGCCCTCCCATCCTTGTCGCCCCCACGACCGTGGGAGCCTACGTGCCTGTACCTTGCAGCCACCCCTCAGACAATCAACGTCGTTCTCATTGCGGAAAGGCCGACTGACAAGAAAAGAGCGGCCCTGTCCGGCACGGAGCCCATGATCGCCTCTCCCCGAGGACACCGTTGCATGGAAAGACCTCCACAAGGAGGACCCACTCAGGCCACAAGAGATCCCCAATGCATCGGAATACCTCACCGTCGGTATCTCTACAGTCACTCTCGTCAAACACCCTGTCTACTTTGTTATCATCGTGCTTCGAGATGCCCGCGAGAGGTACCCCGTGCGGCAGAAGTTTCTATAAGCGCTCCTTGTGGCTTCAAGGAAGCTTTGTCACTACTTCGAGGGACACCCCATTGATGGCGTGTAAACACACGTTCGTTGGGAGACGCCAAGAGGAAGGTATGAAGAGTACAACAACATGTTTTCCCTTAGTAAGAAACCAAGGTTTAATAGGACCAGTAGGAGAAAGAAATCACTTATGAAGGTTGATGCAAGCTTATGTTGGCAGGGTGCACTACCAGGCTCAGCAGCAACGTGGAATCTGCACACAACACAACCAAGATACTTTGGCCCAACGAAACAGTGAGGTTGTCAATCTCACCGGTTTTGCTAACACAAAGGATTAGATGTATAATGTGGAAAACAGTACTTATTCGCAGTGAATGAGAAGAAAATAGTGATTGCAACGAATGATAGGAAAACAATGATTGCAGTAAAGAAAACATTGTTTGAAGTGGTTGTATTATCGGTGTAAAAGAATGGACCGGGTCCACGGTTCAATAGTGGTGTCTCTTCAAAATAGATAGATAACATGTTGTGTAAACAAATTACAGCTGGGCAATTGACAGAAATAAAGGCTGCATCGTAGTGCATATGCAAGACATGATGATTACTATGGTATTCATGTGGGAACTACAACATAATTCATAGACCGTTATCCAACTGCATCTATGACTAATAATCCACCCTCAAAGCGTAATCCAATCAAACTTTAGGTATTAAGTTGCAAGCAACAGATTATTGCATTAAGTAAAGCGTGTAACGTAAACAATTAAAACATTGTTGTTTTCTCTCTAATGGAAACACCACATTCCCCATCCGTCACATTCTGTCACTCGAGCATAGATGAAAAGGAGGCATGAATCCACTATCGAGTATAAATACTCCCTCTTGGAGTTAGAAGCATCAACTTGGCCATAACATCTACTAGTAACGGAGAGCATGCAGGATCATAAATAACATAAACATGATATATTGATAATCAACTTGACATAGCATTCAATATTGATCAGATCCCAGCAAACACAACATGTAGCATTACAGATGGATGATCTTGATCATGTTAGGCAGCTCACAAGATCTAAACATGGTAGAATAAAGAGGAGAAGACAACCATCTAGCTACTGCTATGGACCTGTAGTCCAAGGATGAACTACTCACGCATCACTCCGGAGGCAGGCATTGTGATGTAGAGCCCTCCGGTGATGATTTTCCCTCCCGGCAGGGTGCTGGGGAGAGCTTCAGAACCCTCCTTAGTTAGGGTTGACGATGACGGCGGCTACGGAACTTTTCATGGATGAAGGCTCGGGTATTTAGGGTTAACCCGAGGAGGAGCTTAAATAGGGGAAAGGGATGTCGGTGGGCGGCCAGGGGGCCACACCACCTGGTGGCGCGACCAAGGCGAGGGGGCGCCACCCTATGGTGTGGTGGCTCCAGGGCCCCCCTCCGGGTCTCCTCCGGACTCCGTGTACGTGACATAATTCTAAGACCCTGGGATTTTGTTTCGTCCAATTGCGAGAATATTTCCAGAACAAATTTTCTGAAACCAAAAACAACAAAAAACATGAATTGGATCTTTGGCATCTTGTTAATAGGTTAGTCCCAGGAAATCCATAAAAATGATGTAAAGTGTATAGAAAACATGTAGCATATGACATGAAAACAACATGGAACATCAGAAATTATAGATATGTTTGAGATGTATCACCCATGACGGTGGTATACGCGTTCACTCTCGAGCAAATTCTGCCCAATTCCAACGCCATGGGGCGAATCGCAGAGTGGGCTGTCGAGCTCCAGCACTTCGAGCTCCAGTTCCTCACCACCAAGACAATCAAGGAAGGAGCCCTGGCGGAGTTCAACGCAGAGTGGACCAACTCACCGCCGGAAGAAGACCCCGAGGAGGAGACGGCCGTCCCTGGCAAACTGGCTCCAGGAGAGTGGACCGTGCACTTCGACGACGCCTTCTCCTCCAAGGGCTTGAGGGTTGGTGTCGTGCTAACGTCACCAACCGGTGACAAACTCTACTATGCTTTTCAGCTCCTGTTCGGCCACAAGGCCAAGGTCTCCAACAACATCGCAGAGTACAAGGGCCTCCTCGCCGACATCAGGGCCACCATAGCCCTGGGCGTTAAGCGCCTCATAATCAAAGGGGGCTACAAGCTCTTGGTGAACTTCTCCAACAAGAGCTACGCAGCCAAAGACAAGCACATGGCATTGTATCTCGAGAGGTTCGCAAATTCGAGAAGCGCTTCCTAGGCATGGAGCTGCAACATATTTCCCGGACGGACAACAAAGAGGCGGACGACATCGCCAAGCGAGCATCAAGGTGCACTGCAGCCATCGGACGCGCACGAGCGCGACCAAAAGTGCTTGTAGGACCCCTGCCAGGAGCACAGGGGTCACCGCGCTGTCCGTCCAACGCCACCATTCGCGATTATCGACTGGCATCCTCCGCCAGATTCGCCGGGGCTGTGGGAGCCAAGACTGCAGCACTAGGTGTGTCGCCCACGTGGGAACTTACCACGGAAGCTACGCCCGTAGCCGACACCATGGAGTCTCGCTCACGCGAGACCCAACCTCGCCTAGCGCGTGGCGCGGCTCCACCGACTCCCACGGCTAACCCCCGCGCGAGCCCAGAGCAGCCCAGCTACCATGAGCGGCGCGCAAGCGCTAGGGCAGGGTGTTGGTATGCGTTCTCCGGGGACCTTTGGGAGGCAAGATGGCCTTCGGCGTTCCGTCCTCTCCTCCCACCTCGCTACACTGGTGACGCTACCCCCTCCAATTTCCTACAGAGGCACGAAGCAAGACTCTGAGCGGCCGTGGGGTGCCATAGGTGCCTCTCGAGGTGACCCTATCTTTGACAGAACCACCTCTCCGACAGGTCTACCTAAACAATCTCGACTTCCACTTGATAGAAGCCAAAGAATTCGCCGACCTCGAAGTCGACGATCTATTCGTCCTAGATACTCAAGAACCTCGTATAGCCCATGTCTGCATGGCCGATCCAACTGAAAGCATGGAGCGGCAGACAATCCATGTTTAGCAAGATGCGTGGAACAGAGCCAAGATTGCGGTGGATAACAACACCGCGTTGGAGCCGAATGCTACCCAAGAAGATCTGACGGTCTATCATTATCTCCTGTCCAAGAAAAATCAGGAGATGATACGGGGGAGATTAGCACTCGGCGAACGCAATCGCCTTGCATATTCTTTGAGTCAATGCAGAGCGGAGCTATCGGCCATAAACGACGGATCAACATGACCCCCACCAAATCGGAATTGGAGATACGTCTCCAAAACCGCCAATATGGACCGAGAATCTCTTAGCGGGAGTACGAGTAGTCTCGACTCCTCCTTCATGCTCGTCGATGAACAAGGCAACATGGTGCACGAGACCCCCGCGACTGCAGTCCTCGCAGCCACGACATACCTGCGAGTCACTCAACCGCTAGATGATGACCCCCGAGCGGATCAGCATCGCCAAGAAATTGGAGGACTAGGAATGGTCGGAGCCTCACTCAGGACAAAAGCACACAAGAAACCCGCAGCGCCAGATGGTGCTGCACCACCAGGAGGAAGATTCCCTCGACGCCGCGAAAACGCGTCCCCAAGACACACAGACGAAGGGTCTCCACGACGACACCATGGTAGGGACCCGCGATGCCGTGATGAAATCTCGCGACACTGCGACGACCAGCCGCGACATTGCGATGACGAACCACAACATCGTAGCAAGGAGCCGCGACGATGCAGCGAGGAACCACGGTGTCGCAGCGAGGAACCACGACGCCGCAAAATCACGGTGGAAAAACAGAGAGCCGTGACACGAGGAGGATCGCGGTCGCGGAACGTATGACACCCGAAGTGATATCGCTCAGCGCAAAGTTGACAGAGCTCGCGCACTCTGGAGCCGGGCGTACTCGACATCTGAATCTGCGGCACGCTTTGCTTCAGTCGCGAAATCTGTGAAGCAAAGATGCCAAAAAAAAATTCAAACTCGCGTCGGAAATACCCAAGTGTGACAACTCCCAAGATCCTAGGACCTCACTGTCAGATTACTTGACTGCTGTCAAATGTCAGAGAGGTAACAAGGTAACAGCCATGCAGTATCTGCACCTGCACCTAACTGCCTCCCCATGTAGCTGGCTCGAGAATAGACCTCGTGGGTGCTACGGGTCTTGGGATGATCTCACTCGCGATTTTGACAAGAACTTTTGAAGCGACATGCAGAGGCTTACGTCCGTCGAAGAACTACGAGCCTGTAAGCAGAAAAGAGACGAGCCAACCTGCGAGTACATCCAAAGATGGACGACCCTCAGAAACACGACGGAAGGCATATCAGAAGAGATGGCAGTCGAAGCCTTTCAAAGAGGCGTCCGCAGAACCGCGATCAGGGAAGAGCTGGGACGCAGCGCACCCAAAACTATTGGCGAATTGATGACAGTAGCCAGCTGATAAGTCTCAAACGTATCTATAATTTTCGATGCTCCATGTTTTTTTCTATCCAATACATTTATGTTTTCACATGTTTTCCATCGTTTTCCAGACGTTTTCATGGACTAACCTATTGACAAGATGCCATAGAGCCAATTCCCGTTTTCTGTTGTTTTTGGTTTCAGAAAACTTCTTCTGGAAATATTCTCGGAATTGGACGAAACAAAAGAAAAAAGTCTTAAAATTTCTGACACGTCAAGGAAGTCCAAAGGAGACCCGGAGGGAGGACTGGAGCTCCCACACCATAGGCTCACGCGGGCTTCCCCTGGCCGCGTCAGCTGGTGGTGTAGGCCCCTCGGGCGCCCATCGCCATCGCGCTTTCGCCTATAAATCCCCTCCGAGGCATAAACCCTAAATATATCGGCCCCCTTCCATGAAAAGTTCCGTAGCTCCGCCGCGGCCGACAAGTTTCGGGGGGCAGAAATCTCTGTTCCGGCACCCTGACGGGACGGGGAAGTGCCCCCGGAGCCATCTCCATCGACTCCACCACCATCTTCATCGCCATTGATGTCTCTATGATGAGGAGGGAGTAGTTCTCCTCCGGTGCCGAGGGCTCCACGGATAGCTATGTGTTTCATCTCTTTCTCTCCCATGGTGTGATATTTATGTGATCATGAGCTTTGTAACCTAGTTGAATAAGTAGATGTTTCTCTTCATCCATTATGCTACTCAAGTGGTTTTGTTATGAGATATCCATAGACACTTTGATCACAATGTAAAGGTGACAGTGTGTGCACCGTGTGGTTTAGCATGATATTTATATCTTGTGTTGGATGACCCTATGAAATTGTGGCGTTTGTTTAGTACTAATTTGGGGCGCTCATAGTGACAGTGTGGGGTGGCCTAGAGGGGTAATACAGACTTGAGGAGTGATGTTACATCCCTACGCATGGATTGGTGTATGTTATCCGACCAGAGAGTGGTTTGGAGTAGCATAGTGAAGAGACGATATTTATGCATTCAATTATGTTATTATTGTTGAGAGTGTCCACTAGTGAAAGTAGGATCCCTAGGACTTGTTTCTAAGCAGTGAAACATTGTTTACAATCAGTTCTACTACATGTTTGCTTGCTGTCATTTTTATTTCAGATTGCTATTGTCACTTATAATCATCCATATTACTTGTATTTCACTATCTCTTCACCGAACTAGTGCACCTATACATCTGACAATTGTATTAGGTGTGTTGGGGACATAAGAGACTTCTTGTATCGTAATTGCAGGGTTGCTTGAGAGGGATACCTTTGACCTCTACCTCTCTGAGTTCGATAAACCTTGGGTGATCCACTTAAGGGAAACTTGATGTTGTTCTATAAACCTCTGCACTTGGAGGCCCAACACTATATACAAGAATATGAGCGTGCATAGAAATCAAGCTCTTTTCTGGCGCCGTTGCCGGGGAGGTAAGGTAAAAGGTACTCACATCTCTGTAAGTGCTCGAAGTTATTTTCTTTAGATTCTGCAATTATATCTTTTTCTTTCTTGTTTTTATTTTCACTAGTTAGGCCTATTTTCACTTGTTCCTTGTTTTTATTTTCACTAGTTAGGATTAATGGAAAACAACAAAAATATGAGAGAGCTTTATTTGCATGCTAGTAGAAATGTTATTAGCATTAATTCTTTGGATACCATTATTTCTAATGCTATGGAAAAAAATTATCTTGGGGAAGCTAGTTTTTATAGGGGAGAAATTTTCTCTAACGATACTTTATCTCCCATATGTGATAAATCTAATGATGCTTGTGATATTTTAAATCCTCTTGCTGAAAGTATTCCTTTTAAAATACCTATGAAAATTGTTGAACGTGTCAGGAATAATTGCTATTTTGGAGATGGAACTGTCCATCCTAGTGATCATTTACTCTTCATAAATGAATTATGCGGGTTGTTCAAGTGTGCATGTATTTCAATGGACCAAGTTAAGAGGAGGATATTTTCTTGGTCACTTAGGGACAAAGAAAGGGAGTGGTATGAGCTACTAGATGATTCTCATCATTTGGAGCTGAAGGAGCTTGAATTTCTATTTTATTCTAAATTTTATTCTTCTCATGAATTGTATTTAGATGGGAATTACATTTATATTTTTGGCGTCTTGATGGATAAAGCATTTCTAAAGCTTGGGGAAGACTGAAAACATTAATACTCAAATGTCCTAACCATGATCTTCCTGAGGAAATAATTGTTACTAAGTTTTATGCAAGGCTTTCAGGACATTACAAGGGTTATCTAGATGCCTATTCAGAGGGTTGTTTCTCAAGTAAGAAGGTTGAAGCTAAATGGGATCTTCTTGAAACAATTCAAACCAATAATGAAGGTTGGAATAACGACAAAGGTAAGGAATCAGGTATAAACTATGAGTATGATTGCATTATTGCTGATTTTTTCAAAAGCTTAGTGCTAAATATGGTCTTGATCCTCAAATAATTGTTGGTTGGTATAGATCCTTTACTTATTATATTAATGTTCCTAAAGCAAATGGGGACATATATCATGAACCTTTTAAAGACACTTGCATGAAAAATGAAATTGTTATTAATGATTGCAATGAACATGCTCAAACTTCTGAAAGTACTATTTCTAATAAGCATGTTAATTTTTGTGGAGCACTTAGACCTTGTGAAAAGAATCAAATCGAAGAAGAATATTTTATCCATCATAGGAATGAAAAAACTAGAAAGTGGTACAGGGATTTAGATGATCTTGGTAGATAAGTTTGTGCCCTCTATCCTTTTATCTGTGAACTTTGCTGTAAAGTGGGTCATTTCAATTTCCAATGCTCAGGCTGTAATAATAACCATTCAAATCTTTGTATTGTGATGACATGATCACTCTTAATCAGCATGATGAACTTACTTTATTTTTGGTGTGTGAAGAGTTATCAAGAAAAACTTATTTGGTAGATATGAGTGCTCTTGGTATGAATAGTGTCCTGCATGGTTGTCATCTTTATTGTGTTAATAATTTCCACGCAAATACTTACGTACAAAATATTATAAAAGAGGATACTTTACCAAACTTTGACAGGACTAATATTTCCTTACATCTTATTAATGAAGAGGAGGAATCCTCCAAGGTTTTTTCTATTGTTTATGACAATAAACCAGGGTATGTGGAGAAGCTTCCTTTCAAGCCTCTCCCTCCTAAAGAGGGTAGGAAGAAGAAGAAGAATAAGAAGAAGAAGAGGAGGAGGAGTAAAAGAAGAGAGGTAACAATATCTCCTTGTAACATCCCTGATTTTTTGGAAAATCCAAAAATCACAAAAAATTGAAACTTTTTGTTCTCATGTTATGCAAGTCCTATGCCTCAAAATTATTTTATAAGAAGAACCAATGAGAGGCAAGAAATAAAAGGAAACGATGCATAACTCAATGAAAATTATTTTATTAGAAGAACCACAATTTATATTGATATCCAAATGTCATTCCAAGTTTTAAACATAAAGTGGTATCCATAAAATGTTTTGATTTAAAAATAACATAAAATAGGACTTGAAAACAACATTAAAGCTTGAGGAGTTTTCTAAATTTTATTTAAGCCACTTTTATAATTATTAAATTATCTATTCTAAAAATGGCATTAAGTTACTATTAGTAAATACTTCATATTTCAAATATAAAATATGAATATGAGTATAAGTCATTTTGAAAAATAGCATATGACATGTTTAATGTCTCTAAAATTTTCTTTAGATAATAACATCAATTTATTATTTTCTAATTTTTAAAACAGTATTAAGAACTATTAGTGTTTTCTTTATATTTTCAAAATATTAATTTTGAAATATGTTGGAAACAACACCTAATGGTTTATTATTGAGATATATTGGTTTTACAAGATTTCAGAAATTGGTTTGAGGTAGTTTGGATATTTAAAACAAAAGTTATTAAGAAAAAAGAGAAAATAGAAAAAAAAAAGAGAAAAAAAAAGTGCCAGAGCCGCCGGCCCAGCCCACTTCCTCCCCGGCATGCCCCTTTTCTCCGCACGCGCGCAGCACGAAAGAAACTTCCACGCAGAGCCCAGCCCACGCGCCCCCTCTCTCTGTGTCGAGACATCGTAGTAGTTTTCATAGACTGGGGTGCCATGAGACTACGGTAGAGACGTGGGGTAACGGGATAGCGTAGTAACACAGAACACGGGATTTTACCCAGGTTCGGTACGTCGCGACAGTACGGCGTACCTACTCCTGCACTTATCACTAATTGGGACTAAAGCCCGTATAACAGGGTTACAGTGTGAGGGAATAGATCTAGCTACTCGACAAGGATGAGCTTCTCGGCGAGTTGCGTAAAGCTTTAGCTTGTGAAACTTGAACCTATCTAATCTATCTCCCGTCCGGCTTTATATAATAGCCGGATTAGGGCTTACAAAACAAGAAACCTAGAAGACTACGTTTAACTTGTAACTTGGAAAGTAAGGAATCCGTCTTCTCCTCCAAGCCAGATCACGTGGGCCGTGATCCGGGTTCTTCTAGAATCCGGCTTCTGCGCGTCGGACTACTGGGCCGCCCAATGGACCCAAGCCCATTACCATGTAGGCCACCCTGGTAGTCCGGCTCTTTTGTCTACCATCTTCTATACCCCTATTCAGTATATATCCGACAGTAGCCCCCAGGAAGGATCAAAACTCTGATTCTCCGTCTTTTGTCAAATAATTTTGTCCGGGAAAACTTGATTCAGCAGTCTTGATTCTTTCTTCTTTCCTTTTGAAGGAGATGGTAACATAAAACTCGGAACTATGAAAATCCGGCTTTTCTTCTCGCGATCCTTCGCGGAAAAGGAACTTATGACATCAGCGCTTTAATCATGCTGACGCAAGCGCCGCTTGGTTTCACGCGGGAAACCCTGCAACGTATCTCTGACAGATTCTCACGAGAAACGAGGAGATAGCCATCATTCCCCTGTCGTTTCGTTTCCCGGATTTTCCGGCGAGTGACACGCGTCGAACATCCAACGGTCAAAAGAGCCGTTGGCACGTATCTAAACGGATATCTGGCTATAAATAGCCATCATCGTCCTCCTCCGAAACTTTCCTCACTCCCACACCGCCCACGCCATTGACGCGAGCTCGAGAGCAAGTTTCCTGCCCCAAGCGCACTTAGCTTCCAAGCACGCAGAACGCACCACCAAAGGATGGCATCCTCGCCGCCTTCACCGAACCGCGCCGCCATCGACGAGCTCGTCAACGACCTAGATCCGCAATCGGGAGCGCAAAAGCCCACCGGCGATGAGCCGGAGAAGACCACGGCTTCCGCGGCGGGCGGAGAAAACACTTCCGCCGCCGCGGACATAGCATCATCAAGCGCCGCGACAACCCCACCGTTTGCACCAACAACGGCGAGGGTCAAGATCCCTTCCCGTGGCGATGAGCGCTTCGCTACCGGAGCCAACAACAGAACAGAATTTGTCGGCAATTGGAATCCGAGTAATACTTCTCTCGTTCTTCTTCGTCGGAAGACAAAAGAAGGTCACATAGTTAAAGGCAAATGGCGGATCTCGAAAGATGAACCCGAGCCCAAGCCAAAAGTCGGAGAATGCGTCATCCTTACTTCTCATATCACGAGAGGTATGGGTTTTCCCCCTTCCGCCTTTTTTCTAGACATCCTTAACTTATATGGCGTCCAACCACACAATATTTCTCCGAATTCCATCCTCTACTTAGCCAGTTTCCAAGCCCTTTTCGAAGGATATCTCGGGATGACACCTGACCTAGGTTTCTGGCAGTATTGTTTTGAGGTAAAGCATAATATCACACATGGCATATCGCCTATTTGCGGGACTATATCTTTTACCCTTAGAAAATTTAGGGAGGAATGGTATCCAAAAATAGAAATGCCGGAACCAGGCCAATCTTGGCTAGGTTCTTTCTTTTATCATCAGGATATTCCATTCCCAGGCAGGACAACCGGGTTTCCTCCCTTTGTTAACTCTGCTGCTATTCCTCGCGAGAGTTGGACAGCCACAGCAGTAGAAAATTTGCCAGAAAACCTGATGAAGATAAAGCGGCGCATCGCCAAACTTTCTTCCTCTCAACCTTCTTTGATTGGGAAGGATACCGTTATGTGCTGGTTCGGACGCCGCATCCAACCTCTCTCTTTTCGTTCCCGACTCCTTTGTGAATACCAAGGGCCAGAAGATAGCATGAGAGGAACAGATAAGGCCTTTACCAAAAAGGATTTTATAGGACGACTTCACCAACTGGTTGCCGCCAGTAGTCAGGTTGAGGAAAATCTGGCGATCTATCATGTGGAAAACCCGGTCCCTAAGGTATTTATCTTTCCTTGTTTCCGAGTTTTTCCTCAGATTATCTTCTCTCCCTGCTTTTTAACATACTATTAACTCCTTCCTAGTTTGATGAACTTGGAAAAAATGATCTTGCTTCCGATGCTGAGCTCAACAAATTGCATGCTGAGTTTCTCAACAATCGGAAGCGCAAAAGGCAATCAGCTATTAAAGAGGAATCTATTCCCATCCTGGACGATACCCGGATAAAAGAAGAACCATTCGACGAACTCGGATATATTCGTCCAGAAGCAAAGAAATTCTTTGCTCCTGCGCCTCTAATTCGCCCTTGGCCACAAAATGGGTTAGTTATTCGCAATGACATTGCTTTTTCACCTCGTCAAGTTATACACGATGGCCTTCATCACGTTGGGATTCTCTTTGAGGAATATGCCAAAGAATTCCACGAGGTTTTGACCGACTTGCGGGAAATGAGCCAGGTAATACTTCTAGCCCCCAAGCATTAAGTTGAAATATGAATTCTTCTTAATGTTTCTTCAAATGCCTGTTCAAACTTAAGCATCTGGCTTTCATTTCCATGTTATAGCATTCCGCAGACGCCATAAACTTGGAAGTTTTGAAGAAGCTTAGTCTCAAGAGCAAAGAAGTAAAAACCCTTCAATCTGTTATTGAGACGAAAAGCAACGAACTAGCGTCAACTCAACGGGAATTATCAAAAGCCACCGGTATTTTCTTTTGTACCATTTGTTTTGTCTGGATAACGCTTGCTGAATTGTTTTGTAAACTCAAATTAATTATTGCCCTCCAGCTGCTTTAAACAAAGCCAACAAATTAGCAGAAAACAATGTCCACGTTTCTCGGCTTCGTGAGGAAAACTCGAATCTCCGAAAGGAACTTCTGAAAGTTCAAGAAGACCTAGAAGCCAGTAATCTGGCCCTTGGGATTGCTCAATCCAAGGCTTCTTTACAAGCAGCGGAAGATAAATCTGTTATAAATGATCTGGAAAGTATGCTACTCCCGCGCATGAAAGAAAGCGACGAAATTGACAAGGTTCTTGGTAAGTTAATTTCTTTTTACCAATATCTTCCTGTCTTATCTCTTATATTTTTTGATGTAACCTTTGCTTTTGTCAAAAAAGCAGGAAATTTTCCAGGAATTTCTCGGACTGAAAAGATCCGGGCCTTTGGGGAAGTGTGGAATTCAATCAGGAACGCAGGAATGCAGCTGATTAGTAAATTCCTTCCCACAAGTACTGTACAATTTTCGGAAGTCTACCGGCTTCCGGGTGCCATCACAGAGGTAGCAGAGTCGAAAGAATCTATCCTTCGCTCTGCCGCACGAGGTGGTGCACGCATGGCACTTGGCCTTATGCGTCTACATTACCCTAATGCTAGATCTTGGCGCGTAGCATCCGGTATCCCTGAAGGATATACAGAAGCGCAATGCAATGCAATTTTTAACGAAGTTAAAGGGCATGCTTCCAAGATTGCCTCTATGGTTAATATTTCCATTACTTATCCGGAAGAAGAAGTGCCCGCAGCCCCCGAGAATGATAGCAGTGATGAAGACTCGGATGCTTGAGGGAATACACTTAACCCGAATGATGGATGTGTATAGGATCTTTTTTACAATGTAATTCATATTGTAATGCTTCTATGTCATTTGTCGAAACAAGAACTCCGCCTTTTGCAATTTAAAGCTTCTTGCAAAGTTTTTCCGGGTTTGACTGTTCCTTTATCTTCTAAGTAATCTGGCATCTGTGTTTTAACTGCTCTAGTGTTAAAAATGGCTCAATTAGCAATATGTATCGTCATGTCGAGTAACTGGGGACGAACCAAACAGTTTTTAAAACTCAGAAACATGGATTATGCTAGAAGCATTTTTGCTGACTAGTTTCAGTAACCCAACACATACACAATCAGATAAAATTTAGAGAAAACAAGGAACTGCTCTGAAACTTGGGCACGTAGGCACAATCCGAGTTTCCTTTAACCTTTAAAAGGCCGAATCATTCAGCTTTTAAACACCGAGCACGCAGGCACAATTCGGGTCAACATTGAGTATTTGTAAGATCATTGGGAAATAGATAAGGCGGAAATATTTTGTACTTATAATGGATATGAATTCCGACAACTTTATTTCATGATCTCAAAGATGTTTACATAGAAATTGAACTAAGTATAGAAGGGACGTAATTGCTGGATACTCCAAGGCCTCTTTGTCTCTCCTAGTTCATCATCTATTTTTCTCTTTCTTTTGCGATTCGGCTTCTCAGGATCGTCTTCCGTATCTCGAATGTCAACAAGATAGTATGATCCATTCTTCATGGCTTTACTGATGACAAATGGTCCTTCCCATACAGGGGCCAATTTGTGCTTCCTTTGCTGCACCAACCTCAGCACTAAGTCACCTTCTTTAAAAGAACGATGCCTGATTTTCCGACTGTGATAACGTCGTAAACCTTGCTGGTAGATGGCGGATCTTTGAAGCACAAGTTCTCGTTCCTCTTCTAGGAGATCGACGGCGTCTTGTCGTGCTTCCTCGGCATCCGAGTCGTCAAAATTCTGCACTCTCGGGCTATCATGGATCATGTCCGTTGGAAGAATAGCTTCCGCACCATAAACCAGGAAAAACGGGGTTTGTTCGGTTGACCTATTTGGCGTCGTTCGAATACTCCACAGCACGGAAGGTAACTCTTCTACCCACGCTCCAGCTGCTCTATGGAGAGGAGTTTCGAGTCTTGGGCGTATTCCTTGCAGGATTGAACTGTTCATTCTTTCAACCTGTCCATTAGATTGCGGGTGCGCCACAGATGCAAGATCTAAGCGGATTCCCGTTTGTTGGCAGTATTTTGCCAACTCTCCAATGGAGAAATTTGTCCCGTTATCAGTTATTATGGTGTGTGGGACGCCATACCTCATTACTAAATCAATAATGAAATTTCTGGCAGTTGCACCATCCAGCTTTTTGATGGGTTTAGCCTCCACCCATTTTGTGTACTTATCTACCGCTACGAGTAGATGCGTAAGTCCACCTCTTGCAGTTTTGAACGGTCCCATCATATCTAGCCCCCAGACCGCAAATGACCATGTGATAGGGATAGTTTTAAGTGCTTGGGCCGGCAAATTGGTCTGCTTGGCGTAATATTGACATCCTTCGCATGTATTCACTATGCGCTCGGCGTCTGTCTTGGCTGTTAGCCAGAAAAACCCCGCCCGGAATGCTTTTTTGACTATGCTTTTTGATTGAGCATGATGTCCGCAATCGCCGGCATGGATTTCTTCCAGTATTTCTCTTCCTTCTTCTGGTGAAATACACCGTTGAAATATTCCGGAAGTACTGCGTTTATACAAATGGTCATTGATCACCATGTATCCTTTGCACCGACGCTGTATTTGCCTTTGCAGTACTTCGTCTGCTCCTTCCGGGTACTTCTGATTGACTAAGAAGTTTAAGTATGGAATTGTCCAATCCGGTTTAACGAGCATGACCTCAATTGTTTCAGATGCCAGAGGGTAATCAACGTCTCCACCCTTTATGGATGGTTCATGCAAATGCTGGACGAAAACTCCTGGTGTTAAGGTTTTTATTCTCTCTGATCCCATGCGGGCTAACGCATCCGCGTTCCAATTTTCCTCCCTTTTTATGTGAAGGACTTCGAACCCGAAGAAACAGATGGCGAACTCATCCACCGTCCTCCGATATTCGGCCATTATAGGGCTTTTCGCGTCCCAGGTTTGGTTGAGCTGATGCTGTACCAAATCCGAGTCTCCATAGCACAAGATGCGTTTTACCCCTATTTCTTTTGCAATATGCAAGCCATGAAGCAGAGCTTCGTATTCTGCCACATTATTACTGGCGTTGAAGTGTATTTGTAATACATACTCCATTGTGTCTCCCTTGGGAGATTTTAGAACTACGCCGGCCCCAGCTCCTTCCTTCATCTTGGATCCGTCAAAGTGCATGATCCAGTACTCGGATTCTGGCATCGGTGTATTTTCCATTGCCTCTGTCCAGTCGGCGACGAAATCTGCCAAAACTTGGGATTTTATTGCCGTCCTTGGCTGGTACTTAATGTCGAAGGCTGCCAACTCGATGCCCCATTTGGCTACTCGGCCGGTTGCCTCCGCATTGTTTATAATATCCCCTAGTGGCGCTTTACATACCACTGTTATGGAATGCCCTTGGAAGTAATGGCGCAGTTTTCTGGATGCAAAAAATACGCCATATGCCAGTTTCTGGTAGTGCGGGTATCTTTGTTTGGATTCGGAGAAAACTTCGCTTATGTAATATACCGGATGTTGATCTGGTATGGTTTGCTCTTCCTTTGTCCGTTCCACAACGATTACCGCACTAATAACCCGATTCGTAGCCGTAAGGTATAGTAACATGGGTTCTTCGTCTTTTGGAGATGCCAAGATGGGAGCGTTCATCAAGGTTTCCTTCAACTGAGCCAACGCTGCATCGGCCTCTTCTGTCCATTCGAATTTGTCGGATTTCTTCAACAATTTGTAGAGTGGTAAGGCTTTATCCCCCAGCCGACTAATAAATCTGCTGACGGCTGCAGCGGAACCCGTCAATCTTTGGACATCTTTTACACATGTAGGCTTTGAGATATTCAAGATTGCCTTGATCTTTTCCGGGTTAACTTCTATTCCTCTGTGAGAAACAATGAAACCCAGAAGTTTTCCTGAGGGAACCCCGAATACGCACTTAGATGGATTCAACTTCATCTTGTAAGTGCGCAAGTTTTCGAAAGTTTCTCGCAAATCCTCAAGGAGTGTATCTTTTTCCTTGGTTACGACAGCAATATCGTCCACGTAAACATGGACGTTTCTGCCAATTTGACTATGCAAACAGCGTTGCATGCAACGCTGGTAGGTTGCACCTGCGTTCTTCAGGCCAAAAGGCATGGTTACGTAATAGTACGTCCCATACGGGGTTATAAAAGAAGTCTTGATTTGATCTTCCTTTTTCATGTGTATTTGGTGGTACCCGGAGTATGCATCCAAAAAGCATAAAAGCTCAGAGCCTGCAGTGGCGTCTATTATTTGATCGATTCGCGGTAACGCAAACCTATCTTTCGGACACAACTTGTTCAATCCTGTGTAATCTATACACATTCTAAGAGCAGTGGTGTCTTTCTTCGGCACTAATACCGGATTTGCGGACCAATCAGTATGGATTACTTCCTTGATAAAATCCGCTGCTAAAAGCCGGATAATTTCCTTGCCAATAGCCTTCCGTCTTCTTCCGTCAAACCGACGGAGACCTTGTTTGACGGGTTTTGATCCGGGAATAACCTTGAGTTGGTGCTCAGCAAGTTCCCTGGGTACGCCTGGCATGTCAGCTGGACACCAGGCAAAAATATCCCAGTTCTCACGGAGGAACTTGATGAGCTCGCCTTCCTATTTGTCGGTCATCTCAGTCCCTACGACGACAAATTTTGTCGGATCATTGGGATCTAGGATTACCTGTCTTGTATTCTCGGACGCCTTGAAGCTATCTGTTGGCTTCTGAGTTTCTTTTCCTGCCGGCATTTCTTTCGGCGATACCTCCTTGGCTAATTCCTTCAGTTCCTCCTTTGCTATAACTCTCTGAGCGCAAAGGGCGTTTTCTTTCTCCAACTCGTTTGCCAGCCTGAAATCACCGGCAATGGTGATTACTCCTCCTTTGGGTCCTGGCATCTTCAGCTTGTTGTAGATATAGCAAGATCTTGCCATAAATTTGGCGAAAGCCGGACGTCCGAGTATTGCGTGATACATGCTTTCGAACGGCACTACTTCGAAGGATACTTTTTCCTGCCGGAAGTGATCTTTATCTCCGAAGGTGACATCTAGGGAAATTTCTCCTAGGGATCGTGCTTGCCTGCCAGGAACAATGCCGTGGAAGCGTATATTGCTGTAGTTGAGCTGAGACTCGGAGATCTTCAAGTGCTTCAGTGTATCCAGGTACATTATATTGATGCTGGATCCTCCGTCCATCAGCACTCTTCTTAGCCTAGTGTTTTGAACAATAGGGCTTACAACAAGAGCTTGTGTGCCGGGTTCAGGGATATTTCCGGGATGATCTGACTGATCCCAGATTATCGGTGTGTTGGAGTACTTCAAGAATTTTGGAGTCGCAGGAACAACCGCGTTTATTTCTCGAAGTGTTCTTTTGGCCACCTTTGCTGACGGGGTTGCTAGGAAAGTTAACATTGCTTCTCCGTCAACTCTCGGAAATTTGGGTTCGCCTTTTCGCTGCTGTTCCTGGATTTTGTCATCAGTGTCCGATTCGCTGTCTTCTTTTTCAGCTTCTGGCTTTTTTTTGGCAGGTTTCCTCTTGGAACCCTTCCCTTTATTTCCGGATCCTGCATTGCCTTTCATATGCTTGTTTAGCCGGCATTGCGCGTTTGTGTGGGTTGGTTTCCCAAACTGAGAGTGGTGGACGCAGGGTTCCGACTTAATTCTCTCCCATTCTTCGGGAGTGTAATTGATTGGATCTGGACTGCAGCCTTTCCACTTGTTCACCTTTTCTCCTCCAAAGGCTATGTTGACCTCCTTGGGCTTTGTTGTTGACTCCGGGGTTCCTTTTTTGTCAGAACGAGGGGTTTTCTTCGCCAGTATCAGTGACTCAATATTGCCTCCTCTTGCTCTGATATCATCTTCGGCTGCAGCATGCTCGTTAGCGGTTGTAAGCATAGATCCGAGATCTTTGTGCTTTTTAGAACCAACCATGAACGGTACAAGTCCGGGTTTTAGGCCATTGACGAAAGCATGCATTGCTTGTACGTCAGTTACTCCAGAGCAACTATTCTTCATTGCAGTCCATCTGGAGATGAAATCCACGTATGGCTCGTCTTCAAATTGCGTGCAACGGTTCAGCTGGTTGATGCTATTTGGGCGTTTGTATGTTCCCCGAAAATGCTGAGTAAATACTCTCGCCATATCATCCCAACTGTCGACAGTTCTTGATGGTAAACCATTGATCCAATCTCTGGCTCCGTCTAGCAACATTAGGGGAAGAAACTTGACAGCTTCCAGGTCTGTCCCGTTGTTGATTTGGACGGCTGTGTAATAATCTGAGAGCCAGGTATCCGGGTTTGTACTGCCGGTATATTTTTGGTAGGTTGGACCAACTTTGGCGAAGCCAGAATGCAGGGTTATCCTTCGGATCCTGTCAGTAAAACACTTAGGACCAAAGTATAGATCATCCTTTTCTGCTCTATCAATATGTGCAGAATATCTCCCGGCTGAATGGACAGAAGGGGATCTGCTCCTTTCTTTTCCATTGTTGCGCGGACGCGCTTTTCCGAGGTTATCTCTATCTCTTCCGTTGTCACGCCCCCTGGGATTAGGTGGAGTCCTGCTCCTGTACCTTTCCTTATCTTTAGGCGGTGTCCGAGATCTTTCACGTCTGTGAGGTGTATCGTATCTTCCAGCTTTTTCGGCTGGGTTTCTCGGAGGTGGCATTATTTTGCCGTCATTCCGGTGTTTGTCTTCCCGATCGTGTGGTTTATATCCATCTTTCGGGAGATGAGGTCCGGTTCTAGACGCTGCGTCCCGGTTGTCGGGGTTTTTCTTGTCTTTTCTCGGATCTTCTTTTTTATCCGAATCTCCGGGTTCTTCCGGTCCAGGTGCTCCAGCAGCGCAAGTAACAGTTTTGCAGAGGGCGGAATTATCATGCAGCCTCCCTGATCGCTCTTGGCCTCGCTGTTGCTGCTGTAATGCTTTTCCTAGGAAAGCATACACCCCTTGGAGTTTTTCCCCGTTGGAGTATAGATCGTTGTTTAGGATGGCGAACGCTGCTTCCGCGTTTTCCGCTGCGGTTTTGTATATTGGTTCGCCCTTGGCATCTTTGCCGTTTAACTGCTTTTGCCAAGATGGGTTATAAAACCTTTCTTTTGGCGGCAGTTCTTCCGGTTTTGCGATTCCGGGTAACCTAGTAGGTTTTAAGGCAGATCTATGCTTTCTCTCGTACTCCTCTATTTCTTCCTTCATGACTTTGATGTCATTATGGGTTTGTTGGAGATGTTGCCGAGATCTAAGCAGATGTTGCTGTTGCCGTTGGAAAGCTTGTCTCCTGGCTTCCAGCATCTCAGGGGGTTCATCTGGTCCCACTGGTGTTTGTAATAGTTCTTGCTCTTCCAGTTCTGTCATTGGCGGAGCAGTGATTTCCTTAGATTTCTTTTCCGCGGGCTTTGTGCCACTAATATCTCCAACTTCCAGGTTTTCATCAGCGAGATCAGCTGACTTTTTCTTCCGGAGTTTGTACTGGAGTTTTTTAGAAGCACGGTGCTTTTTCTTGGAAGAAGGAGGTTTTTTGACAGGTTCATCTTCTGTCATCTCCTTGACATTAGGGAATATCGGAGAAGTTTCTCCGTCTTCTCTCTCTTCCACTGGCGGAGGATTTTTAGGGCTTTCCTGGCTGTCGGCACCCGTTGTATCAACTGGTTTTGCCATTAGCACTTCATGGAATCCCTCTTGAAAGGACTTAACTTTTCTTACGAAGGCATCATCGTCTTCGTCTTCGGAGTCGAAGTTATCCGATCCGGTTTCCGACTCCAATCTCGCCTCAATGGCGGCAAGCACGGACTCTGCTTCCGAGTTCATCGTCTGGTTGACGGATGTCGGATCTTCCGTCTCTGTGATGGGTATTGGTTCTTCCGTCTCTATGACGGGTAGGTTGTTATCTGCCTCTTGCACGGGATTTCCGTCATCCGTGTTTTCAGCGATTTCGGATTGCACCATGCCGATAAAGTGCGTATCACTGTTTTGTCGGTGATCTGAGCAGAATCCGGCATCATAGTCGTCTTCGACTGGGTATAGGGCGGGTGGGATAAATTTGCTTCCACCGCAAAACCCCATTGCCTCTGCAGTTAGTCCGATAAAGATGTTAGCAGATCCAATCGGTAACACGCAGGCACTTACCAGGTGGTTTTGCGCCGGTATGTAGGATCCGTTGTCGAGGAAGCGCCCGACGTCGTCGTCGAATTCCAAGCTTCCGACAGTGATCGATCTTGCAATTCCGCCGAGTATCCCAGATCGGAATTTCACGCCTGACGTCGTTTGCCCCACGGTGGGCGCCAACTGTCGAGACATCGTAGTAGTTTTCATAGACTGGGGTGCCATGAGACTACGGTAGAGACGTGGGGTAACGGGATAGCGTAGTAACACAGAACACGGGATTTTACCCAGGTTCGGTACGTCGCGACAGTACGGCGTACCTACTCCTGCACTTCTCACTAATTGGGACTAAAGCCCGTATAACAGGGTTACAGTGTGAGGGAATAGATCTAGCTACTCGACAAGGATGAGCTTCTCGGCGAGTTGCGTAAAGCTTTAGCTTGTGAAACTTGAACCTATCTAATCTATCTCCCGTCCGGCTTTATATAATAGCCGGATTAGGGCTTACAAAACAAGAAACCTAGAAGACTACGTTTAACTTGTAACTTGGAAAGTAAGGAATCCGTCTTCTCCTCCAAGCCAGATCACGTGGGCCATGATCCGGGTTCTTCTAGAATCCGGCTTCTGCGCGTCGGACTACTGGGCCGCCCAATGGACCCAAGCCCATTACCATGTAGGCCACCCTGGTAGTCCGGCTCTTTTGTCTACCATCTTCTATACCCCTATTCAGTATATATACTGAGTTTCGCCAGAGGCATGTGGACCCCGCACCTGACGTCAGCGCGACGTCATCGTCTTCAACGCTGAGATGAAACCGTCGTGGCCGTTTCTCCTCGCCGTGATTGCTCGCGTTTAAGAGCAGAAACAGAAGATGCGAGCCCAGCCCCTTAAAGCCCTGTCGCTCCTCTTCATTTCCCCTCTTGTGGCCGCTCGTTTCATGCCCCCAGGCCGCGGATATTGCTCACCGGAGTCCACCACTGCCACCACCGTGCGTCGTCGAATCCGGTCACTCTAGCGAGTCTCCTCCGCCCCTATTTGTCCCTCCAAACTCCCCGTGACCGTGCGCATCACCCTAACCACTTGGTCTTTTATTTTGCACAGGGAATCGTCGGCGTCTTCCTCGTATCTCGACGGAGCCGCACCGCCTCCATTTACACGCCGTCGTTGACACAACGTCTCCCCGAGCTTGTCGTGGTCTTCATCGAGTTCTCCATCCCGTGTTGCGCCCTATGGACCCATCCCCGCGCCCGAAAATCAACCGGAGCGCCGTCGCGGTGAAACAGCTGCGTCATCGGTCGCCGTCGTCTCCATTTCCGGTAGCCCGCTGGCGAGATGAGCTCTCAGTCACTCACTGCCGTTCGATCTCATCAACGGCCCAGATTAGATCATAGCCGAAGGGGTACGCCGCCGTTGGATAGGGATCTAACGGCCCAGATTCAGCCGCTTGATCACGTCAGCGCGCCAAGTCAACGCGCCCAGTAAGCACCCGTAGCCCATCACATGTTGCCACGTAGCCAGCCTTATCCACTCAGTTTCTGTTTTATTTTATCCCGAATAGAATTAAATTGGCAGTTTTGCAGTTTACTCCCTGCAACTTGCAATCATCATATCTTTTTAACCACAAATCCAAATTTAGTAAACTTGGACTTTTTGAAATCAGCACAACATGTAGAAACTTTTGGAACTAGACAAATTTAAATTTTACCATTTAAAAATTGTTAAAATTCAAATATGTTTGTTTGATGAATTTTAGCATAATTCAAATTCTACAAATCCAAAAATTATAAATAAAATATATTTGGAAACCTTAGGATGTGTACTTTCATACCCTATATCCCAAAATAATTTTTTAACATGTTAAATTTGAATTTAGAATTAAGTTGTCTATTTGAGTATTTTTGACATAGATTTAATTCTAGAAATAATTAGAATATGTTCCCTTAAGCAAAATTGTTCCATTTGGTAACCTTGAACCAGAGACATCAGTACCTAACCCTTTTGGACACCTTGGACCATGACCATGTGTTTTTGACCAAAAACCCAACATAGTGATTTATCCATCTTTACCATGTCTTAGAATTTTGTTTTCAACTGTTATTCTTTGATGTTATGGCTATTGGATCCAAGAACAAGTCCCTAGTATATGTAAACCATATAAAAGACCAAGTAGTGAACCTTAAACACTAGTACCATAGTTTCTATCTACTTTCCCACTCTCCATTCTTGCTTCAAGAAAATTTATCAAGTTAGCCAAATGGAGATCAAGACTCAAGTATAAGAAGGAACTTCATTATCAACTTGGTGGCAACATGAAGAGCTACAAGGAAGATCAATGAAGAAGTTTTGAAGAAAATACTTGGACTCCACAACTACAAGAAACTCAAGGAAGTACAAGTGTGAAGAAATTCAGAAGAAAACATCTCCCTCTCTCTTTCCATCTTTCTTCTTATATTTCTTTCCAAATTGACTTAGTGGTATTTGTGCCCATCCCATACCCAAACAAATTAGTTAAGTGAAAGCCATGAAGAATCTATCAAGATCAAGAGAAGAATCCATCCAAGGAAAAGACTACAATAGAAGCATGAAGATGATCTTCAAGGAGACAAGCATGTGAAGACTTGGAGCAATCCACACAAGTTGAAGAATAACAAGTTGTTTTGTCCAACCATTCACCCAAATGGAAAATCCCCAAACTTTATCTTGTTATCTCCATTGTTATGAAGTTAGTTGAACCTAGACCTACCCTAACCCAAAATGGAAGGAGTAACTTAGATCACTCAAATGTTTTGATGAAAATGACTAAGTGTTACACATTGTTATGTGTTACTTTAGTTGAGGTAGTTAGATCACCTTGGTGAACTTTTGGAACTTCCTCGACAAGTATGGTTATAATAAAGTTTGATCACATATAACTCAACCTAGTCCATCTCAAGTAAACCTTTGGAACTTCCTTAACAAGTATGGAACCAAGAAAGAATAAATCTTTCATACTCAAACCTTGACCTTGTCCTAGTCAACTTGGTTACATCCATTTTTCCATGATTGTTTCTTTGTATGTTTTATTCACTTGTATCTTTGTTTGATAGCATGTTTGTTTATTTTGTTACTGTTGTTTCAATGTATAGATTGTTCGGAGAGCAACGATCTTTTGTGAAGAGAGTGTGATTTCTTCACCAACTTCAACAAGGCAAGCAACACACCATCAACTACCTATTATTTTTATTATGCATTACTAGAGTTTTTGAGTAGTATGCATGGTAGTAAATTTATCTAAGTGTTATGCTATGCAAATATCCCAAGTAATGTGTAGCCATCCTTTTATATCCTGCTAGTATAGAAGACATTGAACTTAGTAGAATTGCTATGCTCTACAATGTTTTATTTAGTTGTTAAAGATAAAACTACTAAGTTTAATGAATCACCTGTGTGGAAGTGGTAAGACTGGTTTATGTTGAGTATTTCCTCAGGGACCTTGTCTAAGGGTTATTCCACTTGAGGTTGTCACTTGCGGATGGCCACCCAGGAACAAAGAGATTAATAAGTCCCTCTAAGTTTAGTAGCTTCCCGTGCAGCCTTTGGTCATATGGGATATGTCTTGATCAACTAAGTTGAATGAACTCACGAGTGCTTGACAAGCAGATGGAGGGGGTATAGGTTGGAACGGGTCAATCCTGACGGTGGTGGAATTTCTTCTGAAAGATCTCGTCTCAATCTTCTCCTTTCCTTAATGCACTTAGGGTGTATAGGATGTTTGGGCTGATTTGAGTCTAAAGGTGAAAGTGCACAAACTCTGCAGTGTCAACAAACTAAGATCTTAGCCGTGTCCTCGGTCATGGACAATTTGAGCAGCTGGACAAGGAATTACGGAAGAATCTCATCATGCCAACTTCATAATAAAATTTTGATGGGTGAACAGGGGTAGGAGTTTACCCTGATTTCTATCAGTGGTACTCCTTAATTTTAGTTAAGGTTCACTGGTTTCTATCAGTGATACCTATTATAGATGAAATTGTTTAATGATAAAAGATAGGAGAAACTGGCTTTATGCAAACTTAGCCAAAACTCCACTCAGCCAAATAATCATGTAGTATTAGTCTTGCCATTTATATCCACCATAATGTTACTTGCCAATACATTAAATTGTATTGACTCCCTTGTGGCTGCATATTCCATCCTGCAAATGATTTTAAAGACGAGTGAGGACTTCGTTTAGGATCTCGAGACTATCGCCAACATGTTTTGCCTGTGGCACATGAAGAAGATGGGCTCAATGTTGTACTATGTTTTCCGTTGTATTTCTTTGTTTTCTGCTAGTCTTCTAAGACTATGCAAGTTGTAATACTATTTTTTAAAGACTGGATCAAGCGATGTAATAGAATTTGATGCATTTGCATGATATTTCATCTTGTATAGTGGTGCTAGCAATTGATCCAGGGACTAGCACAATAACACAGATGTTCTTACATTATTTAAATGTGGGAACTCTACACTCCCCCTAAGCATGTTGCTCCTATTATAGTTTTTGATGAGTCTGAATTCGATGATTTTACTATCCCTGTTATTTATGGAAGTGATCATGATTGGGAGAAACACACTACTTTTGATATTGAAAATATCTTTGGTACCAATTCCAAAAATGATGATAATTTTTGTACTATTAGTACCATCCCATGTTCCTTCCAATGATGATATAGAAAGCTCTGAGCTTGTGGATGATGTGTTTGAAAATCCTTTTGCTACTGATGATTATATGCTTGATTCATATCTTTCTAGTAAAAGTGATGGTATGTTTACAAATGAATGCACTTTGGCAGATAACTATTCTATTGCTTATGATGATACTATGCCTCCAGTCTTTGACAACTATTATAAAATATGCTATAACATAGGCTATGATTACAATTATCCTCATGAATCTTTTCATAGTTATGGAGGGATTACCCAAAACCATCTCCCTAATATACAAATTGTCTATCATGTTGGAGTTCTTTATGATGATTACAATGATGAACATGCTATTTTTAGTCCACCTACTATTGAGGTGAAAATTAGTTATGATTACAATATGCATCCTATATTTGATGATTATGGTGATGAGAATGACAATGATAGCTATTTTGTTGAATTTTCTCCCACTACTATTAATGAGAATGACTATGCTTATGTGGAGAGTACAAATTCTTTTATGCATGTGGCTCATCATAAGAATGTTTTATGTGATAGTTATATTGTTAATTTTATTCATGATGCTACTGAAAGTTATTATGAGAGAGGTAAACATAGTCTTATGATCTCAACAATATCAAGTTTCCCCTCTTTATGTTGAAATTTTTGAAGTTGCACTTGTTTTGTCTTCCTGTGCTAGCCACTATGTGCTTATTTGACTTGTTCATCTACAAGATTCATTTTCATAGGAAGTGGGTTAGACTTAAATTTGTTGTACATTTTCTTCTTGGTTCTCTCTTTCATTTTTCAACTCTTATCCTTATGTGAGCATCTTCTCAAATTATCATGCCTAGCTATAAGGCTTTAAAGAAAAACACTTCTTGGGAGATAACCCATGGTATTATTTTTGCTTTGTTTTTCTCTATTTTCTTTCAGTCAAGGTGTTGTTTACTTCTGTAGCAACTTCTTTGTATCTTTATTTTCTCGCATTTTTTGTGCCAAGTAAAGTTTCTACCGAAAGTTGGTGTTGGTTTTGGATTTTTGTGCAGGAAATAGATTTCTGCTGTTCATCGTAAAAAATCACATAATTCACAGAAAGAGCAAAATGACCTGAAAGGTTTTGTGCTTATTCCTCAGATAATTTTGATTTTTTTTGTTATTTTTCGATCTGAGCAACTTAAGTGCCCTAAAAAATCGTCTTTACAGACTGTTCTGGTTTTGACAGATTCTGGTTTTTTACTTGCATTCTTTCTTTTACTATATTGAGTGGATCTCCTTGCTCCACAAAACATCAGTGGTTGTAGCTAATGTTTAAAAAGTATTAATAATTCTTGTGTACATGCAAAACATGTGAATTTTTGATTGTGCACTAACCCTCTAATGCGAATTACATTGAGTGTGGTGTGAAGAAAGTTTTCAAGGGCCAAGAGAAGAGGGTGATATAATGTGAGCAAGAGGAGTGAAAAGTCTAAGCTTTGGGATGCCCCCGTGGTTCATCCCAGAAAATTCTAAGAAGACTCAAGCGTCTAATCTTGGGGATTCCCAAGGCATCCCCTTCTTTATCAACAACTTATCAAGTCACTTCTAGTGAAACTATATTTTTATTCAGTCACAACATATGCATTTTACTTGGAGCGTCTGTTTTTTTTTTGTTTTTTTTTGTTTTTTTTCCTTTTATTTTCCTTGCTGCAATAAACTTATTTGTAACCTATAATTCTTGTGTGGGAGAGAGACACGCTCCGTTTTAATTGCTTAGAACACTCTCATTTTCATTCCTATTGTTCTGTGAGTGTTCACCTTTTGCTAGTACTGCGTTTATCCCTTGTTTTCCACTCGTATTTTGTTCAGATCTTGTTAGTTTTCTTCAGTTATATATGATTAGCTCTCTGGTATTTGTTGAATATTATCTTTGAGGGTTGTTTCAAACAATTTGATTGGTGTTGGAAAGCAGTATTACAATTTTCGTGCTTATAACGGTGCAAATAGAAGCTTGTATAGACTATGGCTAGACTTTTTTCATGATGATATTTTAATTCTATGCTTAGTAGTTGTTATTGTAGCATGACTTATGTCAAATATCTGAGAGTGTTTAATGTTCCATTGAAAGAATCATGAGTTTTTGTTGTCATATTGAAGCATGAATTTGTGGTGCTCCTTCGAATGCTTTATTTGGTTGACTTGGTGCATGCTTACACCATGTTTATGACTACAAACCAGTAACTTATAGCCTTTATGATCATTTATTTTTTGAACTTTTAATACCCTTTATGCTTTGATTAATAATGTTTTTGTCGCTATGCATGATTATGGCCATTATTGCTCTCTTGATTTGTCGCTCCCAGTCTTTTGCTAGCCTCCACCAGTACAGAGTATGAGCCCTACTCGTGCATCCAACTCCCAAAAATAGAGTTTTCAAAATGTGTCCACCATACCTACCTACATGTGGTATTTAACCGCCACTCCAAGTAAATTTCTCATGTGCTACCTTTAAAACTTTCAAAATTATTCCTATTTTGTGCTCCTGTTTTAGCTCATGAGGACGTAAATAGAGAATCTTTATCTCACTTGTTGATTGGATTTCACACCCTAGACTAGTGGCTTCATCCTCTTATCCAAATGATAGAAGAGCTGGAAGCGGGGTGCCCAGAACCAAAATTTGTTACTATAAAATTATCTTCACTATTTTTGCCCCTGATTTATCAGTCAAAGCATAATTGTGTAAACAGAAGAGAAAGAGGGATGACCTTCTATACCATATGCGTCCGTCAATGGGAGCCGCTCTTGTGAAGTCTAGTTGTCTTGTGACGTACTGTATTTTCTGTTTACCATTCGTTGACATAAGCATACACCTCTCTAAAAAATGTTTCCAATACCTCTGTTTAATAAAATAAAAACCTCTAGCACATGAGTTAATCCTTGATTTCCATTGCGAAGGGCCTTTCTTTTACTTTTATGTCGAGTCTCCATCTTCTCACTTTATGCACAGTTGAGAGAGCATAGCTGCCATTCTGAATTTAATGTGCATCTGTCCCAGAAACATTATTAATTGATTCATGATGTGTTATTATTTGCTCTCAAATTATTTGTTCTAGTCATCCACTTGAACTTTGAAGGTGTCTTGGCATTTATGTTTTGCCCCACTCTTAAGGACAAGCGAAATATCACTTTGCCATGTTTTCTGTATGCTTGAAACAAACGTATAACTTTTGAGTGCATTATTATTCATGATCTTTTATTTGTGTTACTTTTCATGATGCAAGGTGATTGCTAAGTTTCATTGTTAAAATTAGGTCTATCATGCCTGTGTTTAAATTACTATGATCTCAACGTACTTATGCTTTTACTTTATGATGATCAAGTTTATGTTGGTAGCATGTCACCTCAAAAATTATTTTGTTATCACTTACCTACTCGAGGACGAGCGGCGGTTAAGCTTGGGGATGCTTGATATGTCTCAAGCGTATCTATAATTTTTTGATGCTCCATGATTTTTTTCTATCCAATACCTTTATGTTTTCACATGTTTTCCATCGTTTTCCGGACGTTTTCATGGAGTAACCTATTGACAAGATGCCACAAAGCCAGTTCATGTTTTGTACTGTTTTTGGTTTCAGAAAAGTTGTTCTGGAAATATTCTCGGAATTGGACGAAACAAAAGCCAAAAGTCTTATAATTCCCGACACGACAAGAAAGTCCAAAGGATACCCAGAGGGGGCCCCTGGAGCCCACCACAGGCTCGCGCGGGCTCCCCCTGGCCGCTGCAGCTGGTGGTGTGGGCCCCTCGGGCGCCCACCACCATCGCCCTTTTGCCTATAAATTCCCCCGAGGCATAAACCCTAAATATATCGTCCCCCTTCCACAAACATTTCCGCAGCTCCGCTGCCACCACCGACAAGTTTCGGGGGACAGAAATCTCTGTTCTGACACCCAGCCGGGACGGGGAAGTGCCCCCGGAGCCATCTCCATCGAGTCCATCGCCATCTTCATTGCCGTTGCTGTCTCCTATCATGAGGAGGGAGTGGTTCTCCCCCAGGGCTGAGGGCTCTACCGATAGCTATGTGTTTCATCTCTCTCTCCCATGGTGTGATCTTTATGCTATCATGAGCTTTGTAATCTAGTTGAATAAGTAGATGTTTCTCTTCATCCATTATGCTACTCAAGTGGTTTTGTTATGAGATATCCATAAACACTTTGATCACGGTGTAAAGGTCGCAGTGTGTGCACCGTGTGGTTTAGCATGATATTTGTATCTTATGCTGGATGACCCTATGAATGTCACACCCCAGTTTTTGGATCCTTGTACTGTAGTTAAAGAGACAAAAATGTGGGCCAACATTTTTTTTATCTCAACATGGTTGTGTGGATCAACATGTGTATGTGACAATAGTAATATAAGCAATGCAAGAAATATTTTTGTTGAAAACAAATATTAATTTTCCAGTTGATTACTATGGTTTACGTGATGTTTTCCATTTGATGCTTTGATGAATTTTTTTCCCAAGTGTTCGACCAAGGTTGTTTTCAACTTAGCATTATTATTTGGCTCTGTTTGAATCAAGAAAACAATATGGAAATATAAAATTTGGATGTTTTCTTTTGATGTTTCTATTTGGAATTATTTCTGAAAAACTAACCAAGTATCACTTTTTAGCACTTGTTTTCAATATGTTGGAGAATCACATTTTATGTTCTCTTGGCATGAAAGTGTTCTCTGATTTATGTACTAAAAATCTATAATCTTGATTTTATTTATGGAATGTGAAAACAATCATTTGTATGCTTGTTTTTGTGGAATAAAAATAAGACAAAAAACTGAGAATTTAGAAAATAGAGAAAAACAGAAACTAGCCCTTTTTCCACTTTGTTTTCAAAGCCATCCATAATTCCAAAAAAATTTCAAAAGATGTTTCTGAAAGTACAGAACATGTTTAACAATCTCTAACTTTGAAAACAAAATTTGGATTCCATTTGATCCTTGAAAACAATGTGAACTTTTTGAGGTTTTTATCTGTTTCCAACCCTTAGCAAAATTTGCTATGTCCTTAACTGAATTTGTCTGAATGTTTATTTTTACATAAGTTTGGGAGTTGTTTTCATTTGGTTTTTGTGCACATTTGGAAATGGGACTTTGCCAAACCTATGGCCCTATGTATCTACTCAAGTTTGCACGTTTTGGTTTCATTTGAAGTGGACCAGAGAGGGAGTGAGAGAGGAGAAAACAGAGAGGGGACGGAGGGAGGGAAATGGGGAGGGAACAGAAGTGGGCACACGGTGCATGGGCACTGTGGCCACGCCGCCCGTTTTCTCACCTCACCTCGATGCCTCTTGCACGCCCCTGGCCCCCCCAGACACCACAGCCGTCTAGTGCACCTCGAGCCAGCACCCGGGAGCACGCCCCCGTGCTCACCGCGGCGAGGCCGAGAGCACCCGCACAACACCGACCACCACGCCGTGGCTATAAAGCCACAGGCACGCAACACTCTCGCCACACCGCATCACTCACTCACCTCCACCGCCTCGACATGATGCACGAACACCGCGAGCTCTTTGAGAGCATCGCCGCCGGCCACCGCGGATAGCACGACAAGGTGGAGCTCACCCCGAGCCATGTCACCTCTCTTTATCACCCCCTTTGCACTCACCGTACGTCGTGGAACCTCACTGACCATTTCCCGTGATCGTTTGGTTGCAGGGTTTGCGCCACCGTCGCCGGAGCCGCCGCGGCCGTGTTTCTTCGCACCGCTGTTTTGAGCCGCCGCGACTGCTGCCACCTGCGCCCCTCCACTGCACCGAGCCACACGACCTCCACGACCCCTCTCCACTGATCTGCAAGCCCCCATAGTGAGCAATCGAGCAAATCCCGCCGCCATCGTGTTCCGGTGAGGAAAACATAGAGAGAGGAGGGAGACGACCACAGACTATAGATCATGAGATCTACGGCCCCGTTTGAACCTAGCCTTTGCCGCGCGGCGCCAGCGCGCGCGTGAGTTGGGTCGCTTTGCGTACTTAGTTGGGCCGCTTTGCGTGCTTAGTTAGGCTGCGCGCGTTTAAAAACCAGCCCGCGCCTGTGTATGGTTTTTCTTTTTTAAAATTAACAGAAACTTGTGTTTTGCTTTTGTACTATTAAAAATAAAAATAATGGAAATAAAATTGAACAAAAAATCATGACAGCAGCTAAACATTTTTTTAAACCACATCCAACTTGTAGATCTAGTTTTTGTGCAATTTTTTTTGCTGTAGTAATTAGAATGCCAGAGATTGTCTATTAAACCATTTTGTGCATAAATTTTAAAATACAAATTAAAATCTTGCAAACCAAGTTGTTTTGAGTATCCCTTGAGGAGATCTATCAGTATAACTTGACCTTGTATAAAGGAGAGTTTCCTTTAGAAAATGTCATCCATTTTGGTATATGTCAAGTAGGCTTTTTTAGGATTTTTGTAGAGTGTTTAACAATGATTTTTGATGTGGATCCAATTGGACGAGTTTGTGTATGTTTAGATATATGTAATACTAGCTTGGTGTAATTTTTAGAGCTCTATATTAATTATGGTATGCTTTTCTAAATTCAACACCTTTTTGTTTATTTCAAAACTTGTGCAAATAGTTTTAAATAAATGTTTGTGTTATAGAATCTTGTTTTCTAGAATGTGTAGATGTGTTTCTCTCTGTAATTATGTTGTTTCCTTACATTACTAGCATGTTCGGAATTTTGGGCTTGTTTGGAAAACAAATAGAAATAAGGAATAGCCTAGTATTGTTTTCTAGTATTTATATTGAATATAAATTGTGAGCAAAGTATTGATAGGTTTATTACCTAGATTGTTGATTTTGTTATGAGGAGTCCAGTACCACTTTGGTACTGATTTTATGTTCTTATAACCTCTGTTAGCTTGCACTTTAATTTATAGGAAAACATGAGTAGCATTTGCTTGAGTAGATGCACCTTGTTATTTTCACTAGTATGTGTAGCTTTGTGATGATTGTGTAGTGGAATGTTATTTTTCCACAAGTGCAACCAGAGGCATTGTGACCCTCAAATGCCTTGGAAAGCTAGTGGAACACCCACTGGTCCCATTTCATTTTGGTGAGAAATACAATTTCTCCACCATAGACATATTCCTAGTAGTCTGCTCTTTGCTCATGTGTGTTACTAGTTATTGCCTTTGATTAATTGAGTGTTGTTTGCACTAATAGAAATATTTCCTAGTGTTGAGATTATGTGTGGCTAGAATTTCCCTTGAGTGGCTTAATTTTATAAAGTGTTGTTTGAGCATAAGTAGATTGCTTAGCTACTGATTTTTATAACATGTCACTTTGATGCTTGTTCTTTAGTTGTTAGAAAAGCATGATTAATTAGACTTGATTGATTCTTGTTGAGTAGTTGTTTCATAGAATTAGTTTTGGTATATTTAGTCACTAGCATGTGTAAAGTGTATACTTCTGTTATTTGGTTATTTATAATCATGTGTTGCTTGTTAACGAAAATACATTCTTGTAGTGTTGATAACTTCTCTAGTATTGTATTAGTGGTACCCCTAGAATGTATGAGTTGCTCTATTATTATTGCCATCCTATTTTATGAGTGCATGTTTAGTATAACATGTTTAGCATGTTTCCACTCCTGTTATTGTGACATGACTCTTTTCGTTGCTAGTTGGTATTGGTTGTAGAATACATAAATTCTTAGGCATGCTTGGGTAGTAATCTTTCATACTAGTATGCTATTCGTAAACCCCTGTTTTTATCCTAGTTTCTAGTTATATTTATCTCATATGATGTTTGTGTTCTAGAGTGTGTCTTATGACTTGCTACAAATGGTTGAGCCACTTGTTTGTTTAGTTATATTTATGATTCGGTGATTCTTTAGTCTTTGTGTAGATATGAGCATAGTCAGTAACTACCTTGTTCATTTGTGGCTTGTTTTGCTAGTTGGAATATTCTGAGTGATTACTTTAGCTTGAGTATTGTACCAGTGGTACGGTTTTGTTTAGTCTTATGTTGTTATCTATGAATTGGGTTAGTGGTAAACTTACTTTAGTGATGCTTGTTTCTGTGTTGTTAATACCCACTGACATGGGTGTTGCTTTGGATGTTTGTTATTACTTTCATAGTTTCACCCTTGTGACCAAAGGCTATTGTTAGCTTCTTCAATATCTTGGTATGAGAGTGGTACACCCACTCAACCCAGGACATTTAGGATGTGTAATATTGTTTCCAAACCATGAGTATTCTAGTTAAGCATTTGTACCATGTGTGCTTGAGTGATAGTTTCCTCGATAACTTTTTGAGAGGTTGCATTAGTATAAGTTTGCTTGCTGTATGTGTTGCATTGTATTATTGGTTGCCTTCATTTGGTTCTGAGTGTGTGTCTTTTATTATTTTTACGATGTTAGAAAACAAAGAAGAAGAAGGAGTTGTAGAGTTGTGTGTCAAGTTTGATCTATTGATACATCTCCAACGTATCTGTAATTTTTGATGCTCCATGATACTATTATGTCAATTGCTACATGTTTTCTCCCTTCTTTATGTCATTTTTATCGATTTTTCGAACTAACCTATTAACAAGATGCCACAGAGCCAGTTCCCTGTTTTCTGATGTTTTTAGTTTCAGAAAATTTGTTTTGGAAATATTCTCGGAATTGGAAAATTAGAAGCCCAGAAGTCCTATTTTCTCCGGAAGCATCTAGAAGACCGAAGAGGAGTCGAAGAGGGGCACCAGGGGGCCCACACCATGGGGTGGCGCCCCCCTTGGCCGGGCCAGGGGGTGGTGTGGGCCCGCCAGGGCTCCACCGCCTCTGCCCGTTCGCCTATTTATTACCCTTGGATTGGAAAACCCTAGATACCTGCTCAAAAATCCCCGAAAAGTTCCGCAGCCGCCGTCGTCGTCAACCCTACATCAGGGGGGTTCTGAAGCTGTCTCCGGCACCCTGCCGGAGAGGAGATCATCACCGGAGGCCTCTACATCACCATGCCTGCCTCCGGTGTGATGCGTGAGTAGTTCATCCTTGGACTACGGGTCCATAGCAGTAGCTAGATGGTTGTCTTCTCCTCCTATGCCTCCATGTTTAGATCTCGTGAGCTTCCTAACATGATCGAGATTGTTCTTATGTAATCCTTTGTGTTGTGTTTGCTAGGATCCGATGAATATTGAACTTATGCTAAGTTGATTATAGTCTTTTATTGCATATGTTATTTGTGATCTTGCATGCTTTTCGTTGCTAGTGGTGCTCTGGCCAAGTAGTTGCTAGTAACTCCAAGAGGGACTATTTATGCTCGATAGTGGGTTCATGCCTCCTTTTCGCCTGTGCTCGAGTGTCAGAAACGTGGCGGGGGAGGATGTGTTGTTGCCACTAGGGAGAAAACAGCGGTGTGAGTGCCCGCGTGCACAATCATTGCTTACATTACACACATTGTTTAATGCAATTATATGTTGCTTGCATCTTAATTCCTAAGGGGGTTCAGATGATAACCTGAGGGTGGATTATTTGTCATAGATGCGGTTGGATTACGGTCTATGTATATTGTTGTAATGCCCGCACTAAATATCATAGTAGTCTTCATGTCATGAATGTGCACTACGGTGCAACCTTTATTTTTCAATTACCCAGCTGTAATTTGTTCACCCAGCATGCTATCTTTTATGGAGAGACGCCACTAGTGAACCTATGAACCCCGGTCCATTTTCCTACACTGTTAAACAAACCAGTACAATTTCCTGCTTTCTTTACTTACTACAAGCATACACTATATTCCACACTATACGCCTAATCTTTGTTTTCAGCAAGACCGGTGAGATTGACAACCTCACTGTACCGTTGGGACAAAGTATTTTGGTTGTGTTGTGTGCAGGTTCCGCATTGTTGCTGACACCGGTGAGCCATCACCACCGTTAGTGGCAGCAACCTTCCGAAGATCCTCTTTCTCCTACTGGATTGATAAACTTGGTTCTTAACTGAGGGAAGTTCTTACCGCTACACTCATCAGACCCTCCTCTTTGGGTTCCCAACACGCCATCACAAGAAGCAAGAATTCCTAGCACAATCGAGGCGTAGCAAAAGAATTTCTGGCGCCGTTGCCGGGGAGAAAGAAGTCTTCTGGCAAGGGGAGTCTCTCACTCTCAACCTCTTTATTTTGTTTATTGTCTTGTTTTTATTTTTGTCTTGTTTTGCTTCTTTATATCAAAAACACACAAAAAAATAGTTTACTTTATAGTTGTTATTTATTTGTTTGCTTTTATTCTGCTAAAATGAGTTCCTCTGAGAATACTAAGTTGTGTGACTTCACTAGCACAAACAACAATGATTTTATTTGCACACCTATTGCTCCACCTGCTCCTAATGTTGCTTTCTATGAAATTAAACCTGCTTTATTAAATATTGTTATGAAAGAGCAATTTTCTGGTGTTAGTACTGATGATGCTGCTACTCACCTTAGTAATTTTGGTGAACTATGTGAGATGCAAAAATATAAAGATGTGGATGGAGATATTATTAAACTGAAATTATTTCCTTTCTCTTTGAGAGGAAGAGCTAAAGAATGGTTGCTATCTTTGCCTAGAAATAGTATTGATTCATGGACTAAGTGTAAAGATGCTTTCGTTGGAAAATATTATCCTCCTGCTAAGGTTATATCCCTGAGAAGTGACATAATTAATTTTAAAACAATTTGATAATGAACATGTTGATAAAGCTTGGTAAAGAATGAAAACTATGGTGAAGAATTGTCCCATTCCTGGACTGACTACTTGGATGATTATACAAACCTTTTATGTAGGACTGAATTTCTCCTTAAGGAACCTATTGGATTCATCTGCTGGATCTGTTCATCACTTTGGGCAATGCAACAAAGCTTCTTGATGATATGGTGATAAATTATTCAGAGTGGCACATTGAGAGAGCTCCACGAGGTAAGAAGGTAAATTTTGTTGAGGAAACCTCCTCTTTGAGTGAAAGGCTTGATGTTATTATGTCTATGCTTGTTAATGGTAAATCTCAAGTTGATCCAAATAATGTTCCTTTAGCCTCTTTGGTTTCTCAAGAAGAGCATGTTGATGTGAACTTTATTAGAAATAATAATTTTAACAACAATGCTTATAGAAATAATTTTGGTGGAAACAATTATAAGCCCTATCCCCCTAATAATGGTTATGGTAATTCTTATGGCAATTCCTACAATAATAATAAAATCTCTACCTCTTATCTTGAAAACATGATTAGAGAATTTATTAGCACACAAAGTGCTTTTAATAAATCTGTTGAGCAAAAGCTTGGTAAAATAGATGTTCTTGCCTCTAAAGTAGATAGCCTAGCTATTGATGTTGATTTTCTAAAACTGAAGGTTTTTCCACATGATGTTAAAGAAAGTAAAACTTTGAATTCCATCCAAGTTTGAATTGATGAAAATGTTAGGTTGATGTCTGAATTACGTGCTAGGTGGGAAAGAGAAGATGAATTGGCTAAATAGAATAATATTGCTAGAGTTTGCACTATCACCACCACTAGTAAAACTGAAGCTCCAAGTGATATTAAACCTCCTACTATCAATGGTAAAGTAGTTGGTGTTAACAAAGTCTCCACCCCCTTTGGTGAAACGTGCTAAATTGCCTCAAATTGCTGAAATTGCTTCTAATAAAAGTGCTGAAAATTTTAGAGACGTGGGAGATAATGGTCCCATTACTTTTGATGATAATAATATTGATTTTGATGATTGGAATATCTCTGAAGTTATTATGTTCCTACAAAAGCTTGCTAGAAGTCCCAATGCTAGTGCCATAAATATGGCCTTTACTAAACATATTACCAATGCTCTCATGAAAGTTAGAGAGGAAAATCTGAAACTTGAAACATCTATCCCTAGGAAATTAGATGATGGTTGGGAGCCCATCATTAAGATAAAAGTAAATGATTTTTATTGCAATGCTTTGTGTGATCTTGGTGCTAGTATCTCTTTTATGCCTAAAAAGCTTTATGATATTGTTGATCTACCATTGTTGGAACACTGATATTTGGATGTTCATCTTGCTGATAATGCCAAGAAGAAACCTTTAGGTATAATTGATGATGTTCTTATTATGGTTAACAATAACCTTGTACCTGTTGATTTTTTTGTTATGAACATTGAATGCAATGCTTCTTGACCTATTGTTTTGGGAAGACCTTTTCTTAGAACTGTTGGTGCTGTTATTGATGTTAAAGAGGGGAGTATAAAATATCAATTCCCACTAAAGAAAGGTATGGAACACTTTCCTAGAAAGAGATGAAGCTACCTTTTGACTCTATTATTAGATCAAGTTATGATGTTGACGCTTCTTCACTTGAAAATACTTGAAGACAACCCGTTTTATTTCTCTGTTTTCAACCTGTTTTCCTTTGTTTTCTTTTATTTTCTTTGCACATGGGAGTTGTCTATTTTTTAGAAACCCCGTTGTATCTTTTCTTTTGTGTTTTTGTTGAGCCAAGTAAAGCCTCTAGTGGAAAGTTGAGGCTATATTTCGGATTTCTGCGCAGGAAACAGATTTCTGCTGTCCACTATTTATTCCGTATAAAATCACATAAAATTCAAAATAACCTGAGTTTTTTTGTGCGTAATACTGGGAAATATACGCAACTTTTCTTAGTTTACGACTTTTTGATTTGAGCAATAGAAGATTTTCGAAAAAAATCATCTTTACCTGCTGTCCTGTTTTGACAGATTTCTGCGAATAATTGCATTTGCATCTTAATCTCTTTCTTTTGGTGTTCTTTTGAGAAAAGGAGTTTTAAAATAAGTTGTGACAGTAGCTAATTTGTTTTTGAGTGTTAGGATTGTGTTGAAACTGAACCATGTGAATTTATTATTTCGATTGCACTAACGTTGCTAATGAAGATTGTGAGAAGTTTGGTGTGAAGGAAGTTTTCAATGGTCAAGAGAAGAGGATGATATGACGTGATAAAGAAGAGTGAAAATCCTAAGCTTGGGGATGCCCCGGTGGTACATCCCAGCAAATTCCAAGAAGACTCAAACGTCTAAGCTTGGGGATGCCCCTTCTTCATCGAGAAATTACCAGGTCACTTCTAGTGAAACTATATTTTTATTCGGTCACATCTTATGTGCTTTACTTGGAGCGTCTTTTATTTTTGCTTTCAGTTTGTTTTTATTTTTGCAATAAGATTTGTTGGACCCCAGCATTCTTTTATTGGAGAGCGACACACTCCGCTTTTTTGTGGGAATACTTTGTATTCTTAATCTTTGTCTGGCTGTTGCATTTATTTAGCTCCTGTTTTGCATGCATCTCTTATCAGAGTTGTTAGTTTTAGTAGTGTTATGTGAGTGCTCTCATTTTTGCTTGCTGTATCATGAAGATTATTTTTGTTAAAACATATCTTATATGGTGCTTGTTGGGAGAAGAAACTGCTGCTTAAAGTAGAATTTTTAATGGTGCAAGTAGAAGGTTGTATAGACTATGGCTAGAACTTGTTCATATCATGCTAGATGTTATTTTAGTTTTAAAGCCCTGTGGTTATTGAGTATCATGATTAGCCTCAAATAGCTTAGAGTGTTTAATGTTGCATTGAAAGATTCATGAGTTGTTCTTGTCATAAGGAAGCATAAATTTATGGTATTCTCTTTCGAATGTTTTATTTGGTTGACTTGGCGCATGCTCACACCATGTTTATGACTATGAACCAGTCACTAATAGCCTCTATGATCATTTAGTTTTTGAACTTTGATACCGCTTATGCTTTAATTAATGATGTTTATGTCGCTATGCATGATTATGTCTCTTATGCTCTCTTGATTTGTCGCTCCCAGTCTTTTGCTAGCCTCTACATGTACTGAGTATGAGCTCTACTCGTGCATCCAAGTCCCTAAAACCAAGTTTTCCCATTGTGTCCACAATACCTACCTACATGTGGTATTTAACCGCCACTCCAAGTCAATTCTCATGTGTTACCTTTAAAACCTTCAAAATTACTCCTGATTTATGTTCCTCTTTTTGCTCATGAGGACGTAAATAGAGAATATTTATCTCACTTGTTGATTGGATTTCACACCCTGGACTAGTGGCTTCATCCACTTATCCAAATGATAGAAGAGCTGGCAGCGGGGTGCCTAGCCCCAAATTAATACATACAAAATCTCTTCACTATTTTCCCCCCTGATTTATCAGTCAAATCATAATTGTGTAAACAAAAGAGAAAGAGGAATGACCTTCTACCCAGATGCGTCCTTCATATGGGAGCTGCACTTGTGAGTCCAATTGGCTTGTGACGTACAATATTTTCTATTTACCATTCGTTGACATTAGCATACATCTCCCAAAATATAGACACTCCTCCATGGTATGTGATTGTTAGCAGGCACCCGAGGATTCGGTTAGCCATGATTTGTGAAAGATCGATGGGGGAGTATCAAACTTTTAATAAATCTGTTTAATAAAATAAAAACCTCTAGCACATGAGTGATCCCTACTTCCCTCTGCGAAGGGCCTTTCTTTTACTTTTATGTTGAGTCTCCATCTTCTAACTTTATGCACATTTTTTAGAGCATTTTTTCCATTCTGAGTTTTATGTGCATTTGTCCCATGAACATTATTAATTGATTCACATGTGTTATTGTTTGTTCTCAAATTATTTTCTCTAGTCTTCCTCATAAACTTTGAAGGTGTCCTGGCATTTATGTTTTGCCCCACTCTTAAGGACTAGGGAAATATCACTTTGCCATGCTTTCTCTATACCTGAAACAAATGTATATCTTTCTTTGCATTATTATTCATGACCTTTTATTTGAGATACTTCTCATGATGAAAAGTGATTGCTATGCTTTATTATTAAAGTTCTATTTATCATGTTTATGTTAAAAGTTCTATGATCTCAGCTTGCATATGCCTTTACATTTTTTATGATCAAGATTATGTTAGTAGCATGTCACCTCAGAAATTATTGTTTTATCGTTTACCTACTCGAGGACGAGTAGGAACTAATCTTGGGGATGCTTGATACGTCTCCAACGTATCTATAATTTCTGATGCTCCATGATAATATTATGTCAATTGCTACATATTTTCTCCCTTATGTATGTCATTTTTATCGATTTTCCGGACTAACCTATTAACAAGATGCCACAGATCCAGTTCCCTGTTTTCTGCTATTTTTAGTTGCAGAAAAGTTGTAAAGGAAATATTCTCGTAATTGGAAAATTCGAAGCCCGGAAGTCCTATTTTCCCCGGAAGCATCTAGAAGACCGAAGAGGAGTCGAAGAGGGGCACCAGGGGGGCCACACCATGGGGTGGCGCGCCCCCTTGGCCGCGCCATGGGGTGGTGTGGGGCCCCCAGGGCTCCACCGCCTCTACCCCTTTGCCTATTTATTTCCCCCGGATGGAAAACCCTAGATACCTGATAAAAAATCCCCGAAAAGTTCCGCGGCCGCCGTCGTCGTCAACCCTAGATTAGGGGGTTCTGAAGCTGTCTCCGGCACCCTGCCGGAGAGGAGATCATCACCGGAGGCATATACATCACCATGTCTGCCTCCGGAGTGATGCGTGAGTAGTTCATCCTTGGACTACGGGTCCATATCAGTAGCTAGATGGTTGTCTTCTCCTCCTATGCCTCCATGTTTAGATCTCGTGAGCTGCCTAAAATGATCGAGATTGTTCTTATGTAATCCTTTGTGTTGTGTTTGCTGGGATCCGATGAATATTGAACTTATGCCAAGTTCAATATAGTCTTTTATTGCATATGTTATTTGTGAGCTTGCATGCTTTCTGTTGCTAGTGGTGCTCTGGCCAAGTACTTGCTAGTAACTCCAAGAGGGAGTATTTATGCTCAATATTGGGTTCATGCCTCCTTTTCGCCTGTGCTCGAGTGACAGAAACGTGACGGGGGAGGATGTGTTGTTGCCACTAGGGAGAAAACAGCGGTGTGAGTGCCCGCGTGCACAATCATTGCTTACATTACACAAATTGTTTAATGCAATTATCTGTTGCTTGCAACTTAATACCTAAGGGGGTTCAGATGATAACTTGAGGGTGGATTATTAGTCATAGATGCAGTTGGATCACTGTCTATGTATATTGTTGTAATGCCCACACTGAATATCATAGTAGTCTTCATGTCATGAATATGCACTACGGTCCAACCTTTATTTGTCAATTTCTCAGCTGTAATTTGTTCACCCAGCATGCTATCTTTTATGGAGAGACACCACTAGTGAACCTATGAACCCCGGTCCATTTTCCTACACTGTTAAAGAAACCACTACAATTTCCTGCTTTCTTTACTTACTGCAAGCATACAGTATTTTCCACACTATACGTCTAATCTTTGTTTTCAGCAAGACCGGTGAGATTGACAACCTCACTATACCGTTGGGACAAAGTATTTTGGTTGTGTTGTGTGCAGGTTCCGCGTTGTTGCCGACACCGGTGAGCCATCACCACCGTCAGTGGCATCAACCTTCCGAAGATCCTCTTTCTTCTACTGGATTGATAACCTTGGTTCTAACTGAGGGAAGTTCTTGCCGCTACACTCATCACACCCTCCTCTTTGGGTTCCCAACACGGCATCACAAGCAGCAAGAATTCCTAGCACCATCGAGGCATAGCAGCTACTTCAAAGCCAGAGACACAAAGAGTTTCAAGGCAAGACATCCTGATGCTTGCTACTACACTTATCATTATCTATCATGCATGTTTTCACTTCTGAAGTTTTGCAAAACTTTGATTAACAAAACTATTTTTGTTGTGGCTATTACTACTACTAAAGTTATATATTTATTATCATGCCAGTAGTTAAAACTTGGTGTTACCAAGCCAATAGCCACCATATGGTATGATTACCACAAAAATAAAGTAACATGAAGTCCCTAAGTGGACACCCTAAAATATGACTTTTGCAAAACAATGGATTTATGGAAAACCCGGTGGAAAGGCGGAGCCTTATCCACAGGAGAATTGTGAGGTGATCATTTTTTTTTTTGGAAAAAAGGTGTTTTAAAAAATGACACATAACCTAGTCTTCGCAGGACAACCTTTATCGTACTGCCACTCTACCCCAACATGGGCACGGGGCTTAGCTGGAAATTTGTGCTCTATCTCAAATTGTTATAAGGGATGTGATCCCTCGAACCGAAATGTCGCCAAGTTATGAAACACGAGGCATACAAAGTGTGGGATTAATTTTTCCTCCGACCGCAGCAGTTGGGTCTCCTGTCATGGCTGTGTGTGACGCGTTGCCGGGGAGAGCAGACCCATCTTTAAGAAATAGTCATTTACTAGATTGAACATAGTGGAAAGTTAGGACCAGTTATCTGATGTTCGCATACTATCAGAGGCAGTCCGTGGTTGTTCACGGGGGATGTTCTGGATCTTCTGGATTGTGTACACCTCTGCAGAGTAGAACTATTCAGAATAGCCGCGTCCTCGAATATGGACAGTTGAATGGCCATGTAGCTAGCATTGTGTCAATGTTTTCAAAGAGGATGTTTTGAAAAGTGATTTGGTACTTGTGAAGTACTGAAAGGAGGAACTTTGTACCAGTGAGGTACGGTTGAAGAAAAGCTGGAAGTTGTTTTACAAGAAGTTTTGCAAAGAAAAACTTTCTTTTTAACCAAGTCTTACAAAACCTCTTGTACATGCAATATATATAAGAGAAACAAAACTATATTATTTTCTTTTGAATTATCTTCTTCAACAAAGATATAGAGATGTCAAAATCAACCATGATGTATCTTTCATATATCGTTGGTAGTGAACCCTATGTATAGCCTACCCACTCCACTATATAAGCATACTTGCATTCTATAAGCTTCTTGAAGGATGTCTTGCAGAGTACATTCAAACATACTCATATTGGTTTCGTCCCTGGTATCTACTTGCCAGACTTAGAGGAGCAGCCTCAGGAGGAGTTCTATGAGGAGGAGTACTGCACTGATGGCCCTGCGAACTAGGATCGTCTCCCGGTCAGCATCCTGTAGGTTAAGGCCTGACTTGGGATCTACCGTGTTGTGTGCTATTTGTCTTCCGTTGTGTGTGTTGAGTGCCTGCCCTGCGTGGCAGTTGTGTTAGACTTGGTCATGTGACTATTTCTCCTTTTTAAGACCTTTCTGTAATCGTGTAATGTATCTGTATGCCAACTTGATATGTTGTTCACGACTGGTGTGATCTGGTATCGTGAATGTATGCATATCGGAGGTCCTTGAACAGTGGTTCTGGGGGCCTTACAATGAAATTGTGGCGTTTGTTTAGTACTAATTTGGGGCGCTCATAGTGACAGCGTGGGGTGTCCTAGAGAGGGAATACAGACTTGAAGAGTGTTGTTACAACCCTACACATGGATTGGTGTTTCTAATCCGACCGGAGAGTGGTTCGGAGTAGCATAGCGAAGAGATGATATTTATGCATTAAATTATGTTATCATTGTTGAGAGTGTCCACTAGTGAAAGTAGGATCCCTAGGCCTTGTTTTTAAGCATTGAAACACCGTTTACAATCAGTTCTGCTACATGTTTGCTTGCTGCCATTTTTATTTCAGATTGCTATTATCACTTATAATCATCCATATTACTTGTATTTCACTATCTCTTCGCCGAACTAGTGCACCTATACAACTGACAATTGTATTAGGTGTGTTGGGGACACAAGAGACTTCTTGTATCGTAATTGCAAGTTGCTTGAGAGGGATAACTTTGACCTCTACCTCCCTGAGTTCGATAAACCTTGGGTGATCCACTTAAGGGAAACTTGCTGCTCTTCTACAAACCTCTGCACTTGGAGGCCCAACATTGTCTACAAGAATAGAAGCGTGCGTAGACATCAAGCTATTTTCTTGCGCCGTTGCCGGGGAGGACGACCACAATGGGGAACGCCGCAACAAACAGAAGAATCGCTCATATGATTAGGGAAAACAAGCAGAATATATCGCTGCAAAGTTTACCAGGAACCGTGAAGGAGGGTCTCGTGGAAATCGCGAGTGGAGGCAAAAGCCGGAAGAAAAGCCAGCTGAGGAGGACTTGGAAGGATACTACTCACTGCACCTCTACGGGGACAAAGAAACGTGGAAACTCAAATCCACCCATCTCCTCAAAGACTGCAGAAAGTTCCTGTTGCTCCACCAAGTGTTCTCAAAGAAACACCAGAGCACCACCAACCAAGGGTATCCGGTAGCACCAGGAGGCGGCGCAATCGCGTACGGTGCACCCCCACCCTACCCCACTAGCAACTCAGCCTGCCCTCGCGATGGTAACACGCCAACATTAGATACAATAGCCAAACACAAACCCGCCAGTCAACGGATACCCACCCGCCCGCGGAACCATAGGCATGATCCAAAAGGTGTGTCCATCCAGACGCGTCCAGAAGACAAACACTCGCCAAGTTAACATGGCAGTACATGCCCCACCGGCAAGGCCGAAATATCTCAAGTGTTATGAGCAACCCATCACTTTCTCCAAGGAGGATCATCCACCCTGAGTATACCAGCCAGGACATGAAACACTTGTTATTCAAGCACAGATAGGCAACTACAACTTGGGGAGAGTATTCATGGACGGAGGCAGCAGAATCAACATCATCTATGCGGATAATCTACGCACGATGAACAAAGACCTGGAAGGACTCCCAGAATCGGACACCTCTTTCCATGTCATAGTACCAGGCAAGCCAGTTCGTCACTGGGTTCGATCAACTTGGAAGCAGTACTCGGGGATCCTGGAAACTACAGGCGTGAAAACCTCTACTTCGAGGCGGTAGATTGGCCATCACAGTACCACGCCATCCTTGGCCGAACTGCATTCGCAAGGTTGAAAGGACACATATGTCACCTAGAGGGAGGGTGAATAGGAGTTTTAAAATAATTATGGTTAATACTTGAATAAATGTGGAATAAAACTAGCGTTTAATTTATCAATCCAAAACCTAAACAAACTAGGTTCACCTATGTGCACAAACAACTTATGCTAACCAATTCAAGAAACTATGTGATAGCAAGATATGTTACTTCAAGCTCGATGGATATTAAAAAGTAAATTGCATAAGTAAAGAGATCGGGTATAGAAATAACCGACACGTAGAGACGATTATTTATCCCAAAGTTCACTTCCCAATGGAAGCTAATCTCCGTTGGAGAGGTATGGAGTCACAATGACTCCAAGCACCCAATGGCTCACCTTATTCTCCTCGTGCCTCCACCAATGCGGAGTGCCACGATCCACTATGGGACCTTTGAGGGCAGTCGCTGATCCCGTTCAAGGTTGGGGCAATCTCCACAACTCAATTGGTGGCTACCAACAATATTTCGCAAGCTACCAAAGCTTCAAGATAACAACAAGGCTTCGAAAGATTCCAAAGATTCGAGGCAACAATAAACCATCTAGGGCACTCCAAGTAACCAAGAGGGAAAGCTCTATGGCACTTCAAGAACCCAAGAGTAACCAAGAGGGCAAGCTCTAGGGCACTTCAATCTTTCACTCGAACGAATCCTCGTGGAGAACTCAAACCGGTGTAACCTATGCAATTGAAAGAACACAAGAAGTGCTCAAATCCCTTACTCTCAAATCCCACCAAAGAAACAAATGCTATGGGGGAGAAGAGAGGAAGAACACAGAAGAACTCAACAAATGAATCTCTAAGATCTAGATCCCAAAAGGCTTCCCTTCACTAAGAGGAGAGATGGTTCGGTGGAAATATAGATCTAGATCTCCTCTCTATTTTCCCTTTAGTTGGATGTAAGAATAATGGAGGAATAGAGAGAAATAAATCTCCAAAAGTTCAAGATTGGTGGGGAAAAACTTGCTTAAGAAGTGGGGAACCAATGGGGAAGAAGATCCCTTAAATAGGTCCCTCCAAAATCTGCCCGTTGGGGCATTCTGCACGTCCTAGCCTCAAAAACCGGCCAGGCTGGATTTTTTGGGTGTCCCGACCTAGGCTAGCCTCTCTGCATGTAGGCTAGTCACCCAACCGAGCCGGTCGTCCTAGAGGGCGCCAAGGCCGGCCTCCCAGTTTCCAGAAAAATGTCTACACTTAAAACACGATATCTTTTGCATATTAACTCAGTTTTCGATGATCTTGGGCTCGTTGAAATAGCAACAACGAGCACTACAAGATTATGCAAAGAAACATGATAGTTAAACAAGGGATGATAAAACTAAATGAATAAAGGTTTGACCTATCTATAAAAGAGCAAACGGTGAACCTCCAAAATAAAAAACGCAATAAGTTGTCCACACAAATTCCGTTTTTGATGATCTTGGGCTCGTTGAAATAGAAACAAAGAACAATAAAATATTATGAAAATAAACATCATATTGAAACAAAGGAGGATAAAACTACATGATGAAAGGTTTGACCTATCTATAAAAGAGCAACCAGTAAACTTCCAAAATAAAAAACACCATCAATTTTTTCATACGAAATCCATTTTTGATGAACTTGAGCTTATCATGAAAATCATGAAAATATCTAAAACCACACATGGATAAAACACAAAAGAACCAAGAAGGATGAGGCTAAGTATGCAAAGGTTTGAGTTCCCTCTGAATGATACGATCAAGTTGCTAATATGAGATCCCCTCTTGATAGTACGGTTATCTATCCTATAACCCGGTCTCCCAACTAATGCTATGAGACCGGTAAAATATAAAACCTATCAAGACCATAAATTTGCCTTGAGAATTCCACTTGAGCTAGATGATGAAGATCTTGAACTCCTTAGGATGGAACATCTTTCTTGATTTTTCTTTGCTCGATGAAGACACGTAGATTGCTCCCCCATATGCGACTATGGGAGAGGCTCTCATAACTCCATATTCACTTGTACAGAATATCCAAAAGGGAAGAAATATTCAAGCATATGATCTCATCGAGATGCTCCTATTGAATGTGTACTACACAACCTTGATGGCGATTGATACGTTGCAAACATATCTATAATTTACATGCTCCATGCTTGTTTTCTACCCAATAACTTTTGTTTTCCACATGTTTTCTTTCATTTTCCAGATATTTCATAGAATAACCTATTAACAAGATGCCCCAGACCAGTTGTTGTTTTTGTTGTTTTTCTATTTCAGAAAAGTTCTTAAAGAAATATTCTCAGAAAGGGCTGAAAATCCACGGAGATTATTTTTTCCCGGAACAAAGACGGAGCGAGAGGGGATCCAGGGCGCCACCAGGCACGGGCTCCCCCTAGGACATGCCTAGTGGGCCCGTGGGAGCCCTGGCTACTGCTACACAAGAAATTCTTGTTGCGATGGATGGTGTGTTGCAAACCCCAAGAGGAGGGTGTGATGAGTGCATCGGTAAGAATTTCCCTCAGTTAAGAACCAAGGTTATCAATCCAGTATGAGAAAGAGGATCTTCAGAAGGTTGATGCCACTGACGGTGGTCATGGCGCCTCACCGGTGTCAGCAACAGCGCAGAACCTGCACACAACACAACCAAAATACTTTGTCCCAACGGTACAGTGAGGTTGTCAATCTCACCGGTCTTGCTGAAAACAAAGATTAGACATTTGGGCAGTGTAGGAAATTGGACCGGGCTTCATAGCTTCACTAGTGGTGTCTCTCCATAAAATATAGCATGCTGGGTGAAAAAATTACATCTGGGAAATTGACAAATAGAGGTTGCACCATATTGCACATTCATGACACGATGACTACTATGATATTTAGTGCGGGCATTACAACAATATACATAGACCGTAATCCAACTGCATCTATGACTAATAATCCACCCTCAGGTTATCAAACGAACCCCCTTAGGTATTAAGTTGCAAGCAACAGATAATCGCATTAAGCAATGTGTGTAATGTAAGCAATGATTGTGCACGCGGGCACTCACACCGTTGTTTTCTCCCTAATGGCAACAACACATCCTCCCCCGTCACGTTTCTGTCACTCGAGCACAGGCGAAAAGGAGGCATGGACCCAACTATCAAGCATAAATGCTCCCTCTTGGAGTCACTAGCAACTACTTGGCCAGAGCAACCACTAGCAACGGAAAGCATGCAAGATCACAAATAACATATGCAATAAACACTATAATCAACTTGGCATAAGTTCAATATTCATCAGATCCCAGCAAACACATCACATAGAATTACATAAGAACAATCTCGATCATGTTAGACAGCTCACGAGATCTAAACATTGAGGCATAGGAGGAGAAGATAACCATCTAGCTACTGATATGGACCTGTAGTCCAAGGATGAACTACTCACACATCACCCCGGAGACAGGCATGGTGATGAAGAGGCCTCCAGTGATGATCTCCTCTCCGGCAGGGTGCCGGGAGACGGCTTCAGAATCCCCCTGATCTAGGGTTGACGACGACGACGGCTGCAGAACTTTTCGGAGATTTTTGTTCAGGTGCCTAGGGTTTTCCTTCGGAGGGGAATAATTAGGCGAAAGGGCGGTGTCGGTGGGCCACCAGGGTGGCCTCACCAGCCCAGGCGCGACCAAGGGGGCCCACGCCTGGCTTTGAGAGGGCCCCCCTGGTGCCCGTTGTCGTGGGATAATCACAGCAGACGTTACAGGGGGTAACTTATCTTGGGGCAATTCGACTCTGGTGTTTGGGAGAGGGTTTAGCTCAAGGGAAACCATGTTATCAATCGATCTGGTAGCTCTAGCAATCAAGTCACCGAGTCTCCGATCTAGGGTTACAATCTCAACTCTCGTATTATAGGGAAACTCGAATATCTGGTAAAGCTCGTCCTGTTCCTGAGCCTAGGAGCCGGTTTATATCTTACCCGGCCCCTTGGCTTCCTATCCAAGGCATACTCGGAGTCCTACGTGGTCACCGCATACAAACCCTAGATTCCCTTATCGTAACCCACAAGCCGGGTTACGAGGCCTACACTACTCCTTGGGCCTTCTGGAAGCTCCTTTTCCTTGAGCCGGGTCTTGCGCGGCTCCCTTTGGGCGGAGTTACACCTTGGCATTGGCCTACCGGGTTATCATCCCTCCATCAGTAGTCCCCATAATAGCTTGGGCTTCGCGGGATCAACCATGAAGCGCACGCTATTCCCTGCAAAATAACAAACATACAAGTTCACAAAATACCGGGTTAGAATGCTTTGATAGTAGCTAGGCCTAACTCTGTGGGTGGTCCATATAATAACCCGGATTTCCTCGAATCTAGCACTGTTTTCCCGGGTCAACACTCACCCGGCTCGCGCCATTTGCCAGTCAGTCCGAATATCTCGCTCGTAATATGTTCCAATCATTTCCGGATTTCCCGTAACGGGAGCCTTTAATGCCTATCCAAAAAAATCCGGGTAGGTATCTTTTTCCGAAATTTTTGGCTCCCGCCGCTTAGACCTAGGGCACCTTCCACCCCGTGCTTATAAATAGGTATTTAGGGGATAACCCTAGACCCCGCACTCCATTTCCCCTATCTCTTCATCACCAATCCCTTCCGGCGCCCTCACGCTCGAGCTCTAGACCGCACCGCCACGGCGTCCACGGGTGCGTCACCGGAGACGAGCCGCCGCCGTCCGCGCACGGCTCCAGCCCCCGCAGCGCCGCCGTTGAACTCCGCTGCCGCACCCTCGATCTGCTCACCGGAAGGCCCAAAGGATCACCGCGACTGCGCCATCTGCCGCCGCCGCGCTCTCCTCCATATCCCACCGGTAAATCAACTTGCTCCATGGATTTCACCTTCAATTTCCCTCGAATAGATTGGATCTAGTTCCGCCCATGGATGCCTTCCTTGCTTCTTGTTAGTTGAATTACTTTTCACCCCGTAATCCCACAATCTACACTAGTTACAGATTCAATTGTACTCCTCACAATGCATCTTCAACATTCGTAGTCACAAGTTTCCTCATAAAATTTTCCGCCTAGATCCAATCTGCGAAAATTTTCCACAAGTGTTCCTCAGTGAGTCGGACAGGGATCATTTCCGGGTCTTAGCTGCTTACACCCTGCACACTTCCGGGTCTTAACTGCTTATACCCTGCACTCTATCTTCTTTTTAGGTTGAGCCCATGGCGCCTAAGGCCAGCGCGAAGGTGAAGGGTAAACAACCGGCTAAGGCGAAGCCGAGTCAGTCTATCTCTGCCAATTGGGCGAGATCCACGATAACCAAGGCCAAATTGGACGAGCTCGCTGAGTCGGGCGTCCTCCCCGCCCGGGAAGAAATCCACTGGCGAGTTCCTGGAGACGAGACTCGGCCCTCTCCGGCTATCGACGAGGTAATAGTCTTTGTAGAGCATGTGATCCGGGGTTTCCGCAACCCGGGTCACCCTTTCTTCCGTGAGTTGCTGAACCACTATGGTCTCCAAGTATTTGACATAGGACCCAATTCCATGCTCAACATCACGCATTTCATAGTCTTGTGCGAGTCATACCTTTGCATCCCTCCAAACCTCGCTCTCTTTCTAGAACTATTCCAGTGTAAACCGTGCCGCGAGAGCGGTGACGGGCCCCTCCTGGTTTGCGGGGGGGTTTCTATCCAAAGAAGGAAAAATTCCCTGATGCCGACTTTAAGCCTTAACTCCCATGTCAAACACTGGCAAAAGACCTATTTCTATTGCCAAGACACCTCCTCACCCGGCAAAAAGTCATTGCCGGGTTTCTCCGACAACCTGCTCACACTTTCCGATAACATTAGCTCTTATGCCTCTGAGTCGGATCGGAAATCTATTCAGCCCCTCCTCGCCAAACTCGCTGTACTCTCGGCTCAAGGCCTCCTTGGGCTTAACTTAGTCAAAACCTGGGTAACCTTCCGGGTCCAGCCCAATGCTGTACGGCCCAAGCTCATGTGCGAATACTCGGGGCATACCACGGATTCCCTTCGTTACTCGATGAGGAATTACCCGGCCGCGGACGCAAACAAGATAATCAAGAATTTCCTGACCGAGAAGATGGAGGTGATCCGGACTATAGCCGGCCTGGACCCCTACACGCGGGATAACCCGGCTCCAGCGATAAAATCCGACTCTTACTTTTTATCCAACTTGCCATTTTTTTGATATAACCACTAACTTTTATCACTGTACTTTTACCTCGGGAGGATAGCCCTTTCTGGAAGATTGAGACCCCGCCTCCCTCCGAGAACTCAGAGGAGGACGAGGAGCCGGCTGACACGGACGAAGGTAATACCCGGGTTTCACTTATTTCCATCTCTATTGGCTTTACTTTTCCAACTTGTTTCCCTTTTCTGACAATATGCTATGCTTTCCAGGGCTAGAGGATGAGGAGGAGACTCAGTCGGACGAAAGTGAGGCTGAGCCGGACGTCGAGGTTGGAGCTAAGAGGAAGCCCCGAAGGGTGGTATTCAAGGTTCCGTGTTCCACTATCACCTCGAAACCATATTCTTTCGCTACCATGTGCGAGCTTAACCAACGCTTGTCCGATTCGCCACACTTGAAGGAACCCGCTCCAGTCAAGCGCAAGGTAACCCGGAACTCCCCGGGTGATGACCCTCTCAACCCGGGTATCCCTTCGTCCCCAGCTCGCCGTGCCGGTATTCCCCAGACCCATCCTTCCGATTCTCCTCGAAAACATCCTTCTCCCAATCATCCACTAGCCGGACAATTCCGGGTCTCACTTTCGGACTCCTTGACAGCCTCCTCCGAGTCTAGCAATGATCTTCCGGCGGATTTCTTCGTGAACACTGGGTAAACTACCTCTCTTGCTATTTGGTACGCCAACGCTTTTCATAAGTTTCGTTCATCATGTGCTAACTGCTCCTTTTGTTTTCCTTAGTTCCAAGGTCACAACCAGTGACCCGGATGATATGGACGTGGATAACCCGGCGCTGGAAGAGCCGGTAGATACTGTGAAGGCCGCGGCTGGCGGCGCTGAAGAAGAAGAAGAAGAAGACCTGCTGAAAGACCCGACCGATCAGGAGGCCGAGTATCCCATTCTCTCGCATGGATCCGGGGGTGATGACGTCGAGGTCCTGGGTGCAAGGATGGGTGACCCCACTCCTGAGACCCAAGCGACCCGGGTGTCCCCCCTCAAACAGGAAAGGACTTCTCCTCCGCGTAACCAGGCCCCCAGCTCTTCCGGGATGAAACTTGATGAACTGAGCTTTGATGAGATGCTAAGTTGTCTCTACACCTTGAAAACTGATGAAAAGGGGATTTTGGAAGCCATGGCGGAAAAACACCAGGTAAGTGAACCAGTACTGCTTATCTACTCACCTAGTCCCCAAGTTCCGAGTGAACTACATATAGTTTACTTGGTACTTTATAACGCTATAGTTTGACATACCCGGATTTATTTTTTGTTCCGACTTATATTCCCTTTTTTCTTTTCGCAGGCTTACGTGGCCCAATCCGAGGAGGTGTTGGCTAAAACCAACAAACTCCTCGAGACGGAGACAAAGCTGCGTGAAGCGTTGGAAGCTGATGCTGAAAAGCTTGATAAGAATGTGAAAAAGCTCTGGCCAAGTCATACTTTCCCACGCTTGAGCCGGCAAAACTTGTTGGCGGGTTTCCCGAATTCAACAATGACGGCTCCAAATTTTTTGGTAAGAACTTCAAGGCTATCAATACTGAGGTGCGTCACTCGGCGAGCTTGATCGCCGACAGTCTACATTTGAGCAACATCGTTCCGCCGTACGATGCCAAGGACAAGCCCATTAAGTCGGATTTTCCTAAGCCTTATTACATGCTGGCACGGTGGAAGGCGGAAGCTGCCAAGAGGAAGGAAGAAGCTGCGAAGAAGAAGGCTGAGGCCGATACTGCGCCTGCCACCTCTACGCCGGTTGTCCCTCCTCCAGCGCGCGCTGGTACTGCTGTTGATCCGGATGCAGGAACCGGGAAAACCATCAGCGAGCAAGTCGAAGACCCGGCTGCCAAGGATAACGTTGAAGACTCGGCGAAGGATGCCGAGTGAAGTTTCACTTTTCGCTACCTCAAACACTTTATTCGGCCAATTGGCATCTAAAACAATTATTCTTTTAATAGTGCGCCTATGCACTTTTCGATACTACTCCCTCGGTTTGTAATACGTTAAAACCTTAATAGCTTTCGTGGCCCTTCTGGCCTTTTGCATGGATTTGATATTTACTAGCTTTAAACTTTTCGTTGCTGGTTTTCCGACTTTCGCTATTTTTCCTTCTGTGAGACTCGGTTTCCGGGTCTCGGGGTTTTGACAAGTGGATTTTTTCTAAGTCCTCAAGTCCCCAAGACTCGGATTTTTGGGTTTTGAAGCTTAATAGCTAGACAATTTGTTACTTTTTTTCAAATTCCCGAGTCCCCAAGGCCCGAATTCTGAGTCTGGGGGTTTGGAGTTTTTGAAAGAGCAAACTGTTCCTGCTAAGGCCCAAATCCTAGGGTTACTCACATAGGTTTGAAGTTATTCTTGATATATTGCGAGTTTCCGGCTGTTAACCTTGTACTCTGCATAACTTGTGGTTTGGATGACCCTTTTGATCCTCTTTGCTGTAAGCCAGCTTTCGTGTGGATAATCAATGCTGCTATAACTGTATAAAAACAGGGTCAGGCAAGTCCCCATGGGCATCATGGCTGATTGTAATTACACGCTAGCAAAGCATGCCACTTTCTTGCGAGTCACATCAAGCTTAAGCACGAGAAATCAAGAGAATTTGGCTCTATTGTCCGGTTATAAGATTGTAACCGTACTTATTCTAAGTAATCGGTCCTTATAACTTAATGGCACCGTGGCCGGGTCTTTGAGTTTGCAACTGTGCTATTCAAGCAATCAGCCCCCAAGACCTGTATATGTAATCTTTAGAAAACTACTGTACTTATAAATAAAGGACTAATACTTACCTGAAAACATCAAAAACAGAAAACAAAAACAGGAGCACAAAAAACTTAACAAAAACGCATAAGAAAGAAACAACATCATAGTTTAACCATCTCTTTATTGATATGAGAAAAGTTAGGTCAGCAAGCCGCCTCATTAAAAACCCTCCAGTCCCCTTAGGTACCCTGGATAGGAAAAGAGTGCGTCTGAAACCTGCTACCTGTTACATCGTGTAGTTCCACTTGTAAATCTAGTCTAGGTGTAGTAGGGACGTAGCTGAGCCACGTTCCATGGTCTTTCCCTCTCTTGCATAGATGAAGTGGTATGAATGGTGTTATTGACAGTATCCGACTCTTCCCTTGCATCTACCAAGTAATATGATCCATTGTGCAAATTCCGGCTTACGATGAACGGTCCCTCCCATGGTGGAGATAGCTTATGTTTTCCATCCTTTGACTGTACCAGGCGTAACACCAGGTCTCCTTCCTGGAAGACCCGGGTTTTGACTCGCCGGCTGTGATACCTCCTCAGATCCTGTTGATATATGGCTGATCTCTCCAAAGCTTGTTCTCTGTGCTCTTCTAGCATATCCACAGCGTCCTGCCGGGTCTTCTCGTTCTCTACCTCGACGTAAGCCGATACTCGGGGCGAGTCGTGAATAATATCACTCGGCAACACTGCTTCTGCACCATAAACCATGAAAAACGGGGTCATCTGAGTAGATCTGTTAGGTGTGGTGTTAATGCCCCAAACCACTAATGGTAACTCTTCTACCCATGCTCCAGCAGCTCTGATGCATGGAACCCGCAGCCGTGGCTTTAATCCACGAAGTAATTCCTGGTTTGCCCTTTCCACTTGTCCATTAGCTTGTGGATGGGCTACTGAAACTATGTCAAGCCGGATTCCATTGTTCCCACAGAATTTTTCCATCTCACCACGGGACATGTTGGTTCCATTGTCTGTTATTATGCTGTGAGGATACCCAAACCTGTAGATGATTCTTTTTAAGAACTTGACTGCTGTGATTGCTTCGCAATTGGTAACTGGCATAACTTCAACCCACTTTGTAAATTTATCGATAGCTACCAAGAGATGGGTATTTTTGCAGGGTGACATGTGGAAGGGGCCCACCATGTCCATGCCCCAAACAGCGAACGGCCAGGTTAATGGGATTGTTTGCAACTCCATAGCCGGCACATGGATTTGGCGAGCGTACCTTTGACATCCATCGCACCTTGCCACCAAGCGCTCCGCGTCTGCTAAGGCTGTGAGCCAAAAGAAACCGTGCCGATATGCTTTGGCCACAAGGGATCTTGTGGATGCATGATGCCCACAGTCACCTTCATGGATCTCTTTCAGAATTTGCCGGCCTTCTTCTGGTGCTACACAGCGCAAAAAGACTCCTGCTGCACTCCTTTTATATAACTCGCCATTGATGATGGAATAGCCCTTTGCTCGTCTCAGAATTTGCCTTGCTAAAACTTCCTGTGGTGGTAACTCGCCCCGTGATAAATAAGCTAAAAATGGCTCTGTCCACTCGGGAACAGCACGTACCGTGGCCATGAGCTCTAAATCCGGGTCTTGGTTAGCCACCTCTTCCTCAGACTCGGTTTTAACAGATGGTCGCCATAATTCGTCCAGGAAAACATTCGGTGGAACCGGCTCTCTGCGCGAGCCGAGTCTTGCGAGTGCATCTGCTGCCTCGTTCTTTCGCTTGTCAATATGCTCCACCTCATACCCGGAAAAACACCCGGCGACCCTGTCCACCTCTCTGCGATATGCTGCCATAGTTGCATCCTTCCTATCCCAGGTTCCTGCGACCTGCTGCACCACAAGATCCGAATCTCCATAGCATTGTATCCGCCTGACGTTCATCTCCTTGGCTATTCTCAACCCGTGTAATAATGCCTCATACTCGGCCACGTTGTTGGAGCAATCAAAGTGAATTTGCAACACGTAGCTCAGTTTATCTCCTTTGGGTGATGTAAGTACCACCCCAGCTCCTGATCCCTCGTACTGCTTAGAACCATCAAAGTGCATCACCCAAGACTCGGAACTTGGTGTCATTGTTGGCATGCTTGTGTGAGTCCAATCATTGATGAAATCGACTAAAGCTTGGGATTTGATTGCTGACCTGGGCTCGTAGTTGATGTGATAATCTCCCATCTCAATGGCCCACTTGGCTATTCTACCTGTTGCATCTGAGTTTTTGATAATATCCTACATTGGAATAGAGCTAACCACTGTTATGGGGTGTTCCTGAAAATATGGTTTCAATTTCCGGCTGGCCATGAAGACCCCGAAAACCAACTTCTGCCAATGTGGGTAACGCTGCTTTGCTTCCGATAATACCTCGCTTACGTAGTAAACCGGCCTCTGTACCGGGTGATCTTTCCCATCCTCTTTACGCTCAACAACAACTACTGCGCTAACCGCCCGGGGCCCAGCCGCAATATATAGTAACATGGGCTCCTTAGGACCCGGAGCTGCTAAGACTGGTGCCTCAGATAATTGCTTCTTTAGTGCCTCGTACGCCTCATCCGCCTCCTGGTCCCAAACGAACTTGTCGGATTTCCTCAAGAGCCGGTATAAGGGAATTGCCTTCTCTCCAAGTCTGGATATGAACCGACTTAATGCTGCTACGCATCCTGTGAGTTTTTGAACATGCTTTAAATTTTCCGGCTTTTTCAGACTCTGGATAGCTTTGATCTTGTCCGGGTTTGCCTCGATTCCTCTCTCGAAAACAATGAATCCGAGTAATTTTCCTGCTGAAACTCCAAACACGCACTTTGTAGGGTTAAGTTTCATCTGATACCTTCTCAAATTCTTGAACGTTTCCTTTAGATCATCAATAAATGTTTCCGCTTTCCTGGTCTTGATCACCACATCATCCACATAGGCATGAACGTTGCGTCCAATCTGGTCCTCAAAGCACTTCTGGATGCATCTCTGGTAAGTTGCACCAGCATTCTTTAGCCCAAAAGTCATGGTTTTGTAACAGAAGGCCCCAAAGGGGGTTATGAACGATGTTTTCTCCCAATCTTCCTTCTTGAGCTTGATCTGATGATACCCGGAATATGCGTCCAGGAAACATAATAGGTCGCTTCCAGCCACTGCATCTATGATCTGATCTATTCTCGGAAGGGCAAATGGATCCTTTGGGCAGTGCTTGTTGAGACTCGTGTAATCTATGCACATCCTCCACTCGTTACTCTTTTTCAGTACTAGAACCGGATTTGCCAACCAATCCGGGTGGAATACCTCCATGATAAAGCCGGCTGCCAATAGCCGGGAAATTTCTTCTCCTATAGCTTTTCTTCACTCCTCATTCATTTTTCTCAGGCCATGCTTCACAGGCCGGGACTTAGGATCGACATGCAAACTGTGCTCAGCTAACTCAGTCGGGATACCTGGCATATCACTGGGCGTCCAAGCGAAAACATCTTGATTTCTGCGGATAAATTCGATGAGCGCCTCTTCTTGCTTACTGTCTAGGTTAGATCCTATAGCAAATTGCTTGGAGGGATCACCTTCAACAAAAGGCACCATCTTTGTGTCATGTGCTGCTTTGAACTTTGCTCTCTCGTCCTCCGTATTTGGCCTCTTTAACGCTATTCTGTCGTCCGGGTCTACTTGAGACCGGTAATACTTGAGCTCTTCCTTTCTGCAAGCTTGCTTCGCCATTGCCGCGTCTCCTTCGTCACACTCAGGTGCTATAACCCGGCTCCCATGTATGGTGATGGTTTGCTTGGGACCCGGGATCTTTAGCTGTAGGTATACGTAACACGGCCTGGCCATGAACTTAGCGTAAGCCGGCCTTCCAAACAGCGAATGATAGGGGCTGCGCAACTTTACCACCTCGAACGTGAGCCATTCCACTCGGAAATTATCCTTTGATTCTCCAAAAGCGACCTCCAATGTAATCTTCCCCTCGGGGCACGCCGAGTGACCCGGCACGATCCCGTGAAAGACTATAGAACTTTTCTGTAGCTGGGACTCCTTGAGGCCCATGCGTAGGAAAGTTTCCCAATATAGGATATTGATGCTGCTTCCGCCATCCATTGACACCTTTTTCAACTCATAACCATTAACCTGTGGTGCAACCACCAATGCTAAGACACCCGGATGTTCTATTCTTTCCGGGTGATCCCTTCTGCTCCATGTTACCTCCTGATCCGACCATCTCAGGTATCTCGGGACAGCCGAGGAAACCGAGTTTACTGCCTTTTTGAGTATCTTTCTATCCTTGTTAGAAGTTCCTGTGGTGTGAACGTGGTACTGCCCCAATTGCTTGGGGTTGGCCTGGAAACCTCCAGCTCCTCCCTGATTGTTACCCGGATTACCACCTCCTGGGTTGCCTGCTGGGGGTGGGCCGTTGCCCGGGTTACCACCCGGACCCGGTCCTGCTCCCCGTCCTGTACCTCGCATTGCCTTCTGTATTTCCTCATTCTTCCATCTCTGTAAATTCACGCACTGTTCCAGCGAATGATTGGCCGGCCTGCCGTTCCTGCTATGGCGCGGACAGGGCATCCTGAAGGCCTCTATATGGTTAGCCGGCCTTGGCGGCCCTTGGTAATTTCCTCCATTAAAGTTTCGTCCGTTGAAATTTCCTTCTGCTCTGGGTCTTGCAAACCCGGCCTCTGTGTTGGCGACAAACTCGGAACTTCCCTCATACGGGCGCTTGTTCTGGTTGTTTCCATTATTTCCTCCATTGTTACCCGGCGCAGATCCATTGACGGGTCTTCCATTGTTGCTTGCGTTGGCTTTGGCTTTCTTGTCATCAACATCCTCCTCTGTGGTATCCGTGGCGGCGTGCTTGTTGCACGCGTCCATCAACTCTCCCGTAGTAACCTCCGAAGCATTCCGACTAGATTTCATGCGTGTTAGCTTTTGCACTAGGGGTATGTACTTGCATGTTTTTGCCATAGCCTGTAGCGCATCCTTTGGCTGAATATCTGTGGACGAGTGAAGTATTTCCATAACCCGGCGCACCCAACTGCGCGCCGACTCACCCTTCTTCTGGACATATTGTTCTAGATCATCGATTGTGAATAACTTCCTGCACGTCCCATGGAAGTGCTTGATAAATGCAACTTTCAGCTCACTCCACGAATTGATAGATTTTTCCGGTAAATTGTTGAACCATAACTTTGCTTCCCCCTCTGACATCATCAGGTACATAAACTTGGCTTGCAGATTTTCAGATGCATTGCGAATCGACATGGCCATCTCATAACTACTCAGCCAGGTTTCTGCATCCATGGTTGGCTCGTAATTGACCACTTTACCCGGTTCCTTGAACTTGTCCGGGTAAGGCTCGGCTCTGATGATGTCTCACAAACACTTGGGCCCGGCCAAAATTGCCGGTACTGGCCTTACCCGGGAAACATGCGATCCGGCGGCAGGTACGGCGGGGGGTGCAACCGCTACTGGCCCTCGTACCGCAGATCCGGCTGCTGCGCGCCTGGCTCGAGAACTGTCCACGATAGCTTGTGCTGCTGATACTGCAGGTGTTGCTGGTCTACGGGGAGGAGGCGGCATTTGCTGCTGCTCTGCCCTCCGCCGTGCTGAGCTTGTCTGAATATTACCGGTGTTCCCGTTATGCCGGCTAACATACGGCGTTCCGTGCATTCCGCTCCTGTTATCCGGGTAATTGGCTTGCTAAGCCACTGCTGTGCGCAATAGATCTATCGCCCGCCGGGTCTCCTCCGCATGGGGTGACTCTCTTACGGGGATGTGATCCAATGCCAACGTTGCTGCATACACATTGTCCATGGGATTATTGAAGTGATCTGGCGGAGTGTGAAATCGTGGCGGTGGTGGTGGTGGTGCTGTATTGCCAGTTACAATCCCTGTTTGCAATCTTGGTAACCCGGCTTGTACGTTTGCCGACTGTCCTCCCAGGGTTGCAGGCTGATGTACGGTTTCCTGATTCACAGCTGGAATAGGTTGGTCCTGAGGTGTAATAAACAGCGCGACCGGGTTTAAAGTTCCTCCCGTTGTCGGTAATCTCGTTTGGTATCTCTGATTGTGCATCCTGGTCGACTGAACCTGGAGTCGGTTCTCCAATGCCTCCAACTCGCGCCTGCGCGCTGCTATCCCTTGCCTCTCGGCTTCTACATCTCTCCTCTGTTGGTCCAATGCGCGGCGAGCCACATCCAGATCCGCAGCGCGTGCCGCCGCGTTTTCCGGGGTTATCACCGTTGCTAGCACCATAGGATCCAAGATCAAGTTATTGTTGAACAGAGCCAGATTTATCGGATTCGAGGGCCCTGCTCCTGGCGTTCTGTTCGTCATAAACCCAAACATGTTTCTTTGCAATTCACTTTCCGGGGTATTGCTGGTGACTCAAGCCGACTCTCCGTCAACCCGGGCAATGACCGGGTTTCCATTAACCGGATTTTGCTGCTGAGCCAACGCTCGCGCCGCTCCGACCGCGGCCGTAGTCACGTCCCCTTGATTAAGATTGGTTGCAGGGGCCGTGTAGACCGCGACCTGGCGCGCGATGCCTGGCACAGATTCATACTCTTCCTCGTCGCAACTATCCTCTTCGTACCGATCTTCCAGCAGGTGCAGGATAGACTCGGTATCATCCTCCCTCGTGACCCGGCCACGCGGGGTCCATGCCGGCTCCTCCAGCTGTTCCCTCTTCGTGGTGGGCTCTTCTATCGGATCGATCGTCCCGACCGACTCTTCCCCGTCCGACTGAACGCAGGTCGCTCCTCCTGACACGGAATCATATTCAACATTATCTGGAATTGAATCGGACGTACGTACCATGCCGACGAAGACGTTGACCCGGCCGATTGTGACGATAGATCCGGCATCCAGCAAATCCGACTCTGGCCCCCAGCCAAAGTCGTCCACCATATTCTCTCCTTCGGGGTTGGTGTAGATCTCGCCGATGACGAGGTTCTTCATGCTCTCCCGAGCTTCTCCCGTGATGTAAACACCCTTGGACGCAGGCCTAGCTACTATCAAAGCATTCTAAACCCTAGCTCTTCGGTCTTCTGGATGCTTCTGGGAAAAATAGGAACTTCGGGATTCGTGGGGTCCAATTCCGAGAAAATTTCCAGAACAACTTTTATAAAATAAAAAACAGCAGAAAATAGGGAACTGTCACTTGGCATCTTGTAAATAGGTTAGTCCCGAAAAACGTGTAAAAATGCTATAAAGAAGGGAGAAAACATATAGAAATTGGCATAATATCATCATGGAACATCAGAAATTATAGATACGTTGGAGACGTATCAAGCACCCCCAAGCTTAGTTCCTACTCGTCCTCGAGTAGGTAAACGATAAAGCAAAATAATTTCTAAGGTGACAGCTACCACGCAAAACTTGATCATAAAATGTAAAAGCATATGTAAGCTGAGATCATAGAACTTTAACACAAACATGATAAATAGAACTTTAATAATAAAGCATAGCAATCACTTTGCATCATGAGAAGTAACTCAAATAAAAGATCATGAATAACAATGCAAAAAAAGATATATGTTTGTTTCAAGTATAGAGAAAGCATGGCAAAGTGGTATTTCGCTAGTCCTTAAGAGTGGGGAAAAACATAAATGCCAGGACACCTTCAAAGTTCATGAGGAAGACTAGACCAAATAATTAGAGAACAATCAATAACACATTATGAATCAATTAATAATGTTTCTGGGACAAATGCACATAAAACTCAGAATGACAAAAATGCTCTCTCAGCTGTGCATAAAGTTAGAAGATGGAGACTCAACATAAAAGTAAAAGAAAGTACCTTCATAGAGGGAAGCAGGGATCACTCATGTGCTAGAGATTTTATTTTATTAAACAGAGGTATTAAAATTTTGACACTCCTCCCATCCATCTTACATAAACCATTTTTAACGGAATTCTCTGGTGCCTGCCAACAATCACAAACCATGGAGGAGTGTCTATATTTTGGGAGATGTATGCTAATGTCAACGAATGGTAAATAGAAAATACAATACGTCACAAGCCAACTAGATTTCACAAGAGTGACTCCCATACGAAGGACGCAACTGGTGTAGAAGGTCATCCCTCTTTCTCTTTTGTTTACACAATTATGCTTTGACTGATAAATCAGGGGCAAAAATAGTGACGAGATTTTTTGTGTATTAATTTGGGGCTGGGCACCCCGCTGTCAGTTCTTCTATCAATTGGATAGGAGGATGAAGCCACTAATCTAGGGTGTGAAATCCAATCAACAAGTGAGATAAAGATTCTCTATTTATGTCATCATGAGCAAAAACAGGAACACAAAGCAGGAGTAATTTTGAAGGTTTTAAAGGTAACACATGAGTACTTGGAGTGGCACTTAAATACCACATGTAGGTAGGTATGGTGGACACAATGGGAAAATTTGGTTTTAGGGAGTTGGATGCACGAGTAGAATTCCATACTCAGTACAGGTGGAGGCTAGCAAAATACTGGGAGCGACAAATCAAGAGAGCATAAGAGCCATAATCATGCATAGCGACATAAACATCATTAATCAAAGCATAAGTGGTACCACAAGTTCAAAAACTAAATGATCGTAGAAGCTATTAGTGACTGGTTCATAGTCATAAACATGGCGTGATCATGCGCCAAGTCAACCCAATAAAACATTCAAAAGAGAATACCACAAATTTATGCATTAATATGACAAGAACAACTCATGATTATTTCAATGGCACCTTAAACACTCTCAGCTATTTGAGGCTAATCATTCTACTCAATAACCACAAGTCTTTAAAACTAAAATAACATCTAGCATGATATGAAAAAGTTCTAGCCACAGTCTATACAAGCTTCTACTTGCACCATTAAAAATTCTACTTCAAGCAGCAATTTGTTTTCCCAACAAGCACCATACAAGATATGTTTTAACAAAAATACTCTACATGATACAACAAGCAAACATGAGAGTACTCACATAACACTACTAAAACTAACAACTCTTAATAAGATATGCATGCAAAATAGGAGCTAAATAAATGCAGCAGACAGACAAAGATTAAGAATACAAATTATTCCCATGAAAAAACAGAGCGTGTCACTCTCCAATAAAAGAATGTTGGGGTCCAACCAAGCTTACTGCAAAAATAAAAACAAACTGAAATAAAAAATAAAAGACTCTCCAAGTAAAGCACATAATATGTGACCTTATAAAAATATAGTTTCACTAGAAGTGACCTGATAATTTGTCGATGAAGAAGGGGATGCCTTGGGCATCCCCAAGCTTAGACGCTTGAGTCTTCTTGGAATTTGCTGGGATGTACCTCCGGGGCATCCCCAAGCTTAGTCTCTTCACTCTTCTTGATCACGTCATATCATCCTCTTCTCTTGACCCTTGAAAACTTCCTTCACACCAAACTTCTCACAATCTTCATTAGCAACGTTAGTGCAATCGAAATAATAAATTCACATGGTTCAGTTTCAACACAAGCCTAACACTCATAAACACATTATCTACTGTCACAACTTCTTTTAAAACCTTTTTTCTCAAAAGAACACCAAAAGAAAGAGATTAAGATGCAAATGCAATTATTGGAAGAAATCTGCCAAAATAGGACAGCAGGTAAAGATGATTTTTTTGAGAAAACCTTATGTTGCTCAAATAAAAAGTGTTCAAATAATAAAAGTTGCGCATATATCCCAGGATTATGCACAAAAAAACTCAGGTCATTTTGAATTTTCTGTGATTTTATACGAATTTAACAGTGGACAGCAGAAATTTGTTTCCTACGCAGAAATCCGAAATATCGTCTCAACTTTCCACTAGAGGATTTACTTGGCTTCAAAAAGACACAAACGAAAAGATACACTAGGGTTGCTAAGGAAATAGAAAACACCCAGGTGCAAAGAACACAAAAATAAACGACGGAAAACGGGTTGAAAACGGAGAAATAAAATGGGTTGTCTCCCGGTAGCGCTTTTCTTTATCGCCTTTCAGCTAGGCATAGAAAGCAACTCAAGTATTTTCAAGTGAAGCATTCAAATCAATACCAAGAACTCTCGTTTTACTCCTCTTACCATTCTTCATGGTTTTGGAGAATATGTGGCCACAACCTGGTGCGAAGGCAAAATTTAACGTACCTTTCCCCCACATCTATTACTGCCCCCAGGAGTTTCAGCAAGGACCTTCCAGGTGTAATTTGTCCTTCTCCTACACATTCAGTAACAAGATAATCAGTGGATATTGTCCTTCCCATGATTTTTGTAAACACTCCCTCAGCTATCCCAATGGGAAAAACATCGGTATTATTGATAAGACGTATTTCTTCTCCCCCTTCAGAAAGTTTCCAAAGATTCAAAGACTCGTAATATTTTTAGGCATAAGGCAAAATTCAGTCATAATGTCGCAATGAGCATGAAAAGTTTCACCATTTATAACAATTTTTACTGTAGGGATCCACATTGAAGATTCAAAGTTTATTGGCACATAATCATAATAAGCATGAATATGGTTATAGACTTCTTTTATACAGGATATATTTGTCTCAAGAGTATTTAATCTAGCCTGAAAGTTCACAAGTAATGAATCAAATTTACTAGTTGAGCTAGAAGTTGCAATCAACATTTTAATGGCATTAAGAGCTTGATCCCCATCACAACGCAAGAAGTCTCCTCCTATTGTAGAGTCTAAAGCATATCTATAGCAAAGAACAAGACCAAAGTAAAAATTACTAAGAAATAAATTCAGGGTCATCATGGGTTCAGTTTTACTATAAGAATAAAAAATCCTAGACCAAGCTTCCTTGAAACTTGATACGTCGAAAACGTATCTCCTTTTCCGAACACTTTTCTTATTGTTTTCCTCTAAACTTGTGTGTTTTGAATACAACTAACACGGACTAACGCTATTTTCAGCAGAATTACCTTGGTGTCTTGTTTTTATGCAGAAAAATCAACTTTCGGGAAATTGCCCAGAAAAGGCCCCATTAGTGTTTTCACCTCGGAAGACCCCGGGAGCCAGAAGGGGGCCAAGAGAAGAGCCACAGGGTGGCCACACCCCCCTAGCGCGGGTCTTGGCAGCGCCAGCATAGGGTGTGGGCCCCTAGAGCCCCCCTCAGATTCCCCCTTTGACTAGAAGTAGCCTCCAACCCTAAAACGCGAGGGGTTTTGTCATATTCCACAGAAACACACCAGAGCGCCGCCGCCATCCCGAACCTCGATTCGGGGATCAGAAACTCCGTTCTGGCACCCTGCCGAGACGGGGAAGTGGAGGAGATCATCGCCATCGTCATCACCAACGCCTCTCCATCGACCATCCATGTTTCCCCCATCCATGTGTGAGTAACCACGTTGTAGGCTGAAGGGGATGTTAGGGATTGGATGAGATCGTTCATGTAATAATGCCGTGATTGTTAGGGCATAGTGCCTAGTATTCTCTATTAGTGCTATTAACATTGTTGCAACTTGTTATGCTTAATGCTTGCCACTTTGGGCCCGAGTGCCATGATCTCAGATCTGAACATGTTATTGAATCACGATGATAATTATTGTTTATTGATCATACCTGCAAGTTGTTTACACACATTGTTGTCCGGAACCCGACGACCCAAAGTGACAGAAATTGGGACAACTGGAGGGGATGGTTGTGATGTGAGGATCACATGTGTTCACGGAGTGTTAATGCTTTGCTCCGGTGTTCTATTAAAAGGAAAACCTTAATTACCGGTAGTTACCTTGAGGCCCCGCTGAAAACGTGCTGGTAGGACAAAAGATGCTATGCAAGTTCTCCTTGCGAGCACGTACGACTATTTACGGACCCCATGCCTATGGTTACTTAGTGCTTGAGTGCTTTATCATATTTATCTGCAATGCCCATGACTTTATCATTATTTGAACTATCTTATCCATGCAACGCCCGTTCATCCATCCCTATGCCTACAGTATTTAATCCCGCTGCTTACTTCAAACACTAATGTTGTTGCTGTTATCATTCCACTGCTGCTATTATTTCACTACTAGTGCTACTATAAAACTGTTACTACTGATAAACCACTGCGAACAAAAGTACTTTCAGGTGCAGGTGAATTGACAGCTCACTTGTTAAGGCTCACAAGTATTCTTTGGCTCCCCTTGTGTCGAATTAATAAATTTGGGTTTTACTTCTCTCCAAGACTGTTGCGATCCCCTATACTTGTGGATCATCAAGACTATTTTCTGGCGCCGTTGCCGGGGAGCATAACTTTATTTGCGAGCTCACCGGAGAGTATTATTATCTACTGCCATCATTCATCATGGGTAAGACTTGTGATGGAAAGTTTCCTATATTACCATCCACTACAAGAAGAGGTACAACTCTGAACACCTCTGTTGCTCTTGATTCACCGTCTGTTATGAGTAAGCTGCTTACACCACCACATGCTACACATGCTACTTCTGCTGAATCTGAAAATACTTCTGATACTTTTGATGATCCTTCTGAAAATACTTCTAATACTTTTGATGATACTTCTTAGATGCTACTATTGCTAAAGCTAAAAATATTGCAAACACTTAAACTCCTGATAAAAATCCTATTACTCCTGTTGTTTCACCTGAGCTTATAGAGAATCCTATTGATGATTTAGATGATGCCTATATTGATCTTAATGATGATCTTATTGATGAAATATATGCTATGAAGGATAATGATGTTGTTATGAGTCTCATTGAAAGTCATGCTGTTAAATATAAATTATCTCCTCATGCTAAGTTTGCCACTTCTCCCATTAATATTAGGGATAAGGATTATTATTTCTCTCTTGATTTATCTTATATATCTATTTTTGAGAAAGAACCTTTTTGTGGTACTGAAAATAAAAGTGCTATGAAACATATGAATGAGCTCTCCTCTTTGAGTAGTTTATTCTCTGATGATCTTAAGAAACGTAGCTACTTTGTTGCTAAAATATTCCCTTTCTCATTAAAAGATGGATCTAAAACTTGGTTTAACAATTTGTCTCCTAGATCTATTGATAGTCCTATTGGTTTGGTTAATGTTTTCTTTCAGAAATATTTTCCTGCTAGTGCTCAACATCCTGCTTTACAAAATATATTTAATTTCAAGCAATTGGAAGGAGAGAAATTGTTTGTATCTTGGGCAAGGTTATGTTCTTTAGTTAGGGCTACACCTGGGCATAAGCTAGAAAATAATAAACTTCTTGATATATTCTATAATGGACTAACTGTTGAATCTAGGACATACCTGGATAGTTGTGCTGGTTGTGTTTTTAGGCGAAGAACTCAGAAGAAGCTGAGGAATTAATGGCTAAAATAAGCCAAAATCACGATGATTGGACTATGATTGAGCCTGAGCCGACTCCTACTCCAGTATCAAAACCAACACCCAAGAAGAGGGGAATGATTGAATTAAATGATGAAGTGATGAGAGAAGCCAATAAATCTCTTAAAGACAGGGGTATTAAATGTGAAGATGTGAAGAATCTTCCACCTATAGAAGAATTATGTAAGCCAATACCTCACTCATCCACAATTGAGGTACACTCTCTCCAATATTTTGATAGTAGAAATATTCCCTATAAAAAACCTCCTGATCAATATTTAGATGCATTTGATAATTATGTTATCAAGCAAGATAATTTTAATAAGAGAGTGCAAAATCACCTAATGGAAAACTCTAGAGCTATTGATAATTTGCATGGTATTATAGAAAGAACCTCTAATGATGTTAAAATGCTTGTTAAACATTTTCAAATGGTTCAAACTCAAATTGATCAACTTGCTAAAGTGCAAAAAGATTTGCTAGTTAATGCTTCTAAAGAAAAACATGCTTATGAAATAAGAACTAGAAGTGGTATTGCTACACAAGATCCTTTATATCCTGAGGGACATCCTAAAAGAATTGAAAAAGATTCTCAACAAACTAATGATAAGGTTATTCATACTAAGAATCCTCTGAACTTGCTAAAGATCCTAATAGTATATCTATCTCTGATGTTGAAACTGAAAGTGGTAATGAAAATAATGATGCTTGTGATAAAGAAGAACCTATAGATGAACCTGAAAAGCAAACTAAAACAGCAAAGTATACTAAGGAAAATTTCATTGCTAATAAACATGGTAATGAGAGAGAACCTTGGGTACAAAAACCAATGCCTTTTCCTGATAAGAAACACAAATCTAAGGAAGAAGAACACTATAACAAGTTTTGTGAATGGATGAAACCTTTGTTCTTGCAAATTCCTTTAACTGATGCTATTAAATTGCCTCCTTATGCAAAATATATGAAATATATTGTCTCTAACAAAAGGAAGATTCCTAATGAGGAAATTTCCACTATGCTTGCTAATTACTCTTTTAATGGCAATGTTCCTCAGAAGCTTGGAGATCCTGGTATACCAACTATTCCCTGTTCTATTAAAAATAATTATGTTAGAACTGCTTTGTGTGATTTGGGAGCTGGAGTTAGTGTCATGCCCTTTACTCTCTATAAAAGACTCCTCCTAGAAAAATTGATACCAACTGATATATCTTTGCAAATGGCTGATAAGTCTACTGCTATTCCTGTGGGTATATGTGAGGATGTTCCTGTTCAAGTTGCTAATAATTGTCTGATATAAACTGACTTTGTTGTGTTAGAAATGCCTGAAGATGATAATATGTCTATTTTTATTGGAAGACCTTTTCTTAATACTACAGGGGCTGTTATTGATTGCAATCGAGGAAAAGTTACTTTTAATGTTAATGATAAATAGCACATTGTTAATTTTCCCAAGAAGATTGATAGAAAATATGGTCTAAATTCCATTGAAAATATTGATACCATCAAGGTTGGAGAATTTTATTGTCCTATTCCAAAGCCACCCAAAGAATATGAAATTATTATGATTGGGACTATGTCTACCAAGGTTGAGGTAACATGAGTATTTAGTGAGAAACAAAGTTTTGTTTTATAGAAAATTACTTTGGTAGCAAGACTTGATCACCCTTGTTAACAAAATGATTTTAAATGAAATGGACAATGTTTTCACCTTCCCCATTGTTGTTTTCACCATGTTTACTTCTGTTATCACATTATTAATTGAGTACAATCATGTTTTCCACCATCCTTATGCATGTTTTCCTCATGTTTTCACTCTGATTACTGAGATTATGCATGTTTTCACCACCCATACTTTTGTTTTCACCACTACCACCTTTGTTTATTTTGGATATTATTTCATTAGAGTGTCATAGAACCTCTGTAGTGCTGGTTTTGGTTTTTTTCACGTTTTCACTTTCCTTTTCCCGGTTTTTATTAATTATTAAAATTCTGGAAATACCTCAAAAATAAAGTTTCTCGAAAAATTCCAGAAAAATTATAATAAATTTTTATGTAAAAAATGAGGCAGGAAGCCACCTGGGAGACCCCAGGGGGACCCACCAGCAGGCACACCCCAGGGTTTTGCGGCCAGCCCCTGGTGGCGCCAGCACGTGGTGTGGGCCCCCTAGCCCTCCACTTACTCTCTCCACTGCCCAAGTCTTCTCTCTCACCTACCAAACTGAAAACATTTCCTGGATCCCGTGTTCTTGGTGTTCTTCCTCTGGATTTTCGATCTCCTTCTTCAGCCCATCATTTGTGTTGATTTTTGGTGTGTTTGATCTCCGGTATGTGACTCCTCCGATGATCCAAGTAGATTTTTGTTTAGTGAAGTATTTCTTGAGTATTTTGCCACAGTAGGTGACAGCTTATGTGAGTTTGCATGCTTGATTTGAGTAGAAATAATGTAGTTTTGATGTATGTTTAGCTCTCGTATAAGTCCCTATGGTAGTCTCCACCTTATAGTTACTTGAAATTAATTTTTAAGATGATTGTTGAAAAATTTCAGAGATGGAGCACAATGCTTATCAACTAAACCAACATGAGTTGGAGTTGCATGAGGTCATGATCGTGCACCGTGAAGAGAGGGTGTTCCCATCAATCTATCCATGTCGGGAATTTATGCAAGTTACATGAATTCTGCAGGATTTTAACACTCCAGTCCATAGTGCAGGCTTGGAGCGTTTCATTGAGGATGAGCCTATCCAATATGTGAAACTAACTATGTATGTGCTGCAGGATTTTCGTTTTAAATGGTCTCCAACTAACCCAACGGTACACTATAAAATTTATAATAAAGTTGTGAGCCTGCCTTTTAGTGTTTTCTGTGCAGCTATTAAGGTACCCGAATGGGGGTCTTGTGAGAAAATAAGTGGGCAGCCCAAACCACTACTGGATTTATATGGAGAGATTTGCCAAGGCAGAAGCTTCACAGGGGAGAGTGGTAAAATTCGTGAAATTTAACTCCCTAGCATTCGATACTTTGCCTTCTTTATTGCTAAATGTGTATTAGCTAAAAAAAACAGCTAGCAAACTACCTGTCTATGATTTGGCGTTTATTGCAGCTGCACTGAGACACGATAGGTATTATAACTTTGGCGCTTTGATTGCTTACCGTCTCTCACATAACCGTGAGAAGGGCGGAGTTTGTGGAGGTCTTATTGCCTCGCGCTTGCTAGCTTTGCATGGTTTGGAGCCACACCCTCTAGACTTTCAGTTTCCTATAGAGAGGCTTAATCTTGTTTCCATGGTTCAACATAAGTTTCTTTCTACCCATGCTCACTTACATAATTTATCTTTTGAATTAACTTTCTCCAAACAATCCGGGTGGAGAGTTGTTAAAACTGTTAGAGAAGTACTTTTTCCTGTACCTCTTTTGTTTGATCTTAATAACAGGCAAGGATGGGAGCTTTCTCAGAGTGAGCTGGACACATACCTTGAGCATCACCCCCAGCAAGGGGAGGATGCCGACGAGGGGGACGATGGTGATTTCGTCCAGCCCTACGACGCCACGGGGATCCCATACCAGCACCCCGGTTATGACTATGCGCCAGCTGCATCATCCTCCTCTTATGCGCCCGAGTACGACCACGCGAGGGATGACCCACCGCAGTGGGGATATTTCCCGCGCTTTGATTGATCTCCACTTAGGCCAAAATCCTAAGCTTGGGGGGAGGTATACCGACATCACACTCATTTATATATCATGTTCGGTCGGTTCTTTGTATATCCATCTTTTTGTTTCTTTCACTTCTTTTTGTTTCTTTCGCTTGTTTTCATTTCTTTCTCTTCTTTTGTTTTTATTGTTTTGTTTTTGCTATCCAAAACACAAAAGACCAAAAATATTTATGTTGTTTCTCTCTATTTGTTTCTTTAGTTGGTTTGCTTAGTTGCAGTTTAATATTAAAAACCCAAAAATATTTTGTTTTGTTTGTTTGCTTTCTTTTGTTCTTGTTTCATTTCGAAAACCCAAAAAGATTTTGCTTTGTTTGCTTGTTCTCTTCTGTTCGTGCTTTAATTCAAAACCCCCAAAATATTTGTTGTTCTTCTTTTGTTTTGTAAAGTTTACTGCAGAGTTCAACAGTCATCTGTGACTCCATTGGAGCTTGGTTTTCATTATATATTAAACGAGCCACAAGTGAAGAGCAATAATGACGATATACGATAATTCAAGTTGTGGTGAGAGGCTAGTATGAACTCTATTTGCTTTCATTTTTGTACATATATCCATCTACGTGAGCATGCTTAGTTTGTTCATATAAGATATATGTGACTTAATGGCTGCTTAATAGTTCGTGCTCTCTCATGTTTTGTTCCAATTTATTGATAGTAAATGACCTGCCATATAAATATTTGTTCGCATTGTTCTATTCATAGAAGGGTATGATATTGTGGTAGCCTCCTCTGACAGTTTCATTTGAATCGACTTGGCACATGCTCACGCATGCTAAGACTGAGAACAAAAAGTCAATAAGCCTCGATGATTTATTTTACCTCAGAGTTCTAGTATCAATTGTATGCCTCAGTTAATTTTACTTTGTCGCAAACATGATTATGATGGTTGTTGCTCTCTTGATTGTCGCTCCCTGTCTATTTGCTAGCCTTCACCTATAGTGAGTATGAGCTCTACTTGTGCATCCAACTCCCAAAAACCAAAGTTTGCCAAATGTGTCCACCATACCTACCTATATGTGGTATTTAACCGCCACTCCAAGTAAATTGCTCATGTGCTACCTTTAAAACCTGCTAAAAATTATTCATGTTTTGTGCCCATGTTTTAGCTCATGAGGACGTAAATAGAGAATCTTTATCTCACTTGTTGATTGGATTTCACACCTTGGACTAGTGGCTTCATCCGCTTATCCAAATGATAGAAGAGCTGGCAGCGGGGTGCCCATCCCCAAATTAATACACACAAATTCTCTTCACTCTTTTTGCCCCTGATTTATCAGTTGCTCAAAGCATAATTGTGTAAACAAAAGAGAAAGAGTGATGACCTTCTATCCAGATGCGTCCTTCACATGGGAGCCGCTCTTGTGAATCCAGTTGGCTTGTGACATACTATATTGTCTGTTTACCATTCGTTGACATAAGCATACACCTCTCTCAAAATGTTTTCAATACCTATGTTTAATAAAATAAAAAGCTCTAGCACAAGAGTGATCCATGCTTCCCTTTGCGAAGGGCCCTTCTTTTACTTTTATGTTGAGTCTCCTCCATATTCTTTGAGCACTTTATCGAGAGCACAATGGTCATTGTTAGTGTGATGTGTTTGTCCCAAAGTACGGTTGATTGTGGTATACCTTTGATACTTGTATCTTAGATATCTTTACTACTAGTCTTCCCTTGAACTTCAGAGGTGCCCTGGCATTTATGTTTTGCCCCACACTTAAGGGCAAGAGAGATACCACTTTATTAGATCCTTTTTATGAATACTTCAATCTTGCAAATAGTTATGCTTCACGTTGTTTATTATTAATATGTTGTTATCTCTTCATGGTTTGCATAGCTATTAAGTGACATTATCTTGCATTTATCTTATCATGAGAATAATTAAGTATTTGATCATATAGTGAGTATATTTACATCATATGAAAGAAATGTGTTCGTAAAAGTCTTTTATCGCACTCAGTTGTCACTGAATTGCTTGAGGACAAGCAACAAGCTAAGCTTGGGGGAGTTGATACGTCGAAAACGTATCTCCTGTTCCGAACACTTTTCTTATTGTTTTTCTCTAAACTTGTGTGTTTTGAATACAACTAACACGGACTAATGCTGTTTTCAGCAGAATTACCTTGGTGTCTTGTTTTTATGCAGAAAAATCAACTTTCGGGAAATTGCCCAGAAAAGGCCACATTAGTGTTTTCACCCCGGGAGCCAGAAGGGGGCCAGGAGAAGAGCCACAGGGTGGCCACACCAGCATAGGGTGTGGCCCCCCCAGAGCCCCCCTCAGACTCCCCCTTCGACTACAAGTAGACTTCAACCCTAAAACTCGAGGTGGGTCATCATATTCCATAGAAACACAAAGAGCGTCGCCGCCATCCCGAACCTCAATTCGGGGAACAGAAACTCCGTTCTGGCACCCTGATGGGACAGGGAAGTGGAGGAGATCATCACCACCATCATCACCAATGCCTCTCCATCGACCATCCATGTTTCCCCCATCCATGCGTGAGTAATTCCCCGCTGTAGGCTGAAAGGGATGGTAGGGATTGGATGAGATTGTTCATGTAATAATGTCGTGATTGTTAGTGCATAGTGCCTAGTATCCTCTATTAGTGCTATTGACATTGTTGAAACTTGTTATGCTTAATGCTTGCCACTTTGGGCCCGAGTGCCATGATCTCAGATCTGAACATGTTATTGAATCACGATGATAATTATTGTTTCTTGATCATACCTGCAAGTTGTTTACACACATTGTTGTCCAGAACTCGAGGCCCCGAAGTGACAGAAATTGGGACAACCGGAGGGTATGGCTGTGATGTGAGGATCACATGTGTTCACGTAGTGTTAATTCTTTGCTCCGATGTTCTATTAAAAGGAACACCTTAATTACCAGTAGTTCCCTTGAGGCCCCGCTGAAAATGGGTTGTTAGGACAAAAGATGTTGTGCAAGTTCTCATTGCGAGCACGTACGACTATTTAAGGACCACATGCCTATGGTTACTTAGTGCTTGGGTGCTTTATCATATTTATCGGCAATGCCCATGACTTGATCATTATTTGAACTATCTTATCCATGCAACGCCCGTTCATCCATCCCTATGCCTAAAGTATTTAATCTCGCTGCTTACTTCAAACAGTACTTCTGCTGCTGTTTTCATTCCACTGCTGCTATTATTTCACTACTGCTGCTACTATAAAATTGTTACTACTGATAAACCACTGCGAACAAAAGTACTTTCGGGTGTAGGTGAATTGACAACTCACTTTTTAAGGCAGACAAATATTCTTTGGCTCCCCTTGTGTCGAATCAATAAATTTGGGTTTTACTTCCCTTGAAGACTGTTACGATCCCCTATAATGTGGGTCATCAAAACTCTCCTCACTCCCTTGCTTGAAAGTGAATATTGTTTCTTTCGGTGACATAGTGACAGGAATAATACTAGACATAAAAGCAAGCAATAAAAAAATAACAGCTATGAAGTAAAGTAATTTTTTGTGTTTTTAATATAAAGAAGAAAAACAAGAAAAAAAAGTAAAAACAAGACAATAAACAAAATAAAGAGGTTGAGAGTGAGAGACCCCCTTGCCAGAAGACTTCTTCCTCCGCGGAACGGCGCCAGAAATTCTTTGCTACACCAGAAATTCTTGTTGCTATGGATGGTGTGTTGGGAACCGCAAGAGGAGGGTGTGATGAGTGCAGCGGTAAGAATTTCCCTCAGTTAAGAACCAAGATTATCAATCCAGTAGGAGAAATAGGATCTTCGGAAGGTTGATGCCACTTACGATGGTGATGGCGCCTCACCGGTGTCAGCAACAACGCAGAACCTGCACACAACACAACCAAAATACTTTGTCCCAACGGTACAGTGAGGTTGTCAATCTCACCGGTCTTGCCGAAAACAAAGATTAGACGTATAGTGTGGAAAATGGTGTATGCTTGCAGAAAATAAAGAAAGAAGGGAATTGCAGTATTTTGTTTAACAGTGTAGGAAATTGGACCGGGGTTCATAGGTTCACTAGTGGTGTCTCTCCATAGAAGATACATGGTGGGTGAACAAATTACAGCTAGGCAATTGACAAATAGAGGTTGCACCGTAGTGCACATTCATGACATGATGACTACCATAATATTTAGTGCGTGCATTACAATAATATACATAGACCGTAATCCAACTGCATCTATGACTAATAATCCACCCTCAGGTTATCATCCGAACCCCCTTAGGTATTAAGTTGCAAGCAACAGATAATCGCATTAAGCAATGTGTGTAATGTAAGCAATGATTGTGCAGGCGGTCACTCACACCGTTGTTTTCTCCCTAGTGGCAATAGCACATCCTCCCCCATCACGTTTCTGTCACTCAAGCACATGCGAAAAGGAGGCATGCACCCAACTATCGAGCATAAATACTCCCTCTTGGAGTCACTAGCAACTACTTGGCCAGAGCAACCACTAGCAACGGAAAGCATGCAAGATCACAAATAACATATGCAATAAAGACTATAATCAACCTGGCATAAGTTCAATATTCATCGGACCCCAGCAAACACAGCACATAGAATTACATAAGAACAATCTCGATCATGTTAGGCAGCTCACGAGATCTAAACATTGAGGCGTAAGAGGAGAAGACAACCATCTAGATACTACTATGGACCCGTAGTCCAAGTATGAACTACTCACGCATCACTCCGGAGGCAGGCATGGTGATGAAGAGGCCTCCGGTGATGATCTCCTCTCCGGCAGGGTGCCGGGAGATAGCTTCAGAACCCCAATGATCTAGGGTTGACGATGACGGCGGCTGCGGAACGTTTCAGGGATTTTTGATCAGGTTCCTAGGGTTTTCCTTCGGAGAGGAATAAATAGGCAAAAGGGCGGTGTCGGCGGGCCACGAGGGTGGCCTCACCACCTAGGCGCGGCCAAGGGGAGCCACGCCTGGCTATGGTGAGGGCCCCCTGGTGCCCGTCTTCGACTCCTCTTCAGTCTTCTGGATGCTTCCAGGGAAAATAGGAACTTCGGGATTCGTGGGGTCCAATTCCGAGAATATTTTCAGAACAACTTTTCTGAAATAAAAAACAGCAGAAAACAGTGAACTGGCACTAGGCATCTTGTTAATAGGTTAGTTCCGGAAAATGTGTAAAAATGCTATAAAGAACGGAGAAAAAATGTAGCAATTGGCATAATATCATCATGGGACATCATAAATTATAGATACGTTGGAGACGAATCAGACATTGCCTCACATCCCCTCTTTGCCTATAAATTTCCTTCAACCCTAAAAACTTCAAGGCCAGAGTTATTTTCCACGAAACATATAGAGAGGCGCCGTAATATCGAAAGTCCAATCTAGGGCTTCTTGAGCCCTGCTCTGGCACCTTGCCGGAGGGGTAAATCATCACCGGAGGCCTCTTCATCGATGTTGCCGCCTCCCATGATGATGCGGGAGTAATACCTCCTTGAGGTTGAGGGCTCGTGCTAGTAGCTATGTGGTTATCTCTCTCTCCCATGATGCGATCTTGATTGTGATCGTGTGCTATGTTATCATTATTGAATCTATGATGTTTCCCCTTCATTATGTAATGGATCCGATGTACTCAATTAGTTTTATCTTTCTCCGGAGTCAACTTTGTTCCACGGTGCCATGGTGACAGTGCGGGTGTCGTGTGTGACTCTATGGACTATGGATTAGAGGGATACTTATCATCAATTTGATCTTACTTTTGTTGGATTGAATTGGAATCATGAGGTTTCTTGATTCTTGTGTTTATTATAATCTCTATAGTGCTAAGGTGACAGTGCGGGTGTTGTAGATTGATTAGAAAGATACTATTCAAGCGATAGGTTCTTGTGTTTATTAGTACTATCTTTGGATGCCCAAAGTGACATGGTTGGGGTGTACTTTGAAGGGAACATGAACTTTGAGGTGTGATTGTGTCACCCTACACGATTCTCATCCAGTTTGATTCACGAGGAATGGTATTCGAGCTCTGTCTTTCATGCATGTTGTTATAGGAAGTATTATATATTTATATGTTTAATTATGTTAATGTTGTTGAGAGTGACCTTTAGTGAAAGTCTGATCCCTAGGACTTGTTTTCCACCTTTGCTATATCGTTTTATTTAAGTTTTACTACTTGTTTGCTTGCTGCCATTTTTATTACAGATTTACATAACCTTATTTTCCCATTCATATTACCCATATTTTATCATCTCTTCGCCGAACTAGTGCACCTATTGACGTGGGAATACTTCCCGAGTCCTCCTGTTGGGCCTATCCGGTCTAAGCTATGCAGAGAAGCCCAACATGTGGAGCTACCCCGATCTTCTGGAAGGCCCAACGGCGGCCCACTAATGGAGACTGAGGCTCTCGTTGGGAAACCCCAAGTGGAAGGTATGAAGATCTCAGCAACAAGTTTTCCCTCGGAAAGAAACCCAAGGTTGAATCGACCAGTAGGAGGAAGAAATCACTTTCAAAGGTTGACGCAGCTGATGTTGGCAGGGCTCACTACCGGTTCAGCAGCAACGTGGAATCTACACAACACAATCAAATTACTTTGCCCCAACGAAGCAGTGAGGTTGTTAATCTCACCGGCTTTGTTGAAACAAAGGATTAGACGTATAGTGTGTAAAATAGTACTTGTTTGAAGTAGATGAAAGAGAACAATAATTGCAGTAGAAAAATAGTGGTTGTAGTGGTTGTATATAAGTGTAAAGAAATGGACCGGGGTCCACAGTTCACTAGAGGTGCCTCTCCAAAACAGATAGATAACATGTTGGGTAAACAAATTACAGCTCGGCAATTGATAGATATAAAGGCTACACCGTAGTGCATATGCATGACATGATGATTACTATGTGATTCATGCAGGCATTACAACAAGATACATAGGCCGTTATCCAACTGTGTCTATGACTAATAATCCACCCTCGGAGTGTCATCCGAGCAAACCTTGGGTATTAAGTTGTAAGCAAGATATAATTGCATTAATCAAAGTGTGTAATGTAAACAATAAAATTATCCTTAGACAAAGCATTATTGTTTTCTCCATAATGGCAATAGCACATCCCCCACCCGTTACGTTTCTACACTCGATCGTGAGTGAAAGGGAGGCATGAACCCACTATCGATCATAAATACTCCCTCTTGGAGTTACAAGCATCAACTTGGACAGAGCATCTACTAGTAACAGAGAGAATGCAAGATCATAAATAACATACACATGAAAGAATATGATAGATTGATAATCACTGTACATAGCATTCAATATTCATCAGATCCTAGCAAACACAATATGTAGCATTACAATAAGATGATCTTAATCATGTTAGGCAGCTCACAAGATCTAAACATGAGGCATAAAGAGGAGAGAACAACCATCTAGCTACTGCTATGGACCCGTAGTCTAGGGATGAACTACTCATGCATCACTCCGGAGGCAGGCATGGTGATGAAGAGCCCTCCGGTGATGATTCCCCCTCCCGGCACGGTACCGGGGAGAGCTCCAGAACCCTCCTGAACTAGGGTTGACGATGACGGCGGCTACAGATCATTTTGGTGGAAAAGGCTCGGGTGTTTAGGCTAACCTGTGGAGAAATATAAATAGGCAAGAGGGCAACGTTGGTGGGCAGCCAGGGGGCCACACCACTCCAAGGCACGGCCATAGGGGGGCGCACCACCCTATGGTGTGGGACCAGATACGTCGAAAATGTATCTCCTTTTCCGAACACTTTTCCTATTGTTTTCCTCTAAACTTGTGTGTTTTGAATGCAACTAACACGGACTAACGCTGTTTTCAGCAGAATTACTTTGGTGTCTCGTTTTTCTGCAGAAAAATCAACTTTCAGGAAATTGCCCAGAAAAGACCCCATTGGCCCTAAAACACCAGAAGACCCCGGGAGCCAGAAGGAGACCCGGTGAGGGGCCAGGAGGTGGCCAAACCACCCCCTGGGCGCCCCCCCTGAGGCTGCGCCACCAGGTGGTGTGGGCTACTCCCACACCGCCTCGGGTTCCCCTTTCGACTACAAGTAGCCTTCAACCCTAAAACCCGAGGGGGTTCGATAGTTTTCCCAGAAAGAAGTGTGTAGCTCCGGCGCCACCCCTAACCTCGATTCGGGGATCAGAAGTTCCTGTTCTGGCAGCCTGCCGGGATGGGGAAGTGGAGGAGATCATCTCCATCGTCATCACCAACGCCTCTCCATCGACCATCCATGTTTCCCCCATCCATATGTGAGTAATTCCCCCGTTGTAGGCTGAAGGAGATGGTAGGGATTGGATGAGATCGTTCACGTAATAATGTCGTGATTGTTAGGCATAGTGCCTAGTATATTCTATTAGTGCTATTGACATTGTTGCAACTTGTTATGCTTAATGCTTGACACTTTGGGCCCGAGTGCCATGATCTCAGATCTGAACATGTTATTGAATCATGATGATTATTATTGTTTCTTGATCATACCTGCAAGTTGTTTACACATATTGTTGTCCGGAACCCGAGAACCCGAAGTGACAGAAATATGGACAACCGGAGGGGATGGCTGTGATGTGAGGATGACATGTGTTCATGGAGTGTTAATGCTTTGCTCCGGTGTTCTATTAAAATGAACACCTTAATTACCAGTAGTTCCCTTGAGGCCCCGCTGAAAACGGCTGGTAGGATAAAAGATGTTGTGCAAGTTCTCATTGCGAGCACGTACGACTATTTACGAAATACATGCCTATGGTTACTTAGTGCTTGGATGCTTTATCTTATTTATCTGCAATGCCCATGTCTAGATTATTATATGAGATATCTTATCCATGCAACGCCCGTTCATCCATCCCTTGCCTACAGTGTTTAATCCCGATGTTTACTTCAAACACTATTGCTGTTGTTTTCATTCTACTGCTGCTATTATTTCACTCCAGCTGCTGCTATAACACTGTTACTACCGATAAACCACCGCAAACAAAAGTACTTTCAGGTGCAGGTGAATTGACAACTCACTTGTTAAGGCTCACAAATATTCTTTGGCTCCCCTTGTGTCGAATCAATAAATTTGGGTTTTACTTTCCTCGAAGACTGTTGTGATCCCCTATACTTGTGGGTCGTCAAGACTATTTTCTGGCGCCGTTGCCGGGGAACGTAGCTTTATTTGCAAGCTCACTAGAGGGTATTATTATCTACTGCCATCATTCACTCATGGGTATGACTCGTGATGGAAAGTTTCCTATATTACCATCCACTACAAGAAGAGGTACAACTCTGAACACCTCTGTTGCTCTTGATTCACCGTCTGTTATGAGTAAGCTGCTTACACCACCACATGCTAGACATGCTACTTCTGTTGAATCTGAAAATACTACTGATACTTTTGATGATGATTCTACTGTGCTTGATGAGAGTGGTTCTCTCGGTCCTTTCATAGATTCTACTATTGCTAAAGCTAAAAATATTGCAAACACTGAAACTCGTGATAAAAACCTGTTACTCCTGCTGTTTCACCTCAGCTTATAGAGAATCCTAGCGATGATTCCTATATTGAACTTAATGATGATCTTATTGATGAAATACATGCTAGGAAGGATAAAGATGATGTTATGAGTCTTACTGAAAGTTGTGATGTTAAATAAATTATCTCCTGATGCTAAGTTTGACACTTCTCCTATTAATATTAGGGATGAGGATTATGATTTCTCTCTTGATTTATCTTATATATCTATTGTTGAGAAGGAACCTTTTTGTGGTACTGAAAATGAAAGTGCTAGGAAACATATGAATGAGTCTCCTCTTTGAGTAGTTTATTCTCTGATGATCTTAAGAAATGTAGCTACTTTGTTGCTAAAATATTCCCTTTCTCATTAAAAGATGGAGCTAAAACTTGGTTTAACAATTTGTCTCCGGGATCTATTGATAGTCCTATTGGTTTCGTTAATGCTTTCTTTCAAAAATATTTTCCTGCTAGCGCTCAACATGAATATATTTAATTTCAAGCAATTGGAAGGAGAGAAATTTCATGTATCTTGGGCAAGGTTCTGCTCTTTAGTTAGGGCTACACCTGGGCATAAGCTAGAAAATAATAAACTTCTTGATATATTCTATAATGGACTAACTGTTGAATCTGGGACATACGTGGATAGTTGTGATGGTTGTGTTTTCAGGCAAAGAACTCCAGAAGAAGCTGAGGAATTAATGGCTAAAATAAGCCAAAATCATGATGATTGGACTATGGTTGAGCCGGAGCCGACTCCTATTCCAGTATCAACACCAACACCCAAGAAGAGGGGAATTATTGAATTAAATGATGAAGTGATGAGAGAAGCCAAGAAATCTCTCAAAGAGAGGGGTATTAAATCTGAAGATGTGAAGAAACTTCCACCTATAGAAGAATTATGTAAGCCAATCCCTCACTCATCCACCATTGAGGTACACTTTCTCCAATATTTTTATAGTAGAGATATTCCCTATGATAAACCTCCTGATCAATGTTTAGATGAATTTGATAATTATGTTATTAAGCAAGATAATTTTAATATGAGAGTGCAAAATCACCTAATGGAAAACTCTAGAGCTATTGATAATTTGCAAGGTATTATAGAAAGAACGTCTAATTATGTTAAAATGCTTGTTAAACATTTTCAAATGGTTCAAACTCAAATTGATCAACTTGCTAAAGTGCAAAAAGATTTGCTAGTTAATGCTTCTAAAGAGAAACATGCTTATGAAATAAGAACTAGGAGTGGTATTGCTACACAAGATCCTTTATATCCCGAGGGACATCCTAAAAGAATTGAACAAGATTCTGAGCAAACTAATGATAATGTTGTTCATACTAAGAAGAAAACGAAGAAGAAACATAAAACTGATGTAGAATCCACTGAACTTGCTAAATATCCTAATAGTATATCTATCTCTGATGCTGAAACTGAAAGTGGCAATGAAAAGAATGATGCTGCTGATAAAGAAGAACCTGTAGCTGAACCTGAAAAGCAAACTAAAACTGCAAAGTACACTAAGGAAGATTTCATTGCTAATAAACATGGTAATGAGAGAGAACCTTGGGTACAAAAACCAATGCCTTTTCCTAATAAGAAACACAAATCTAAGGAAGAAGAACAATACAACAAGTTTTGTGAATGGATAAAACCTTTGTTCTTGCAAATTCCTTTAACTGATGCTATTAAATTGCCTCCTTATGCAAAATATATGAAAGATATTGTCTCTAACAAAACTAAGATTCCTCATGAGGAAATTTCCACTATGCTTGCTAATTACTCTTTTAATGGCAAGGTTCCTGAGAAGCTTGGAGATCCTGGTATACCAACTATTCCCTGTTCTATTAAAAATAATTATGTTAGAACTGCTTTGTGTGATTTAGGAGCTAGAGTTAGTGTCATGCCTTTTACTATCTATAAAAGACTCCTCCTAGAAAAATTGATACCAACTGATATATCTTTGCAAATGGCTGATAAGTCTACTGATATTCCTGTGGGTATATGTGAGAATGTTCCTGTTCAAGTTGCTAATAATTGTCTGATATTAACTGACTTTGTTGTGTTGGAAATGCGTGAAGATGATAACATTTCTATTATTCTTGGAAGACCTTTTCTTAATATTGCAGGAGCTGTTATTGATTTCAATCAAGGAAAAGTTACTTTTAATGTTAATGATAAAGAGCACACTGTCTATTTTCCCAAGAAGATTGATAGAAAATATGGTCTAAATTCCATTGAAAATATTGAGACCATAAAGATTGGAGAATTTTATTGTCCTATTCCAAAGCCACCAAAAGAATATGAAATAATTATGATTGGGACTATGATCAAGGTAGAGGTAACATAATTATTTAATGAGAAACAAAGTTTTGTTTCATATAAAATTATTTTGGTAGCAAGACTTGATCACCCTTGTTAACAAAATGATTTTAAATGAAATGGGCAATGTTTTCACTATGTTTTCACCTTCCCCATTATGTTTTCACCATATTTACTTCTATTATTACATTACTACTTGAGTTCAATCATGTTCTCCACCATCCTTATGCATGTTTTCACCCTGATTACAGAGGTTATGCATGTTTTCACCACCCATACTTTTGTTTTCACCACTACCACCTTTGTTTTCCTTGGATATTCTTTCATTAGAGTGTCATAAAACCTCTGTAGTGCTGGTTTTGGTTTTGTTTTCCACCTTTTCACTTTCGTTTTCCTGGTTTTTATTATTATTAAGTTTCTGTAAATACCTCAAAAATAAATGTTCTCGAAAAATTCCAAAAAAAATTATAATAAATTTTTACGTAAAAAATGAGGCAGAAAGCCACCTGGGAGGCCCCAGGGGGACCCACCAGTCAGGCACACCACAGGGTGGCGCGGCCAGCCCCTGGTGGCGCCAGCACATGGTGTGGGGGCCCCTGGCCCTCCACTTACTCTCTCCACTGCCAAAGTCTTCTCTCTCACCTCCCAAACTGAAAACATTTTCTGGAACCCGTGTTCTTGTTGTTCTTCCTCTGGATTTTCGATCTCCTTCTTCAGCCCATCATTTGTGCCGAGATTTTGTGCATTTGATCTCCGGTATGTGACTCCTCCGATGATCCAAGTAGAATTTTGTTTAGTGAAGTATTTCTTGAGTATTTTGGTACTGTAGGTGACAGCTTATGTGAGTTTGCATGCTTGATTTGAGTAGAAATAATGTAGTTTTATGTATGTTTAGCTCTCATATAAGTCCCTATGGTAGTTTCCACCTTATAGTTGTTCGAAATTATTTTTTGTGATGATTGTTGAAAAATTTCAGAGATGGAGCACAATGTTCATCAACTAAACCAGCATGAGTTGGAGTTGCATGAGGTCATGATCATGCACCGTGAGAGAGAGTGTTCCCATCAATCTATCTGTGTCGGGAATTCATGAGGATCACGGAAATTTCGCAGGATTTCAGCACTCTTGTGCATAATGCAGGCTTGGACAGTTTCATTGAGGATGAGCCTATGCAATATGTGAAACTAACTATATCTGTGGTGCAGTATTTTCGTTCTAAGTGGTTCTCAACTAACCCAAAGGTCCACTATAAAATTTACAATAAAGCTATGAGCCTGCCTTTCAGTGATTTTTGTGCAGCTATTAAGGTACCAGAATGGGGTTCTTGTGAGAAGATAAGTGGGCAGCCTAAACCACTGCTGGAATTATATGAGGATATTTGCCAAGGAAGAAGCTTCACAGGGGAGAGTGGTAAAATTCGAGAACATCAACTCCCTAGCATTCGATACTTTGCCTATTTTATTCCTAAATGTGTGTTAGCTAGAAAAACTGCCAACAAGCTATCTGTCTATGATTTGGCATTTATTGCAGCTTCTTTAATATGTGATAGGTCTTATAACTTTGTCGCTTTGATTGCTTACCGTCTCTCACATAACCGTGAGAAGGGCGGAGTTTGTGGAGGTCTTATTGCCTCGCGCTTGCTAGCTTTGCATGGTTTGGAGCAGAACCCTCTAGACCTGCAGTTTGCTATAGAGAGGCTTGATCTTGTTTCCATGCTTCAACATAAGTTTCTTTCTACCCATGCTCACTTACATAATCTATCTTTTGAATTAACTTTCTCCAAACGATCCGGGTGGAGAGTTGTTAAAACTGTTAGGGAAGTACTTTTGCCTGCACCTCTTTTGTTTAATCTTAATAACAGGCAAGGATGGAAGCTTTCTGAGAGTGAGCTGGACACATACCTTGAGCATCACCCCCAGCAAGGGGAGGATGCCGACGAGGGGGACGATGGTGATTTCGTTCAGCGCTATGACACCACGGGGATCTCATACCAGCACCCCGGTTATGACTATGCGCCCGCTGGTTCATCTTCTTCTTGGGCGCCTGAGTACGACCACGCGAGGTACGACCCACCACAGTGGGGATATTTCCGGCGCTTTGATTGATCTCCACTTAGGCCAAAAGCCTAAGCTTGGGGGGAGGTATACTTACATCACACTCATTTATATATCATGTTCGGTCGGTTCTTTGTATATCCATGTTTTTCATTTCTTTCGTTTGTTTTCGTTTTCTTTCGTTTCTTTCATTTCTTTTGTTTTTATTGTTTTGTTCTTGTTTTTCAAAACACAAAAAGACCAAAAAATATTTCTGTTGTTTCTCTTTGTTTGCTTCTTTAGTTTCTTTATTTGCTTTGCTTTCTTTTCTCGTTTCGGTTTAGTATTCAAATATCCAAAAATATTTTGCTTTGTTTGCTTGTTCTCTTTCTGTTCTTGTTTTAATTGAAAACACCAAAAATATTTGCTGTTCTTCTTTGGTTTTGTAAAGTTTGTTGCAGAGTACAACAGTCATCCGCGACTCCATTGGAGCTCGGGTTTCATTATATATTATTCGAGCCATAAGTGAAGAGCAATAATGACGATCTATGACAATTCAAGTTGTGGTGAGAGGCTGGTATGAACTCTATTTGCTTTCATTTTTGTACATATATCCATCTATGTGAGCATGCTTAGTTTGTTCGTATAAGATATATGTGATTTAATGGCTGCTTAATAGTTTGTGCTATCTCATGTTTTGTTCCAATGTATTAATGGTAAATGACATGTCATATGCATATTTGTTCACATTGTTCTCTTCGTAGAAGGGTATGATATTATGGTAGCCTCCTCTGACTATTTCATTTGAATCGACTTGGCACATGCTCACGCATGCTAAGACTGAAAACAAAAAGTCAATAAGCATCGATGATTTATTTTGCCTCAGAGTTCTAGTATCAATTTTGTGCCTCGTTTAACTTTACTTTGTCGCAAACATGATTATGATAGTTGTTGCTCTCTTGATCGTCGCTCCCTGTCTATTGCTAGCCTTCACCTGTACTAAGTATGAGCTCTACTCGTGCATCTAACTCCCAAAAACAAAAGTTTGCCAAATGTGTCCACCATACCTACCTATATGTGGTATTTAACTGCCACTCCAAAGTAAATTGCTCATGTGCTACAGTTAAAACCTGCTAAAAATTATTCCTGTTCTGTGCCCCTGTTTTAGCTCACGAGGACGTAAATAGAGAATCTTTATCTCACTTGTTGATTGGATTTCACACCGTGGACTAGTGGCTTCATCCGCTTATCCAAATGATAGAAGAGCTGGCAGCGGGGTGCCAACCCCAAATTAATACACACAAATTCTCTTTACTCTTTTTGCCCCTGATTTATCAGTCAAAGCATAATTGTATAAACAAAAGAGAAAGAAGGATGACCTTCTACCCAGATGCGTCCTTCACATGGGATCCGCTCTTGTGAATCCAGTTGGCTTGTGACGTATTGTATTGTCTGTTTACCATTCGTTGACATAAGCGTACACCTGTCTCAAAATGTTTCCAATACCTTTGTTTAATAAAATAAAAAGCTCTAGCACATGAGTTGATCCCTGCTTCCCTCTGCGAAGGGCCTTTTTTTACTTTTATGTTGAGTCTCCATCATATTCTTTGAGCACTTTCTTGAGACCACAATGGTCATTCTTAGTCTGATGTGTTTGTCCCAAAGCACGGTTGATCGTGGTATAATCTTGACACTTGTATCTTTGATATCTTTACTTCTAGTCTTCCCTTGAACTTCAGAGGCGCCCTGGCATTTATGTTTTGCCCCACACTTAAGGCCAAGCGAGATACCACCTTATTAGATCCTTTTATGAATATTACAATCTTGCAAATAGTTATGCTTCATGTTGTTTATTATTAATATGTTGTTATCTCTTCATGGTTTGCATAGCTATTAAGTGACAGTATCTTGCATGTATCTTATCATGAGCATAATTAAGTATTTGATCATATAGTGAGTATATTTACATCATATGAAACAAATGTGTTCGTAAAAGTCTTTTATCGCACTCAGTTCTCACTGAATTGCTTGAGGACAAGCAATAAGCTAAGCTTGGGGGGAGTTGATACGTCGAAAACGTATCTCCTTTTCCGAACACTTTTCCTATTGTTTGCCTCTAAACTTGTGTGTTTTGAATGCAACTAACACGGACTAACGCTGTTTTCAGCAGAATTACTTTGGTGTCTCGTTTTTGTGCAGAAAAATCAACCGGGAAATTGCCTAGAAAAGACCCTATTGGCCCTAAAACACCAGAAGACCCCGGGAGCCAGAAGGAGACCCGGAGAGGGGCCAGGAGGTGGCCAAACCACCCCCAGCGCCCTCCTTAGGCCGCGCCACTAGGTGGTGTGGGCCACTCCCACACCCCCTCGGGCTTCCCTTTCGACTACAAATATCCTTAAACCCTAAAACCCGAGGGGGTTCGATAGTTTTTCCAAAAAGAAAGTCTGTAGCTCCGCCGCCACCCCGAACCTCGATTCGAGGATCGGAAGTTCCTGTTCCGGCACCCTGCCGGGACGGGGAAGTGGAGGAAATCATCGCCATTGTCATCACCAACGCCTCTCCATCGACCATCCATGTTTCCCCCATCCATGTGTGAGTAACTCCCCCGCTGTAGGCTGAAGGGGATGGTAGGGATTGGGTGAGATCGTTCATGTAATAATGCCATGTGTCGGGGGGTTACCCCCGAGTAGGGTAAAGGCAAGTGCTAATGGCAAGATCAGAGGGGATGTTTGGCCGAGTAGCCGGCTACCTGGTACTCACTACCCGGTCGACTGCTACCCGGTCTCACACCTAGACAGCCAGAAGGATAAATCAGGAGAGTTGTGCTCCTCTGAATAGAAGAGCTGGTCCGAGTAGAAATGGCGGGAACCTACTCGGGCCAGAAGTCAAAGGAGCCGTTCTGACACCGAATCCCGCGTATCCCGGGTCCGTACTTGGCACTGTTCATAGCACTGTTCATCTGGGGACGGCGTGCCTGACAGCGACAGTGTGTCAGCAGGGCGTCGCAGGACAGGGGGGACCTACTCTGTGTTCGCCACAGTGATAATAGACTGAACACTTGGTTTTGCCCAACGACTTTCTGCACCGGGACAAATCTAGAAGCCAAAGCTGTCAGCGGGAACTCGGAAGAAGGACGGTGTGTACACAATGTCGACACTTGTTTGTATTTGGCTGTATCCGGCTGGGCACCAAGTATATAAGGTGCCCTGCCCCCTCCTGCGCGAGGGATGCTGACCTAGAGCGATCACTACGTAGAGATTCTTGACCTAGTTCTTCCCGTAGAGAGAAGAGTGGCTACTCGGTAGCAGGAACCATTGTACCATGGCTACTCGGTGAGACATCAGAATACAGAAAGAAAGGCAGGAGTAGGGGTTTTACCTCCTCACGAGGGCCCTGAACCTGGGTAGATCGTGTTGTTTGCAGTGCTAGTTTCATCCTTCACGCGTCTACTCGTCGCGTGATCCCTCCCCGAGCGCCTCCAGCGTCCTTCGTCCCCACATCTTTAGCCATCCTATGGCATCTGCCGTGACACCACCACGACAGTTGGCGCCCACCGTGGGGCAACCAGCGGCGCTGGCTGGAGTATCCGTTCGGACGGGATCGATTTCTGCTACCGGAGAGCGCGTGGTCTGTGGCCTTGTCCACAGATTCGGCTCCTTCGACTTCGTCACCGACAACGCCGGCGATTTCGGCGGCAGAGCCATGCCGGAGGGTGGCACGGTGCTCTCTTTCGGCGCGCACCTCGTCTACGTCGCCACCGTCATCGACCGCGACTACCCCGAGCTGGTGCATGACGCGGAGGATCCACCTGCCGTTATCGCCGCACGCGGAAGGCCGCTGGGCCGCTCGGCAAACGTTGCGGAGGTGATGGTAGCTGGCCTGGCTGCGGACGCAGGGAAGGGCGCAGCTGCTACCGCTGCGGCTGTCGTCGAGGATCTTGCTGGCTCTAGTGCTGGCGGGAAGACGCACAAGCCTTACGAGAAGGAGTGCAACCTTCCGCTCTCCACTACTCCGACGATCCCTGCGTCTGCTGCGCGGACGGGTATGCCGCCTCCCACCGACCTCGAGCTCCTAACCATGAGGGCGCAGCTCGACCGGCAGCACCAGGAGCTGCTCGCCGAGCAGACGGAGTTGGAGAAGATCAGGCTAGAGCTTAGCTTAGATCAGCTTGAGTACAACAAAGCTCACGGTTTCACACCAGTTGTTAGGAGAGCTAGCAAAGTAGGTGCTACGCGTCGCAACCTAGGCGCCGAGATGGCGACTGTTGTAGAGGCTACCAGTCAGTCCGCCACCGCAAACACCTCCACCCGACCCAGATATAGCACACCCGCCAAAACACTTAGAGCTGCTGAGGCTGTAGCTGCCGAGTTGCCGCATCTAGTAGGCGACGCGCGCATTAGGCAGCAGGAGAGCCTGAATGAGTTGGTGCTAGAGGCGGCTAGGCAGAACGAGGAGTTCCGGAAAGCCAACCCGGGTGCTGGAGCTTCTCAGGTGGTGCACTCGCATGTGGCCAGATCTAACGATCAGGCTTCATCTCCGCATCCTAGCCGTGAGAAGAGCCGGAGTGGGCATTCTGGCAAGGATAGACAAATGCAGGTGTACGACCCGGCTGTCGCCGTGAAACAGTTCGCTGTGCCGCGACAGTCCGGTCAGAAACACAACGCTGTAGGAGCAGGCTTTCAAGCCCATAAAGCTCAAAGCCAGGCCCGAGCTGGAGAGCGCCCAGGTCCTTCTCAGCATCCCGTCGCTCAGCCTACTCGGCAGAGGCAGCAGCCGCACGCAGTGGCGCCAGCCGCCAACCCGGTGGGGCAGCCTGCAGCTGTGCAGGTGGACAGATATGATGACGGCTACTCGGCCATGGAGATGGCTGGCTATGATATTCTGGATCGTGTTGGCGAGCGCGTTTTGGCACCTGGAGATGCAAGGCACCAGCTGGACCGGATCAACTTGTCGGCGCGGCTTGAGAGCACGGGTCCTCCTGGCCCCGAGTGCTTTGGCCCGCGCATCATGAACGAGCCGTCTGTGAAGAACTTCCAGCTCGCAAGGGGCACCAAGAGCTACAATGGCAGCACCAAGCCGGAAGATTGGCTCAACGACTATGTCACCGCAGTCCACATCGCGGGCGGCAACATGAGATGGGCAGTGCGGTACGTCCCGCAGATGCTAGAGGGTCCAGCTCGCACTTGGCTTAACAACTTGCCCAAGCACAGCATAAATTGCTGGCTGGACTTTTCGGACGCCTTCGTCAGCAACTTCACCAGCACCTACAGGAGGCCGAATAGGCCACAGCAGCTGTCCGCTTGCAGGCAGCGAGAAGACGAGACGGACCGCGAGTACCTTACTCGGTGGAGCACATTGAGGAACACCTGTGAAGGTGTGAATGAAGCCCAGGCCATCACTTGGTTTGCGCAGGGTTGCAGACATGGCAGTATGCTGTGGCAAAGGTTGCAGAGGGAGATGCCAAACACTCTGGCGGAGACCATCAAGATTGCAGATCAGTACGCACTCGGAGATCCTACCCAGCCTCTGATGGATTCCTCCGAGCCGAGAAGAAACTTCAACAGCAACAGGCGCAACGAGTTCCGCAACAAGCGCAGGGGTGACCGAATAGATGTTCGGTACGACCCTGAGGAGGTGAATGCAGTGGCTGTTGGAGCTGGGGGTAGCCAAAGGCAGAAACCTGCTGGAGCCTACGGGCAGAACCAGAACCAGGGCCAAGGCAACAAGAAACCATTCCGTGCTCCTCAGTCGGGTAGCGGCAACTCGGAGCAGACGAGGAAGTTCATCTTTGACGACATGAAGGATGGCCCATGCAGTTTCCACACTCAGCACCCCTCAAGGCCTGCTAATCACACTACCCGACAGTGCGAGTGGTGGGATCTGATCAGGAATGAAGGCCTGCCTCCTCCTCCTCCTCTGCCAGCTGCAAATGCCAATGTGCAGCCTGCTCGCGCACCCGCAGCTCGGCCGCCAGTGTTTCCGAGAAGAGAAAACGTGAACCAAGTGGCTTTAGGAGCCAACCGTCACTTCAACAATGAAGGCTACCGCAACAACAACAACAACTACAACCGCAACAACAACAGAGGCAACAACAACTACCAGAGCAACAACAACGGCAACAATGAGGGCGGAGGCCGCAACCAGTACCAAGAGCACCATGAGAGCTACATGATCTTCACTTCTGAGCCAGTCGACAAGCAGTCACAGCACATGCGTGCCATGGAGGTCAATGCCGTGATCCCTGCAGTTCCTCACTATATGCATTGGTGCAACCAAGAGATCAAGTGGTCCCGAGTAGATCATCCCAAGGTAATGCCCAACCCGGGTAGCTACGCCTTGGTGGTGGATCCCACCTTCTTGGGTCCCGAGAAGAATGTGAGGTTCAGCAAGGTGCTAATCGACAACGGCAGCAACATCAACATTGTGTACAAAGACACACTCGAGAAGCTTGGGATGGCCGAGAACATGCTGCTACCCAGCAAGACCACCTTCCATGGCATTGTGCCGGGAGTCTCATGCAACCCGATTGGCCGAGTATGGATAGATGTGCTATTCGGCACAAGGGAGAACTGCCGCACAGAGCGCCTGCAGTTCGAGGTGGTTGATCATCAGAGCCCCTATCACGCTCTACTCGGCAGGCCTGCTCTGAGCAAGTTCATGGCCTCTACTCACACGACATATCTGAAGATGAAGATCCCTGGTCCCAATGGCGTGATTACCATCTCTGGTGATTACAAGAAGTCCATGGAGTGTGCCTCTGCTGGTTCTCAGTTGGCGGAGTCCATGGTGATTGCTGCCGAGAAGAAAAAGATGTACGAGGTGGTGGCTATGGCGCAATCCGCACAAGATGGTGCGCAGGGCGTGCCGAGTACCCAGCACGGGACCGCTTTCCAGGCGTCCCAAGAGACCAAGAAGGTCCAGGTCGACCCCGAGTTCCCTGACCGTGTAGCCATCATTGGCTCCGGGCTGGCGGAGAAATAGGAAAGCGAGCTCATCCACTTCCTCCGTGAGAATCGGGACGTATTCGCCTGGTCCAATGAAGATTTACCAGGAGTCCCGAGGGAGTTGGTTGAGCACTCGTTACATGTGCGTCCTGACGCCAAGCCAGTGAAGCAGGCTATGCGCCGCTTCGGAGATGAGAGAAGGAAGGCCATTGGTGACCAGATCACCAAGTTGCTGATAAGCAATTTCATCATGGAGGTGCTGCATCCGGATTGGCTAGCCAACCCAGTCATGGTCGAGAAGAAGAAGGAGGATCCCAAGGCTGCTACTGCATGGCGCATGTGTGTCGACTACACCGACTTGAACAAAGCATGCCCCAAGGATCCTTTTCCGCTACCTCGCATCGATCAGGTGATCGATTCCACTGCTGGTTGTGAACTGATGTCTTTCATAGATGCCTACTCTGGTTTCCACCAAATAGCTCTCAATCCCGCTGATCAAATAAAGACTGCTTTCATTACCCCGTACGGGGCTTATTGCTATCGTGTCATGTGTTTCGGGTTGCGGAATGCGGGTGCTACTTATCAGCGGTGCATGCAGAAATGCTTGCACGACCAGCTCGGCAAGAATGTGCAGGTGTGCGTAGATGACATTGTCATCAAAACGAATAAAACACATACTCTGCTTGCCGACCTGGAGGAAACCTTTGCTAACTTGCGCAAGTATAAAATGAAGCTGAACCCGAGTAAATGCACCTTTGGTGTCCCAGCTGGCAAGCTACTCGGCTTCCTGGTATCTAGTCGGGGCATTGAGGCCAATCCTTCAAAGATAAAAGCTATTGAGAGCATGTCTTTGCTGAAATCCCTGAAGGATGTGCAAAAATTCACTGGTTGCTTGGCATCTCTGAGCCGCTTCTTGGGCCGAATGGGCGAGAAGGCCCTGCCTCTATACCAGCTGATAAAGAAAAGTGACAAGTTTGTCTGGACTCCGCAAGCGGGTGTGGCATTCAATGAGCTGAAGGCAATGCTGGCTAGCGCTCCCATCTTGGCTAGTCCGCTACCCAAGGAGCCAATGCTGCTATACATTGCTGCCACTAACCGAGTAGTCAGTGTGGTGATTGTGGTGGAGCGAGAAGAAGAAGGCAAGAGTGTGCAGCGTCCAGTGTACTACCTCAGCGAAGTGCTATCCAGCTCCAAGCAGAACTACCCGCATTACCAGAAGATGACCTATGGCGTGTATCTGGGCGCCAAGAAGCTAAAGCATTACTTCCAAGAGCATCCTATCACGGTTGTGAGCTCTGCTCCCATCTCGGATATCATGGGCAACAAGGAGGCGAGTGGTCGAGTAGCAAAGTGGGCAATCGAGCTGGCCGCGTACGCCCCCGCGTATGCGAGAAGAGAAGCCATCAAGTCTCAGATTCTGGCGGAGTTTCTGGTGGATTGGGCTGAGGTGCAGTACGAACCTCCTGCTCCAGTTTCCAATTACTGGAAGATGCACTTTGATGGCTCGAAGGTGAAGGAAGGCCTTGGTGCTGGCGTAGTGCTTACGTCACCCAAGCGAGATCAACTCAAGTACGTGATGCAGATTCATTTCAAGGCGTCCAACAACGTAGCAGAATATGAGGCAGTGGTGCACGGCTTGCGAGTAGCCAAGGAGGTTGGCGTACATCGCATTATATGCTATGGCGATTCAGATCTGGTGGTGCAGCAAGTCTCTGGCACTTGGGATGCTCTAGATGCCAACATGGCATCATATCGCTTCCTGGTACAGTCTATGACTGGATTCTTCGAAGGCTGCGAGTTCCAGCACATTCACCGAGCAGAGAACGAAGCGGCAGACGAGCTGTCCAAGTTGGGATCTTCTCGGCAGTCCATCCCGGCGGGGGTTGCCTTGGAGCACTTGAGGAAGCCATCCATCAAGCCTTCTCCCAACTCGGAATCCATATTTGTTCCTTCTCTGCCAAGTGAAGAATCCGTTCCAATGGAGATTGACTGGGAGAATGCAACAGAGAACCCGGGGACTGCCACTCCCTGCTCGGGGACTGCCACTCCCTACTCGGGGACTGCCACTCCATACTCGGGGACTGCCACTCCATACTCGGGGACTGTTGTCCTTAACCCGGGGACTGTCGCATTCATTGAGGAGGTCCTTGCCAATCGATCAGGGCTCCAGAGAAGTGCTCCCAACCCTAAAGAGCAGCCCGAGATGCCTGTCCCAATGGAAGTGGACGAACCAGTGTTTCCCACTCGGGAGACACCGAGTTGGGCCATGCCCATATTATCCTTTCTAAAGGACGGTACTCTGCCAGAAGACGAGGTGGCCGCAAGGCAGATTCAGAGAAGATCCAAGGGCTACACTATATTCAGAGATATGCTGCACAAAAGAAGTGCCACCGGCGTGCTGCAACGTTGTGTGGACCCAGAAGGAGGAGAAATTCTGTTGGAAATACACCAAGGAGAATGCGGGCACCATGCTTCTTCTCGGGCATTGGTCAAGAAAGCTTTTCGGCATGGCTTCTACTGGCTCACAGCTCTGCAGCAAGCTGAAGACATCGTGAGGAAGTGCAATGGCTGCCAGATGTTTGCGAGTAAGATTCACATGCCCGCTTCCGACTTGAAAACGATTCCTATCACATGGCCGTTTGCCGTATGGTGCCTGGATATGGTTGGCCCCTTCAAGCCGGCTAAAGGAAACATGACACACATCTTAGTCATGGTGGACAAGTTCACCAAGTGGATTGAAGTGAAGCCTATTCGGAAGTGCGATGGGGCCACGGCCGTGAAATTCTTAAAGGATGTGATCCTGAGATATGGCTACCCGCACAGCATCATCACCGACAACGGCACAAATTTCGCAGAGGGGGCAATGGTGCGGTTCTGCAGAGATAAGCACATCCGACTAGATGTTGCGTCGGTTGCGCATCCCGCCTCCAATGGGCAAGTGGAAAGAGCAAACGGCATGGTGCTGGCGGGCATAAAGCCAAGGCTGATTGAGCCATTGCTGAAAACACCTGGGTGTTGGCTAGACGAGTTGCCAGCGGTGTTGTGGAGTCTAAGGACTACCCCTAACCGGTCAACCGGCTACACGCCATTCTTCTTGGTATACGGGGCTGAGGCCGTGTTGCCAATAGACTTAGAGCATGACTCCCCTCGAGTAACCCTCTACACTGAGGTAGAGGCGAGAGAAGCTCGAGAAGACGACGTTGACCTGCTCGAAGAAGCAAGAGAGCTTACTCTGTCACGTTCGGCTATCTACCAGCAAAGCCTGCGGCGTTATCATAGCCGAAAGGTGAACCCAAGGGTTTTCCGAGAAGGAGACATGGTCCTCAGGCTTGTGCAACGCACAGCCGGGATGCACAAATTGTCTCCTCCATGGGAAGGGCCCTTCATTGTGAGCAAAGCGCTGCACAATGATGCCTATTATCTCGTGGACATGCGTCCATCACAGCAGAACAGGGCAGATAAAGCTGGAGAGGAAACCAAGCGCCCTTGGAATGTAGCCCTACTTCGTCGCTTTCATTCGTGAGCAAACATGTGTATGTACTCTCTTATCCGAGTTAAAATTCTACCCTGCAATCTGAAATTCAGCTCGGGGACTGCCCTCGCCTAGACTTGCTCTGTGTGTTCATACCCGGCTTTACTTTTATCCACTCGGTTGCTCTGCTTAAAATTTCACGAGTACATCTAGTATTGTGTTTAAACCTACATGCCAACTCTTCGACTTTGCTGCTGTCCGAAACCCGGCTTCATGGCAAGCAAGAGAACAAGCAAAAGGTCAATGAGCACAAGAAAAGTTACTAAGGAAAGAAAAAGTGCATGAACCGAGTAGGATGTCTTTTACTGTTATTTCTTGTTAAACTCCTTCTCGGCTAAGTGGTGGGCTGCGTTACTATGAGTATTTCTAAGTGGCTAAGTATTTGCAACTCCAACTTTGAATTCTTGTGACTCGAATACCAAAAAAGCAACAAGTTGCGGGTAAGAGCTGAGATAAAAAAGGAAGAGCGAATAAGAAATGCAACTCGGGGACTCGCATGATAACGCAACCCGGCATTCGAGCCAAAGTTGCTCAAATTGACTAAGTTAAATATCAAACGCGAATAAAACTGAGTAGCAAACGACAAGGATAATTGTTTCGATACATCTGCACCCGGCATCCCGGGTATCTGATAAAATTTAGAGAATAAGTTGCAGGAAGTGATCAAGTAGAAGCAGCAGTGTTCTCGGCGCTGGCCTTGGCAGCCTCAGTGTCAGCGTTGGCCTTGGCGGCTTCAGCTTCAGCGCTGGTCTTGGCAGCATCAGCCTCCGAGTTGGCAGCGTCAGTCTTCGCGGCATCAGCATCCGGCTCAGTAGCAGCCTGCTCGGAAGTAGCAGTGGCCACCGAGGTGGAGGCCGCAGTCTGAGCGAGGAGTCGCGTCGTGTCGTCGAGAGCCGCACCTGAGGAGGTGCCGAACTCGAGGGCCGCGGTGTCGATCACCATATCCACGCTCTCGGCCTCCTCCTCGCTGTCCGCGACGACCGCGGCCTTCCCCTTCCCGGCCTTGTAGCGATCACTCTCGAAGCTTCCCAGGTCAGACTCGGTGGAGTCCTCGTCTTCATCACCGTCGTCGTCATCGCCTTCGTCCACCTCGGTGTCAGGCTCGGTGAGACCGTCGATGAAGCGCGCGGTGCTAGCGTACTGGGCGACCTCGTACGCGACGGCCTGGCGGAGAGCCACGCAATCGGAGTCCGTCTCCCACTTGGAGTCCTCACGCATCTCGCGGACAACTTGCAAGTTGAGGTTCTCATACCAGCTAGTGATGAAGAGCAGCATCATATCAGCGCCTGCCCGAGCTCCGGACGCCCTCCATTTCTTCAGCTCGGCCTTATCGCCATTAAGCTTCGTGGCAAGTCCGCGGATAGTTTTTGGCGCAGAGTCTTTGGGCCAGAACACGTCATGGAGCTTGAAGGCAGTGCGCACCAGATCGGTGCCCACACCACTTAAGCGCTGAAGCTGCCCCTGCATGACCGTGATGCTATCTTCGATCTCTGCCTTGGTGTCCATGGGTTCGCCCTTCTCAATGCGAGCTGCTCGGGCCTTCGCCAAGGCAGGCTTACAAGATGACTCGAGGTCGGGGAAGATTTCTGAAAAAGCTATTGAGAAGATCAGAAACAGAAGCCGAGTAGAAAAGTAATCCGAGCAGCGGAGAAGCGCAAGAAACAAGAGAAGGGCGGAGAAGCAAGCACTTATTGTTCAGGTCGTAGAGTAGCGCCTGCAGTTTTTTCTTCCATGACTCCTCGTCAGCAACATGCCTCTCTTCTACCTTCCGGAACTGCGCCAGCTGAAGCATAAGATCCGAGTTGCTCTCCTTCAGCGTCTTGCATTCCAGCTCGAGAGCCTTTTGCTTGGCTGTGGCTGCTGTTTCGGCTTTTTTCTTCTCGGCCACCGCGTTGTCTCTCTCGGTAGCTAGATCAGTGGCTTTCTGGAGAGAAGTTCGCACCTGGGCCTGCAATGGTTTCAACTCGGCGAGGTGCCTTTTCTTGAATTCCGCCTCAAGGCTTGCAAGCTGCGCCTGCACCTCAGCAGGCTTGAGGCAGTCGAGATGCTCTTCGACAAACTTCTTATGATCTTATGTGAAAAGCAAAGCACGGTCAGCAGGGTAGCAAAGATGAAGGCAAGAAAACAAGCAGAGAAGAACACCAACTCACCTTCCAGCCTTTTGATTGTGGTTTGGCCGCTCTCGACGAAGGCGCGGCAGTTGGAGTGCTCCTCGGCCAGGGTCTTAAACTTGCCTGCAGAAAGGAGTTGGTCAGAGCAGAAAGCAATAGCGGGCGTAAACGTAAAACGCGGGAACCGCGTAGCTAAAAGCTCACTCTCGATCTCGGAAAGCTTGAGGGCGCTGTCCATGACCTCCTTATCCGATGCCTCAGCGGACTTGAGCTCCGATTCCAGGGCCTCGAGACGCCTCCTGGCGATGCTGTGGTTCCATAGCAGCCGCCGGTACAGGTTGGTTCTTTTCAGAAGGCAATTCTGAGAGGAAGAAAGAAAAGGAGTCAGACAAAGACGTGTAGATTCAACCCGAGAAGGCGGCAACTCGGTTGAGCACCCGTCTACTCGGCCAGAATCTCGGGGACTGGGGGATGGATAATAAGAAGCAGTAGAATAGAAGAGAAGGAAAATGCAAGTCGGAACGGATGAGCAAAGCTTACCGCGTAAGTCTGTTCAATATCCTCCGCGGCCTTGCGATGGACGAAGAGCTTGACGGCGAGTGTGCTGGTGTTGGACGCAATAGTCATGGGTTTATAACCCATGTCTGCCTTGTTCCAGTCGACGCGCATGTGGTCCAGATCGCCCAAAGATGTGCCGTGCCAGTTCGTGTTGCCGAGGACATCGCTGTCCCACTCAGCATCGATAAATCCAACCCGGTCGAATATCTGCTCGAGGCCCGTGGATGTTACCTCGGTTTCCGCAACCTCGCGCGAGTGGATCGAGACGGATCGGTCCTTGTTCCTGGCTGGAGGCTTGGAGTCCACCGGCGTAGCCTGTTTGCCCCTCCTGATAGCGAGCTTCTTCTCGACTGGGGTCAATGGGATGTTGTGCTGCTGGCTCACCTTCACCATATAAGGTGGGAAGGTGGGTGGATCCAGGAAGCTGGATCCTGCGGCGGTATCAGCAGCCGCATCAGGTTCACGGATGGTGAGCTGGCCGGGCTTGGCAGTTGGTCTTGGCGGCGGCATCGTGGCAGCACCACGCGTACCGCTACGCGAGGGATTCCTGCGAACAGCGCCCTCTGACTGGCCAGCTGGCTTCTCGGCGGCCTGGGTCCCAGAGGTCTGCTTCTGGGCAGCCTTCTTCTCGGTGGCATTCTTGTCAACGGCTTCCTGTTTGATCTTCTTGATAAGCTGCTTGGCCGGAGGGCTGGATGTTGTCTTGGTTTTCTTCGTTGGTGGAGAGTTTGGCGTGGTGGAGGAAGTACCCTGCTGGGTAGGCGGCGCCAAGGGCGCGCTATCCGGCGCAGCATCCGGCTGAGCGCTACCCTGCGCGGCGTCTGGTTGCGCGTCGCTCAGAGGATACTGCTCCGTCTCATCAATTGTCTCAACCCGCTGCCCGGCAGCGGGGTCTTGCTGTGTGGCGTCTTGTCCTTCTACCCGCGGCTGGGCCGCGGGGTCGTCTTGCTCAGCAGCCCTTGTCGCTGGCTGCTCTTGGTCCTCTTCTCGCCGCTCAAGGGCGGCATCGTCATCATGCTTCTCGGGGTCTTGATCTAGGTTCTCCTCGGCCGTGGCGGCCGGAGGAGAAGGTGGCCTTGCGTCACGATCAGCGTCCCACGCTTCTTGATCTGCGCGGGCCTGCTGCTCCTGCTCGGCGTCGTGGGCGTCGCTGTCCATGTATCGAGCGTCGTCGGAGTCGTCCCCTTTCACGGGAGAGGACGCACGCGCTCCGGCCTGCGCTGCGGCTTCAGTCTCGTCGTCGAGGTCGATGAGATTATCGACGTCAATGGCGGATTTCTTCTTAGTCTTGGTGGGCGCGAGAGCGGCGTCAGCGTTCAAGGGAGCTCTGAAGAAAGAAACATGTTCAGAAAAAAGAGAAGGACAGAGGAAATCGAGGAGAAGCAACGAAGTAAGAGAATTGGGAATTTGAGGCAGCAGAGGTGCATAACTAAGGAGAAAGTGCTTACCCTTTACGGGTAGGGATTGTCCGTCCTCCTCTCGTCACGGTCTTCTTGGTCGTCTTCCCAGCCGTCTTCTTCTTCTTGGCGGGGGGCTCCTGAGCACCGCTGCCCGTCCGTTTGCGGGTAAGAGGAGCAGCGATCGAGAGCGGCTTGACGACAAGGGCTTCCTCGTTTTCCTCCTCGTCTTCCTCTTCAGCATCAGCGCCGCCTGTGAAGTTCGGAAGAAGAAAAACGGCTCAGAAGCAAGAGGAAATTGGGTAGCGTGGCTTGCGACCAGACAGGATGAGCTCAATTACCTTCGTCGTCATCCTCGGACCAATCACGGACAGACGCATCTACGTGATGCTTCTCCGTCTGAGCATGGGGGAGGTTGAGCCTGTCCGCGGTCTCGAAGGAGACCTCGTCATCCTCCTCTCGGTCCTCCGACCAGTTGTCCTCGAAGCGTTCCATGCTCTCAGCGAGCTGGCGAGCAAGGACCTGAAGAATAGAGGAACATCACAAGATTAGTCGAGTAGCATAGAGGCATCCTACTCGGCAAGGCGTGCAAACACAAAGCACATTAAGCCTAAGCAGTGCTACTCTGTGTCCTACTCGGTAAGGCGTGCAAACACAAAGCACATCAAGCCTAAGCAGTGCTACTCTGTGTCCTGCTCGGCAAGGCGTGCAAACATAAAGCATATTAAGCCTAAGCAGTTCTGCTAAGTGCCCTACTCGACGCAGAGTGTAAGTACCAGACGCTGCTAGATAAGAGGGCTATCTACTCGGAACAAGCATATAAGAGATAGGAAAAGAAATACATACCCGCTCGATTGGCTTCGTACGTCTGTATGGGATGAAACCATACTGCCAGTTGTCCCTGAGGCCCGTGGTCATGATCGACCGCGCATGAGCGGCGACATCCGCGTTGTTGAGCTCGAACGTGGTCGTCCGAGTACAGTTGCGGGGGCCGCCCATGTAGCACATGGGGTGGACGCGGCGCTGGAGCGGCAGCACCCGTTTGGAGATCCAGCAGGCGATTGGGTCGTCGCTCTTGAGCCCTTCTTCGGCCAGATAGGCGAGGCGCTCGTCCATCTGCTTCAGGTTGCTGTCGATGAACGGCTTGGTCCGCCAGTTCTGCCCGGTGGGAGCTCGGTTGCTCCAAGGGGGCAGATTGATTCGGTCCTCCACCTTGGCTCCCTTCATGGCGGGGACGTTCTGCACATACAGGAACGTCCTCTGCCACTTACAAACAGAATCCAGCCCCTTGATGCGCGGATGGTTGGTTCCAGGGCGCTGCACCATCATGGCGCTGCCGGTCTCGGTTATCCGGCTGCTGGTATCCGCGCCGTCCTTCTTGCCCTTGCTCTGCTGGCGAAAGAAGAAGTACCTAGACCACGTCTCCATCGTGGGGAGAACTCCCAGGAAGGCCTCGCATACCACGGCGTGGTACGAGAGGAAGACGACGGCGTTCGGAGGGAGATGGTGCATCTGGAGGCCGTAGTGGTCGAGGAAGGAGCGGAGGAAGTTGGATGCTGGAAGCCCGAATCCTCGCGTGAAGTGCGCGAGGAAGACGACGTGCTCGCCTTCCTGCGGGGTAGGGACGAGCTCATCGTCACGTTGCCGGCAGCGAACACCGGGAGGAACTCGCCGGGTGTTCACCAGCCATTGGCAGTCCTCGGCGGTGACCTCGGACCCCGCCCAGCCGGCGCGAGCGTTGTCGTCGCGAGCCATGGCGGAGAGGAAGAAATTGGGGGAAAAGATCGAGAATTTGGTGTGTGGAGAAGCTCGCGGCAGCGCAGTGAGTTGCGCGGCGGCGAGGAGCTCTGCAGCGGCGGAGAAACGAGAAGGCAGAAGGGGAAATTGCGAGTGGAAGAAGAAGAAGGAGTTACCGAGGGGGTATTTATACCGCTCCTCGAGTTACCGTTACGAGTTGAGGAAGTGGGATCGATCGTGGCAGTAATCGTGTGGCGTGGGGTCTGTGGGCCGGTTAGAAACGCACACAGCGCAGAACGCGCGCGTAACGGCCGCATTAGATCCCACGACGAGATCGTGGGCGATTACTGCGCGTGATGGGACGTTACGAGCTGGTGGGCCCACCCCGTGAAAACTGGGCGCGTGGCCTGTCAGTTACCGGGCACCGAGGCGTCGAAATCGTGTCCGCACGACACGTGCCCAGTTGCAGCGCGGAAAGCCGGATTGTGCTCTATCACGCAGAGATTCTGTTTCGAGATTTCACCAAGTCATTTTACTCGGCACAGAGAAGAAAAGTGGCCCTATTCGGAAGAGAAGAAACAAGACCAAGGGCTACTCGGAGGTTTTCACTTGGTATCCCAAGGTTCAAGGGAAAGAATGTCAAGGTTGGTTTTTAAGCTGGCAGGGTCCAGTGAACGAGTTCGCAGGACTCTACCAGCTTTGGGGACTGCTGTCGGGGGGTTACCCCCGAGTAGGGTAAAGGAAAGTGCTAATGGCAAGATCAGAGGGGATGTTTGGTCGAGTAGCCGGCTACCTGGTACTCGCTACCCGGTCGACTGCTACCCGGTCTCACACCTAGACAGCCAGAAGGATAAATCAAGAGAGTTGTGCTCCTCTGAATAGAAGAGCTGGTCCGAGTAGAAATGGCGGGAACCTACTCGGGCCAGAAGTCAAAGGAGCCGTTCTGACACCGAATCCCGCGTATCCCGGGTCCGTACTTGGCACTGTTCACAGCACTGTTCATCTGGGGACGGCGTGCCTGACAGCGACAGTGTGTCAGCAGGGCGTCGCAGGATAGGGGGGACCTACTCTGTGTTCGCCACAGTGATAACAGACTGAACACTTGATTTTGCCCAACGACTTTCTGCACCGGGACAAATCTAGAAGCCAAAGCTGTCAGCGGGAACTCGGAAGAAAGACGGTGTGTACACAATGTCGACACTTGTTTGTATTTGGCTGTATCCGGCTGAGCACCAAGTATATAAGGTGCCCTGCCCCCTCCTGCGCGAGGGATGCTGACCTAGAGCGATCACTACGTAGAGATTCTTGACCTAGTTCTTCCCGTAGAGAGAAGAGTGGCTACTCGGTAGCAGGAACCATTGTACCGTGGCTACTCGGTGAGACATCAGAATACAGAAAGAAAGGCAGGAGTAGGGGTTTTACCTCCTCACGAGGGCCCTGAACTTGGGTAGATCGTGTTGTTTGCAGTGCTAGTTTCATCCTTCACGCGTCTACTCGTCGCGTGATCCCTCCCCGAGCGCCTCCAGCGTCCTTCGTCCCCACATCTTTAGCCATCCTATGGCATCTGCCGTGACACCACCACGACACCATGATTGTTAGGGCATAGTGCCTAGTATCTTCTATTAGTGCTATTGACATTGTTGCAACTTGTTATGCTTAGTGCTATTGACATTGTTGCAACTTGTTATGCTTAATGCTTGCCACTTTGGGCCCGAGTGCCATGATCTAAGATCTGAGCGTGTTATTGAATCATGATGATAATTATTGTTTCTTCATCATACCTGCAAGTTGTTTACACATATTGTTGTCTGGAACCCGAGGCCCCGACGTGACAGAAATTGAGACAACCGGAGGGGATGGCTATGATGTGAGGAACACATGTGTTCACGGAGTGTTAATGCTTTGATCCGGTGTTCTATTAAAAGGAACACCTTAATTACCAGTAGTTCCCTTGAGGCCCCGCTGAAAACGGGCTGGTAGGACAAAAGATGTTGTGCAAGTTCTCATTGCGAGCACGTACGACTATTTACGGAATACATGCCAATGGTTACTTAGTGTTTGGATGCTTTATCTTATTTATCTGCAATACCCATGTCTATATTATTATATGATCTATCTTATCCATGCAACGCCCGTTCATCCATCCATATGCCTACAGTATTTAATCCCGGTGTTTACTTCAAACACTACTGCAGTTGTTTTCATTCTACTGCTGCTATTATTTCACTACTACTGCTGCTATAAAAATGTTACTACTGATAAACCACTGCGAACAAATGTACTTTCAGGTGCAGGTGAATTGACAACTCACTTGTTAAGGCTCACAGATATTCTTTGGATCCCCTTGTGTCGAATCAATAAATTTGGGTTTTACTTCCCTCGAAGACTGTTGCGATCCCCTATACTTGTGGGTCATCAGGGCCCCTGAGGCCCCCCTCTGGGTCTCCTCTGGACTCAGTGTACGTGACGACTTTCTAAGACTCTGGGATTTTGTTTCGTCCAATTTTGAGAATATTTCTAGAACAACTTTTCTAAAACCAAAAACAGCAGAAAACAGGAACTGGCTCTATGGCATCTTGTCTATAGGTTAGTCCCAGAAAATCCATAAAAATGACATAAAGTGTATAAGAAACATGTAGCATAAGGCATGAAAACAACATGGAACATCAGAAATTGTGGATATGTTTCAGACGTATCAGGCATCCCCAAGCTTAGTTCCTACTCGTCCTCGAGTAGGTAAACGATAAAAACAAATAATTTCTGAGGTGACATGCTACCAACATAAACTTGATCATCATAATGTAAAGCATGTAAACTAAGATCAAATGAATAAAGGTTGTGGTTTATAGTTGATATCAAATAGAGTAATGTATAAATCATTAGGAAGAACAAAGTAAAACTTTTCAATGAATCAATACTAAAATACAATCAACTATGCAAAGTATATTAAAGATGATTTAAGCTTCAAGAACAACAATATAATCATCCTAAGCATCAAACTCTCACAACAACTCGTGTTAGGATCAAGTCAAGTGACAATAATATGCACGTAGGAAAATCATCAAACTATTTGTGCACTCAAAACATGCAAGAATTCTGTATTGGTTCCTGGCACCAGGATGTTATGTCTAAAAGAACATTATGGGGTTTTGGAAGGTCAATGGAAAAAAAGTCTCACCCACCTGAAAGTGAACATTAGACAAGAGGAAGTCTTATAACCGAACTTATGCAAGGAGTAGTGATTGCCACACAACGGATGCACATAGAGCTATAAGTGTATGAGAGATCTCCAATGGAACTAGTGGGGGTGCATCCAACTTGCTTGCTCACGAAGACCTAGATCACTTTTGAGGAGTCTCATCAATTGAATATACAAGCCAAGCTCTATAATGTAAATATCCCCACATAGTTATGCAAGTCCTAAAATTAAAACTCTCTCCAAACTGAAATATTGGTGCTAACTAAGCACAAGTGTGGAACAAATGATAGTAATGCTGCCACTCTCTCTTTATTTTCTCTCTTTGGTCATCTTTTTTTTGGGCTTTTTCTCTCTCTTTTATTTTTTATATATAACCTCACTGGTAGGGATAACACTCTATTTACAATGAATCATCACATTTTTAGTACTCATAACTGAAACTGAAATATCTCTGATGTATAAAACTAAATGCTCCTGCCAGTTTAGCAGTATGCAAAGTAACAATGGAACATGTAACAAGTAACATAATGAACATGGATGTTGTATGGCAATATATCTCGGAATGGCTATGGAGATGCCATGATAGGTAGGTATGGTGGCTGTTTTGAGGAAGATATTTGGGCTTATGTGTAGGAGAACAAAGTCCTCCCACGGGGTTTGGATGCACTGGCAAAGTTTGCACCAACTCTCAATGTGAGAATGGGCAATGCACAGTACCGAAGAGGCTAGCAAATATGGATGGTGGAAGTGCCAGAAAACCGCAACTTAGAACTCACGAGTTAAAAGATTACAACTAGAAATATGATCATACAAGGCATAATGAAAATCACTCCAAGAGGGTCTGTGGTAGTGACAAGTCACTGTTGGCTACCCCGACCCTAGCGCGTAACAAAAATCCATTACGATTGTTATTAGCAGAGGAAGTCATATACCATTATACTATCAATTGGTTTTTTGAGTGTGGCACAGTTTCAAGTTTTTAGAACAACCATTAATTGTTTTTACCTTACTAAACCAGCAGGTTTACCACTAAGCAAATTAATATCTGAAAACAAAAGCAAATAATCAAGTGAAATAGTTAAATAATCTATCAGAATATGCAAGTATTTTCCAACATACCATCTACCACATGTAGCATTTTCTATTTCCACCAAACACCAAACAATATATATTTCAACACAAACTCTCCAACTAATATAGCAATGAAACAAGAGAGTACTAACATAACTCTACTAGAACTAACAACTCTGACTAAGAGATGCATGAAAAACACGAGCTAAAAGGATTTGCAGCAGCTAGAAGAAAAACTAAGAATACGAGCATGGAAGAAACGAGTATTAATATGAAAAATCGGAGCGTGTCTCTATCCCACACAATAATGTTGGGTTCCAAACATATTTATTGCAGCAAAGAAAACAAAATAAAACAAAACAAAAAACAAACAAACGCTCCAAGTAAAGTGCATATGATGTGACCGAATAAAAATATAGATTCACTAGAAGTGACCTGATAAATTGTTGATGAAGAAGGGGATGACTTGGGCATCCCTAAGCTTAGACGCTTGAGCCTTCTTAAAATTTGCTGGGATGGACCACGGGGGAATTCCCAAGCTTTGACTCTTCACTCTTCTTGATCACATTATATCACCCTCTTCTCTTGACCCTTGAAAACATCCTTCACACCAAACTCAATGTAATTATCATTAGAGGGGTAGTAAAAAATCAACAATTCACATGTTCTCAAGCATTATTAATACCTTTTAAACATTAGCTACAACCACTGATGTTTTGTGGAGCAAAGAAATCCACTCAAGATAGTAAAAGAGGGAATGCAAGTAAAAAGGCAGAATCTGTCAAAACCAGAACAGTCTGTAAAGACAAAAAAATTCGGGGCACTTACGTTGCTCAAATAGAAAAATGCAAAGCTATAAAAGGTTTCAAAATTACCTGAGGACTAAGAAAAAAAATTTGCAGGTCATTTTGATCTTTCTGTGAAATTTCACGAATTTAACGGTGGGCAGCAGAAATCTGTTTCCTGCGCAGAAATTCAAATCTAACCTCAACTTTCACTAGAGACTTTACTTGGCAAAACAAATACGAGAAAAATAAAGATACAAAGGAGTTGCTACATAATTAAAAAACACCTTGACTCAAATAAAACAGAGAAGAACAAAGCAAAAATAAACCACGGGTTATCTCCCAAGAAGTGCTTTTCTTGAACGCCTTTTAGCTAGGCCCAGAAAACTAGAATCAAGTATTTTCAAGTGAAGAAGCATCCAAATTGTACCCTGTTATCATAATAGAATCAACAGGAAACTTCATTCTCTTCCTAGGAAAGTGTTCCATACCTTTCTTGAGTGGGAATTGATATTTAATATTCCTCTATTTCATATCAATAACGGCACCAACAGTTCTAAGAAAATGTCTTCCCAAAATAATAGGACAAGAAGCATTGCATTCAATATTCATAACAATGAAATTAAAGGGGGAAAAGGTTAGTGTTAACCATAATAATAACACCATCAGCAAGACGGACATCCAAATAACAGTGTTCTAAAGGAGGCAAATCAAGCATGTCGTAAAGTTTCATAGTCATAACAGAGATACTAGCACCAAGATCACATAAAGCATTAAAATCAAAATCATTCACCTTAATTTTAATGATGGGTTTCCAACCATCATATAACTTCCTAGGGGTAGAGGCTTCACATCTTAATTCTTCTTCTTTGATTTACATGACAACATTTGTAATATGTTTTGTGAAAGCCATATTCATAGCACTAGCATTATGACAACTAGCAAGATTTTGTAGGAACACAATTAATTTAGATATATTGCAATCATCAAAATAAAGATCATTTTTATAAAAGGTAATGGGACCATTGTCTCCCATACTTCGAAAAAATTCAGCACTTCTATCAGGAACAGTTTCAGTAGTTTCAGGCAATTTTAAATGTTTAACAACAGAAGTGGAAGTATTGCCAACATCAGTTACTTTACCATTAATAGTAGAAGGTTTACTAGCATGAGAATCTTCAGTTTAACTATTGGTGGTAATGGTGCAAACATTAGCTATATTATTCTTTCTAGCTATTTCATCTTCTCTTTCCCATCTAGCATGCAATTCAGCTAACATCCTATCATTCTCATCAATTCTAACTTGAATGGAATTAAAAAATTGCTTTCTTTAACATCATGAGGCATAACCTTTAGTTTCAGAAGATCGACATCAAGAGCAAGGCTATGAACTTTAGAAGCAAGAACATCAATTTTGCCAAACTTTTCCTCAACGTAAAAGCAGTTTGTGTACTAATAAAATTCTTAAGCATATTTTCAAGATCAGACGGAACACTCTATTTTTGTTGTAGGAATTAACATAAGAGTTGGCATAACCATTACCATTATTAGAATGATATGGCCTATAATTTTTACTACCAAAATTATTCCTATAAGCATCATTGTTGAAATTATTATTTTTAATGAAGTTCAGATCAGCATGCTCTTCTTGAGAAACCAAAGAGGCTAAAGGAAAATTGTTTGGATCAGCAGAAGCATGGCCATTAACAATCATAGACATAATAGCATCAAGCCTATCACTCAAGGAAGATGTTTCTTCAACTGAATTTACCTTCTTACCTGGTGGAGCTCTCTCAGTGTGCCATTCAGAATAATTTATCATCATATCATCAAGAAGCTTTGTTGCAGAACCCAAAGTGATGGACATAAAGGTCCTCCAGCAGCGTCCAGAAGGTTTCTTGAAGAAAAATTCAGACATGCATAAAAGGTTTGGATGATTATCTAAGTAGTCAGTCCAGGAGTGGGACAATTCTTTACCAAAGATTTCATTCTTTCCCAAGCTTTAGCAACATGCTCATTATCAAGTTGCTTAAAATTCATAATGCTACTTCTTAAGGATATAATCTTAGTAGTAGGATAATATTTTCCAATGAAAGCATGTTTACATTTAGTCCATGAATCAATACTATTTCTAGGAAAAGATAACAACCATTCTTTAGCTCTTCCTCTCAAAGAGTAAGGAAACCATTTCAATTTAATAATATCTCCATCTACATCCTTATATTTTTCCATCTCATAGAGTTCACGAAAATTATTAAGATGGGCAGCAACATCATCAGTACCAACACCAGAAAATTGCTCTCTCATAACATGATTTAACAGGGCAGGCTCTATCTCGTAAAAATAAGCAGTAGGAGTAGGTGGAGCAATAGGTCTGCTGATGACCCACAAGTATAGGGGGTGTATCGTAGTACTTTCGCTAAATAAGAGTGTCGAACCCAACAAGGAGCAGAAGGTGCTGACAAGCAGGTTGGATAGAGGATTCACTGTAAACACTAACAAACGGGTTTTTGGTTGTTTTAGATATAGCAGATAAATAAAGTGTGATTAAATAAAGTGCAATAAATAATATTGCACTGAGTGGCACAATCCTTTTCATATCAAAGGACAAGCCGGTTGTATTACTTATGACTACCAAACGTTCTCGAGGACACATGGGAATTTCGTCAAGTGCTTTCGCTTTGTTACGGTTGATTAATATCCATTGGTTCGTGAAGTGTTGTGTGGGTGAACCTATGCTAATGCACTGCCCAACTAGGACTAATACATACTTGTTATTATACCCCTCGCAAGAATCCGTAAATAAAGAAAGTAATTAAGATAAATTTAACCACACCTTTAAAACTCTGGGATTCTACGCTCCCTCGTGCATTGGTTTCCTAACGGGGGTTTAGGTTTCCATCACTCCGGCAACCCCACAATTAGTAGCCAAATACACAATGCATCCTCCTAGGCCCATAAAGGTGAAGTATCATGTAGTCGACGTTCACATGACACCACTAGAAGAATAGCACCACAACTTAAATACCGAACCACGAGATATTACTTCAACATAACTTCACTACTAACATCATGAATTCTCCCATGTCCTCAGGAACTAAACGAACTACTCACAAGACATCATATGGATCATAATTAGAGGTGATATAATGGATAATAACAATCTGGTCATAAAGTGCTAACACCGATAAATCTCACAAGCATCAACTACTAAAAAGTAATCCACGTCGGGAGAGAGATCTAATGTAAAACAACGATAGAGGCCCCTAATTGTTACAGCGGGATGACGGTGGATGATGAGGGTGATGATGATGGTGGTTATGATGATGACGATGGCGATCTGGATAATGGCCAGAGCGATGACGGTGACGATGGTGATGATTTCCCCTCTCCGGAGAGGAATTTCCCCGACAGATTTCTCCCTGCTGGAGAGCTTTCCTCTCTCTTGTGTTTTCCACCCCGAGGTTGCGGCGGAATAATTCTTTGATGATAGTCTAGAGATTAGGGTTCCCTAGGGGTCAAGTACGCGAATGGAGTCGACCAGAGGTGGGCCGGGGTGGCCACACCACCTGGCGGCGCGGCCAAGGGGGGCACCACCCCATGATGTGGACCCCTGGTGGCCCCCCTCTGGATCCCCTTCTGGCTGGCCTCCTCCTCTGAACTTCTAAGACATCTCTGGTGTCCCCCCTCTTCTTCTAAACTTCTGAAATAGGGTATCTCGACGGTGCTTTTTCCATCAGATTCTAGTTCCGGTGTTTATTATCCAAAAATTATGAAACATGCAAAATAAGATAAAATAACATAAGTGATGCATCATAACATGAAATATGTCGATGAATAACAGAAAATAACAATATAAAGCAGTGATGCAAAATGGACGTATCAACTCCCCCCAAGCTTAGACCTCGCTTGTCCCCAAGCGAAACTGAACTCAGTAAACATGACCACAGGTTTATGGAGTGAGGTGTCGATAAAAATACGGACAAGAGGCATCACATCTAACAAAGAACAAGTCATTTTAGACAGCAACTTCCTATCATATAATCAAACTTGAAACAAGCAGAGGAACAATAAAGGTACAAAAAGTAAATCAAAATTGGTAAAGGCAAACTTCATTCTTGGTCAGAGAACAATTAGCGGTGTACTTATCTTTTGATCAGAGCCTTTATACTAGAGCTATATTGCAGAGTTTATCATGCTCAATTATAAGGGTCTCTTTGCACACATTGGTAACTTTCAAAGTGGTATTCAAACAGATAAAAGCATTTGTAGAAACAAAGAAGAATAAAGGACATGAGTGAGTAAATCAACACATAGCTGGATGAATCACAACAACTCAAATGCTTGCTTAAGACATAAATAAATAGGTTTACCGACTCAACATAAATGTAAAAGATAGGCCCTTCGCAGAGGGAAGGATGGATCACTCATGTGCTAGAGATTTTATTTTGTAAAACAAAGGTATAAAATGGTTGACACTCCTCCCAACCTTTCTTACCAAAAACCATGGCTAACCGAATCTTCGGGTGCCTCCCAACAATCACAAACCATGGAGGAGTGTCTAAATTTTGAGAGGTGTATGTTTATGTCAACGAATGGAAAACATAAAATACAGTACGTCATAAGCCAACTAGACTTCACAAGAGCAGCTCCCATGGAAGGACGCAACAGGTATAGAAGGTCATCCCTCTTTCTCTTTTGTTTACACAATTATGCTTTGACTGATAAATCAGGGGCAAAAATAGTGAAGAGAATTTGTATTATTATTTGGGGCTGGGAACCCCGCTGCTAGCTCTTCTAGCATTTGGATAAGCAGATGAAGCCACTAGTCCAGGGTGTGAAATCCAATCAACAAGTGAGATAAAGATTCTCTATTTGCGTCCTCATGAGCTAAAACACGAGCATAAAACGGGTGTAATTTTGAAGGTTTAAAGGTAGCACACAAGCAATTTACTTGGAGTGGCGGTGAAATACCACATATAGGTAGGTATGGTGGACACAAATGGCAAGGTTTTGGGCTCAAGGTTTGGATACACGAGAAGCATTCCTCTCAGTACAAGTTTTTGGCTAGCAAGGTTGGGTAGCAAGCAAAAGAATCAAAGTGAAACAAACAAAAACATATATGATAAAGCCAATCATGCAATCTTCCTTGAAGGTGCAAACAAACTTATTTGAGAATACTAAGCTTATGAGCTGACAAGAAAGAAAGATCATGGAATAATATATCTACATGCAACTCCCTCTTTTCTACTTAAGTCTCAATGAATTGTTGCTACTGACCAATGCTAAGTTTTCCAAAACCAACTAGATTATCTTGAAGATCCAACATTAATACCAATACTAATAACAAGATCAATCACATAAAAAATTGGAAACTGGGCTGACCTTAATGGTATCTTTATTTTTAATGTTGTCATTAGTCACTTGGGTTTATTGGAATTGCCTGTTAAGGGTAGAAATTATACGTGGTCTAATATGCAAAAGGATCCTCTTCTTGTTCAGCTGGATTGGTTTTTCACTTCCTGTCAATGGACTCTGGATTTTCCCAATACCCTGGTTTTGCCCATGTCCAAAATCACCTCTGATCATTTGCCCTGCACTGTCAAAATTGGAACAGACATTCCAAAAGCAAAGATTTTTAGATATGAGAATCACTGGATTAATCAGCCTGGGTTTTTGTACCTTGTGACCAAAATTTGGAACACACCTGTCATGGCCAAATCAATCACCAACAGAATCATAACAATATTGAAAAATCTTAGATATGCCCTAAAGGATTGGGGAAGGAATCTCTCTCAATTAAAATTTCTTATTGAGATGAGTAGTAAAGTGGTTCTGTTTTTTGATCAGCTTGAAGATGAGAGGTCTCTGAGTGTTCCAGAATTTAATTTCAGACTCATCATTAAGGAGCACATAAAGAAATTATTATCTTTGCAGTCTGAATATTGGAAACAACGGTGTACATTTCGATGGGCTAAGCTTTCTGGTGAAAACTCTAAATATTTTCATGCTAGAGCCACTGAGAGGTTTCGACAAAATGCAATTCCCTCTATCTTGGATGCTTCAGGGAATTTACTGGTGGATCACCAGGAAAAAGCTGTTGCTTTTTGGTCTTGTTTCACGAGCAGAATGGGGGTCTCTTGCCCACCTACTGTTATTACTGATTTATCTCAGTTCTTTCCCGTGGTGGATGGCTTAGGGGATCTTGCTAACCCCTTCTCGGTTGAGGAAATAGAAGGAGTGGTAAAACATCTCAAACCTTCTCGTGCTCCTGGACCTGATGGCTTCACTGGTCTATTCATTAAGCATTGTTGGAGTATCATAAAAGATGATTTTATCAAACTTTGCTATGAATTCCACAGTGCTCGGATCTCTTTGGAAAGTATTAATGGTTTTTTTATTACTCTAATTCCAAAGACACATTCTCCCGAGACTGTGAATGATTTTAGACCTATTTCCCTTACCAACACTTGTCTGAAATTTATCACTAAGATTCTGGCTAATAGATTCCAAGATAAAAAATTTGGCTGCATCCATGATAATCAATATGGTTTCATTAAATCCAGAACTATTCAAGATTGTATGGCATGGTGTTTTGAATACATTTTCCAGTGTAAACATTCTAAACAGAAAGTGGTGGTCTTCAAGATTGGTTTTGAGAAAGCTTTTGATACTATTGAGCACAATGCCATTGTTCAGATTTTGAGTTCTAAAGGGTTCCCTCCTTTAGTCATCAAATGGGTGAAGGAAATTCTCTCCTCGGGTTCCTCTTCTGTTCTTTTAAATGGAGTTCCTGGTAAACCTTTTGTTTGCAAAAGAGGGGTCAGGCAGGGTGACCCTTTGTCACCTATTCTTTATGTTCTGGGTGGAGATTTGCTGCAAAGTATTGTTAATATGGATCTAAGGGAAGGAAGACTTCGTTTACCAATTCCTATTGGAGGAGATTATCCCATTTTTCAGTATGCTGATGGTACTTTAGTGATCTTACCTACTGATCCTGATCAATTATTGGTATTTAAATTTTTTTTCTCAACCTTTATGCTCAGATCACGGGATTAAAGGTGAATTTCAACAAATCATCAATGGTATCAATAAATTTATCTCAGCAGGAAACTATTGATTTGGCTGCTGTTTTGGATTGTAAGGTGGCTTCTATGCCCTTTACCTATCTTGGCTTGCCTATGGGCACCACTAAACCATCTATTAAGGATTTTTCTCCACTCATTGACAGAGTTGAAAGGAGACTTTCTGCTACAGTATCTTTTCTCTTATATGGGGATAGCTTGGTGCTAGTGAACTCAGTCCTGTCCTCTTTGCCCACATATTATATGTGCACATTAGTGATACCTAAGGGTGTCATTGATATTATTGATAAAGAAAGGAGGAGATGTTTATGGAGGAAAGACAAAAACAAGAAAAGAGTAAATTCTTTGGCTGCTTGGGATATGGTGTGTAAGCCAAAAGGTAAAGGTGGTTTAGGGATCATTAATCTACAGATCCAAAATAGGGCTTTACTGCTCAAATTTCTGGCGAAGTTTTACAAATCTGTGGATATTCCTTGGGTACATATGGTTAAGAATGCATACTACTTTCAGTCGGTTCCTCATGCAGTCACCTCTTGTGGATCCTTCTGGTGGAAAGGTATTATGCAATTAGCTGATACCTAGTGTTCATTCTCTTCTTGCACAGTGGGGGAATGGATATTCTGCTCTTTTTTGGAAAGATTCGTGGATGGCACATGCTCTGTCACTGAAATTTCCAAGATTGTTCTCGTTTGCTAAGGACCACTTGGCATCAGTGAGTGATTTGAAATTGATGACTGATCTTTCGGATGCTTTTCATTTGCCTCTTTCAAATGAAGCTTTCCAAGAATTTGTTGATCTTCAAGGTATCTTGGGAAATGTTCAGGTGAATGATAATAAGGATGTTTGGTCTTGCAATTTTAATAAAGGGGTAAATACATCCAGTAAATTCTACCAGTTACAGTTTGCTCAGTTGGCTGATGATAAGCCAACCAAGTGGATCTGGAAATCCAAATGCATGTCAAAACACAATTTTTTTGCATGGCTGATCCTAAATGATAGGATTAATACCAACGACATGATTAAGAGAAGGAACTAGAAAATTGAGGGGACCGAGTATTGTGTCCTTTGCAGAAATCATTGTCATGAGGATTGGACTCATCTGTTCTTCCAGTGTGTTTTCAGCTCAAGGATTTGGAATTACTTGCAAATTTCCTTGAGTGATAACACAGTTTTGGCTAATCTTTCCTTTGCTAAAAAGAATTTCAAAGGTCCTTGTTTCACTGAGATAGTGATTCTTGCCTGTTGGAACATCTGGAAACAGAGGAATGGAGTTACCTTCAAGTCTGAAAGGCATTCCTTTAAGGGTTGGAAAGTTGGCTTCATTTTCGACCTCCTTATGCTTAAGCATAGGTTGAGTGCTTCTTTGGCTGCGGATTTATCATCATGTATTAACACCCTACATTAGTTTCTGATAGACTATCTTAGTCTATCTTTCTTTGTACATTTGTAAATATCTGTAAACTTTTTGATGGCAATAAAGGGTTGTGGGGGACTCCCCTGCAGTAGAAAATGTTTCAAAAAAAAGTAGAACAAGTAGATGATGAAACTTCTCATTAATATTTCATTACGGCAACTCAAACCAAGGGATACAACGATAACCAACTAGGGAGTGACACTTCCATACATCAAACCATACTATATGATATGTTCTGTACTCACGATATGACTCTATTAAAAGGTAAAATGGTGAAAGATAAAGGTGATACCGCGGCACTCCCCCAAGCTTGGAACAAGCCAAGGGGATGCCAATACCAATGAAAAATCAATTCTTCGGTGGTGGTGGTGAATCCTTCTTGATGAGCTTATCAATTGATTTCTTCAGATCTTCAATTGCGAACATAAGCATACACATCGTCTACGTATCGTGATCAATACGGTTTGCATGCTTGTCAGACGGTGAATTCCAGCCATCAAGATTTTTCCACCACACTTCCTTAGATTGAGAGCTTTCTCTATCTGCACGGTTAGAACGATCCATATCCCATCAAGAAGGCAACTTTGCCTCGGGAACCCTCCTAGATTGATACTCATGAATTAAAGTACGGAAGTGTTTATTTATGCCTAAAAGTGGTGTCCTTGAAGTTAAGCAGTGACGTGGGGCCTTCCCTCCGGTGCTCATCCTCTCCGTTTGCTTGGAAGATTTTGCAACCACTCCAATGCTTGCGATGGTGGCGCGTGGACACACTCATGGGTTTTCTTCTACATCACCTTCGGCTCCACTCTCGATCTCCTCCTCCGACTTCCGGGCTTGGAGATCATCTTCCTTCGGTCCATTCCCCTTGTTGTTGTTGGCGGAGACCATGACGCTTCTAAATCTGAAAACAGATCCTGGCAGAAACAACTCAAAACAGAAACACGACGAGAAAACAATATACGCACCTCGGGGGTCTGGGGGATTATATAGCAAAAATATGCGTAACGAAAGGAAAGTCCAGGTCGAAAACTAGTCGGAGAGGGGATCCGGGGCGCCCACACCATAGGGTGGCGCGACCAGGGGTGGGCCCGCTCCCCACATGGTGTGGTGCCTCCGGGCACATTCTCCAACTCCTCTTCGGCTCGGTATTTTTCATATTTTCCAAAAACCAATAAATTATAACTGAAAAGGTATTCCGCGAACTTTTTCTTAACAGAGTTGTTACCTATTCCACAACAGACTCTGCAGATTCTGGAATCTTCCCTCTAATGAACTTCTCCGGAGTCATTACTTGAATAACATCAACATCTTCATAATTGGAATCCCCATAAATATAATGTTTGAGTCTTTGCCCATTTACCACTTGTGTAGTGTTATCTTTGAGGGAAGCAATTTTTGTCGCACCCGAACGATACACTTCTTCAATAATATAAGGTCCTTCCCATCTGGAGAGTAATTTTCCTGCAAAAAATCTGAGACGAGACCGATACAATAGAACTTTCTCACCAACATAAAACTCTCTTTTAAGGATTCTTTTATCATGCCATTGTTTAACTTTCTCTTTAAATAGCTTGGCATTTTCATAAGCTTCACATCTCCACTCATCTAAATGATTCAAATCAAGCATTCTTTTCTTACCAGCAAGTTTAAAATCTTTATTAATTCTTTCACTGCCCAACAAGCTTTGTGTTCTAATTCTAAAGGCAAGTGACAAGATTTTCCATAAAGCATTTTATAGGGAGACATACCCATAGGATTTTTAAAAGCAGTTCTATAAGCCCATAAAGCATCATTCAACTTATCTGACCAGTTCTTTTTAGATTTATTAACAGTCTTTTGCAAGATAGTTTTAATTTCTTTATTTGATAATTCTACTTGCCCACTGGTTTGAGGATGATAAGGTAAGGAAATTCTATGATTAACATCATATTTAGCAAGGTTTTTTCTAAAACCACCATGAATAAAATGAGAACCTCCATGAGTCATAAGATATCTAGGCACACCAAACCTAGGAAAAATAACATCTTTAAGCATTTTAAAGAGGTCTCACCATCAGCACTTTTAATAGGTATAGCTTCTATCCACTTAGTAACATAATCAACAGCAACAAGAATATGAGTATAACCATTCGAAGGTGGAAAAGGACCCATAAAGTCAAATCCCCAACAATCAAAAGGTTCAATAACAAGAGAACAACTCATAGGCATTTCATTACATCTAGAAAAATTTCCAACTCTTTTACATTCATCACAAGATAAAATAAATTTACGTGAATCTTTAAAGAGAGTAGGCCAATAGAAACCTGATTGTAGAACCTTCTATGCGGTTCTATCTCCAGCATGATGTCCTCCATAAGCACTACTATGGCATTTCTTCAATATTTCATGTTCTTCATGATCTGGAACACATCTTCTCATAATAGCATCTACTCCTTCTTTATATAAATGTGGGTCATCCCAAAAATAATGCCTCAAATCATAGAAGAATTTTCATCTTTGTTGAGCTGTAAATGTTGGAGGGAAATACTTTGAAAAAATAAAGTTAGCATAATCAGCATAACATGGACTATCTTGGGGTTTACCTTTATTGTAGCCAACTGTTCATTTCGAAAACTATCATTAACAGGAATAGGGACAAAAGTAATGTTTTCCAATCTAGACAAGTTATTAGCAACAGGATTTTCAGCACCCTTCCTATCCACAATATGCAAATCAAAGTCTTGTAAGAGCAACACTCGTCTAGTAAGACTAGGCTTACCATCTTTCTTTTCCATAAGATATCTAATAGCAGCATGATCAGTATGAATAGAAACGTTTGAATCAACAATATAAGGCCTAAACTTATCACATGCAAAACTACAACTAAGAACTCTTTTTCAGTGGTAGCATAATTCTTTTGAGCAGCATCAAGAGCCTTACTAGCATAATGAATAACATTCAACTTCTTATCTACGCGCTGTCCAAGAACATCACCTACAGCAAAATCACTAGCATCACACATAATTTCAAAAGGTAAATTCTAATCAGGCGGCTGAACAATAGGAGCAGTAGTTAAAGCCTTCTTTAAAGTTTCAAAAGCTTCCTTACAATCATCATAAAAAACAAACGGTACGTATTTTTGAAGAAGATTAGTAAGAGGCTTTGATATTTTAGAGAAATCTTTAATAAACCTCCTATAAAAACCAGCATGACCAAGAACACTATGAATACCTTTAACATCCCTAGGACAAGGCATTTTCTCTATTGCTTCCACTTTAGCTCCGTCAACTTCAATACCTGTTTCAAAAAAATTATGTCCAAGAACAATTCCTTCATTAACTATAAAGCGGCATTTCTCCCAATTAAGAACAAGATTAGTTTCCTCACATCTCTGCAAAACTTTATCAAGGTTGTGCAAATAATTATCAAAAGAAGTTCCATAGACGGAGAAATCGTCCATGAATACTTCCACAATTTCTTCACAAAAACCATGAAAAACAGCAGACATGCATCTTTGAAAAGTAGCAGGAGCATTACACAAACCAAAAGGCATATGTCTATAAGCATAAGTACCATAAGGAAAAGTAAAGGTTGTTTTCTCTTGATCTTGCTTCCTAACAACAATTTGAGAAAAACCCAGAATAACCATCAAGAAAGCAAAAATGAGTTTTCTAGACAACCTCTCTAGCATTTGATCAATAAAGAGTAAAGGATAATGGTCTTTATTAGTAACTTTATTAACCTTTCTAAAATCAATGCACATTCTATAACCAACTACTACTCTTTGTGGAATTAGCTCATTATTTTCATTAGGCACAACAATCATTCCTCCCTTCTTAGGAACACAATGCACATGGATCACCCATCTACTATCAGCAATAGGAAAAATAATACCAGCATCAAGGAGTTTTAATACCTCATTTCTTACCACTTCCTTCATCTTAGGAATTAAACGGTGTTGATGTTCAACTACTGGCTTTGCATCAGGTTCAATATTAATAGCATGCTCACATATAGTAGGAGAAATATTAATAGCATGCTCACATATAGTAGGAGAAATTCCCTTCAAATCATAAAGAGTATATCCAATAGCTCCAAGGTGTTTCTTCAGAATTCCCAATAATCTTTCAGCTTCTTCACCTGAAAGTTTAGCACTAATAATAACATGATATATTTTCTTATCATCAATATAAGCATATTTAAGATCATCATGCAAAGGTTTTTAATCAAAAACAAGATCCTCCTTGGGTGGTAATGTGGTACCCGAGTTTTCCACATGTAAATTATGTTTCAGTATCACTGGTTGACGAAGAAGAATATCATCAATCTCATTTCTCTCTTCCATAAAGACCTCACTCTCGTGGTCCTCCATATATTGCTGCAAATCATTGTTAGGAGCAAGAGCAATAGAAGCAATTTGTTCAACTTTAAAATTCTCATCAGGAAATTTAGATTCCTAAGGTGCTCTAGCAAATTTGGAGAAATTGAACTCATAAGATTTTCCATCAAATTTAGTCAAAATCTTCTCTCTTTTACAATCTATAATAGCACCACAATTGTTCAAGAAAGGTCTACCAAAAATAATAGGACAAGTTTTACTAGCAGCCTTACCAAGTACTAGAAAATCATTGGGATATTTAGTTTTACCACATAAAACTTCCACATCTCTAACAATACCAATCGGGAAAACAGTTTCTCTACTAGCAAGCTGAATAACCACATCAATATCTTCAAGCTCACAAGAACAAATTTCAAGCATAATTTCTCTATAAAGCTCATAGGTATAGCACTAGAACTAGCACCATATCACACAAACCATAATACCAATGATCACCAATCTTAACAGAAAGCACAGGAACACTAGTTTTCTTAGGTCTATGAGGATGGGAAACAATATTAGAAGCATCCTCAGAGAATAAAATGTGTTCATCCTCTACATTTCCACAAACAAGATCTTTTACTATTGCCACAGCAAGTTCAATAATTATTTGTTCATCTGGTTCAATAGATTTCTTATTACTCTTATTAACCACACTAGCCACCATAGAGTGTTCTTTCACCTTAGCAGAGAAAGGCATTTTTTCAACATAGGGTTCAGGAACAACAGGATTAACAACATGCACTTCTATATTACTAGCAGGAACAATATCTTTATAAGGTGCATGATACTTGTGATAATTCTTTTTAGGAATTTCAGGATAGGAGGCAAAAGCTTTAAGACGGTTTGCAGAGATTTGAGAATCAAGACCACAAACAGCACTAACATCATAGAAATCATCAGTTCCCATAAAAGATTTAATGCATTCATAATCATAATTTATACCTGACTTTCTACCTTTGCCGTTCTCCCATCCTTCAGTGTTTTCTTGAATATGGTCAAGAACATCCCATTTAGCTTCTTCCTTCATACGTGCTAATGATCCAGAACAAGAAGCATCCAATAAATCCTTATCATGAAGAGAAAGCCTTGCGTAAAAATTATTGATAACAATATTATGCGGGAGTTCATGAACGGGACATTTAAGCATCAATAACTTCATTCTCCCCCACTCTTGGGCAATACTCTCTCCATCACGAGGCCATAAATTATAGATTTGATTCTGGTCTTTATGAATTTCACTAGGAGGATAAAATATAGAATAAAAGACAGGAACAATTTCCTCCCATCCAATAGATTCACCATTCTTCAGTAATTTGAACCATTTAGCGGCTCTTCCTTTCAGCGATAAAGAAAATAATTTCCTTTTAACTTGATCAATTGTAATACCTGCACACCTGAATAACTCGCATAATTCATGTGTAAAGAGCAAATGATCACCGGGATGGACAATTCCATCACCGTAATAGCAGTTATCCATAACACGTCCAACAATTTTCATAGGTATTTTATACGGATCTAATTCAGCAGATGACAGGATACCTACTACCCTAGTAGTAACGGTAGAAGTACCCCTAAACAGAGAACCAAAAGTATTCTCCATAATGAAATAAAACAGCAGACATAAATAAAAACAACACTCACAGTAAAAGTTTCTCTTACCAATTCCACTTACCAATAGCGCTTCACTCCCCGGCAACGGTGCCAAAAATAGTCTTGATGACCCACAAGTATAGTGGGTGTATCGTAGTACTTTTGATAAATAAGAGTGTCGAACTCAATGAGGAGCAGAAGGTGTTGACAAGCAGTTTGGATAGAGGATTCACTTTAAACAATAACAAATTGGTTTTTGGTTGTTGTGGATATAGCAGATAAATAAAGTGTGAATAAATAAAGAGAAGCAAACAAGACAAAATAAAATAAACTAAGCTAAACAAAAACAAAGTAAAGAGATTGGAGGTGAGAGCCCCCATTGCAGAAATCCTCTTCCTCCCCGGCAACGGCGACATAAATTACTTGATGGAGACTTATGCTCTCGTCGGGAAACCCCAAGTGGAAGGTATGAAGAGCACGGCAGCAAGTTTTCCCTCAGAAAGAAACCAAGGTTGAATCGACCAGTAGGATAAACAAATCACTTCCGAAGGTTGATGCAGCTGATGTTGGCAGGGCGCACTATCGGTTCACCAGCAACGTGAAATCTACACAACACAATCAAATTACTTTGCCCCAACGAAGCAGTGAGGTTGTCAATCTCACCGATTTTGCTGAAACAAAGGATTAGACATTGTACTTGGTTGAAGTAGACGAAAGAGAACAATAATTGCAGTATAAAAACCGTGGTTACAGTGAATGTATATCAGTGTAAAGAAATGGACTGGGGTCCATAGTTCACTAGAGGTGTCTCTCCAAAACAGATAGATAACATTCCGGGTAAACGAATTACAGTTGGACAACCGACAAATATGAAGGCCGCATCGTAATGCATATGCATGACATGATGATTACTCTGTGATTCAGGCAGACATTACAACAAGATACATAGACCGTTATCCAACTGCATCTATGACTAATAATCCACCCTTAGAGTGTCATCCGAGCAAACCTTTGGTATTAAGTTGCAAGCAACAGATAATTGCATTAAGAAAAGTTTGTAATGTAAACAATAAAATTATCCTTATACAAAGTATTGCTGTGTTCTCCCTAATGGCAACATCACATACCCCATCCGTTACGTTTCTGTCACTCGAGTGTGAGTGAAAGGGAGGCATGAACCCACTATCGAGCATAAAAACTCCCTATTGGAAATACAAGCATCAAATTGGCCAGAGCATCTACTAGTAACGGAGAGCATGCAAGATCATAAATAACATAGACATGAAAGAACATGATAGATTGATAATCACTGGACATAGCATTCAATATTCATCAGATCCCAACAAACACAACATGTATCATCACAATAAAATGATCTTGATCATGTTAGGTAGCTCACAAGATCTAAACACGAGGCACAAAGAGGAGAGAACAACCATCTAGCTACTGCTATGAACCCGTAGTCTAGGGATGAACTAATCACGCATCACTCCGGAGGCAGGCATGGTGATGAAGAGCCCTCCGGTGATGACTCCCCCTCCCGGCAGGGTGCCGGGGAGAGCTCCAGAACCTTCCCAAAACTAGAATTGACGATGACGGCGGCTATGGATCTTTTTGGTGGAAAAGGCTCGGGTGTTTCGGGTAACCCGTGGAGAAGTATAAATAGGCGAGAGGGCAACGTCGGTGGCAGCCAGGGGGCCACACCACCACCAGGTGCGGCCAGAGGGGGCGCCACCCTATGGTGTGGGTCCCCTGAGGCCCCCCTCCGGGTCTCCTCCGTACTTCGTGTACGTGACGACTTTCTAAGACTCTGCGATTTTGTTTCGTCCAATTTCGAGAATATTTCCAGAAAAAACTTTTTTGAAACAAAAAACAGCAGAAAACAGGAACTGACTCTATGGCATCTTGTCAATAGGTTAGTCCCAGAAAATCCATAAAAATGACATAAAGTGTATAAGAAACATGTAGCATAAGGCATGAAAACAACATGGGACATCAGAAACTACGGATACGTTTAAGACGTATCACCCACCCGCAAGACTTGCGGGTTAAAGAGTGGGGGAGCAACCGATGTGGATTAGGTTTAAAGGCTAGGAGAACCCTCCGGGTAGGGTATCTGATCATTAATTCCACCATAGGTGCTGCCTCTCTCGAAATCCAATATCTCGATTAATGCACCCGCCATTGTAAACACCACATCAATACAATCTAGAAAAGCATGAGTAAGGGTTTTACCTCCTCGAGGGCCCCGAACCTGGGTAAATTGTGTCCCCCCGTTTGAGGTCGAGTTCACCAGTGTTCATCTGTTTCCTACTCTCAAACCCCCATCATGTCACCCGGGGGATATGCCAAGTCTGGGACTCAACATTTGGCGTCGTCTGTGGGAACGGCGAGCGCTCGATATGTGGACTCTTCAGCCTCATCTGCTTTGAGTTCCGATCTGAGATCCGGAGCGGTGACTCCGCCGGAATCGATCTGCTTCGGATCCTTCGTCTACACGCCCCACTCGCTAGTTTCTCGACCGACATTCAACAGTCTTCAGGAGGGCATCAAGCTGACGTTCGGCGATTTCTGCTTCTGCGCCAGCAAGGAGGGGATACTGCGCTTCCCCGACTCTCCAGCACCCGCCGAATCTGAATCTGAGTCAATCTCGAGCGTTGCGACTCCGACATCGCCACCTGCCGATTCTGACTGTCACTCAGAGTCGAGCCTTGCATCGATCTATCTCAACGACCTCGATTTCCACTCAATAGAAGCTGAAGAATTCGTCAATATCGAGGGAGACGATCGATTAGTCCGAGAGATTCGTGAACCCTATCTAGCCTATGCCTACATGACCGACCCAACGGAAGAGCCCGCAGAGCCTACGGATAGCGCAGAACGGCAAGTCATCCACGTTTCGCGACAAGTGTGGAACAAGGCCAAGGCAGCAATGGAAATAATACCACATTGGAACTAGGCGCCACTCAAGAAGATATGACTACCTATCACTACTTCATGTCCAAGAAAAACTAGGAAGCGATAGGGGCGAACCGGTCACTCGACGACCGCAGACGCCTGGCAGATGAATTGAGTGTCCGCAGAGCGGCACTATCTTCGGCGACTAGCGGATCAATGGGACCTCCGCGGAACAGGAACATGAAGTACATTTCCAAGACTGCATGCATGGACCAGGAGTCGCTTAGCGGGACCACCCGAAACATTGAATCCTCATTCATGATCGTCGATGAGGACGTCAACGTACAGGCCACGACTCTTGTGGCTGCAGTCGTTGACGCCACAACATACCTCCGGGTCATCCAGCCGCCGGAAGGCGATCCCCGGACAGAATAGCATCGCCAGGCGATCAGAGGATTGGGAATGGTCGGAGCGTCGCTCACGACTAAGGCACACAAGAAAACAGCCGCGCCAGGCACCACTGCACCACGTGCATAAAGATCCCGCCGCCGCCACGATAACACATCCCCGAGAAGGCGAAACAAAGGATCTCCTCGCCGACATCGGAGCAAACACCCGCAACACCGCGATGACAATTCGCGACACCGCGATGATCACCCGCGACACCGTGACGAAGAACGACGAAGGCGTAGCGAGGAGCCGCGATGGTGCAGCAAGGAACCACGACAGCGCAGCGAAGAGCCGCGACACCACAGTTAGGGCCTGCGATGCTGCAACAAAGAGCCGCGATGTGACAGTCGCGATCGGGGAGTACACAACGCCCAAAGCGATGACGCTCAACACAAGGTCGACATGGCTCGAGCATGCAGGAACCAGGCGTACTCAACGTCCGACTCTGATGATGAGGAGGCCTGCGGCACACTCTGCTTCAGCCGCGACATTTGCAAAGCACATATGCCCAAGAAGTTTGAGCTTACCTCAGAGGTTCCCAAATACGATGGCTCCCAGGAACCCAAGACCTGGCTGTTAGACTACCTTACCTCCGTTAAGTGCCAAAGGGGGAACAAGGTGATAGCCATGGAGTATTTGAACCTGCACCTCACTGGATCCGCTCGAAGCTGGCTCAAGAACAAGCCTCGTGCGTGCTACAGATCTTGGGACGATCTCACTCGCGACTTCGGGAAGAATTTTCAAGCAACATGCAAAAGGCCCGCATCCGTGGAGGAGCTGCGAGGCTGCAAGCAGAAAAGAGACAAGACAACTCACGAGTACATCCAGAGATGGACAACACTCAGAAATATGGCAAAAGATATATCGGAGGAGGGAGCAGTCGAAGCTTTTTTGAGAGGTGTGCGGAGAATAGCTTTTCGAGAGAAGCTGGGACGTTGCGCACCCAAACTATTTGCGAGCTGATGACGATAGCCAACAGATGGGCCAACGGAGAAGACTCTCTGCACAATGAAAGAGTTGTCTCACCAGCACACGATGACGACCGTAATGGCGACCGCCGTAGAAGGAAGAGGAACCGCCCGTACGATCAAGACGATCAGGCGAAATATGCCGTGGCATAGTTCACCAGGAACCGCGATGGAGGATCTTGCGGAAATCACGAGTGGATGCCGAAGACGGAGGATAGGCCACCCGAACAGGATCTGGATGGGTACTACCCCCTGCACCTCTTCACAGATAAGAAAACAGGCAAGCTTAAAGCCACCCAACTCCTCAAGGACTGCAGAAAGTTCCTGGACCTCTACGACGCGTACCTGAAGAAACATAGGAGTGCTACAAGCCAAGGATACCCACCCAAACCCGGAGGAGGCGCAGTCGCATACAATGCTCCACCACCACCATTGACAATGCTGCCCAATCTAGCGATGGTTATGCAGCCCCAGCCAGTCGCGAATCCATTACTCGCTAACCCGTCAACCGACACATACCCGCCCACCCGCGGAACCTTAAGCATGATACAGAAAGTATGTCGACCCAGACGCACCTAGAATACAAACACCCGCATGGTTAACATGGCAGTGCAAGCACCACCGGCCAAAACAGAATACCTCAAAGGGTCTAAACAACCTATTACTTTCTCCAGAGAGGATCACCCACCTCGGGTGTACAGGCCAGGACACACAACACTCGTCATCCACGCCCAGATAGGAAACTATAACCTGAATAGAGTATTCATGGATGGAGGCAGTGGAATAAACATCATATAGGCGGACACACTCCAAAAAATGAACAAGAACCTGGACGAACTCGCCAAATCAGAAAATTCGTTTCACGACATAGTGCCAGGAAAACCAGTTCGACCATTGGGCTCGATCAACCTGGAAGTGACACCCAGAGATCCTGGAAATTACAGACTGGAGTTCTTCGACTTCGAGGTAGTCTACTGGCCATCGTTGAACCGCATTTGCAAGATTCCTGGCAGTACCGCATTATGCGTACCTCAAGTTGAAGCTCCCAGGACAATCACGGTGAAAGGAGACTTCCAAAAGTCAGATAAGTTCGATGCAGACTTCCATGAGATCGCAAAATCTTTCAGGATGCAAGAGGAACTGGAAGAACTCGCAAAAATAGCAGATAACTTTGTGCTTGTGCTCGCGAAAAGGAATGCTCCAGGCCTTGAGTTCAACTCCACCAACGACACTCGAAAGCATCAGGTTCACCCGACAGATCAGACGAAGATGGCGATGGTCTCGACTAGCCTTTCCCTCACATAGGAAAGCGCGCTCGTCGAGCTCCTCCGTTAGTACTAGGAAATTTTCGCCTGGCAGGCATCCGATATGCCAGGAATCCATAAAATGTTTGCTGAGCACTCACTAGAAGTGTACAAGGATAAAAACCCCGTCAGCAGACCACTCGCCGCTTCTCCAAACCAAAGTGCCTGGCACTCAGAGAAGAAGTAAATCGACTCCTCACAGCATAGTTCATAAGAGAGATCAAAATTTCCACCTAGTTAGCAAACCCAGTGCATGTCCCAAAGAAGAACACCAACATCCTTCGCACATGCATCAACTATACATAATTAAACAAGCACTACCCCCAAGGATAACTTCTCGCTCCCACGGATTGACCAGATCATCGAATCGACAATAGGCTGCCAACACCTACCCTTCCTCGACGCTTACTCGGGGTATAATCAGATTGGAATGAAAAAGGAAGACGAGGAAAAGACAACATTCATCACACCATACGGTGTCTACTGCTACACAACCATGCCCTTCGGGCTCAAGAACGCAGGCACCACATATCAGCAATGCATGCAAAAATATCTCGCCAAACTGATCGGCAAAAATGTCCAAGTCTACATGGACGATATAGTCATTAAGACCCAAGTAGAAGCTACTCTCCTCGAAGATATCAAGGAAACATTCGACGCCCTCAATGTCTACCGGATCAAGCTCAACCCAACAAAGTGTGTCTTCGGCGTACCCGTTGGACAACTGCTCATCTACCTGGTATCAGCTCGAGGAATAGAAGCCAACCCGGAGAAAATTAAAACCACGCTGATGATGAAATAGCCAGCAAACCTTCGAGTAATCCAACAGTTAGTAGGGCGGTTGGAGGCACTCAGGATATTCATTGCAAGGCTAGGAAAGAAGGCCGTCCCCTTCTACAAGTTGTTGAAGAAAACCGACATTTGAGTGGACACCAGAGGCAAAGAAGGCATTCAAGGACATGAATAAAACATTGTCGAGTAAGAAAGTCCTAGCCACACTCGAAGAGAAGGAACCCCTGTACCTATACTTAGCCGCCACTAATCAGGTGGTCAGCATCGTACTTGTGGTGGAAAGGCCTGAAGACGACAAAGCACATGGAGTGCAAAGACCAATTTACTAGCTCAACGAGGTACTTTCACCCTACAAACAGCGATATCCGCACTACCAGAAGCTGACTTATGGAGTCGTCTTCATGACCCGAAAGCTCAAGCACTACTTTCAGGAGCATAGCATAACGGTGCTAAACGACGCATCACTCGGAACAGTTATCAACAACCCTACGGATTCGGGAAGGATTTCCAAGTGGAGCATAGAACTAGGAGCCTCGGACATAATATACAAGGGACACGGCGCTCTCAATCACAAATAGTCGCAGACTTCCTTTCAGAGTGGACAAAACTGCAAACCCCAGGACCTCCCAGGTACTCTAGCTCATGGGCATGTACTTCGATGGGTCCAAGAGAAATGAAGGTGCAGGCGCAAGAGTCATGATGATTTCACCGAGAGAATATAAACTCCGGTACGTTATAGAACTAGATTTTCTAGCATATGATAGAGCATCCAATAACGATGCCGAGTACGAAGCCCTCCTGCACGGAATGAAGATGGAACTGGCTTGCGAAGCCACTCGCCTGATGATATATGGCGACTTAAACCTCATCGTCCAGCATATGATGAAGGAGTGTGACGCAATTGCAGACAACATGATCGCATACCGCGACATGTACAACCTGCTCGAGGGGGGTTTTAAAGGTTGCGAGCTGAGACACATCGCACGATCAAGCAATGAAGAGGCACACAAGTTAGCAAACATCGGATAAACTTATGCACCAATACCACCAGGAGTCTACTTGGAGAAAATCAACAAGCAATCTGTCAAGATCAAGAAACCATCTGAGCCACCCGCAACAATACCTCCAAATGATAGTGAGTACAACATCCTCATCGCAACTATGCACTACATATCACGCCAATTTTTTCTGATAAAGCCAGTCTGGACCCACAAGTATTTGGATTACCTGGTTCGATAGCAGTTCCCAGAAAACACATCAGAAGCAAGGAAAATAGTACGACACAGTAAATCCTTCCGGGTGATAAACGGAGAGTTATACAAGAAAAGTATTTCCGGAATCCTTCATAGGTGCATCGCCGCAGAGCACGGGAAGGAACTGCTGCGGTACATAAACCAAGGAGATTGCAGACATCATGCCAGCTTGAGAGCCATTGTAGGGAAAGCTTTTCGAGCAGGATTTTATTGGCTTACAACAGCCAGAGATGTAGAGAAACTAGTCGAAAGATGTGAAGTCTGCCAAAAGTTTGCACCAAAACCCCACATGCCAGCAACAAAACTAAACATGATCCCTCTGTATTGACCCTTTGCTCAATGGGGGCTTGACATGGTTGGACCGCTCCGCAAGGCAACACCAGGAGGATACACTCATTTGTTGGTTGTAGTAGAAAAGTTCACGAAGTGGATAGAAGTTATCCCAGGCACATCTCAAGCCGCCAAGTGCACCGTGAAATTTCTCGACTCATCGTCTACCGATTCGGTGTTCCCCACAACATCATCACAGACAATGGGTCTAACTTCACGGTGAAAGAAACGCAGTCTTACTGCAAGGAAAAAGGAATAACACCGACCTACGCATCCGTGGCGCATCCACGGACCAACGGTCAAGTCAAAAGATCAAATGGATTAGTTTCAGCTGGCCTCAAGAAACGCCTACGGACACGCTTGAATAGCGCAGCTGGACACTCGGCAGAAGAACTATCGTCCGTACTACGGAGCGTGAGAACAACCACAAAACAATCAACACAATACACATCATTCTTCATGGTTTATGGTGCAGAAGCAGTCCTCCCCAAAGATATCCGATTCAGCGCACCCAGGGTTGTCGCCTACAGCGAAGAAGTTTCCAACATAGCACTCTCCCAAGACAAGGACGCACTCGACGAGGCACGGGACGTTGCGCACGCGAGATCCGCCATCTATCAACAGGCGTTGCGCAACTACCATAGTCGCCGAGTTCGTAGCAGATCCTTCGTACAAGGAGACCTGGTGTTGCGACTCAAGCAAGAAAGACACCACAAGCTCCCCCCTTGAGAGGTACCATACATAATACACGCAGTCATCATGGGAGGCGTGTATCTCTTGAAGGACCCGGTGAGCGGCATCGTCTACTCAAACCTGTGGAATATTGCGCACTTGCGCAAATTCTACTCTTAGGAGATTCTCTTCCATTTCGCGAATAAGGCTGTTCCAGCCACAAGTGTAACTCGAGCAAATACATGGCTTTTTCAGCAATCAATATAAAGAACCTTAGATTCTTTGCTACATTATTTTTCCGCCAAATTATCTTACAACATTCTAACAAAAAGGCCTTACCCCAACACTCGGGAGACTACGCCAAACTAGCATAATGAATCAACAGTGTAAACACAAAACACACTTATCAATTTACAAGGCTTACTCTCCTTAGAAGTACAAGGTATATACACCTTAAAATTTACAAACACACAAGATACACTAATGGAGAGCCGCGCTCTCTCGAGGTAATCGCTCTGTCTCAGCCGCCGTTAACGAAACAATACGCTCGGCAGCAGCTCGCACTACTTCATAATGAGGGCCAAAATCTACCGAGTCCCCTTGTGATGCAGGCAATCGCGCAATAGCATTAAAGTTTAAGGAAGGGTGCCAAACCCGCACGAAGGATAAGGCAACCTGAGCTCAAATTTTCTAAGCAGCGCACTCACACGTTCGGGAGCAGCATCCAGCGGATACATAGTCTCGTACACCGAAGAGAGTGCCTCCCGGCAACGAAAGAAGAAACTTGGCGCACTTGATATTGAAGGGTAGCCATGACAAAACCCATGCCTCTGACGGACAGAAGCTGCACGCGTGGGTATTAGAACTCCCGGATTCAGAAATGATCCGATTTTTCACCCATTGCCCTTTTGGACTCGTATCAGGTTCAATGCCTGCAAAACAAAGAAAAAAGTCAAGCAAAGAAACAGAAGTCAAATCACTTGGGGGCTCAGAGCACTTACAAAGCAAATCCCTCGCAACAGCCGCCGATTCTTCCATTAGAAATTGTTCGCGCTCAGCTGCAAGTTTTTGTTTCGGTCTAGCTACATATGCAACACCTTGCAAAGCCTTCATCTTATGCTAACCATCAGCAATACGGCTACACAAGATAGTAGTCACGCTTGCTTCAGCTGGGTAAGTCAGAACATAAACCTAGGGAGCACTCGAAAGGCCAAGGCCACCTACAACCACTTGGAAAAAGAAGACAAACGTGCAACCAACTGAGTCACACGGCTCAAATCATCCGACATTTGCATCACAAAAACTTTCGAGTGCTCAGGGGATACCCTATCGGGAGCGTATAAGAAAATAGGAAGAAACATAATTAACCAAAAAAACAAACACTCACATTATGAGACGGGGTCAAACGTATTTAGCCATACAGCAGGTTCATTACAAGCATAACAAATAGAAGAAAAGTTCCCTCTATCCTAAAGAACCGTCGACTTGACAGAAACGGTCTCGCAGCAGCATGTTTCGCACTATGGCCACGGGACATTAACTCTGACAACATACTAGCTAGCTTCTCAGCGCGAGCAGCAAAAGGTTTGATAGCTACCTTTTTTTCTGCGATGTCCCTGGGGGCTTCCGAGTACATCCTCTCCAGATCTCCTTCGACGTCGTTCGCCAAGGCTATCTGAATCATTGTCTTTGCACCACACTTAGTGTGAGCAAGCGAATATTCGCGGAAAGGATCCTCCTTGCCAAGGAAATCCTATAGTAGGCCATCCACAGTCGAAGGAATATCCCTCCCTACGAAAAGCTTCTGGTGCATCAAGGTCAGAACTCGGGAGGTCTCTCCGATAACAGACGTTGCCTTCATACCATGATCCTTGAGTTGGGTGCACTCATCCATCAGAGCATCGAGCCTGACCTAGCCAGGAATCGCCAAAGGAACTCCAAGTGCACCTACAAAACCAGAAAATCCATAAGAACGGAAAAAAATCTCAAAGAACAGTAGCGCCAAGGATTAGTGAGCCACCTACCTGACAGAGCTTTAGCCACAGGACGAAGTGAGTTAGTGAGTTAATTTTTGTGAGCTTGGCCTTCCTTTTCCAGTTTCTTCTAGGTCTCTCGGAATTCCACAGGCTTCTCGGAGGTTTCCTTCCGCACGGACTCCAACTCTTTCTCGAGATCCTTCACTCGACATGAGTGTGAGCCCTCTCGGCATCAGCGCGAGTAGCCTCGTCTAAGAAATAAAAAGTTACACGCTCAAGTCAAAAGGAAGAAAATAAAATAATCTCACTTGTAGAACTTTTGAATCACCTTTAGAGGCCTTCAGATTCAAGAGGAGTTGGTCGCGCTCCTGTCGAAGGGTGGCGCAATCAGCTTCCGCGACCGCGAGGTGACGTCCGAAGACGGCCAAGGAATCGAAAACAGCCTGCGGGCAAACAATCAAAATTAGTGAAGACGGTCTTTGAGTGTACACTCGACTGTTAACAGTCGAATATAGACTCAGGGCTACTCCAATTAGGATCACTGTCGTGCACCCGATAGATGAAAAAACTAAACGTATGAAGATAGTCTTTGAGTCTACTCTCGACTGAAAATAGTCGAGCATAGACTCGGGGGGTTACTCCTATCGGGAGCACTGACATGAAAAGGAATAATTTTAAAGAAGAGAAAAAAAGATTCACCTTGCCACTCGGAGTCAACAATGAGTCAGTCGAACCTTGTCGACGTCTCAAGTTCAGCGGGATCCTTCGACTATTCACCCGTGAGGTCGGGCGAGACTAAGTCAGGATCCAACACTGTGTTCGACAGACTCGGGGCTCCCTTGACTGGACTCGAGGCTTTCTCGACCTCCCAAGCGCCTTCCTTCTGCTTAGCAGACTGGGCCGAAGAGACGAACTGGTCCTTACTGAGCATCACACAGGTAAAATTTGTTAAGAGAAAGGCTCTAAATAAAATAACATCGCGAGTAGAAAGGAAACGAGACTCACTCATCATCTTCATCGTAAAAAGCATCACAATCACAGGGAACAACGACCTTCATCTTCTTGGGGGCAACGGAGGAAGCACCTTCAGTGGAGTCACAGAGTGAACCACTTTCGGATCAAGTTCCTCGGGTAGCTCTTGACTAAAGGAAGCATCTTTGGAAGTTACCTCCTCTGTCTCTCCTGCTGCGCTTGCGAGGGATGTGGGTGAAGCTCTCATCCTCTTCTTCATCTTCATGCTCGTCCTTCACTTCGCTAGACTCTGCAGCTGCAATGCTAGTGTCGAGAGGAGCCTTGAAGTTACTCGCCAGAAGATCATAAGCTCCGCTATCCACCCCAGGGAGCGACGGGTAGCAGGTCTCAACGTCCTAGTTCTGGAAAAGAGAAAGGAGACTCGACGATCGGTTAGACACTTTAAAGAATTTTACAGCATAAAAAATAAGTGCAGAATATCACCTCGGTCGGGGATGTTCGGAGTCAAACGCAACAGCGAGAATCATAGAAAAGTTCTCCTCCTTCTTGAGGCTGGTGATACCACGGATCTTTGACTCAAACTCATCTTTCAACAGATCGTCCTTGCGAGTCCGGCTCGGGGCTTAAGACCCCGAGTACTCCCACAGAGCGCAAGGATGATTCTGTAGCGGCTGCACACGTCGAAGTAGGAAGACAGTCGCAAGATGCACACCTGTGATCCAGGCCCCCTGTCCTTCCTGTGCAGCTCCACGACTTGCTCCAGCAAAGGCTTCACAATTTTGGTCTCATCACTCGTCATGCTGTGGCTTAAAGATTTCCTCCTCTTCAGAATGGCGAATGGATTAAACTCAGGCACACCGTTCACGTTTGTGTCTTATAGATATGGATGAATGTGGATAGCGGTCTAAATGCCTTACATAATGTCTACAATGTTAGAACCCGTGAACTTTATCTCTTCATAATAGTATTGTTATACTTTCATGATTTGTCAATTGCCCAGCTGTAATTTGTTCATCCAACATGTTTTTTTACTTTGGAGAGACACCACTAGTGAACCTATGGCCCCCAGTCCTATTTTCCTCATATGGCAAACCTTCTTTTAAGCACTTTTAATCATTGTTTCCTCGCTGTTCTGTTCTTACTTTTATTTCTCTACAAGACTCTATATGTTTAAATTATCCTGTTTTCAGCAAGACTGGAAGATTAACAACCTTCCGGAAAGTTGGGGCAATAGAGAGTTTGTGCTTGTGTGCAGGTTCCATGCTTGGTCAACATCAATAAATGACATTGTTGATACAAGTAAGCTTCTTCAAGACTACGGAGTCCTACTGGTTCGATAAACTATGGTTCCACACTAGGGGGAAATTTAAGCTAGACTACATCATACCTTCCGCTTGGGGTCTCCCAATGACCGTGTGATCATGTCAACATCAAATACTTTTTTTGGCGCCGTTGCAGGGGATTTCGGAGTCATCATCAGCAAGAAGTCTCCTGTCAACTACATACCAGTACTTTTTTGGCGCCGTTGCTGGGGACTTCTAGCTTACTGCAAGGGGAGTCTCACACTTCCACTCTATTTCTTTTGTTCTCTTCTTTCTTAGTTTACTTTTGTTTTGTCTTGTTTTCTCTTTATAAAAAACCCAAAAAAGTTAGTTCTCTAGTTTCTAGTCTTTTATTTGTGTTGTTAGTTTATTTTGTGTTATCTTGCAAGCATGAATTCCAATGACAATAACAACCTTTGTGACTTTAATAGAACCAATAATAATGATTTCATATGCACACCAATTTCTCCACCTGCTGCTACATTAGATTCCTATGAAATTAAACCTGCTTTGTTGAATCTTGTCATGAAAGATCAATTTTCTTGAATTTGAGAAGATGCTGCCTCTCATTTAAATAACTTTGTTGAGTTATGTGACATGAAAAAATATAAAGAGGTAGATGGTGATATTGTTAAATTAATATTGTTCCCTTTCCCTTTAACATAAAGAGTTAAGGAATGGTTATTGTCTTTTCCTAAAAATAGCATTGATTCTTGGACTAAATGCAAAGATGCTTTTATTGGGGAGTATTATCCACCTGCAAAAATTATACAACTGAGGAGTAAAATTATGAATTTTAGATAAAATGATAATAAACATGTTGGTTAAGCTTGGGAAAGAATGAAAACTATGGTTAATAATTGTCTCACACACCGACTAACTACGTGGATGGTTGTCCAAACTTTTTATGCATGATTAATTTTTTCTTCGAGGAATTTATTGGATTCAGCTAACGGAGGAACTTTCGTGAACCTCAATTTAGGTTCATCAAACAAGTTATTGGATGATCTAATGACAAACTATTCCCAATGGCACACAGAAAGGGCTCCAACAGGTAAAAAGGTAAATTCTGTTGAGGATGCCTCTTCTTTGAGTGATAAGATTGATATGCTTGCTTCTTTGCTAGCTAAACAAGTGCCTATAGATCCTAATAATGTACCCTTGAAATCTATAGTTGATAACGAGAATGATCAAATTGATGTGAATTCTATTGCTAGAAACAATTTCAACAACAGTGCCTACAAGAATAACTTTGGTGGTAACAACTATAGGCCATATCCTAATAATAATGGTAATTCATATGGGAATTCTTATGGAAATGCTTAAAACAATACTAAAAGTTCCAACTCTGATCTTTAGAACATGCTTAAATAATTTATCACTACACAAAAAGATTTCAATAAAACTGTTGATGAAAGGCTTGCAAAAGATAATATTGTGCTGAAAATTCATAGTCTTGCTCATGATGTAGAAATTTTAAAAATTAGGACTACACCTCTTGAGGCCAAGAAAACTAAACCTATAAATGCAATACAAGTTCAAATAAATGAGAACATGATAATGTTAGCTCAAATACGTGCTAGAAGAGAAAGAGAAGCTGAAATTGCTGAAAAACTACTAAAAGTGAGCCTGTTAAAAATTTATGCCATCCAACCCTTTGAGGAAGTTAAAACTTCCAGTACCAATGAGTATCCGAATTATTCTAAATATTTTGATGTCAAAACAAATGCTATTGGGGAGTTCATGACTTTAGGTAGAAGGAGTCCCAAAAGTTTGGAGATTAAAAATATTTCTAGTGAGAAAATTGTTGCAAGTGGGATTGGGGATAATATGACTTTAGGAGAGTTTTTCCCACCATGTTTGAGGATGATAAACTAATTCGAGTGGACGCCTGAGGAAAAGAAAGCATTCAAAGACATGAAGAGGGCTCTATCAAGCATGAGGGTTCTAGCTACACCCCAAGAGAAGGAACCTCTATACTTATACATAGCCGCCACTAAACAAGTGGTTATCACAGTACTCATGGTAGAGAGACCCGAGGAAGATAAAATGCACGGAGTGCATAGACCAATATACTACCTCAGCGAGGTACTCTCCCCCTGCGAGTAGTAGTACCCACACTACCGGAAGTTGGCCTATGGAGTTGTGTTCACAGCCCAAAAACGCAAACACTATTTCCAAGAGCATAAAATAACAATGCTCAATGCCGCATCACTCGGAACAATCATCAACAATCCTATGGCTTCAGGACGAATCGCCAAATGGAGCATCGAGCTGAATCCTGCGACATAATGTACAAAGGGCGTGACTCCCTCAGTCATAGATAGTCGCAGACTTCCTTTCGGAATGGACTGAACTCCAAACCCCGGGTCCTCCTGAATATTCTAGCTCATGGATTATGTACTTTGACGGATCCAAGAAAAACGAAGACACATGTGAAGGAGTTGTGCTAATATCACCAAGAGGAGACAAACTTTGTTATGTTTAGCAGCTCAACTTCCCAAAAGAAGACAGAGCATCCAACAATGACGCCGAGTATGAGGCGCTTCTGCATGGAATGAAAATGGTACTGGCTTGCGGAGCTACTTGACTCATGATATATGGCGACTCCGATATCATCGTGCAACAAACAATGAAAGAGTGTGATGCGATCGTAGAAAACATGATAGCATACAGAGACATGTACAATCTGCTCGAAGGAAACTTCAAAGGTTGCAAGCTGCGACACATTGCAAGATCAAGCAATGAGGAAGCCGACAGATTAGCAAACATTGGATCAACTAAAGCACTAATACCTCCAGGAGTTTACTTGGAGAAAATAAATAAGCGATCTATCATGTTTAAAAAAAACGATCTATCAAAGTCAATACACCAGTCGAGTCACCCGAAGGAATACCTCCAAAAGATGCCGAGTCCAGCACTCTCATTGCAGCAATACACCATATCTCAAATCAAGTTTTTCTGATAGAACCAGTATGGAAGAAGAAATATATGGATTACCTACTTCGACAACAGCTTCCAGAAAATACATCAGAAGCTAGGCAGATCGCTCGTCGCAGCAAATCCTTTACAGTGGTAAACGGAGAATTATACAAGAAAAACATCTCATGAACCCTTCAGAGGTGCATCACACCCGAAGATGGAAAGGGAATCCCGCGGGATATACATCAAGGGTACTGTGGGCATCATGCCAGTTGAGGGCTATTGTGGCCAAAGCCTATCAGACAGGATTTTACTGGCTCACAAAAGCCAGAGAAGCAGAGGACCTAGTCGAAAGATGTGAGGACTGCCAAAAGTTTGCACCAAAGGCACACATGCCAGCCACAGAATTAAATATGATTCCCTTTTCATGTCTTTTGCTCAATGGGGACTCGACATGGTTGGGCCACTCTGCAAATCAACACCAGGAGGCTATACTCACTTGCTAGTCGTAGTCGACAAATTTACCAAGTGGATAAAAGTTGTCCCAGTAACATCTTAAGCTGCCAAATTAAAATTCCTCCATCGTCTGCAGATTTGGTGTTCCTCACAACATCATCACAAACAATGGATTCAACTTCACCGCAGAAGAAACACAATCATATTGCAAGGAAAAAAGAATCATACTGAGCAACGCATCCGTGTCACATCCACAAACGAACTGACAAGTGGAAAGAGCCAATGGATTTGTTTCGGGTGGCCTCAAGAAGCGCCTACTAACTCGCCTAAATAGCGCAGTGGGACACTAGGCAGAAGAGCTCCCATTAGTTCTATAGAGCCTACGAACAACTCCAAATCGTTCAACACACTACACACCATTTTTTATGGTCTATGGCGCAGAAGCAATACTACCTGAAGATGTTCCCTTTAGCGCACCACGGGTCGTTGCCTACAGTGAACAAGTTTCAAACACATCACTCTCCCAAGAAAAGGACACACTCGATGAAGCACAAGACGTCACATATGCCAGATCTGTTGTCTATCAACAAGTGCTACGCAACTACCCTAGTCGACGAGTTCGCAGCAGATCCTTCGTCGAAGGAGACCTGGTGTTGCGCCTGAAGAAGGAAAGGCGCCATAAGCTCTCCCCCTTGGAAGGGACCTTATATCATACATGAAGCCATCATAAGACTCGCAACAAGAGCACCAAGTTCTTGAAAGTCCAATGGTCGCATAATTCCGATAAAGAGGCAACGTGGGAGACCGAAGAGGATCTTCGCAAGAAGTATCCGGACCTTTTCACATCTCAGTAAGGAATCTCGGGGCGCGATTCCTTCAAGGGGGGCGTTTTGTAACATCCCAAGTATGAAAATCATCCTCTTAGAATGTTTGTTGCATGTTTATTTAAGTTTTGCATCATGTCATCACATTGATTCCATGTTGTTTGCATTTGTTTCTTATTTATTGCAATTGTTTTCCACTGTTTTCACAACTCAAATTCAAACCCTTTTCAAACATTGGTTTCATACTTGCTCTGTTACAACTTTTTGAATAAAATTCACAAATAATAACAACCATTTTGGTTCCATGTTTTCCTTAGTGATCACTTGTGAAAATGATCATTTTAAATCAATTATTTATTTTCCAAACACAATTTAAAATTCAAATCCAAGCACACAAACAGAACCAATTTGAATTTATGTTGTTACCCAAAACAAACCAACTCAATTTGCTTATATTACATAGGGGTTACCCTATCTAAATGATGGTTTTTATTAATGGTTATTACTATTAACAAATGCACCCGAATTTGGTTTGAATTTTAAACAGCAAGCAAACATTTAAAATTTCGAAAACCAAAACTACCAAGTGTTTGCATTTCAACTAAGAAATTTATCCTAATTTTCTCAAATTTTTCTATAAACAAAAACCCATGTCTTAAGTCCAAAAGCAAAGGCTACAAAAAAAAAAACAGAAAGGAAAAATAAAAAAGAAACAAAACCTTGCGCGCGCGCAGCAGCTAACGAAACCAGCCCACTCTATCTAACGCGCGCGCAAAGCCCAGCCCGCCTAAGCCACTTACCGCTTTGATAATCGTGCTCACCTTCTGATTTGAGTACGGCGCACCATCCGTGGCGCCACCGCATCCCCGCGTCGACTCCGGCGGCCGCACCGCGCCTCTGCGCCTCTATAAAGCACCTAGGGCACCCGCAGGCCAACCCTAGCGCCCTAGGTTTCCTCTCCCCTCTCCGCCGCCGTCGTCTGCTTCCTCCCCGACGCCAATTCCTCTCCGCTCCACCTCACCGGCGGCAGCTCACTGAAGATCACGATGGCGCCGCCGCGTAGCGCTCCCACCTAGCCACCCACCTGCTGCAATCGCTTCACCACTCTCTCTTCTCCCCCTTGGACACCAAAAGCAACCACGGTGAGCCTCAGACCGCCGCCGCGATCCTTCTTCCTCTCCGGCCACCGCGCCATGTTTTCTGAATCCGAGCTTCCCGCCGGCGTTGCAGGGCTCCTCGACCTTGATCTGTTGCTGGAATCGGACGGCCTCGTCTTCCTCTACGTCTTGGACACCGGAGCTCGCCTGGAGGACATCTACATCGACGGCGCCGTCCACTTCGTCTCCGCGGCCACCGTCGTCACCCCGTCGTCAGCAGCTCGTCATCGTCGCGCTTCTGCTCCTCTACAACGGTGGTGAGCACCGTTTGCTCCTCCTCCCTCCTCTGCATCCGTCCTTTGATCTGAAACGCCCACGCATCCATTGGTATCGAGAACCACCGTGGATCATCGCCGGTGAGCTTTGTCTGACGAACAAGCAAGCGATCCGTCGTCAGTTAAAAGTGCAGTAACGCAGCGTTGAACCTTAACTTGTTTCAGTCTCTGTATCTGACAAACGAGTTCAGATAGCGCACTGGTACTGCATCTTGTGCGCGTGGCGCAGGGCGCGGGTTCGAGCCCGCAAGCCCCCACCTTTTTTTGTGGATTTTCTTCCGCAGCGCGAGCAGGCCCACCTGTCATCGACCTACCTTGCCACGCAAGCGTTGCGCAGCGCCACGCTGGCCACTGGCCCACGCGGCAGTGGCTGCGTGTAAGGGCCAGCGCGGTAACAAAAGGATTTCTGCGCATTTCCGAAATTCCAAATTCATTTTAATTGGCAGAATTAAAACAAAACTTTAAAATTCAATATCTTTTGTTTTATAATTCCAACAAATACAAACTTTATATGAATTCTGATCCAAATTTCCCAATCTTTCCAAATATCCAATTTGTGTTCTGTTTTGGAAACTTCAAATGTATTTAAAATTCAAACTTAAATATTTCAAATGCTAATTTCTAAAATCCATAACTAATTATTTATAAATCCAATAAATGCAAATAAAATATGTTTTCCATACCATTTTAACTAACCTATTCAAATATAATTTTTGTTTTCTGTTTTGAATAATTAAAATTGCCTAAACAATTTAAATCTTGTTTAATTCAATTAAAAAATTGTTTAATATTGTTTAATTCATAATTAAATAATCCTAAGTCCAATTTCAAAATATGAAACATGTAATCCAACTAAAATTTGATGTACTTTTCAAATATCAACCTTGTTATTTGTTTTGAACAATTTAAATGGTTGAAAACAACAAATACTTGTGTGTTTCCCTTTAAGGCACCCAAAATTCCCTAAAATTAATAATAAAATTCTAAATTGCTACGCCCTATTTTAATTTGATTCTAATGTTGTTATTTTGCTGTTTTCCTTTTGCATGCATCATACTAAACCACTAGCACCTGTTGTTTAGTTGGAAAACAAATAAGCTAACCAAAATCCCTGGGCTTTTCATATGCAACTCAAAGTTGCATATGGGTCCAATTAAATTGTGTTGCCATATCAATTAGTTTATTTTGATGCATCTATTAACTTGTCATGCATCATATTTGATTGTGCACTATGCCATGATGATGATTGTTTATATTTCTGCCTTGTTTGTTTGCTTCTTCTCGGATAGACGACGACGTTGATACCGACGACCTTTACGACACCCCTTCTGAGGATCTAGCTCAGTACCCGGCTACTGGGTTTGCAGGCAAGTTATCACTCACATGAACCATCGTGCTCCTTTCAACATTGGTTACCGATACTTTCCGTTGTTCCTCTCTGCTAGCCATAGCGGTAGTTGTTTCTGTTACGAACCTATCACATGATACCCTAAACCCTGATATTGCCATCACCTCCCGTCCTAGAACCCCGTTGCTTGGGCCCATGTCTTACTAGCATGCTTAGGGTTGTTTTGCTCGAGTCTGCTATCAGTTACTTTCTGTTATTATATTCTGTTATATTCTGGGCTCGATGTTAAACAACACCTGTTAATTTGAGGTAATAATAATTTGCTGATAAGGCACCGGCAGGAGGCCCGGCGTGGTTTTGAGGCCTGCTAGTGTCGACCCTAATAGGAAAAGGGTCTTGTCTACTGATCCATGATGAGCGCACTATCCGCATGTGGGAAGCGTGTATGGGCGCCCCCCTCAATTTGACTCGATACGCATCTCGTCCAAATCACCACACTTAGTTCGGGCTTTCCATTTGATGCACGCATATGCAGGTACGAACCCGAGGCCAGGGTGGAACTTTTGTAGTCGGCATTTAGGGCGGCGTGGTCTTCCAGTGCTATGAGGGTCCTCCTTTTCTTCGGGGGGCTCGATTAGCCGCGCACGCACAGCACGTGGTGCTTTGGGCTTGATGCGAGGAAAGGTTGAATTGTGTTGAGTGCCCCGCTTGGTGGGAAAGGCCTTCCCATCTGGCGGGTTATTCTTACGTGTACGGCCAAATTGGTGCACCCCTGCAGGGATAAATCTTCTCGAGAAGCCGTGTTTTCCGCGGTTATGGTTGACTTGGTGAAAGTACTGGCTAACAAGTACTCAGAACAACTTACACCTAACTAATGATAACTTGACTAGTAATAGGCTTACTAAACAACAACTTGATCCATCATTAATCCAACTGTGTGAGTTATCCTCGGATTTCTTCTTTGGATAAGGGGCGAGATCCAGGATGGGTTTGTTTGGTGGTTAGCTATAGTTGGTTACGATACGCTATCTTACCTCTCTCTGATACACCGGAAGTTGTAGTATGTTCTGTAGATGGTTAGTGCAGCCAGTTGCAGTGTCTTTCATACCCTTTTCTTCCGTTGATCCCAAGGCATCTGTGCTTGGTGTTGACGGGCTACACTTTGGTGAACTGTGAGTCTTGCTTGCCAGTACGTTGTTGTACTGACCCCTTTGGGGCTGTGGTTTACGCAGACTACGACTACGGCTACGATGACCACCAGGATGGCTACTTCGTGGAGTTTGACGAGACTGCAGACGAGTAGTTAGCTGGACCAGGGCTGGATCCAGGACCTACGTGGATGGGCTTCGTCTTCTTTATTTTCTCCGGCTTCTTAAGCCTGTTGGATTTGTCTGTACCCAGACACCTTTGATTGCTTCCGCTGATGTAATGAATGCTATGTTGGGACATGTGTCCTCTGGATGATTGTATTTGCTATTTCTGCCTTAGTGAAGGCCATTTGCAACCTTATTTCAATCTTTTGTGTCTTAGAGGCATGTTGTGTTATCCTTTTGTTCAAAACCGTTGACGTACCATGTGTGTATGGTATGAAGTACGTCAATGGTAGTATCCAGATTTCTATAGGATAGTTTACATCGACGGTGAACAGTAACGGTTGGTTGTCGCACATAAGTGCTGGCCTACCCGTAAGGGGACGCGGGAGCCGTTAAGCCCCGTAATCCAACCAAAATACTGTTCAGTTCGTACGGTGAGTATCCTCTAGAAGTCCGGGTGCGACAAATGGTATCAGAGCCTGTCTGCCTGTAGGATCCCTTTTTACTGGTCGCAGTTGAGTCTAGAAACTATTTTGTAGCTATATAGGAAAAATGAAACGTGAGAGTAGGAATTCTGCCATTTTTCTTCTTTCCCCACCCACCCACCCTTTTCTGGTAAGGAAGTGCAACGTTGTTTTCTGTTCTCACCTAAACTTTCAAGTTAGGATTTCACGTGTTTTGGGTTCTCCTTAGTACCTCAGGACTTTTGGTCTCGTTTTCCCGATGTTGCTTCGATATCCTGTTCTTCTAAAGAACCTTTTCGTCCGTTGAAACCTTGCTGTTGTTTTCCACTTCATTTCTTCTACCGGAGTCTAATCAAAACCTCCCAAATCATCTGCAGATGGATCTCAGGTTCTACCCGCAGGTGGTTCGGATGACTCGCTGTGAGAGCACCGCCGGTTATCCGGAGATGCTGAGAGACATGGTTACCTATCTGGGGTTCCGTTGGGCACCAGAGTACCAGGTCTACGAGCAGCAGCGAGAGTTTGACCAGACTTGCTACCGGGCTATCGTCTACATTCTGTCGGATGATGGCAGGAGCGTTGTCCACCGCTACGAGGCAGTAGGTTCCACAGTGGATATGGCTGTGCAGCAGGCCGCTTACGTGAGTCTCACCGTCCTCCGTGCTGACTACTGGGGGTTTGACGATTCTATCTATCGTCACATCCCCCGTGGTTACATCACGTCGGCGGGAGTTCACTTCACTATCCACCGCGACATCGATACCTACGAGTCTGATAGCTCCAGGCTGCACACCACTGCCCAGTTCGTGAGGCACAGTGACGCAGTTGCTTCCACACTTTCTCAGGAGTTAGCCCCAGTCAGGGAGCAGCTCTACCTCCCGTTGACGCGTCTGGCGACGTACACCACAGACTTCGTTGGAGACGAGCGCTTTGCGCGTTTCCAGCAGACACTGGGTTTTCCTCTGCCAGATGCTGGAGGTTACGAGCCGATCAGAGGCCCACTTCTCGACCTCGGAGCTGGTTACACAGGGATTCCCCGCTATGGAGCACAGGGAGACGACGCTTTCTACTTCACCACCCGAGAGTTGCTCTCAGAGCAGTTCCTATCTACAGGGATCGTCGTGATACCTACTTCCGTGGGATTCCTCCGCACCGTATCTCTCGTCGTACTACTCGCCGCCGTCCTGCGTGATGAGTATGGGAGTACCGATGTATCCGTTCCTAGCTATGTTTAGTTATCCTGTGGCATTCGAACCATGTATTGGTCTGTTGGATATTCTGATGTATTTGAACATGTGATGATGTACCTGTTGGTTATCTATTCATGCGTCGGAATAATCTCTCTTTCGGTTACCAAGTCTATCCTTTGCTGTTATTGTGCTAAAATGCATTTCTGTTCAGGATGCCTCCAACCAGGAACACCATGCCTGAACCACCTCCGCTCACGGAGCTGTTGACTCAGATGACTCAGGTCGTGGCTCAGATGGCCCAGATCCAGGCTAACCAGAACAACAACCAGAATGCTCCGCGAGTCAACATCAAGGAGTTTCTGAGCTTGGGGCCGAGAGCTTTCGTGGCAACACGTGAGCCTCTCGATGCTGATGACTGGATCAGGGAGATCAACAGGGCTCTGGAGATAGCTCATGTTGCTGAGGAAGATAAGGTCAAGTACGCCACCTACCTACTGAAGGGTCAGGCAGCTACTTGGTGGGAGAACTACCAGACCATGAGAGCTGGCTATCCTATCACCTGGGGTTGTTTCAAGGATGCCTTCCTGAAGCACCACATCCCGGATGGTCTCATGGAAAGGATGCGTGAGGAATTCTGCTCTCTCAAACAGGGCAAGCTGGACGTCCTCGGCTACCAGAACGAGTTCAATCGTCTCGCTCGATACGCCGGTGACGAAGTGTCCACTGAAGCCAAGAAGATGGCAAGGTTCCGCCGAGGTTTTAACCCGGAACTGAAGTACGCTCTCACCAACATCAAGTGCAAGGACTTCGTGGAGCTCGTGAACACCGCGCTCAATGAGGAGAATGGGCGCAAGGCGTTCGAAGAGTCGCGCAAGCACTCGCGTGAGGGTGGTTCCTCCTCCAACATGACCACCCCTCCGCAGAAGCGCCGCATCTGGGTGCCAAACAGTGTTGTCACTAGGGCTCCAAATGCCCAAGCTTCTCCAGGTTTTGGTCCCCGCCCACCCAACCCATCTCAGATGCAGGGTCAGAGGTTTCCAATGGGCCAGCCAAGGCCAGGTCCTCCTCGTGTCGTCACTTGCTTCAAGTGCAAGGAGACTGGGCACTATGCTGATAAGTGCACGCAGAAGCAGCTACCTCCACCACCTCCTCGCCCCAACACCAACCAGGCTATGGTTCGTGCTCCCCCGGCTAAAGCCTTCAACTCCAACAACAGGCTTGTCGGGAGGACCGCGAGGGTGAATCATATCAAGGCCGACAAAGCTGAGGAAGCTGCTGACGTTGTTCTCGGTACTTTCCCCGTAAACTCTAACCCAGCTAAAGTGTTGTTTGATACCGGAGCATCGCATTCCTTTGTGTCAAAGATCTTTGCTACAGCAGTTAAGCTACCTTTTGTTGGTTTGGGTTCCCCGCTAGTAGTAAACTCCCCTGGAGCAACTATGCAAACTTCCAAGATCAGTCATGAGAATCAGATCTTGATTGGAGGTCACATATTCCTTGCTTCCCTCATTCTGCTTGGCAATTCTGACATTGATGTCATCCTTGGCATGGATTGGTTGAAGGCCAATAAAGCTACGATTGACTGTGCTAAGAAGTCAATAACTCTGTTCCACCCTTCCGGCCAGATAGTCTATTCTCCAAGTGAATCAAGTTCTGTTCAGCTGTACACCCTGGATGCTAAACCACTACCTCTGCTTGAAAATGTTCCGGTGGTGTGTGAATTCCCTGACGTCTTTCCAGAAGAGTTGCCAGGGATGCCTCCGGACAGAGCAGTTGAGTTCGTGATCGAGCTAGAACCAGGTACTGCACCAATCTCTAAGCATCCATACAAGATAGCTCCTCCTGAACTGAAATTGTTGAAGGAGCAAATCGATATGTACATGGAGAAAGGTTACATTCAGCCTAGTTCCTCCGCTTGGGGTTGCCCAACTCTGTTTGTTGCCAAGAAGGATCAAACAAAAAGACTCGTGGTTGACTATCGTCCTCTCAACGAGAAAACTATCAAGAACAAATACCCAATTCCTCGTATCGATGATCTTTTTGATCAACTTGCTGGAGCCTCAATATTCTCAAAGTTGGACTTGAGGATGGGTTACCATCAAATAAAGATCAAAAAGGAAGATATTCCTAAAACAGCTTTCACCACTCGTTATGGTCTATATGAATACACCGTCATGTCCTTTGGTCTCACCAATGCACCGGCAACCTTCTCAAGACTCATGAATTCTGTCTTCCATGAATACCTCGACAAGTTCGTTGTGGTATATCTTGATGATATTCTAGTCTACTCAAAATCCGAGGAAGAGCATGGAGAGCACCTTCGTCTCACTCTCATGAAACTTCGCGAGCATCGTTTGTATGCCAAATTCTCCAAATGTGAGTTCTGGATTCCAGAAGTTGCATATCTTGGTCATATCATCTCTGCCAAAGGCATAGCCATTGACCCGGAAAAGGTTAAGGCAATTGTTGATTGGAAACCCCCTAAGACGGTGAAGCAAGTCAGAAGTTTTCTTGGCTTGGCTAGCTATTGCCGTCGTTTCGTCCAAAACTTCTCCAAGATTGCAAAACCTCTCACTGATCTCACAAAGAAGGACAAAAAGTTCATTTGGACTCCACAGTGTGATGAGAGTTTCAATCTCCTGAAGACTAAACTCACTTCCACCCCAGTTCTGGTTGGCCCAGATACTACCAAGCCTTTTCAGATATTCTGTGATGCATCTCTCCAAGGACTAGGAGCAGTTCTTATGCAAGAACGTCAAGTTGTGGCTTATGCTTCACGTCAGTTGAACCCACATGAGCAAAACTATCCCACACATGATCTTGAACTTGCAGCAGTTGTGTTTGCCCTCAAGAAATGGAGGCAATACTTGTTGGGTAACAAAACTGAAATCTTTTCCGATCACAAGAGTCTGAAATACATCTTCAGTCAACCAGATCTTAACCTCAGGCAAAGGAGATGGATTGAGAAGATTAAGGACTTTGATCTCACCATTTCTTACACTCCAGGCAAGGCTAATGTTATGGCCGACGCTCTCAGTCGCAAGTCCTATTGCAATAATCTCATGATCAGGGAAAGCCAACCTCCACTTCATGAAGAATTCCAGAAGTTGAACCTTGGTCTTGTTCCTCAAGGCTACCTTGCTAGCTTGACAGCCAGTCCAACTCTCGAGGACAAGATTCGTTCTGAACAACTTCGTGATATTGAAATCAAGAAGATGGTTGAGCACATCAAGGAAGGCAAGGAGAAATTCAAGTCCTTCTCAGTGGATGATAAAGGAACTGTGTTCTTTGAAGGACGCATTGCAGTTCCTCAAGTTCAAAGTCTAAAAGATATCATTCTCAAGGAGGCTCATGAAAATCCTCTCTCCATCCACCCTAGAAGTACAAAGATGTACCAGGATCTCAAGACTCTGTATTGGTGGCCTGGCATGAAACGTGAAATTGCTCAATACGTTTCTGAATGCGACGTTTGTCAACGTGTTAAGGCAGTCCATCAGAAAACAGCAGGTCTACTCCAACCTCTGAAAATTCCTGAGTGGAAGTGGGACATGATTGAAATGGACTTCGTTACTGGGTTTCCAAAGTCCAAAAAGGGCAACGATGCAATCTTCGTTGTTATTGATCGTCTCACTAAAGTAGCTCATTTCTTCGCTGTCAAGGAAACTATCTCAGCTAGCCAGTTAGCAGAGCTCTATACAGCAAAGATTGTTCCTCTTCATGGTGTTCCATTGGAAATAAGCTCAGACCGTGGAAGTATCTTCACTTCTCATTTCTGGAAAAGCTTTCAAGAAGCATTGGGCACTAAACTACTGTTCAGCACAGCTTATCACCCTCAGTCTCAGGGGCAAGTCGAAAGAGTCAATCAGATTCTCGAGGATATGCTCAGAGCATGTGGTATCTCCTTTGGCATGAAATGGGAGGATTGCCTTCCATATGCTGAATTCTCCTACAACAACAGCTACCAGGCAAGCCTAGGCATGGCACCATTTGAGGCACTGTATGGTCGCAGATGCAGGAGTCCAATCAATTGGTCTGGAGCTGGTGAACGTTCACTCCTAGGCCCTGACATTGTTAAGGAAGCCGAGGAGAAAGTTCGTATCATTCGTGACAATCTCAGGATTGCTCAGTCTCGTCAGAAGAGCTATTATCATAGCAAGCACAGGGATATGATCTATGCACCTGGTGACAAGGCATATCTCCGTGTAACTCCCCTCAGAGGCACTCATCGTTTTGGTGTGAAAGGAAAGCTGGCACCAAGATACATTGGTCCTTTCAACATTCTCTCAAGGCGTGCAGAAAATGCTTATCGTCTTGAACTTCCAGAAAAGCTATCCAAAGTGCACGATGTGTTCCACGTGTCACAACTCAAGAAGTGTTTCAAAGATCCAGATCGTGCAGTTGATCATGATTCCATCGAACTGCAAGATGATCTATCTTATGAGGAGCACCCTGTTCGTATTCTCGATGAGACCGAGCGTAAGACTCGCAACAAGAGCACCAAGTTCTTGAAAGTCCAATGGTCGCATCATTCCGATAAAGAGGCAACGTGGGAGACCGAAGAGGATCTTCGCAAGAAGTATCCGGACCTTTTCACATCTCAGTAAGGAATCTCGGGGCGCGATTCCTTCAAGGGGGGGCGTTTTGTAACATCCCAAGTATGAAAATCATCCTCTTAGAATGTTTGTTGCATGTTTATTTAAGTTTTGCATCATGTCATCACATTGATTCCATGTTGTTTGCATTTGTTTCTTATTTATTGCAATTGTTTTCCACTGTTTTCACAACTCAAATTCAAACCCTTTTCAAACATTGGTTTCATACTTGCTCTGTTACAACTTTTTGAATAAAATTCACAAATAATAACAACCATTTTGGTTCCATGTTTTCCTTAGTGATCACTTGTGAAAATGATCATTTTAAATCAATGATTTATTTTCCAAACACAATTTAAAATTCAAATCCAAGCACACAAACAGAACCAATTTGAATTTATGTTGTTACCCAAAACAAACCAACTCAATTTGCTTATATTACATAGGGGTTACCCTATCTAAATGATGGTTTTTATTAATGGTTATTACTATTAACAAATGGACCCAAATTTGGTTTGAATTTTAAACAGCAAGCAAACATTTAAAATTTTGAAAACCAAAACTACCAAGTGTTTGCATTTCAACTAAGAAATTTATCCTAATTTTCTCAAATTTTTCTATAAACAAAAACCCATGTCTTAAGTCCAAAAGCAAAGGCTACAAAAAAAAACAGAAAGGAAAAATAAAAAAGAAACAAAACCTTGCGCGCGCGCAGCAGCTAACGAAACCAGCCCACTCTATCTAACGCGCGCGCAAAGCCCAGCCCGCCTAAGCCACTTACCGCTTTGATAATCGTGCTCACCTTCTGATTTCAGTACAGCGCACCATCCGTGGCGCCACCGCATCCCCGCGTCGACTCCGGCGGCCGCACCGCGCCTCCGCGCCTCTATAAAGCACCTAGGGCACCCGCAGGCCAACCCTAGCGCCCTAGGTTTCCTCTCCCCTCTCCGCCGCCGTCGTCTGCTTCCTCCCCGACGCCAATTCCTCTCCGCTCCACCTCACCGGCGGCAGCTCACTGAAGATCACGATGGCGCCGCCGCGTAGCGCTCCCACCTAGCCACCCACCTGCTGCAATCGCTTCACCACTCTCTCTTCTCCCCCTTGGACACCAGAAGCAACCACGGTGAGCCTCAGACCGCCGCCACGATCCTTCTTCCTCTCCGGCCACCGCGCCATGTTTTCTGAATCCGAGCTTCCCGCCGGCGTTGCAGGGCTCCTCGACCTTGATCTGTTGCTGGAATCGGACGGCCTCGTCTTCCTCTACGTCTTGGACACCGGAGCTCGCCTGGAGGACATCTACATCGACGGCGCCGTCCACTTCGTCTCCGCGGCCACCGTCGTCACCCCGTCGTCAGCAGCTCGTCATCGTCGCGCTTCTGCTCCTCTACAACGGTGGTGAGCACCGTTTGCTCCTCCTCCCTCCTCTGCATCCGTCCTTTGATCTGAAACGCCCACGCATCCATTGGTATCGAGAACCACCGTGGATCATCGCCGGTGAGCTTTGTCTGACGAACAAGCAAGCGATCCGTCGTCAGTTAAAAGTGAAGTAACGCAGCGTTGAACCTTAACTTGTTTCAGTCTCTGTATCTGACAAACGAGTTCAGATAGCGCACTGGTACTGCATCTTGTGCGCGTGGCGCAGGGCGCGGGTTCGAGCCCGCAAGCCCCCACCTTTTTTTGTGGATTTTCTTCCGCAGTGCGAGCAGGCCCACCTGTCATCGACCTACCTTGCCACGCAAGCGTTGCGCAGCGCCACGCTGGCCACTGGCCCACGCGGCAGTGGCTGCGTGTAAGGGCCAGCGCGGTAACAAAAGGATTTCTGCGCATTTCCGAAATTCCAAATTCATTTTAATTGGCAGAATTAAAACAAAACTTTAAAATTCAATATCTTTTGTTTTATAATTCCAACAAATACAAAATTTATATGAATTCTGATCCAAATTTCCCAATCTTTCCAAATATCCAATTTGTGTTCTGTTTTGGAAACTTTAAATGTATTTAAAATTCAAACTTAAATATTTCAAATGCTAATTTCTAAAATCCATAACTAATTATTTATAAATCCAATAAATGCAAATAAAATATGTTTTCCATACCATTTTAACTAACCTATTCAAATATAATTTTTGTTTTCTGTTTTGAATAATTAAAATTGCCTAAAAAATTTAAATCTTGTTTAATTCAATTAAAAAATTGTTTAATATTGTTTAATTCATAATTAAATAATCCTAAGTCCAATTTCAAAATATGAAACATGTAATCCAACTAAAATTTGATGTACTTTTCAAATATCAACCTTGTTATTTGTTTTGAACAATTTAAATGGTTGAAAACAACAAATACTTGTGTGTTTCCCTTTAAGGCACCCAAAATTCCCTAAAATTAATAATAAAATTCTAAATTGCTACACCCTATTTTAATTTGATTCTAATGTTGTTATTTTGCTGTTTTCCTTTTGCATGCATCATACTAAATCACTAGCACCTGTTGTTTAGTTGGAAAACAAATAAGCTAACCAAAATCCCTGGGCTTTTCATATGCAACTCAAAGTTGCATATGGGTCCAATTAAATTGTGTTGCCATATCAATTAGTTTATTTTGATGCATCTATTAACTTGTCATGCATCATATTTGATTGTGCACTATGCCATGATGATGATTGTTTATATTTCTGCCTTGTTTGTTTGCTTCTTCTCGGATAGACGACGACGTTGATACCGACGACCTTTACGACACCCCTTCTGAGGATCTAGCTCAGTACCCGGCTACTGGGTTTGCAGGCAAGTTATCACTCACATGAACCATCGTGCTCCTTTCAACATTGGTTACCGATACTTTCCGTTATTCCTCTCTGCTAGCCATAGCGGTAGTTGTTTCTGTTACGAACCTATCACATGATACCCTAAACCCTGATATTGCCATCACCTCCCGTCCTAGAACCCCGTTGCTTGGGCCCGTGTCTTACTAGCATGCTTAGGGTTGTTTTGCTCGAGTCTGCTATCAGTTACTTTCTGTTATTATATTCTGTTATATTCTGGGCTCGATGTTAAACAACACCTGTTAATTTGAGGTAATAATAATTTGCTGATAAGGCACCGGCAGGAGGCCCGGCGTGGTTTTGAGGCCTGCTAGTGTCGACCCTAATAGGAAAAGGGTCTTGTCTACTGATCCATGATGAGCGCACTATCCGCATGTGGGAAGCGTGTATGGGCGCCCCCCTCAATTTGACTCGATACGCATCTCGTCCAAATCACCACACTTAGTTCGGGCTTTCCATTTGATGCACGCATATGCAGGTACGAACCCGAGGCCAGGGTGGAACTTTTGTAGTCGGCATTTAGGGCGGCGTGGTCTTCCAGTGCTATGAGGGTCCTCCTTTTCTTCGGGGGGCTCGATTAGCCGCGCACGCACAGCACGTGGTGCTTTGGGCTTGATGCGAGGAAAGGTTGAATTGTGTTGAGTGCCCCGCTTGGTGGGAAAGGCCTTCCCATCTGGCGGGTTATTCTTACGTGTACGGCCAAATTGGTGCACCCCTGCAGGGATAAATCTTCTCGAGAAGCCGTGTTTTCCGCGGTTATGGTTGACTTGGTGAAAGTACTGGCTAACAAGTACTCAGAACAACTTACACCTAACTAATGATAACTTGACTAGTAATAGGCTTACTAAACAACAACTTGATCCATCATTAATCCAACTGTGTGAGTTATCCTCAGATTGCTTCTTTGGATAAGGGGCGAGATCCAGGATGGGTTTGTTTGGTGGTTAGCTATAGTTGGTTACGATACGCTATCTTACCTCTCTCTGATACACCGGAAGTTGTAGTATGTTCTGTAGATGGTTAGTGCAGCCAGTTGCAGCGTCTTTCATACCCTTTTCTTCCGTTGATCCCAAGGCATCTGTGCTTGGTGTTGACGGGCTACACTTTGGTGAACTGTGAGTCTTGCTTGCCAGTACGTTGTTGTACTGACCCCTTTGGGGCTGTGGTTTACGCAGACTACGACTACGGCTACGATGACCACCAGGATGGCTACTTCGTGGAGTTTGACGAGACTGCAGACGAGTAGTTAGCTGGACCAGGGCTGGATCCAGGACCTACGTGGATGGGCTTCGTCTTCTTTATTTTCTCCGGCTTCTTAAGCCTGTTGGATTTGTCTGTACCCAGACACCTTTGATTGCTTCCGCTGATGTAATGAATGCTATGTTGGGACATGTGTCCTCTGGATGATTGTATTTGCTATTTCTGCCTTAGTGAAGGCCATTTGCAACCTTATTTCAATCTTTTGTGTCTTAGAGGCATGTTGTGTTATCCTTTTGTTCAAAACCGTTGACGTACCATGTGTGTATGGTATGAAGTACGTCAATGGTAGTATCCAGATTTCTATAGGATAGTTTACATCGACGGTGAACAGTAACGGTTGGTTGTCGCACATAAGTGCTGGCCTACCCGTAAGGGGACGCGGGAGCCGTTAAGCCCCGTAATCCAACCAAAATACTGTTCAGTTCGTACGGTGAGTATCCTCTAGAAGTCCGGGTGCGACACTACCCCTAGAAGATTATCTTTTTCAATAAGGCTATTCAGCCATAAGTGTAACTCGAACAAATACATGGATTTTTCAGCCATCATTATACTAAACCTTCGGTTCCTCATCAACTATTTTTTCTCGACTCAATTACTTTACAACATGCTAAAAAGGTTCCACCCGAACACATAGGGACTACACCAAACTAGCATAACAAAACAACCGTGTACACTAAAACACACTTTAAATTCAACAAGGTTCACACACCTTACAATACAAGGTATACACACCTTACAAGCTACAACAAAATTATACAAAGTATCGACTACTAACAACAAGCAGCGACTAGCATTTTCCCGAAGGAGACGTTCTGTTTCAGCTTCGGTCAATGGAACTATGCGCTCAGTTGCAGCTCTCACTGCCTCATAGTGCGGACCAAATTCCACCAAGTTCCCCCTGTGAAGGCGGCAACCGAGCAATGGCGTTGAAATCCAAAGAGGGGTGCCAAGCTCAGACAAAAGCTAAGGCAACTTGAGCACCATCAATCAATTGCTAACGCACACACTTTCTGACATCTTCGACACGACGAAATTTTCGTAGCAGTGCACTCAAACCTTCAGGATCAGCATCCTATGGGTACATAGTTCTATACAAAGAAGAGAGAGCCTCGCGACAGGACTCGGTAGAACCTCGAACCTTCCGAACTTGATATTGTAGAGTCTCCATAACGAAGCCCCTGCCTCTGTTGTACCAGAAATTGCAAGCGTGGATATTAGAACTCCCGCACTCAGAAATGATCCGATTGTTCACCCACTACCTTTCTGGATTCATATCAGGTCCGATACCTACAATATAACGAAAGACATCAAACGAAGTAAAGAGGAAGAAGCAAATATACACGGGGGTTCCGGGCACACTTACAGAGCAAATCCCTTGCGGTACTAGCCAACTCCTCCATACGGAATTGCTCGCATTCAGCTGCAAGCTTTTGCTTCGACTTCGCCACGTCTGCAACACTTTGCAAAACCTTCAGCTTTTGTTCACCATCAGCGATTCAACAACGCAAAACAGCAGTCGCACTCGCATGAACCGGAGCAGCCACAACAGAAACCCCAGGAGCACTCGAAGAACTTGGACCACCAGCGGTCACCTGGCAAGGAAACAACACACGTTCACTAAGTCGCGCGGTTGAAGCACTCGATACTAAGTCCCCAGAAAATCTCGAGTGCTTAGGGGTTACTCCCATCGGGATAATGCAACAAAAGCAAAGCAATATCATAAAGAAAAAACAATATCCATACTTCAAAAGCGGAGAAAGTACTTAGCCAAACGGCAGGTTCATTACAAGCGTCTCAATAGAAATATTAAAAAAAACTATCCCAAGGGGCAAAGGTTTTGCCACACAGCTTCGCTGGTAGTAGGCCTGGCACGCTGGATGCGGATAATCAACTCGGACAATATAATAGCTAGTTTCTTAGCGTGACGGAAAAAGGTTTTGGAATTACCTTTTTGCCCTCGTGATCCTTGGGAACATCCGAGTATGTTGTCTCCAGATCCCTGCCAATGCCACTCGCCAAAGCCACATGGATCACCGTCTTCACGCTACACTCTGTCCGAGCCAACGAGTATTCACGAAGAGGGCCATATTCGCTAAGGAAATCCTTCAGTAGATCGTCCACAGTCGAAGGAATCTCTCGCTTTGCGAAAAGCTTCTGGTATAATGGAGTCAGTACCTAAACGGTTTCCTCGATGACGGACTTTGCCTTCATTCCATGCTCCTTGAGATGATTGACGGCATCCATCAAATAGTCGAGTCAAACCTGATGGGGAATCTCCAGAGGAACTCCAAGTGCACCTGCAAGATTCAAGATTGAGAAAGCTAGAAGAATACTGCGCGTGCCAAATAAAAGCTCTGCACCAAAAACTTTTGACTCGTTTACTTGACAGAGCTTTGGCTACGGGGAGGGGTAGGCCTGTGAGTTCTTCATCATGAGATTGACCCTCCTACTCAACCGTCTTCAGACCCGCCTTGGCTGGCATGAGCTGCTCAGGCTCACTCTTAAGATCCTTGGCTCGGCGACAAGCATCCGCCTCCTCCGTCTTGGCGCATGCGGACTCATCTGAAGAAGAGACATAGTCAGACAAAGAGAGATAACAAGAGAATGTTACTCGCAAAATTTTGGATGAAACTTACCTTTTGAAGCCTTGAAATCCAAGAGAACTTGGTCGCACTCGCGACAAAGGCTAACGCAATCAGCTTTCCACGACTACGAGACGATGCCCAAATCTAGCCAAGGCATCAAAGACAACATGCAAAACGAGCATTCAGAATAAAAAAGGATCCTCGAGTCTATGCCCGATAATAAATGATCGCACACAGACTCGGGGGCTACTCCCATCGGGACCACTAACATGCACCCGATAAACCAATTGTCTGAACAAAGAAGAACCTTTGAGTCTATACCCGATAATAAATGATCGCAAATAGATTCAGGGGCTACTCTAATCGGGAGCACTGCTGTGCACCCGATAAAAAAATGAGAAACAACATTCAAGAAAGTATTAAAAGTTTAGGATAACCTTGGCACTTGGAGTGGACAACAGATTCTTGAACCTGCCTGAAGCTTCGAATCGCGTCTGCACTTCGGGTGTGGTGGTGGGTTTTGGCTTCTCGCTCGCAGGAATAGGCGAATCCTTGCTACGATTCTCCACTACCTTCTCCGGACTTGAATCTTTCTCGTCCTCTGTGGCACGTCCTTTCAGCTTAGAAGACTGATCCGAAGCAGAAAATTGATCCTTGATAACCATCACGCATCTAGCGGGTGAAGAGGAACTAAGAAATGTTAAGGACAAATTCTTGAACAAAACAATAGAGCAGAAGTAAGGGAGGAAAAACTCACTCGTCATCATCTTCATCATACGCATCCAAGTCCCAAGGGATGGGAACCTTGGGCTTCTTGGACAATGGAGGGAGTGTCTTCGTAGGAGACACAACGTGCACCGCCATCACATCAATATATCTCGGGTACCTCTTGAATCGGGGACGTGTCTTTGGAGGTCACCTCCTCTTCTTCCCCCGTGGAACGCTTGCGGAGAGCCCGAGTGAAGCTTTCCGTTTCCTCCTCATCCTCCTGCTCAGACCTCTCCTCACTAGTGTCTGCGGCTGCAACACTAGTGTCGAAAGGGGGCTCAAGATTACTCGCCAGAAGATCAGGCGAAGCGCCCTCTCCAGGGAGTGGGGGATAGAAAGTCTTGAAGTTTTGATTCTGCAAAAGAATACAAACGTCAGCTAAGCACTCGAGAAAATTACTCGGCAAAGAACAAAGATTATTCGAAAAATCACCTTAGTCGGAGGATGATCGGAGTCGAAGGAAATCACGAGAATCACCACAAACTTTTCGTCCTTGAGGATGGTAATGCCACGGATCCAAGTCTCTAACTCATCCTTCGAAAACAATCCTTGCGAATCTGACTCAGATCTGATGGACCTGAGTACCCCCACATCGAGCGGAGACGGTTCTGCAGCGGTTGCACTGGACGAAGAATGAAAACGGAGGTCGTATGCACTCTCGTGATCCAAGGTCCCTTGTCCAACCTGAGAAGACTCGCGATTTTCTTCATCAGCGGGCCAGTCGCCTTGCTCTCCTCATGCGTCATCATGTGGCCCAAGAGTTTCTCTTCTTCAGCATGGTGTGTGGGTTCAAAGTTGGCACCTTGTTTACACCCGTGTCCTAGATGTAAAACCATCGCCTCTGCCAACCCTGAGCGGAATCGACAAACTTCATATCGAAGTAGTCTACTTCGCCTTAGTCCTGGATCCCGAAACCACCCGTGGCAAAGGGCTCCCCGGGTCCGGCTTCACCCGGAAGAACCTTCTCCCCGTGCATCTTCATGAAGAAGATTCACCTCCACAACTCCCAATGCGGGCGAATGCCGAGGAAGCACTCGCACAATACGATGAAGCACGCGATGTGTTACACCACATTCGGAGGGAGGACGTGGAGTTGAATCCCGTAGATGCAGAGGAGGGCACGAAGAAAAGGAGGCATAGGGAATGAGAGCCCGCGCGAGACATGCTCGGCGAAGACAAACCGCTCATTACCTTGCGGGTTGGGGAAATCTTCATCTTTCCCAGGCTTACGCACACGCCCAAAGCTCGCTGGGGGGTAGAAGCCTATCCTTTTGCATCGTCTGCAGTGATGTTGGAGGAGCTCCAATCACCGGTTTTCCTCCGAAGATCCGACAAGGTCGCACCTCCGCTCTTCTCCGTAGCCGCAGCCGCTGCACTCCTTCCCTTGCCAGGACCAGCCATGGAGTTTTCCTCGAGGAGCATAGCAATTGGGGATGGGCGCTAAGAAAGAAGATGGGGAAATCTGCAAAGGGAAGGGACAATCCTTCTCCGTAGGCCTCACTTTATACTGCGGCTGAATCAACCCGAGTCGTAGATCTCTGCGAAAGGGTGCGCGTGGGCCAATCTAGGCCACCACGTGGCATCTTGTAGGTGAAGCGATCACGTGCGTTACCTCTGCACAATCTTCAAGGCATCCACGCATAATTATTGCGCCACTAAGCGGGAATTCCGGCACACTACGGTCTACTTCCGGTCAAAAAGCCGGCAGCATGGGGCCGCCACGTCTCACCTCACCTCTGACGTTTCATGTCACGTCCCATCGGGAGCAGACGAGTGCGTCATGGTGTCATCAAGACGTCAGCTTACAGACTTATTTTCACATGAATCCAAAACAAAATTTGCACTCGCCTTATTCAATTGCAGAAATCTCGCGACTCTAAAACATAAAAGTCACTCGCCTTAATTCTGCCAGAGAAATATTGCGGCTTCACTACACAAAAAGGCTCCTATTGCGGCTCCACTACACAAAAAGGCTCTCGCCGCATTTTCTAGCGAAATATCGCAAATCTACCACTCAAAAGGGCACTCACGGTCACCTTAATCACGAATTGGTGATATTGCGACTCTGATGCGCGACGCGGCACATAACCTTTTTTACTACCGGGTCGTATTGCCATCGAGGAACGCCTGGATGCCGCGTTTTACAAACGCGAAGGTAAGACGCGAGGATCCGTTTTTGGGGCCCAGGAATCGCACTCATGCCGCATTCCCTGATAATTTCTGTGCTGACAACATGATGAAAAATCCTGGCGGACGCGCTAGGTACCCATCCAAAGGTTAAAGCTCGACTCGGTAAGTCCTCCGCGTCACGAGTTGCAGTTATCGACCATCCGGGTTTGAGCCAGGGGATTCGAGCTTGTGTAGGTCAGTATCGTATTTTCCCAAGTGCAATTAAGTGGTCCCGATGCGTCGGGTGAACCAAACAGCTCGGCCTCATCCCTCTGCAAACTGCTATATACGGGAAATCTCCAGACTCTACACGCGAGTCCTTATCAAACAGGATTCACACATCCTCAAAAAATCTTTTTGGCCCTCATGTCACGAGATATCACACGAGCATGGAATTGAGAGCCTACCCGACTCCCAGGAGTCGAATAGACACTCGGGAGCTACTAACGTAGGGATACTTTCCGAGTCCTCCTTATGGGCCTAACCGGTTCAAATATGAGTAGAAGCCCATCATGAGGAGCCGCCTTAGCCATCTAGAAGGCCCAGTTGAGGACCACTTACGCTTCAACTTGCGGTTCAAGGCTGAAGGCGCAAATGACATAGATAGGGTTTTGTAACCTACCCGGGTGCGGATTCGAGACCCAGTCTCCTATATAAAGGCTGGAAGAACCCTCAGGTAGGGCATCGAATATTCAACCCACCATAGTTTTGGCTTTCTCGAGATCCAATTTATCTCCCGCAACCATTGTAGAACTCATTGTAACCACCATTAATACAATCCAGACAAGCATGAGTAAGGGTTTTACCTCTTCGAGGACCCCGAACCTGGGTAAATCGTGCCCCCTCTTAACCATCGAGTCCACCAGCGTTCAACCGTTTCCTATTCTTAAACCCCTAGTATGTCATCCAGGGGATATGTCGACATAGGGAACCGACACCCGCCTCGTTCGACGACATCAGCTGGACCAGCAGCGACGAGGACACCTTCACCTATGCCGCCGACGAGGCTAGCTCAGAGGAGGTCGCTCTGGAGGCGGCCCACGTCTACCTGAACGCCAAGAGGGCGGCGCGATTCATGGCTCTCCGGGGCGAGGAGGACACCTACAAGCTCATATGCGACGGCAAGGAGGCCGGACCGAGCGGCGGAAACTGAGGTGCCATACCTCCGCCGGCGGCGCTGCCCATGGGCGGCTAATTTTTAGGTTATGCCGGCGCGGGCTACATGTTTAGTAACAAGTAATGGGGCGAGCTGGAGGAACCATCAAATTCTGGAGGATCCCAAGCCATGGCAATGGAAGAGCCAACAAGTCCGTTAAGGAACTCACATGGGACTTCAAATTCCTCAAGGCCGCATGCCCTCCATTTTCTCATGGACGCAAGTTCCTCAAGGACGAAGCCCCGCTAGAGCAGCTCCAACCACCTCCCTATTACAACTAGGATTAAAATTATAGCCTGTAATTTTATTTTTGATTTCAAATGTAAATTGTCAAGTTCTATGGAAAAAATGTTTCAAAAATGCAAAATGGGGAAGACCAGACAAAATGCGTCAGCGCGTTGGGTCAGTGGCTAGAAATGGCGGAACAGGGGACAGAGATTATCCGTTTGGGTCGGGTCATGCGCGGACACCAAGGGCATGTTTGGTAGGACGATTGGACTCAGAAAATCTCTCCTCAACCCGTTTTCAGTTGTTTGGTGAGCCGGTTTCCACATTTCATCCCTGCCCACCTCACCCCCGAAAACTACTCTCAACCCTGCTCAGGAAAGAAGCTGAAATCGAGCATCTCTCCTCAGCCCTTCCCAGCTCGCCCCCGAAAACATCCCACGCATAGGACCCATAGGACTGTCGCGCTGCCCACCCTGATCGAAACCCGTCGCCCATTTGGCCCTGAGTCCTCTTCTCTCTATCTGCACCTAGTTGACCCCGTCGCCATTCTCAGGGCGCTGCCCCGCCCCGCTACCCTGCGCCGGCTCAACTTTGCCCCGACGCCCTGCGCCTTCATCCACGCTAGACCGGGACTCGCCGCCCTCCGCTGCCTCACTAGCCACTCACGCCGTTGCAGATGGCCAAGAGCGCCGCCGCCTCGACCCATCCGCGGATGGCCACGAGCACCGCAGCCTCGCGCGGCCGCGGATAGCCTCGAGCACCGCCGCCGGCGAGCGGGACGCCCCCAATCGGTCGTGAGGACTTGTGTGTAAAATTCTGGATCTATTTGTAATTCTAATTCTTGGACTCTACTTTAAGCACACACAACCTACCAAACAACATCTAATGTCATCATGTTTAAACATATACAACCTACCAAACACATAATAAAATCTTAGCCCAACCTGTATTACCTTAGTTTGTCCATTTGATAGCATCTCCACCGGCACCCCCAAAGGCCCAATGGGGGTCCAGACCCCAAAAAAAGGCCGCATCGGCACCCCCCAAACGTTTCCACCCGCCAATTTTGTGTCCGGTCTCCCCAGCCCACCCGCCAAACTTGGGGGCCTGCCTGAGGGCGCCAGACATTGTCCGGTCACCCCACCCGACAAGCGGCCCCCGCCTGTCAGTGACAAACTGCCCCCAAGACAGTCTACTTTGGCGCGCAGAACGCCGAAACAACCATTCTTCCCTCCATTTCCCCCCTTTCCCGCACCGCCTCCTTGCATTCCCGCACCATGCCGCCAAAAGGTCCAAAGAAACTCGGCCTCCCGCGTGCGGCAGCGGCGAATTTGGCGCCGAAGAGGCTGCAGATGAAGTCGGAGCCGACAGATGCGATGGTGGAGCTATCGGCGAAGCAGCAACGTACCGTCGCCTCTACACTCTGTCAACAGCGCCGCGTACGGGGGAGGGAACATGCGTTGTTGGAGACAAATCAGACCGCCGATGTGTTGGTGGTGTTGAGCCAAACTACCACATCTTCCGCCCCCGGTGTTGCGCGTCGCCGTCTTCCCCGCGCTACTACGCCGAGCCTAGCCAGGTACATGCCTTACATCAATCTCGCTTCTCCATCTCGCTAGACGACCCAGCTCAGTCCACCGGCATCGACCTGAACAAGGAAGGCCTCTTCGAGTCCTCGTCGGCGCTGCGGCGGACAAGGTTCACAAGCGGCGAGCAGACGACATCCCGGGGCGACCTCTTCGCCGAAGAAGGCGCCAACATGATGAACCAAAAAACGGAGCAGGCGAAGGTATTTCATTGTTGCCGTGCATTCATTGCTGGCGTGCATTCATTGCTGTCGGTTGGCCAGGTGAATTGTGTACTGGCCACCGATCTGCCGATGTAGGGGTCCATGCAGGAACTTATCCGCGTCTCCATCATCAACTTTGGGCATGCCGAATGTTTCAAAACAAACTTTGGGCATGCCGACGCCGACGCCGTTCGATTTGCTCAAGCTCACGGCGATCAATTTGGGCACGCCGACATCGAAGCTGACGCCGGCCAAGGTGATGAAGTAGACGTGCACGATGTGGACACCGACAAGATCGTCAAGAAGCCGGGTACCCGAGGCAAGACATGGTCCGATGTGGAGGACCTAATGTTGGCCTAGTCATGGATGTTCGTGGCGTTGGACGCCGGCAAAGGCGCACAACAAACACGTGATGCGTATTGGAAGCGCATTAAAGCTGACTTCGATGAAAGGAAGGCATACCATCAGTGCGGTTACCTCCCCGGTCGCAATGCCAAAGGATGTGAGAACCGGTGGGAAATTCTTCAAGGGTTGTGCAACAAATTTCATGGCTGTCATGATCAAGTGTGGATGAGGAACGAGAGTGGCAAGACCGACGCCCTCAAAGTAAAATTCTTTCAAATTGTTGTCGAGCTCCTTTTTATACATTTTTTTCTTATTATGACGCCGGCCTTTCTGTAGTTCAAGGACGCCCACAAGATGTACGTAGCGTTGAACATGGATAACAAGAAGGTGTTCAAGTTCATGGATGTTTGGATCAAGATTAAAGACTCCCCAAAGTGGAAGAGTTGGCGTCTCACGGCGGCCAAAAAGGGAGGGAGAAGCCGACGTAGATGAAACCAAGATGCCGGGAAGGAGTGCCGAACGGCCGATTGGGAACAAAAAGGCAAAGGCTGGAAAGCATGCGGCGTCGGCAAGCGGCGTGCAAGAGGCGATGGTCGTGTACGTGCAAGAGGTGGCCGCATTGGCGGCAAAGAAACTGAAGAAGCATGATGATATCAAAGAGAGGTGGAACACTTTTCTTGTCATGGCCGAGGTGAAAGCCAAAGCCCAATTAGCAGTTGAAGAGCGCTCGATCATGGCAATCAACACAATGACATGAGCTCTGATCAAAAGGGCTACTTCGGGGAGGAAAGGAGACGCATCACGGCGGCAAGAGCGGCGAGGGTGGCGGACGAGGAGGATGCTCTAGCTGCAGAGGCCGATGCGGTGGCTGCAGTAGTTGCCGACGCCGATGCCGCCGAGGCGACAACTATAGCGGATGTCGAGACCCAAGAAGACTGAACTCCCATGCACTAAGAGTGGTGCCATTTTGAAAGACCGTGTGTTGGTCGAGACCACTGTTCCAAATATCATCCGATATGCCGATTTATCGGCCGATTTATCGCTTATCGGGTGGTGACCGATAAGATAAATGAATATCGGTGGAGTTTATCATTCGGGCCATTTTAACGGTCTTACAAGCGATTTATCGGTCGATATGGCGATAAATCAGCCGACATATCAATTTTGCAGCACAAGAACATGTCATTAATGACATCCATCATAAAATGTTTTGCATTATTTAATATAATATATCTATATATCATAATTTAGATATTTTAGTGACGAAATGATAGATTTTTATAGCATATTTTAGATGTTTTAGTGGTACAATTTGGGATTTACAATTAAAATGCCCGATAAATAGTCGACCGATAAAAACGATTTATCGGCCGATAAGCCGATATATCTCTTATCATGGGTCGACCGATAAGTTAACGATAAGCGATATCCTCAACATTGGTCGAGACTATCATTCGATCGCCTGACTTGTGTTGGCCGATTGCTGTTATTTTGGATAAACTAAATTCGCAACTGTTTGATCGGGCTGCCGTTTGGGGGTGGTCGATTGGAGTGTGCCGTTGCGGAGCACGCGCACCAAAATCACGGACACAAATCCGACGCCCCCAAAAGGGGTCCAATTAGGAGGTGCCAGACACAAATTTGATGGGTGTCGACGAAGATGGCGTGAGAAAGCTATATTGGAGAGACCGGGCTACCAAACACACCCCAAATGCGTGGGCGAAAATGCTCTATCACTAGCAATATCCATGTTGAGCATCCCAATGTTTGGCGCGTTCTTGCAATCTTCAACAAGTCGTAGCATCTCGGTCTTTCTCCCATATACTACATCGGATTCCATTTTCTGTTAACAGGACTGTCCACCGAAGCAAGAAGAGAGGAACGACGGAACTAACAATGGATCCAGCCATCCAGGGCGAGAGGAAGAAGTCAACGGGAGCAGCATATTCCGCCATCCATGCCTGAAACGTGGATCCGTCGGCGTGGTAAACTAAAACATGGGCACATCGCTGTCCGATCTTCTCCTGTGAAATGTACCGACCGCGCTTTCCTCGCAACACTCCAAGGCGTGAGATATCTTGCAAGCAAAAGGGCAAACTCCTCTCGTCAGTCTCGATCAGCTGAGAAACGGATCTAGTAATTTGCAAAATAAATAAATACTCCGTAGTATCAAACTGAAACCTGAATAAAAGAGCTGAAACGGAAACCAAACCCAAGAATGCACTGCACCCCAACCTATTTCATTTCACTGTTGAAGGGGGCCAGGTGATCTGGTCTTCTGGTATCAGTTGAAGAACTCGCTGCTTAATTCGAGCTCTGATAAAAAAAACGTGTATTTATTTCTAACAAACTAAAGAAACGTGTAAACAAACTGTTTTAAAAAGGTGGCTGAGGTACACGAGCAGCAGCATTACACTACTGTACAGTAGTAGCAGTACTGCTATGTTGTTATTGTCGACGTGAACTTGAAGGGAAGCAGAGCAGTACAGCACGGGACCGACGAAGACGCCTCCGTCTCCCCCACGACAACCCAACAAGTCCGGGCAAGCAACAGCGCAAGCCGTACGCGCAGCCTACCACGCCGTGGCGGCGATCCCAAGGGCGGCGAGGCGGCCCCAAGGAAAGCGGGCGCCGCGGAGATGTCGGACGCGCTGATCAACGGCCTCGCCGGCGCCGGCGGCGGGATCGTCGCCCAGCTCCTCACCTACCCCCTCCAGACCGTACGTCCCGCCTCCCCTCCCCGTGCTCATGGATTGCCCGCTAGCTTGCCTCTTGTTGTTCCTGCTGTGCTGCTTCCGCCTCCTGAACGGGAAAGGGTTTCTGCTGCGGCAGGTGAACGCGCGGCAGCAGACGGAGCGGGACCCCTCCAAGCCGGCGTTCAAGGACGGCGCCGTCCGCCAGATGTGCCTGGTCCTCCCCCTTTCCCCTTCTCCTATTCATTCATGCCAAGTTACCAGTAATTTGACCTTGATCCGAGTCTAATGCTACCGTGATCCCCGATTCTGCTCTGGTAGGTGGTGAAGAACGAGGGGTGGGAGCGCCTGTACGGCGGCCTGGCGCCCTCCCTCGTCGGCACCGCGGCCTCCCAGGTTGGTCGATTCACCCACTTCCTGCCTCGGTTTTGAGATGACTTACACGCTTCTGGATTTAACCGCTGCGCTATCAGGGTGTCTACTACTACTTGTACCAAATATTCCGGAGCCGCGCGGAGGCGGCGTCCCTTCGCCGATCCATCAGAGGGATAGGCGATGGATCCGTCGGGATGCTTCAGTCGCTCACTGTCGCCGCACTTTCTGGGTAAAAATTCTACTGTACTAATTACATGTGTGCATCTACCGTTGACTTCGTGCATTGCATTGTCTTTTCCTGGACATAAATCTACTGCAACCTCCAAAAGCTTGTGTTGACGATGCTGTTGCTTCCCATTTTGCAGATGCGTCAATGTACTTCTCACAAACCCAATCTGGGTTATTGTGACACGAATGCAAGTAAGCAATTGCAAGTTTCCGGGGACAGTGTCTCCCGATCAACTGCTTTTAGTGGAAACCATTTGATAACGCATCCTCAAGTCTGAATTTATTCTTGCCTGCAGACTCACAGAAAGGCAAACAAACAGCAAAGCCCTGAGGGTTTGACGTCTGCTCTTGACAAGGCCCTACAAACTGCCCCACTTGAAAACATCCCTCATAAAACTATCAATGTTGTATGTATCTCCAATCATTTCCCCTGCAGAATAAGTTACTTTATTCGTGCTTTTTGCTGATCACCACATGCCTGATTGACGCCTTTCCTTGACTTTGCCAGGAAACAGTTACTCTAGTTAATTAGTTTGTGGGATTGTAAGGGCGATAGGCTCACATTTAGATGGATTCACTAGAAACTTCCTAATCATTTTGCATCTTGAATAGCTATTTTAGGTTTTACATGTATATGAATGTTTATCCTGTAACCGATAGCTCTTGTACAGCCAGGTTTTTGTTGTTAATTCAGTAGTGTGTCATTTCTTGCTATATCACAACCTTTAACATCAGCCACAAGCCTATAAGATTGTCTGGGAATGGGACATATGTGTCTATTTTTGTTTGCCCAGCTGGTTTGAATTGGTAATGCAGTAAATTTCTTTAAGTATCCAATTCTTACTTACAAAGGGTGTCATGATTCACTAGCTGAACAATAGTAAGCAGTAAAGTGATAAATGCTTCACATCATTACTGTGTTGCTGCAAGTATCAAATATTCATACAACTACAATGCAATGGTTTGTGTCCTCAAAGAAAAGCACATGACTTTAGCTGACTCTTCCAATCTTGTAAATGCTGAAACATTGAGCCAAAGTTAGGGAAAAATTTACGTAGTGGTTCATGTTACTTTTGACTCTTTCTCAAGCTACTGAAATGCAAACCTTCTTGACCTAAAATTGTTTATATGATTTTTTAATTAAAGCCTTTACCGTAGCTATAGAATAGACTAACAGCAAACAGTAAACATAGGAACCAAATGAATTGTGAACATGGTCTGAGTTTGCATGCGATGGGATGGAAGGGTCTGGGAAGCATCTTGTGGTCCACATTAGAGACCAAAAATAATGTATTAGGACGCTAGTAGTATTACTTTATGCGGCAGTTTTTTTTTTTGCCTATAGTTATTTTTTTAATCTAAGGCTGCTATTTTATACCTGGTCTTAATACAAAGCCACCCTCAACTGCTACAATTCTGATTTAAATTTGGGGTATGGTTGACTGACTTAGTCGAGCTGCAGATTCAGGATCTTTACAAGGAAGCTGGAGTGTTGGGTTTCTGGAAAGGGGTTATTCCAGCTCTTATTATGGTAAGTCTCTGCTTTCACATCTTTCTTTTGCTCAATGGTTTTACGAAGGGTTGTTCACCAAGTTTCACCTGTTACTACTTACTAGGTTAGCAATCCTGCAATCCAGTTCATGTTGTATGAGGCTCTTCTAAAGAAGCTGAAGAAAAGACGGGCCTCTAATTTGAAGGGGGCCCAGGGACTGACTGCTCTTGAAGTAAGCTTTACCGTTTCTGTTGAATCATTTTTACTGATTATTAGGGCGTGTACTGCATCACTTCAACTTTCCTGTTCTGGGGCCTGAAGGCCCTAACTTATTACTTATAAATACTCGAAAGCTTGTTCATTTATGGCATATATTCAGTCTAGAAAATTAGGGCATGATTTGTTGAAAACACTTTGGCATTTTGATGTGCTCCTCTAATACTAGTATCTCTTTGTTCTCATGGAAATTCCTAGCCGCTAACCTCCTTTGTAAATACATATGCTCAGATTTTTCTTCTTGGAGCCGTTGCAAAACTGGGTGCAACTCTTGTTACATATCCTCTTCTAGTTGTAAAGGTAATTTGGCGCACCCAATATAACTGCGGCTAATCCGCTGCATATTTGTGCACGCATGTTAAATTGAACCATGTTTATGCTGCAGGCAAGACTTCAGGCGAAGCATATGATTGATGACGACAAGAAGCATCGCTACAAAGGTACATGATTGGCCATCATTCATTTTTTAATGCTCAGTCAGTTCAATTGCTTCCTTTACTTCTCTTCCTAGTATGCTTCTTATTTTTACCGACTTTCCTCTCAAATCTTTTATTTTACCATGTCTTGCTTTCAGGCACATTTGATGCAATCACAAAAATGATGCATTATGAAGGCCTGTCTGGGCTTTACAAAGGAATGGGCACAAAAATTGTTCAAAGTGTTTTTGCTTCTGCCCTCCTTTTCATGATCAAGGAGGAGCTGGTGAAGGGTGCTCGATTATTGGTGACCGGTGACACCAGTCTGGTTAAGAAGTTGCCATCAAAGCCGTCAAGATGATCTAGGACTTTGCAAAAGTGTTAATCGCTGATTATTACATCATAAACCGTGAACAGGGGTCGACAAAAAGAGCTCACCTCTGTTAGGAGGTACTACCAAGTTACAAACTGTAGGTTCTAGCGAATAAGGGGGATGTATGAGCTTGACATTATACAGTGTAAACTACAATTCTTGTAGATCCGGAAACTATATATTGGATAGGATATTATTTTATTAATGTAAAATATATTTAGGAATGCTAAAACATTCAGAATAAGTTGGTAATATGAATTGCTAATATCAAGTGTACTCAAATTTCTTGTGCTGTTTTAGCTTGTACTATGTTTTGTTAGCAAGATGGCCTGTGTGCCTGAAAATCAGCAGTTGCTTCAACTTATCCGTGCTAGATTATGTCAAAATACACATATATATTCAAAACTGCAATTGCAAGCACTGATGCTGGTTTTAGAGATTAGTAGGTAATATTCAGTTACTAATGGGAAATATATATTCAAAACTGTAGATACCAGCATTGGGTAATGTTCAGTTATTGACTAGTGTATTCAGTTGGCGCGGCCAGGTAGAACGAGACAGTGCGCGCCTGCACGGCGAGACGATGGACGCTACTCCTACTGTTATGCACTCGTGCCGTTGTGCGTGTGGCCGAACGGGTGTGGATAAAGGGATAGAAGCGGCAGAGCCATCTCCCCCTTCTCCGTCCGCCCCCCAGCGCAGCTCAACGAGCGCAGTAGAGCAGCCGCAATGCCGGTCTCCTCCATGGCCTCGTCCCTCCTCCTCTCGCTCTCCGCCTCTTCCTCGTCCTTTCTCTCCTCCTCCTCGGTCTCCTTCCTCTCCACCTCCTCCCCGCACGCCTCCGTCGCCGCCGGCAGGGGGAAGCCGTCCGCCTCCATCCTCCGCGCGCTGCGGGCCGAGGCTACCACCCTCCCGGTCATCTCCTTCACTGGGGAGAAGGTCGGGGAGGTCGCCCTGGACATCAAGTCCGCGCCGCCCTCCACCGCGCGCGCCGTCGTGCACCGCGCCCTCGTCACCGACCGCCAGAACGCGCGCCGGGGCACGGCCTCCACCCTCACCCGCGCAGAGGTCAGAGGTGGTGGGAGGAAGCCCTACGGTCAGAAGAAGACCGGAAAGGCGCGGCGCGGGTCCACGCGTACCCCGCTCCGCCCCGGCGGTGGTGTCATCTTCGGGCCCAAGCCCCGGGACTGGTCCATCAAGATCAACCGCAAGGAGAAGCGCCTCGCCATCTCCACCGCGCTCGCCAGCGCCGCCGTCGCCAACGACTCCTTCGTCGTGCAGGAGTTCGACGAGGAGTTTGCCACGGGACCACGGACCAGGGACTTCGTGGCCGCGCTGCAGCGCTGGGGGCTCGACCCCACGGAGAAGGCCATGTTCTTCTCCACGGAGCTTGACAACAATGTGCGGCTTAGCGGCAGGAACATCGGCACCCTCAAGATGCTAACCCCCAGGACGCTCAACCTTTACGACATCCTCGACGCCCGCAAGCACTTCTTCACCCCGTCCGCCATTGACTACCTCAACTCCAGGTACGGTACCACAGTGTTTGATGAATATGAGGGCGACACCGATGGCGAGGATGATGGTGAAGAGGAAGCCGTGGAGGAGCAAGGGGAAGAAGGAATCACAGAGGAGGCTGCCCAAGGTACATATAGCTAGCTATGCATAAATATTTTACAGTGCGGATTGCAATGTGCTGTTTGATTATTTCTGTGCTAGGCATGCGTGAAGTGAGCTAGTAATTCGAAGCTGAAACCCGTCAAGTCTACACGTTTGAACAGGCAGTGAGGCGACCAATATGCAGGAATGAATAGGCTGTTAGTAACTAATATTTAAAACTCTCAACATTGCCACGGTTGGGACTTTCAAATTATCTAGTGATGTGAATTGAATTGCCTGCTCTTGCCTCAAATAATCTGTGCGGTGTATTGCATTTGCGCTAAATGGTTATGGCATAAAAGGTGGACGAAATCTGAAACTTTATACAGTATAATGTATTTACTGAAATGTGCCAGTATTACATGCCACCCGCTGTCCATTGCCCCCTCCAGTTAGGCTTTGCAGTGCAGGTGCGAAGCTTACTGATAATATTGGAGTAAAATCATATGTTCCCAATCAACACACCGTTGATGTTAAAGGTCTCATCATGCTTGGGTCTCTTATTAATCTGCACCACGCGCCGCATTCCCCCTTTGCTTTACTGTGAGAAGTTTACAGTGAGCTTTTGTTTTATTGGGTCCTTTCCTACAGTTTTCCTTTTCCATGAAAAGGTATTTAAAATATCTTGTTGACTATGGATATAATTAGAGATTTACTTTAGAATCATGCTTAGAGATCTACCTATGCTGGTGTTAGCTCTATCTAGTCCTGGTATAAGCTAAATACTGTACGACAATATGCTAATTTTGTATTTCTGTAGTGAGTGCAGTCCCTCCTTTATTAACACTCAGAAGCAGCTTAATAATTTACAAATAGACAATGACCTCACATAGTGAAATTTAGTCTTTTATGTCAAAGATGGATTTAATGTTCAAGCATTGATCTGACAAACAAAGAAAGGGATGAAACAATGTGTCATCCATGTATTCAACGGAAATAGAACTCCAGGAATCCTGATGCATTCGCTGTAGTGGCACATTCTGGTGTGTGCCACCTGCATTGCTGCATACCACTTATTACCTGAATACCTTTTCACCTGATATTTTGTTAGACACCGGTGCTCTTACTGTTCACTTTACAGGTTCAGTTAGAACTTGGAAGCATCTAGCTTTCCAGCTGGAGGATGTTTTGCTTGAGCAGATAAGAGTAGCTGGCAGGCGGCGATTTAATTAACTTTTGGTCTTCTAACATACCAACTTTTTAAACTGTTATTCCTTCTGAATGAGAAGGCAGGCAGGGCTCCTGCCATAGTGCCTTGGAGAATATAAAAACAATTCGGAATCACTTTAACGAAGCAGCTAGTAGTAAATATGCTAGATGCAGTAAAATAAGAGCTAAACCTGTTATGACAAGTATTTTCTCAAGAGCACGGGGTCGGGGTTACAGTGGATATAAGTAACTCTTTATTATTTGGTACAATGTCTTGATTTATTAGTTGCTGCTGGCCAGCTCTACTAGTACTTCTACTATTTTTTAGTTTCTTAAGGAGTTTGTGCTCTGTCATTTTCAGATGAGACTGAAGAGGCCTAAGCAGACAGCAATTCCCAGTGAATTGTTATGGGGTTCCATATTTTGTTGGTTTGGGAATTGCCTCTCCAATGAAGAAGCCTGTTTGTTTTGCCCTTGTTGTAACTTGTAAGTTGATTATGCATGTTTCTCACTGATGTGGTATATTAGATTTTCAAACTTCAGCATATGTTTTCAGATTCACTGTCGAGTTTCAGTGACCACATATATTATTTGCAATTCTATAGAGTTTTACATCCTTATTTCCAAGAGCGGGCGTTAATCAGCTGGTTGGTACTACTTTTTCACACATCCTCAGGATTGATGGGATTCAAATATCTGAGCTTCGAATTACCAGAATACGCAATGTTATGATCAAACTTTGGTTGGAGTTACATGGGCCCAGTTCTTCAAACCTTAGGCTGACTCACTGCATTTTGTACACTACAAAAACAAATTTAATGTGCAAGAGCATGATGGGCTGGGCCTAGCTGCCTAGCTCAACTTGGAATTCAGTAGGAAATACCGGACCAGCCATAAGCAACAGATCGTTATGCTCAGATCTACCTGTAGATCCACATAAGCATCCTATTTGATGGCAGTCAGACTAAGGAGAAAGAAGAAATGTTCTCAGTCATGCTTGGACTGTTGGGTACATGGGCCGAGCAAGAAGAAAATTGCTAAGCCCTTCTTGAGCTCACATCAGCGTTTTCCCTGATCTCAAGGAAAAAAAAACTTCTCCTTTTTATCCACAATAACTTTTCCCGGTTATCCTGACATTTCATTGCAGTGGGTCATGGCCAAAGCTGGAACTTCCCTTTTAAAAAGGGTACAAATTCGGTCTTCTGTTAGATTTTTTCCTTTTACCTTTGCATTTGGGATGGACCTTACATTTAGGTTGCACCTTTTACTCTGCTTTTGAACAATACTAACAGATTATCTGTAAGATTATGACTGACACAATAATCCACTATGGTCATGGTCAAAAAAGAGGAATCTTATTTTTAGGTTGAGCCAACATCCTTTGCATTGCCGTTAAGGTTTTGCTGGATATAAAGCATCCCTATTATATTAGTCCACTACGGATGAAAAGCGTGCAATTATGATGGAAATGTGGACCTTAGCACCGCATTTTATTTATTTCTGTTGCAGGCTGTTCACGCATAAACTTTGTGCGATTGATTTGCTTCAGTTTGGATCTACTGAGTGCTGGTTACTAGTTTATGTTATCTTTTTCTCCGGCAGCCAGGCCTTTACAGCCTCAGATCTGGGAGAGCTAGGTTAGCTAATTCGTATCCATTCGTCCGCACCTAGATTATTTAGCACCTCTACCATCATTCTGTCCACCCATGTCAGCATATGATTCTCGTACTCCCTTTTGTTTTGGGAAAATGCCCCTAGCATATATCACCTACTCCTATAAAAAAAAACTGCGATAAGAGTATCCCCTCTTCAGACAGGAGAAGAGGTGGAGAAAAGAAAAAGGCTAGTAAAGACAGCGATGAGGAAGATGTACAGCCAACAAAGAGAAAAAAAAACAAAGAAAGAGCTAGCTGAAGAAAAAGAGGCTCGCAAGAATGAAGTCAAGATCGAAGTCATCCCCCCCCCCCCCCCCCCCCCCCCAAAATAGCCCTCTCAATAGTTTATTCTATTGTATTGCCAAAATTAAATATTTTGACAAATCAAATCATTTGTATGTTACATAGTTTTGAAAAAAATAGTTTCACGACAATTAAAATAAAGATAAAATTATTCGTACAATTCAAATAAATTGCCGTTCAACTGGATTGAGACAACAGCCAATCATGTACGCGTCCACAGTATTTCACTATATCATTTTGAAATTGATCATGAACACCGTATGTATGACGAGAAAATCAGCTCACTCCGCTGGCAACCGTGGGCAGGATGACCCTGGTGTTCATACAAGTGATGATCATTCACCAGAGCTCCATGTTCACTCTCTAGGATCACACAAGCACTCATGACCACCCATGTCGTATTTGCCGACGAGGTAAGAGCAGAGTACTAGACAATAGCAAACTAAGCTTGGATTGTGCCAAATGCCCGCTCGACATTCTTCCTGGTACTCTTTTGTTTGGAGGCAAAACCAAGAGTTTTTCTGACCTAGAGGATCAAGCATTATATTCACAAATACAAATGTCGACCATTGTGGATATATGGCATCGGTTAGGTAATACTCTTTGGGGTACGTGTTGCCATTGGTCTCATAGTTGACCGTCGGAGCATGACCTTCAATAAGTTTCACAAACATCAAAGAGCGCTGCAGAATGCTGATGTCATTGTGACATCCTACCATGTCAAAAAAAAAAATGAAATCCACATGTCATAGTCTGCCACGGCTTGGAGGATCACAGTGCAATATCCATGGTGCTCTTTGTATAACCATTGGTAAGAAAATGCACAATTCTTCTAGCTTCAATGCTTATAATGGATGCTTCCAAACATCATAGGAAATACTCTCACTTTGTTTATGCTATGATCCAAGTAGTTTCTTCTTCATTTGATCCTCAAATAGTGTAGTCCAAACACTTCCACCATGACCCTTCGGAATCTGTACATGGATTCAACCGTGGACTCACATGTGCGCAAGTAGTCGTCTTGACCATCACATGCGCTCTATATGCAAACACCTCATTAAAACACTGAATTTCTAAATTTTGGAGAAACCAGTTACTCTGATGTAGTCCTTCTTCAACTTGAAGTAGGGATCCTACTCCCTCACACCATGCACTAGCTGCGAGAACAAAGGCATGTTCATTCCAAAACGCCGCCGAAAATCTTTTGAAGTAAAAGCTGGATTGTTGGAAAAAATAGTCGGTGTAGAGGATGCAATGTCTCTCCATTCTCTGCCTTGGCTTGGACTTTATCCTCGCAAACTTCGAACTTCCGCATTTGGGTTGGGCATTGGCGGCGTTATCCTCTTGAATTTGCATAAGACAATCGAGGACTGCCTAGTGCTTCATCAGTGACGATGTTGGCTTCTTCTTCCATCAACAGACGGACCATCAACTCATCACCGCTATCCATAGTCTATGCAAATCAAAGAATCAAGCAATCATCGGCGTCGGGTAAATTCTAAATTTTGAAGCAGGGCAGGCAATCGGCTGAACACCTTGCGGGCGCGTGCGATCGCCATGTAGTGTCGAGATGCGTTGAGAACCGGCGGGAAGGTGCCATTGGCGAGCGACGGATTGGAGGAGGACCGTCGGGCAATGTTCCGCGAAAGGTGGTTAGCGACGGGGCGCGGCGGTGCTGGGAGGGGCGACCAAGGCGACGAGGGAGAATGAAGCGGCAGGTGAAAAGAAAGAAGAGGGAATTAGAGTTGTAGTGTCCCTATGGCAGCGTTGACCTGCATATCGGGCATCGCGCTGCTGCTACGTCCGGCGCCCAAGCCGCTCCCACCCGAAGAGGGTTGGGTTGGGAGCACGGGATAATTTTTTGGAATCACATGAGACGTAAAACATCTATTGAAACCATGATCGGGGCGCGGTTTCACATGCGACATGCCATAAATCGCTATCGGAAAAAGGCATGACTTAAATAGAAATCTATTTTGGCTCAGAGATGCATGTGCACCCGGTATTTAAAAACACATTTTGGAATGCCAAAAAATCGAAAACAAATGTTGGCGCATAAATCATAGCATAATATGTGTGTACAAAGTCATTTCATGAGAAACGGATATTTTTTTGTGTCGTGCATAAAAAAGATAAAAAAATATCGTTTGAAAAAAAAGACTTATTTTAGCACCAAAATTTGTCTTTTTTATCGGAGCCACAAAAATATCGGGTGTTGGCGAAGTAACTTTGTGAATACAAAGAATAAGATCTATGCGCAAACATTTTTTGTGTATTTTTTGATATTTTAAAATATGTTTTAAAATGCATTCCCTTTAAATATAGTTTGCAGACGCAGCAGCCGGGAGCCCCGATGCTCTGAACATTATGAGGAAGACTCCACTCACATGATGAGGGAGAGGTGGAGACACCCAAATATTTGTGCCTGCCATCCCCTCCTATATAAGGAGGGGTGGAAGCTCCCTCTTCCATACACACACTTGTGTCATCTCATCCTTCCTCCTTCCCGCTGCTCCACCACTTGTTCATGCGCTTAGCAAAGCTCCAAACGAAGTTTTTTCCACCACACCACGCTGTCGTGCTGCTGGAGTACCGAGGGATCCTCTACTTCCACTGCCCCGCTGGATTGAGGGAACGGAGGTCGTCATCAAGCGATACGTGTGACCGATCACGGAGGCACCGCCGGATTGCAGTGCACATCTTCTCGCTCTCGGAATCGGTGTGATTACGACTACGCCAACAACGAGATTCGATCTCGTAACGCTTAGAGTCTTCGAGGGTATGTTTTCTTAAGACTCTCTTTCTCCCCGTTGCACTTCATCTCCTATATTAGATCTTGACCCTTCGGGTATCTCTCGCGTAGGATTCTTTTTGTTTTCTATGCAACGATCCCTTCAGGGGCGACCAAGGCGACGAGAGAGAATGAAGCGGCAGGTGAAAAGAAAGAGGTAATTAGGGGTTGCAGTGTCTCTATGACAGCGTTGACCCGCCTATCGGGCATCACGCTGCTCTACTTGCTATGTCCGACGCCCAAGCCGCTCCCACCCGAACAGTGTTGGGTTGGGAGCGCGGGATAATTTTTTGGGATCACATGAGACGTAAAACATCTATTGAAATCATGACCAGGGCGTGGTTTTACATGCGACATGCCACAAAACGCTATCGGAAAAAGGCATGACTTAAATATAAATCTATTTTGGCTCCGAGATGCATGTGCACCCGGTATTTAAAAACCCATTTTAGAATGCCAAAAAACCGAAAACAAATGTTCGCGCATAAAGCATAGCGTAATATATGTGTACAAAGTCATTTCACGAGAAACGGATATTTTTTCTGTCGTGCATAAAAAAGATAAAAAATATATCTTATGGAAAAAAGACTTATTTTAGCACCAAATTTTGTCTTTTTTATCGGAGCCACAGAAATATCGGGTTTTGGTGCAATAACTTTGTGAATACAAAGAATATTAAGATCTACGCGGAAACATTTTGTGTGTATTTTTTTGATATTTTAAAATGCATTTTAAATGTAGTTTGCATACGCAGCAGCCGGGAGACCCGATGCTCTGGACACACCCACACAGCACACACCGGCATAGGTAGCATTTTATTTTTAGGTGCCACGGTACGTCTGCGGTCTGAGCGTGACGGCGCAAGGGCCATGGAGCTCCGGTTCTGCCTGGGCTACTCCTCCACAGCCTCTCCCGTTCCAGGTCGGGGACGCGCCACCTTTCGGAGCGGGCACAGGAAAAGCACCCGCGCCGCTGGCCAACACCCCCATGTGGTGCAACAATGCGCCGCGCCACGCTTTCGCCGAAAGCATCCGCCATCCCACCGAACTCGGCGGCAGCCGCTTTCCATTCCTAACGGTCGGAAAGCGCCCCGGGAATCCAGGGACAATGTTCCGTTCCGGTCGGTTGATTAGCGCGATGGTCCCGGTCGGCAGCTAAGCATGGGACGGCCGTTAATTAGGGCCGGCCATGCATAGGACGGAGGTTCGTGTCCTCCCGCATCAACACATATCACATCAAATCTATGGACGGGGCCGGAAGGATCCAGCCGTTGGCTACGAGGATGGGATTCGCTGAGGTAGCCCAATCTATCTCTGGCGGTAGCCACCCCGGTCGACATCTTTCAATCGTGAACGGAGCAGTGTACTGTCGATGCCGCAATTTCGTTCGCAGCGTGGGCAGTGGTGGATCCAGTATTTGAGCATGGCGGGGGCCAGACAAGATGAAAAAATGTCAAGTCTTACAGTATCATTATGTATAGTAGGTTGTGCTGGAACCATTGTTTCCTTTGATGGATTTGTAGTTTTAGCCGCAGAATCGGAGGTTGAACCAATATGCTTGAAATAATTACTAATTAGTAGGGTCTTTCTCTTCATAGCAAACAACTATACTATTAATTTTTTAATAAACCATTATAACTAGCTAAACAAATTTATCAAGGATCGGATATATAATACCTAGGTTAGGGCTTGGACGATCACTGGATCATATCTGAGAAGAAAATTGATATTGGGGCCGTCGTGTATGGGACGGTGACAGCGCTAGGTCGTCGTCGCCAATTGAGCTTCCTTGATCTTTCTTTTCGAATCTGTAGACATGTCAAGGTTTTTAATCATAAAATTTGTTCTCTTATGCAGATTATCTTCGGGACTACAGCTATACTCCGTACTTGGATACCGTTGCAGCGTGTGGAGCACCAAGACCTATTTATGGAGGTGCGTACCAGACTGGAGGATACGGCGAGCGACTTTTTATCCCAGCATGGATGACCGCATGATTTGCGTATCGGCCCTCCAATCCCTTAGGCGGCTTTCATCCGCTTTGTAATTCAACTTTTTTATTTTCCTTTTTTGGTTGTGTCCATCTTACTGATGCAGAGACTAGATGTAATACTTATATTTCATAATATAAAAAGCTTCCGTTAGCGGAAAAAAATGTTTTGCAGCAACGGCGGCAGCGTCGCTCAATAGAATTCAGCAGACGGAGAATATGGATTATGCGATCATGGCTGTCTGATTACATGCTCGTCGTGTAGTCTACAAGTATGATACACGTACGTGCCATTATGGCCTTAGGCCTTAGGGGCTTGACTAGATGCATTAGTTTTGGCCCAAACAACGGTGGGCCGAGAGTATTAGGATTAGCATAATTACCGGATTATATTAGATTTCCCATAAAAAACCAGATTATATTAGCTGATACGTATATATACCTACTGGCCCCTGGTACTTATGATTAGGGGTGGCCGAATCATGGGGGTGGTCTGGCCACCCCTCGCCCCTCCCTGGATCCGCCGCGTGGGTGCACACGCAACTTGTCTGCTTGCTTCCTTCCTTCCTTCATTACCGGCTTACCGCGCAGACGTATGAAATGAAGGTGGCCGTCTGTACCTTGTCGAATATCTAGAGCATCTCCATGGCACCTCCAAAAGCACCCAAAGCCATGTTTGGTGTTGGACACAAAATCACGCAACAGCAGCACACTAATAGCGTCTCCTACAAGATTTCCGGTCCAACACCTCCCAATTGGACTCCAACCTTGGGTGCGCCGCCGGACTGGTCATGGACATGTCCGCATGCAGAGTATGACAACCGGGCCCGGCTTGTCATCCTCGTAGCAGTCACGTCTACGTTAATGACGCTACAACCTTTCGGCGCACGACACAGATGTGACGTCGGCACCGAATCCAGCTTACACGTCGATTCCCACGCGCACCATCGTGTTTCTTGCCGCTTTCCGTGTTTTCCCACAGCTTGCCGCCGCTTCGAGCCGACTATATTAAAGAAGCTTGCCATGTTTTCACCCTCGCCGTGCTCATCACGATCCTCGCTGACACCAAACCCAACACCGCACACCCTACCGACAACATGCCAAGGCAGGCTAGGGATCTCTTTCACCATCAACGATGGGAGCAGCGAGGAGAGCGATGAGGTGTGGAGTTGGCTAAGCGAAGACGAACTGGAGGCGGAGCCAGCATCGTCACCGCGGCCATCGTACGTCTGGCCGGACCAGGTGACCGTGTGGAACTCCTTCGCCACGTTCCGCGAGGAGGAAACGCTTCGCTAAGTGAGGGAGACGCTCACCCAGGCGAACGACGCGGCGGAGGCTGCCGCAATAGAGCGGTCGATGCAGACCGCCGCGATGGAGAACGCCCAGCATGCAACGTCATTCTCCGACGCCGCGGAGTTCATGCCTACTGCGAACGAGGCCTACGCGATGGCCGAGGCGACGGTGGAAAAGGACTTCACGAGGGGGTGGAGAGGGAGAGGCGCCGGTTCGAGGATCCTTAGGCGGAGAGGCGCTTGCACATGCGTGCGTCCGGCACGACGACGCCGAGGCTGGCCAACCTCGACGATGAAAGTACGGTATGGTCAACTAGAGGGGGTGAATAGGTGACTAACATTTTTTCTTCTTTTTCTTTTTAGTTTGGTCTAAAAAAGTAAACACAAGGTTATCTAGATGTGAAACTAGGTGAACAACCAATGTGATACGAAAAAAAGTACGCAATGGAAACAATATGTAAAGCACAAGATGAAGTACGTCTACGTTGGAGAGGTGTGGAGCCACATAGGCACTCCAATAGCACGTATGTGCATACCTTGTTCTCCTTGAGCTTCTCCGGTGAGAGAGATTCTCGTTTCCACTATGAGGTCGACTTGAAGGCGTTGATCAAACCTTTACACAAGGTTGAAGTTACTCCACAAGAGAGATGGAGGCTCTTAACAATCTGAAGCTTCTTGAATCGAGGTGGAAACTACAAGCACTAGGTTTTGCTCTAGGGTTACAAGGAACCCAAGAGATCTCAATGTTATGAATAGAGGAACGCAACTTGTATTCCACGGGGCCAAAAGCCCACAATATATATACATGTACAGGTGTGGCAAATATGCAGGAAACCCCCTAGCTACTAGAGATATACAAATGTAGACTAATCTCTCTAACACCCCCCCCCCTCAAACTCATGGTGGATCTACAACACCGAGTTTGGAGAGAAAAAAACTATGGTGTGCTCTAGTATGGGCATTCGTAAAGAAGTCTGCCAACTGTAACTCTGAAGGCACATACTGGAGTGCAATAATCTGATACTGCACACTAGCACGAACAAAAGAAGCATCAACACCAATATGCTTGGTAAGCTCATGCTTCACCGGATCACGTTCAATACTGATAGCACATGTACTGTCAGACAATAGATCAGTGGGTGTCGTAACAGAGACACCAAAATCTGCAAGTAACCACCGTAACCAAGTCACCTCAGTAGTCAAAAGAGCCATCGCTCGCAACTCAGCCTCTGCACTCGAACAGGAAACTGCAATCTGCTTCTTCGTCTTCCAGACAATGAGAGAACCACCAAGAAAAACACAATAAGCAGACAGGGACCGAAGATCCATAGAATCACAAGCCCGCATAGCATCAGAGTGGGACTGGAGCTGTAACGAGCTAGAACGAGGAAAGAAGAGATAAAGAGAAATCGTCCCACGAAGATAGCGTAGAACACGAAGAAGGTGACTATAGTGAACCGAGATAGGAGCAGAAACAAAATGACTCAAGATATGAACAGAGTAAGAAATATCTGGGCGAGTGACAGCTAGATAGACAAGACTCCCGACAAGATGTCAATAACGAGTCGGATCAGAGAGTGGATCACCATCGGAAGCACGAAGAGAAATACTGAGCTCCATAGGAGTCTCAGCGGTACGCTCATCAGTAAGAGCAGAACGAGTAAGAATATCATGAATATACCGTTCTTGGGATATAAAAAACCATCAGAGGTGGATGAAACCTCAATCCCAAGAAAGTAACGAAGCGGACCAAGATCTGACATAAGAAACTGCTCACTCAGACGTGCCTTAACAAAGGCAATATACTCAGGGTCGTCACCGGTGATGATCATGTCATTAACATATAGAAGAAGAAGGGTGCGACCACGAGGAGAGCAGTGAACAAACAACGCAGGATCATGAGTACTAGAAGAAAATCCAGCAGCCATAACCACAGAAGCAAAGCGCTCAAACCATGCACGAGGGGCTTTCTTAAGGCCATAGAGAGAGCGACGAAGACGGCAGACCATGCCATCATCAACAGAATACCCAGGTGGTGGTCGCATATAGACCTCCTCACGCAACTCACCATTAAGAAATGCATTCTTAACATCAAGCTGAGACACAGACCAATGCCGAACAGATGCAACATCAAGAAGAGTACGGACAGTGGTCATGTGAGCAACAGGAGCAAAAGTCTCATCATAATCGCGGCCATGCTCCTGCTAAAATCTACGAGCTTTGTAACGCTCAAGGGACCCATCAGAACGGGTCTTCACCTTATATACCCACTTACAGGTGATGGGACGAATAGAAGGTGGAAGAGGAACAATCTCCCATGTAGCGGTGCGCTCAAGTGCAGCAATCTCCTCGGCCATCGCCAGCTGCCATTCAGGATGAACAACAGCCTCACGATACGTAGTCGGCTCCAGGATAGCAGTAACATTGTGACTAGCGGGGTTATAGAAATCAGGAGTATTACAAGGCCGATGACGAAGAGAATAAGTCGGCTGAGACGGTGCAACGGAGGTAGAGGGTGCATCAGATGACTCGTCCATAACACACGGACGACGAGTATAGTAGAAAGGAAAAGTTGGATGAGAGGTAACAATAGGAGGAGTCGGAGAGGGAGAAGACACCGATGAGGAGGGTGAAGAAGGCGGTGACGAAGGAGGAGAAGAAGGCATCGGAGTAGACGGCATCGGATCAACGGAAAGAGAAGGAGGAGAAGAAATATGAGGAACCAAGGGAGGAGAATCAGGAAGAGTAAGAAAAGAGAGATCCTCTGTAGTGGAGGTCGAGGAGGTCAATCACGGATAGAAAGGTCGAGACTCATCAAAAGTCACATCCCGGGAAATACGCATCCGACGAGCAACAGGATCCCAACAACGATAGCCCTTATGCTCATCACTATATCCGAGAAAAACACACTCAGCAGACTGACGGTTAGTTTGGTGCATTCACGAGGAGCGAGAAGAATGTAGCAAACGCAGCTAAACAAACGTAGCATAGAATAGTCAGGAGAACGATCACAAAGTCTCTCAAGAGGAATAGCACCCTGAAGGGCGGCAGAAGGCTGGATATTAATAAGATAAGACGAGGTAGAGACAGCCTCAGCCCAAAAATGAGATGAGAGAGAAGAAGCGATCATCATCGCATGAGCAGTCTCAAGAAGATGACGATGCTTACGCTCAGCAACGCCATTCTGAGCATGTGCACCGGGACAAGAGAACTGAGCGAGAGTGCCCTGCTCGGCAAGAAAACCACGTAGATGTTTGGAGATATACTCACCAGCATAATCAGCACGGAACACACGAATAGGTGTAGAGAACCGAGTGTGAACCATGGCAGCAAAACTCTTATAGATAGAGAGAACCTCACTACGAGAGGACATAAAGTAAATCCAAGTGTGACGAGAGTAATCATCTATAAACAGAATATAGTACCGATGACCCCCTTTTGAAGTGAAGGGAGCCGGACCCCAAACATATGAATGAATGAGATCAAAAGGACGCTCAGACACAAAGTCACTATGAGGATATGGTAGTTGAATCTGCTTACCAAGCCTACAACCCACATAGTCCAAAGAAGAATTTCCGGAGACAGACCCCAGAACACCACGGTGAACAAGAGACGAGAGACGAGAACCACATAAGTGGCCAAGACGATGATGCCACCGCTGAAAAGAGCTGGTGGCTACGACAACAGGCGCCGAGAGACTGGCGGCGGTGGCAGTAGAAGGAAGACGAAGCCAGTCAAGCTCCCATAGGCCATCATGGCGTCGGGGGCCAGCACCAAGCAAAACGCCCGTGCAACGATCCTGAACAGAACATGAATCAAAATCTAGAGTGACCCTACAACGAGAATCGACGATCTGACTACCAGAGAAGACCTGCATAGTGAGTCGAGGAATATGAGCAACAGAAGGAACATTAAACGCGGAACTGATAAGAGTGCCTCGACTAGCAACGGGGATGGGAGTACCATCAGCAGTACGAACAGAGACAGGAGACTCGACAGTCGAACAGAGCTCAAAGCGGAAGAATGGAAAGATGCTCCGGTATCAAGAATCCAAGAGGATGTACCTGAATGAGATGAAGGTGGTCTCTCAATGCCAGAAAAGTCAGCTGCAGAACCGGCAGTACCTATCGGTGAAGAGTCCCAAGTAGCAAGCAGACATCGAAGTTACGCAATCTCATGCGCGGTCAAAGACGCAACTGAAGAGGTCGAGGTAGACGGGTCAGCCACGGAGGACCAATCACCAGCACGCGTGGTAGTCAGTCGGGGAGTCGACGGAGAGCAGTCACAAGTGCGTGCACAAACCACGCGAGGAGCCGACAAAAAACGACCCGAACCGTGTGCAGAGGCCGCAAGAGTCGACGTAGAGCGGCGAGTCGACACAGACGGAGTCGACGTAGACGGAGTCGGCGTAGGACGACCACAACCGTGGGTAGAAGCCGCAAGAGTCGACGTAGAGCGGCGAGTCAACATAGACGGAGTCGACGTACAATGGTCACAACCGTGGGCTGAATCCGCGAGAGTCGACGTAGAGCAGCGAGTCGGCGTAGAGCAGCGAGTCGACATAGACAAAATCGATGTAGAGCGGTCACAATCTCGGGCAAAAGCCGCGGGAGGCGACATATAGTGGCGAGTCGACATAGACGAAGTAGAGCCATGAGGCTTCGAAACAGGCAACAAGAACCATGGACGAGCACCTAACAGTGAAGCATCAGCACAGGACACGGGCTTTTTTTTTACTTTTTTTTTACAACTCGGTCAACTCTTGATCCAGAAGAGTGCACGATCCAGAGGAGCGCTCAATACAGCCACGGGGGCCGAGCGAGACGAGGGAGCTGGCGAGGGGGACGACAGCAAACGGGCGTTGGGACTAGGGCGGCGAGATCTCCGGCGGCGGCGGCGGCCTGTAGAGGCCTTCGAGACGGACTAGTGCAGCAGCAAGGTGTGCGGGTGGGAGACGGTGAGCAGGCGCAGATGCCAGGGACGGGGAACCTCGGCGGAGGAGCAGACGGGCGGCCGGAACAGGAGACTGGACGGGGCGAAGGCTGCCGTGGTAGGGAGAAGCAGCCACGAGCGGCGGCCTGCAGGTGCGACGGTCGGCGGCCTGGGGCAGTCAAGTCGGAGGCGGAGGACGACGGTCGGAGACGAGGTTCTTGGACGGCGGCAGATGCAGGCAACATGAGAAGACCACGGGCGGGAGCAATCTTTGACGTCAGGCAATAGGAGAGATGCGTGAAGAAGGTCGGAGAAGACCTGTACAGACGCAGTAGAAATCGATTGATCTCGATCTGTCGCAGATGCACGAGTTGCGGGCGTGCGTGGGCGTTAGAAACCCTGCTCTAATACCATGTTATGAATAGAGGAACGCAACTTGTATTCCACAGGGCCAAGAGGCCACAATATATATACATGTACAGGTGTGGCAAATATGCAGGAAACCCCCTAGCTACTAGAGATATACAAATGTAGACTAATCTCTCTAACACTCAAGATCCGGGGGGATTGAGTGGATGGATTTGCAATTCCTTTGGTGGAATCATGGATCTAGGTCTCCTCTAGCTCTCCACAAAGAATCGGAGTGTTTGGGTGGTTGGATAGGGAGATCTATGAGTTTGAAGCTTGCATTAATGGCTAGGAGAGAGAGTGCGAAGCTTGGAGTTTGGAGGGGGAGTTGGAGTGCATTAAATACCCCCTCCCAATCCAGTCGTTGGCCACTTTCCCGCACCAACGGTTCTACCAGTGTTACCACCGGTACTACCGGTGCAATTAGCGGCTCAGGGCACAAACGACTCTATTCCTGCCTTCTAGATTCCGCATCACCGGAGATATCAGTTGAAACAACGGTACTACCGCCCACCGGTACTACCGGTGACCTCCGTTGTTGCCTCCGCGATGCACCAACAGAGCGCTTGTTTGGCGGTACCGCCACCGGTGGTGGATTGCCCCTGTGAGCCTGAAAAAGTACCGGAGGTACCGGTGGTACCAGAGGTACTACCGCCCACCGGTACTACCGGTGAACTCTGTCGTTGCCTCCGCTATGTGCTAACATAGCACTATTTTGGCGAAGGCTCCATCGGTAGTGGCCACCGGTACTACCGGTGATCTCCGTTGCAGCCTCCGTGATGTACATACAGAAGGATGAATCGACGGTACCACCACCGGTACCTCCACCGGAGGCGGCCTTGCTGAGGGACCCAGAGGCGCAGGAAGTACCAGCCGGCGGTACTACCGGTGGCTTCACCGGTGCTACCGTTGTGTGGGACAAAGTTGTCCTGGTTTCATCTTTTAAGCTCTGTGTCGATGGAATATTGCCACGATCCCCTTAAGGATGTTTATAGAGAATGTGGGGGCATCGTACGATTGTTGCAAATAGATCCTGCATAAACTTTATAAGGGATTAGTCCTCTAATTGTGTTGTCATCAATTATCAAAACGGAAGATGATCGTTCAATCTCCCCGTTTTTGGTAATTGATGACAACACAAAATTTGCAACACAAGGTCTAAACAACATGGATGAAGCTTCTCCTAGAGTTATACTCCCTTCATGATGAATGGACCAAACAAGATATATATGATGGAAATACAAAGATAGCTTGCTCACAAACACAATAATGAACCGAAGGAGTACGAAAGATAATTAAAACGAGGTTCACATGTCTTACACCATGCATAACGGGGTTCACAAATAGCAACACAACCATTTCACAAGTTTAGAAGAGACAACACAAAATAACGAAGCTTGTGAAAAAACCCATGCAAGTACCCAAACGCATCCTAAATAGATATCTCCCCCCCTTTGGCATCAAGATACCAAAAAGGAGAGAGGTTGATGCTAACGTCCCAAGACTCAATCGGAGAGATCGTCCATGCTTGGAGGACGGGGACGACGACGAGAGCTAGTGACTTCTTCTCCGACTTCCTCATCGGACCAAGTGATAATCTACCCCTTCGAGTCTTTGGCTTGCCACCTACCCCAAGTTGTGATGTTGTCCTGAACAGGAGACTCAACCGTCTCACTAGCATCACGAAGAAGCTTCCTAGAAGCCTGAGCAGCCCTGCGGTGCTTGAGCGCCTTGTCATAATGTACTTCCCTCTGATGTTGCTCGATCTTCTAGTTCACACGAAACACTTTCTCAAGATCAGGAGCCATCCACTTGAAGGCGCCCTCAGAAGGAGGAGGACGAGAGGGCCCGACGTCATCTTCGTCATCCACCACAGTGTGACGCCCCGAGATCGGGCACTATGCAGATTTCAGCATTCCCGCCAAAATCCACATAATAACCGATTCCAGGTTGCCATTTATGATAACATTACAATAATTCACGAATAATCCACAATTACAACAGAATCAGAAAGATACAAGATGACTCAACGAGCCAGGGCTACAACTGATACAACACAAAGATCCAAATAACAGCGGAAGAAACAAACGTCCGGCTACGGACAAGATACAACTTGGACTAAGAGTCCTGAAGATAACCGAGAGCATCCAATCCCTGCCCAGGCCAAGCCGGAGGGATTCCCAAGCTAACGTCGTCAGACTTCAACCTGTTGACTGCAATTTGGAATTTGCAGCCACGAAAGAGATTCGTGGGTCAGTACGGTTAAGTACTGGCAAGGGGGATAAAACCCATACTCACAAGTTACCGGCGTAGCCAGTCATCACAAGATACAAATACTTTAGGATCAACGGAAAGGAAAGGGTTATTGCAAAGAAGCGGCAGCGGGCTGCTCTAACCAACTACAGAGTTATACTACAACTTCCGGCTAACAGAAAGGAGATAAGATCGAGTAATAGTAACCAACTGAAAGATAACTTCAAACAAACCCATCCTTGATCTCGCCCCTTATCCGAAGAAGCAATCCGAGGATAACTCACACGGTTGGATTAAAGGTGAATCAAGTTATTGTGTGAATAAACCTATTACTAGTCAAGTTATTAATCATTGGGTGTAATATGGTTAGTCATTAGGTTCAAGTTGTCCTGAGTACTTGTTAGCCAGTACTTTCACCAAGTAATCCATAACCGCGGAAAACACGGCTTCTCGAGAAGATTATCCCTGCAGGGTTGCACCAATTTGGCCGTACACGCAAGAATATCCCGCCAGATGGAAATGCACTTCCACCAAGCGGGGTACTCTACACAACCAACCCTTCTTCGCATCAAGCCCAAAGCACCGCGTGCTGTGCGTGCGCGGCTAATCGAGCCCCCCGAAGAAAAGGAGGACCCTCATAGCACTGGAAGACCACGCCGCCCTAAATGCCGACTACGAAAGTTCCACCCTGGCGCCAAGGGTTCGTACCTGCATATGATGCAGCAAATGGAACACCCGAACTAGTACGGCGATTTGGACGAGATGCGAATCGAGTCAGTTGAGGGGGGCGCCCATACTCGCTTCCCACATGCGGGTAGTGCGCTCATCATGGATCAGTAGACAAGACCCTTTTCCTATTAGGGTCGACACTAGCAGGCCTCAAAACCACAAAGGGCCTCCTGCCGGTGCCTTATCATCAAATTTATTATTAAACAATAACAGTAGCATGATTGATTGATTGATTAAACATTGAGCCCCCAGAACATAAAGGAGTAGTAACAGAAAATAACGGGTAACAGACTTGAGCAAAACAATCCTAAGCATGATAGTAAGACACGGGCAACAAGCAATGGTTATAGGTATGGAGGTGAGGCAATATCAGGGTTCAGGGTATCATGTGATGGGTTCGTAACAGAAACAACTACTACTAAGGATAGCAGGAAAGAATCAACGGAAAGCATCGGCAACAAGTGATGAAAGGCAGCCATATGGCAGCAAGTGAGTATACTTGCCTGAGATCCCGCAAGGTAGCAGAACTTGTCGTTGCTCACATCATCTCAACGTCCTATCCGGGAAGAAGCAACGAACCTCGAACAAACACCGGATGCAACAATTACTACTACGGCAAAAGATCCAGAATGATCAAGGTATGGATGCATGACAAGTTTAAGGATGCATCAAGGTAAACTAGTTGACAAGATAAACAAATTTAAATGGACCCATATGCAATTTGAGTTGCATATGAAAAGCCCAGGGATTTTGGTTAGGTTATTTGTTTTCCAACTAATCAACAGGTGCTGGTGGTTTAGTATGATGCATGCAAAAGGGAAACAGCAAAATAACAACATTAGAAACAATTTAAGATAGGGTGTAGCAATTTAGAATTTTATTATTAACTTAGGGAATTTTGGGTGCCTTAAAGGGAACACACAAGTATTTGTTGTTTTCAACCATTTAAAATGTTCAAAACAAATAACAAAGTTGATATTTGAAAAGAACATCAAATTTTAGTTGGATTACATGTTTCACATTTTGAAATTGGACTTAGGATTATTTAATTATAAATTAAACAATATTAAACAATTTTTAATTGAATTAAACAAGATTTAAATTGGTTAGGCAATTTAAATTATTCAAACCATGAAACAAAATTTATATTTGAATAGGTTATTTAAAATGGTATGGAAAACATATTTTATTTGCATTTATTGGATTAATAAATAATTAGTTATGGAATTTACAAATTAACATTTGAATTGTTTAAATTTGAATTTTAAATGCATTTGAAGTTTTCAAAACAGTACACAAATTGGATATTTGGAAAGTTTAGGAAATTTGGATCAGAATTCATATAAAGGTTGTATTTGTTGGAATTATAAAACAAAAGATATTGAATTTTAAAGTTTTGTTTTAATTCTGCTAATTAAAATGAAATTGTAATTTTGGAATTGCGCAGAAACATTTTGTACCGAGCTGCTCTATACCCACTGTCCCTGCTGCGTGGGCCAGAGGGGCCAGCGTGGCGCGCGCGCGGCCAGGGAGAGGCTGACAGGTGGGGCTATGCGCTAGCAAAAATCTCCAAAAAGGCAGAGCGCCCCGGGGATCGAACCCGGGATGCTTGGCTGCGCTGATTGGAGCGTAACCAGTGCGCTATCGCTGCCTGCTTGGTACAGATACGGAGCACGACAAGTTAAGGAGATACAGCGACGTGTTACTGAACCTAGGCTGAACAAAGTGCAGGGCTTTCTCCGTCAGATAGCAACAGAGCAGAACAGCGCGCCCGGGAGGGATCGATCTCGGTTTCTACGGCAGTACCACGAAAGAGTCCTACCGCTAGGATGCCGCACGAACGCTGGTACACATCGGGAAGGATCACCCGTTACTGTCCCAGCGCGAGCAGGTTTCTGACGAACAGAAACAATGGGACAGAGTGAAACGGACGGCGACCAGGGGGAATGGCGGCGAGCTGGGGCGGTACCTGGCGATGGCGCCTTCTGCAATCTTGGTGATGGCGGGTTGCTTGTTCCATTCCCGGGAACAGATCCTCCTCGAGGTGAAGGTGGTGGCCGGCGATGAGGGGAGACGGTGGAGCTACGGTGGTGTTCAGGTTTCAGGCGTCGATGGTTCAGAGAAGGACGAGCAGAGAGGAGGGGGATGGCGGCGATGGGAAGGAGGGGCTAGCTAGGGTTTGCAGCTGAGGGGGTAGGGGTAGGTTCTTAAGGAGGAGGAAGCCCTGTACGGAAAGCATCTGGAGGGGGGGAAGGATGATCAGAGGGTTCTGGTTCTGTCGTACAGTTGAGGAAGATGACAAACAGAGAGAGGGGGTGGGCCAGAAAGGTAAAAGGGCTTGGGAGAGAAGAAAGAAAGGAGTGGGCTTTGGGAAAAAAAAGAGGATGGGGCTGCCCTCTCTCCTTCTTTTTTTTTTGCTTTAGATTTTTCCTATTAGTTGATTTTTGTAAAGAATAAAAGAGGGATAGAAAAGGGTTAGGGTTTAATTTTTTTAGGACTTATTTGTGATAATTCCAAAACAAATAATTAAGGCAAAAGTTAAACATTGTTTCACAAATTTGGATATTTAATTTGGTTCAAAGGTTTTAGGTGAAATTCAAACAATGTTTGATTTGGGAAATTTTGGAAATAGGCAAATTCCATTTAATAAGTTCAAACCCTTATGCAAACATTATTGAAGAAATTTGTTTTGCAAGAATTTAATTTTTAAACCTCAATTTTGGATCATAACAACTATGATTTTATTTGAAATTCAATTTGCCATTAGGGTTTTGATAACATGGAAAATTTTAGTAACACACAAGTTGATTAAAACAAATTCAATCATTGAAAAACAATGGAGGGGTTTTGGTTGCAAGTTTGAAATTGGAAGTTTTGAGCAAGGGGTGGAAGTTTAAATTGTTTTGAAATTTCCAGTTGTGATGAAAACATGGTGCAATGCAATGTGATGCATATGATGCAAGCAAAACAAACAGGTAACACCCCAGGTGTTACAGACGACACCACTAACAAGGGATTGCGCCCTCGCAATCCACCTGCTAACCCGGGAGGGGAAAGAAGTTCGACTATCGATTCTTCGTGCTTCCGGTTGATCTCCTCGACACCACTAACAAGAGATTCTTGCTCGGAGTGACGACGATGTTCTTCCACCAGGAATCTTCCGATGATCGAACCTATTAGGTTAAGGGCTCAGAAAACGTCCACCCACGTAGGATCCTAACACTTTGAAAGATGGACACGGGGGAGACTCCAAAACAAATAAGATGGGAGGGGAAATAGAATAGGGGTAAGGAGAAAAATCCAGAATCCTATTGAGATGTTTTCCAAAATAGTTTAGCAGAAATAGTTTTTGACACTCTAGAAACAACGACCGTTAGCGAGGTTATCCTACAGGCTTTGCGGACCCGTTGCTTCGATAACCATTCGTATTGAAACAATCTCGGGAATCGGAACCAAGGCTCTGATACCATTTGTGACGCCCCTTATCCGAAGAAGCAATCCGAGGATAACTCACACGGTTGGATTAAAGGTGAATCAAGTTATTGTGTGAATAAACCTATTACTAGTCAAGTTATTAATCATTGGGTGTAATATGGTTAGTCATTAGGTTCAAGTTGTCCTGAGTACTTGTTAGCCAGTACTTTCACCAAGTAATCCATAACCGCGGAAAACACGGCTTCTCGAGAAGATTATCCCTGCAGGGTTGCACCAATTTGGCCGTACACGCAAGAATATCCCGCCAGATGGAAATGCACTTCCACCAAGCGGGGTACTCTACACAACCAACCCTTCTTCGCATCAAGCCCAAAGCACCGCGTGCTGTGCGTGCGCGGCTAATCGAGCCCCCCGAAGAAAAGGAGGACCCTCATAGCACTGGAAGACCACGCCGCCCTAAATGCCGACTACGAAAGTTCCACCCTGGCGCCAAGGGTTCGTACCTGCATATGATGCAGCAAATGGAACACCCGAACTAGTACGGCGATTTGGACGAGATGCGAATCGAGTCAGTTGAGGGGGGCGCCCATACTCGCTTCCCACATGCGGGTAGTGCGCTCATCATGGATCAGTAGACAAGACCCTTTTCCTATTAGGGTCGACACTAGCAGGCCTCAAAACCACAAAGGGCCTCCTGCCGGTGCCTTATCATCAAATTTATTATTAAACAATAACAGTAGCATGATTGATTGATTGATTAAACATTGAGCCCCCAGAACATAAAGGAGTAGTAACAGAAAATAACGGGTAACAGACTCGAGCAAAACAATCCTAAGCATGATAGTAAGACACGGGCAACAAGCAATGGTTATAGGTATGGAGGTGAGGCAATATCAGGGTTCAAGGTATCATGTGATGGGTTCGTAACAGAAACAACTACTACTAAGGATAGCAGGAAAGAATCAACGGAAAGCATCGGTAACAAGTGATGAAAGGCAGCCATATGGCAGCAAGTGAGTATACTTGCCTGAGATCCCGCAAGGTAGCAGAACTTGTCGTTGCTCACATCATCTCAACGTCCTATCCGGGAAGAAGCAACGAACCTCGAACAAACACCGGATGCAACAATTACTACTACGGCAAAAGATCCAGCATGATCAAGGTATGGATGCATGACAAGTTTAAGGATGCATCAAGGTAAACTAGTTGACAAGATAAACAAATTTAAATGGACCCATATGCAATTTGAGTTGCATATGAAAAGCCCAGGGATTTTGGTTAGGTTATTTGTTTTCCAACTAATCAACAGGTGCTGGTGGTTTAGTATGATGCATGCAAAAGGGAAACAGCAAAATAACAACATTAGAAACAATTTAAGATAGGGTGTAGCAATTTAGAATTTTATTATTAACTTAGGGAATTTTGGGTGCCTTAAAGGGAACACACAAGTATTTGTTGTTTTCAACCATTTAAAATGTTCAAAACAAATAACAAAGTTGATATTTGAAAAGAACATCAAATTTTAGTTGGATTACATGTTTCACATTTTGAAATTGGACTTAGGATTATTTAATTATGAATTAAACAATATTAAACAATTTTTAATTGAATTAAACAAGATTTAAATTTTTTAGGCAATTTAAATTATTCAAACCATGAAACAAAATTTATATTTGAATAGGTTATTTAAAATGGTATGGAAAACATATTTTATTTGCATTTATTGGATTAATAAATAATTAGTTATGGAATTTACAAATTAACATTTGAATTGTTTAAATTTGAATTTTAAATGCATTTGAAGTTTTCAAAACAGTACACAAATTGGATATTTGGAAAGTTTAGTAAATTTGGATCAGAATTCATATAAAGGTTGTATTTGTTGGAATTATAAAACAAAAGATATTGAATTTTAAAGTTTTGTTTTAATTCTGCTAATTAAAATGAAATTGTAATTTTGGAATTGCGCAGAAACATTTTGTACCGAGCTGCTCTATACCCACTGTCCCTGCTGCGTGGGCCAGAGGGGCCAGCGTGGCGCGCGCGCGGCCAGGGAGAGGCTGACAGGTGGGGCTATGCGCTAGCAAAAATCTCCAAAAAGGCAGAGCGCCCGCGGGGATCGAACCCGGGATGCTTGGCTGCGCTGATTGGAGCGTAACCAGTGCGCTATCGCTGCCTGCTTGGTACAGATACGGAGCACGACAAGTTAAGGAGATACAGCGACGTGTTACTGAACCTAGGCTGAACAAAGTGCAGGGCTTTCTCCGTCAGATAGCAACAGAGGAGAACAGCGCGCCCGGGAGGGATCGATCTCGGTTTCTACGGCAGTACCACGAAAGAGTCCTACCGCTAGGATGCCGCACGAACGCTGGTACACATCGGGAAGGATCACCCGTTACTGTCCCAGCGCGAGCAGGTTTCTGACGAACAGAAACAATGGGACAGAGTGAAACGGACGGCGACCAGGGGGAATGGCGGCGAGCTGGGGCGGTACCTGGCGATGGCGCCTTCTGCAATCTTGGTGATGGCGGGTTGCTTGTTCCATTCCCGGGAACAGATCCTCCTCGAGGTGAAGGTGGTGGCCGGCGATGAGGGGAGACGGTGGAGCTACGGTGGTGTTCAGGTTTCAGGCGTCGATGGTTCAGAGAAGGACGAGCAGAGAGGAGGGGGATGGCGGCGATGGGAAGGAGGGGCTAGCTAGGGTTTGCAGCTGAGGGGGTAGGGGTAGGTTCTTAAGGAGGAGGAAGCCCTGTACGGCAAGCATCTGGAGGGGGGGAAGGATGATCAGAGGGTTCTGGTTCTGTCGTACAGTTGAGGAAGATGACAAACAGAGAGAGGGGGTGGGCCAGAAAGGTAAAAGGGCTTGGGAGAGAAGAAAGAAAGGAGTGGGCTTTGGGGAAAAAAAAGAGGATGGGGCTGCCCTCTCTCCTTTTTTTTTTGCTTTAGATTTTTCCTATTAGTTGATTTTTGTAAAGAATAAAAGAGGGATAGAAAAGGGTTAGGGTTTAATTTTTTTAGGACTTATTTGTGATAATTCCAAAACAAATAATTAAGGCAAAAGTTAAACATTGTTTCACAAATTTGGATATTTAATTTGGTTCAAAGGTTTTAGGTGAAATTCAAACAATGTTTGATTTGGGAAATTTTGGAAATAGGAAAATTCCATTTAATAAGTTCAAACCCTTATGCAAACATTATTGAAGAAATTTGTTTTGCAAGAATTTAATTTTTAAACCTCAATTTTGGATCATAACAACTATGATTTTATTTGAAATTCAATTTGCCATTAGGGTTTTGATAACATGGAAAATTTTAGTAATAGACAAGTTGATTAAAACAAATTCAATCATTGAAAAACAATGGAGGGGTTTTGGTTGCAAGTTTGAAATTGGAAGTTTTGAGCAAGGGGTGGAAGTTTAAATTGTTTTGAAATTTCCAGTTGTGATGAAAACATGGTGCAATGCAATGTGATGCATATGATGCAAGCAAAACAAACAGGTAACACCCCAGGTGTTACACACAGCCCGTGGCTTGGCCTTTCCCTTGCGGCTAGTGGGACCCGGAGTGCTCAACTGGCTCGGTGTGATCCTTGATAAGTAGCCGCTTCACCTTGTGAGAGACCCACGAAGAGTCATCAAGGGGATCCTTCGGGCGCTTGTCATCCCAAGAATGCAAGATGATATTCATGATAAGTGTCCCATAGCAAGCATTTTTATTGAACACAATGGCAGACCACAACTCATTCCATATGGAATCCATCACATCAAGTTTCTGAGTTAAACCTTGGAGCCGCTTCTCGTGGGTAAGGCGCATGAGATTCTTGAGGTAGCCTTGGATCTCATCAACATTGCCAACCTTGCGATTGATGGTTTAACGATAGATGCAAAGCATTATGTCATAGGTGTGGTAGAGCCCCTTTGAGAACCCTACGACATACTTCTTCCATGAGTAAATGTAACATCCCAGTGTTTGGGAAGTTATAAGGATCTAAATTTAATATGTGCATTTGCAAAGCATGCATCTAAAAGTATGGGAAATTTTGGCGCGAAAGTTTAAACGAATCAAAGTGACCAAAGTTTCACTTGACATGATGAAATAGGTCTAGTTCATCTGGTCAGGAGTACATTTGGAGTGATCTTTATAACAAGTATCTTAAGAAACCAAATCATCTGTTACACAAACCATAATGGGTTGTGACCAAAACAAACTCCCAGCAACCTTAACCACAAGTCTATAAGTGACCTTGGATTATTCATTAGGCATCTACAACCCAAAGAGGGGTGAGTACCCAAAACACACAACTGATAATCACCCTTTCACCAATGAGTAATACACAATTGAACCATCTCATCAACAGAGGTGTTATGTCCTCTCAAACAATACCTCTTTAAGTTATCAACCATTCATACCATATCTACCTAAATTATCACATAACTACTAAGTGCACTTTCCCAATCAAATAACAAAGGATTAATAGAACACAAATGATACCCTAAGTTTTAACTCAGAACCCACCAGTGGGAAATGACTTGATAATTGTATTAACATATTTATCGAATATGTACATATCCCATCAACCATAAAAATAATATCTTAAAGAAGAAATAAATCTTCCTAAACTACTGTTGAACCTTTATCGTTACATATGATATCCAAAACCTTTATACCTGCATCAGAAATACAAATCTAGAATATAAAATCACAGCATGGCACCCTGAGTAACCAATTAACAACCATGATCAAAGTCTTTAAGCTCAATCATCTTATACAAGTGAACATATGAAATCTCAACACCTCAATGAACCATTTGATCCACTTAATATTAAGTCATCATTCCATGAGCATTTCACACCTCTACTCAAATCCAACAATTCTACAACTGAAGTATCTCTGGATACAAGTAATGAATACCAACAAGATATAACCTCTATTAGAGGAATTGGATTGAAAGCTAAATAAAACCAATCATGTATGAGACAAGTGTCTATCTTATGGGAAGCCAAACAAGAAGTATATGGACGGATAATAAAAGCATGAGTTAACTCATAATCTAGATCTTATTATTTTGTCTAAATCATTTTATCTTGTTATTCTTTAATCATCTCTAAGACTTTCTGCAAGAGAAGCAACTCACAAGATAGAAGGAACTACCACAAGAAGATATCCAAGAAGATTATTTAGAGTGTGCTTGAAGTGCTACTCTAATCTTCTATAAGAGTACTTGGAAACTCATATATCTTGATAGGATCTTATTAAACCTCTTGAAATAGTATGATATTCCAATGTTAGTGCTATATAGAAGTAGTTTGGTAACAAGACTAATTACCTTGTTAACAGATCACTTTTGTATACTCAAACACTTGAGTGTCTTACACAAACAAACAGAAGATTGAATAACCTGGTACATCTCATCCTATAGTATATGAGTTGTAATTTGGAGGCAAGACTAGCTACCTTGTTAACAAATTCTTCTTGTATGCACATGGTAACTTGATGCCATTAAATAAACTCACATTCTTTTATAATCCTCTAAGTAAAATCCTTGCTTGGAGTTACTGGCTGTTTTCACCACAAGAGTGAGATAATTGATGATGGAATCCCAGAGATGATCTTACTGGCAAGTGACAAATGTGATAACAAAGGATTAGTGGCAACTAGAGAGAGGAACCTCAAGCAACAGAAGACCACAAGAAGCAACACTGCCTCAGTAAGGGAATATAAGGAATTATTTAGTGAAGCATCAGGTGATATTAGAAGATCTTTAACTTCGATGCCTTGTCAAGCCCATCAGAAATGAGGACTCATAGTAATATCTTAAATGGAAATAATTATCAAGAATGAATTAATAACAAGCAATTGCATCCACATATGCTGATATGTGGAGGTAGATGAAAACAAGCTTAATACCTTGTTTTCCAGATCCTTTTCATACACAAGACTAATAGATAACAACAAAGATTCATCTGTAGGTAACCATGTAAATGATTACATGTTCTTAAACCAACATGGTATAACATCCATATTGGAACTTATGGGAAACAAGCAAATAAAATCCCAAAACCACTCATGCTCTCCACTTCATCAAGTACTAGAAAACAATAAACATGGCTACACCCACTTAAGTAAAATGTCAACCAAACTTTCTAAGAGTTTCAAATATGAACATAACAAAGTCACACAAAGGAAATCAAGTCCATTTGATATCCAACAACATTTGGGATGTCATAGAATAACATTCCCTATTTGTTGATTTTGTTATTATGCATAAAAAATCAAACACTATAAAGTAGTTTTACCAATTGTTTCCTAAATGACTTATACCTAAAAATTCTCAATGGAAAACATACCATTATAACCATAACATGTTAGTGGTGTTGTTTTCATGACATAGCATACACAAAGTAAATTTTAATTCATATGAAATTTCAATAGAGAGAAAATAACAAAAACCACTTAATCTAGCACCTAAATAAAAAAATATAAATATTCTTCAAATTCACCAAAATAAAACATGGTGAGATGTAAATTTTGATAAGGAGTTCAAATATAATTTTTACTAATTTTTCTGTTCAAAAAAGGCCCTGAAAACAAGAGATTCTTCTCAGTTTTAAAGACAGAGGGACTTATTTGTAAATTTCGGAAATTCCAAGGGGTTATCGAAAACGGACATTTCTTTTCTTTCTTTCTCCTTCAACCTCTGGCCAGAAGGCCAGAGGCGTGTGACCGCCTCCGACATCGCCGGGCCACCTCCTCCTCGCCGCCGTTCTGGGGTATAAAAGCGAGGGAGCCGTCCGCATCTGCTCCTCTCTCTCTCTCAGTTCCCCTCTCTCTCGTTCTCTCTGTGGAAAACAAGCAAAAAACCCTAACCCTAACCATACGGACCTCTGCTCGTCGCCGTCGTCTCCGTCCACGGCGAGCCTCCCCGATACCATCATCGGATGCGCCGGGATCCTCTCTACCAACACGCTGAGTCTAGCAAGTCGGGAAGATCGGAGTACGGAGAATTTCATCGTTCCTTTCTTCTCTGCCGCCGGTCGCCGCGGAAGCGGACCGTCGCTCTGGAGCTCCTCGTGACCAATCAACGACACCAGCACCTTCCTGGTGAGTTACCGCACCTCGTGGTGCCTTCGCTTTGGAGGTTCGTCTACAAAATCGTCGGATCGCCAGAGCCCGTGCCCCTCCGCCGCGCCATTGCTCGCCGCCGGGGAAGCCGTGACCTTATGGTCGAATTGCCGCTACCGTATGGTTGCCCGCGAACCCCTCTACCTAGTAGTGTACCCCAATTGAACCAATTCGCGAGAAATCACCCGATTTCTCACGGGATAGGGCCTGTGTGGCCATTGCTGACGTCAGCATGACGTCGTAAAGAATTTTCTTTTCTGTTTCTTTGATTTTTATTTAAAATCCGAATATGACAGGTGGGACCCATCTGTCAATTTAAATATTGGCAGAAAATTAATAAACCCTATTAATTCAATAACTTTTAATCTAATAATCAGAAAAATATAAATAAAATATAGAATTGTTTAGAAAAATATAATCTAAATGATTATCAACTTTTTAAAAGTATTTGATAAAGTTTAAAAATTAATATTTTCTTTAATTAAATTAAATCATTTAAAATTATGAAAAATAGGAAATAATTCATTAAATCAGAAAAATACAAGTTATATACCAAAATACTCCAGATGACATATGGAACTCACTTATGATGTTTACAAAGCCATTTGATCGAGTTTTCATGTGTGCAATATTTTGCCTAGTCATTTGATTCATTTAAAATTAATAAATCAATAGCTTATTCAAACATTTTCAGAAAACATCAATTGATATACCAAATTAAAAAGAACAACATTTCCAACTCAAATATGTCAATTGTAAAACATTTTATTTAACCTCTAAACTTGTTTTTTATAAGTATACTAAAATTCTATAATGTTTATTTATAACCAGAAACTATTACCACAACATTATTTTCTTTATTTATAAAAACCTCATGTTTTCAAAACTACTAAACCTATCATCACAAGTTATTAGAAAGTATTGTGATGGTAGAATTAGTGGTATTAGTTCCTTATTTTCAAATAAACTTGATGTCATTAGCTCTACACTTTTGAACATAAAATAAAGTGTGTCTTTTATCTATTCAATAATTATTTTCCATGTGTTGTTGATTTTTTGTATAATCAAGTAATAAACACTTCTACTTAAATATGATAACAATTGTTTGCCAAGTAAAAGTGAAACATATGTAAGTCTAAAAGAACTAAGGACCACACGACCACAAGTAATGAAACCATTCATCTAAAATCTGTGTGCTTAAGTTATCGTCTCAAACGTGGCTTACACCTGTAAGCTGGGGTATTTTCCAGGGTAATTCACGATGCATATCATTACTATGTATGTATCATCTTGTCAGTGTTTTCTGTAGTCCTTACCGGGACTACTTTACTATCTTTCGGATGTCGGGATTTCCTACGAGACCCTTGAACCCGAAGACATGAATTGTTATGGTTATTTCAATCTCGGGCAAGTTCATCACTTGCTCATATCCTTTGCAGTACTTCATAACAAACTAATTGTGAAAACCCTATCGTCTTATCACCTACTCTCAAAAGAATGCATGATCCTATTTTTATAATTATATGAATAATTGAATGACTACCCGAGTGGTAGTGTTCTGTTTGGTGGGCGGATGGGACCATGGTAAGATGAATAGGTCAAAGGAAGGTTCCATCTGCATGGGAACGTATTACCTAGGATTAATCACAACTGCCGTCAGGATTCTTGCGCCGTAAATTCGCGTTGACCATGGATCTTCTATGGGGGGAGTAAGTCAGTCGTGATACTTTTCTCGTTCGCATGTCAACGGGCTGCCAGAGACGTACGCTATAGGTTCTGCGGGACTACATGCACATGGGTGGGATCCCTTAATTCCCACGGACTCTACGGGTCTATGATGGTCTGCCAGGGGCGCGTAGATATCCATCGTGAGGGGTGGAATCAGGCGTTCAACCTGCTGGCAGAAATGGGTGGGCATGCGTTGTGCGGAGAAGCACGGTTTGGCTTGGGCCAACAACCGGGCCCCACACCTGAGTGGGAGTGGACAGGATCTCGAGCCTGGTTGTGCAACATGGTCTTGGTCGTCCATGGGTAAAGTAACGCACCTCTGCAGAGTGTAAAAGGATGTGACATGTTATGATGGGGGGATGCTAACCCGGTATGTCAAGATCCGAGGAATAACCCGGCCCAGAGACAGTGAGCAGGATACGGCTAGGGATAAAGATGTTTGTGGAGGCCCAAGCTCGTGGGCCTAGTGACCCGAATTGTGGGTGTTGTAAAGGAAAGTTAGGGTTAGCACGCCGTGTCTGGGTAGGACCCGGGTGTTCCTTGTAAAGTAAGTTAGGGGGTACGGGAGCTATATAAACCGACCCCCGGGTATAGATTGACATAGAGATCTAAGAACCCTAGCCATATCGTGTGATATCGAGTATCTAGTGTAAACCCTAATCGAGTTATTGTATCGAGAATAGAGATCCGGCGACTTCGATTGCCGGCTGTCAGATCAAGTTATACCATGTCTCCCCTTGAGCTAAACCCTCTCCCGAACGCCTGTGTCGACTTGCCCCAAGATCAGTTACCCCTGGTAACATCTGCCGTGATTATCCCACGACAGTTGGCGCCCACCGTGGGGCCTGCGTCCAAAGGTGTTTACATCACGGGAGAAGCTCGGAAGGGCATGGAGGATCTTGTCATTGGCGAAATCTACATCGACCACGAAGAAGAAAAGTCGGTGGACGATCCCGGCTGGGGGCCAGAATCGGATCACCTCGAGTCCGGATTTATATTGACGATCGGCCGGATCAATATCTTCGTCGACACGGTACGAACGACTAACTTAAAAGGACAATATCATGTGCATACCACAGGAACTTCTAGCAGGAACAAAGAGACATCAAAGCAAGCGGCAAATTCGGTTTCATCAGCCACGCCGGGATATCTTAGATGGGCAGAACAAGAGATAACTTGGAGTAGAAGAGATCATCCGGAAAAGGTGGAGCTTCCAGGAGTCTTGGCGTTGGTGGTCGCTCCACAGGTTAATGGTTACGAGCTGAAGAAGGTCCTGATGGACGGTGGAAGTAGCATCAACATCCTTTATTGGGAGACCTTCTTACGGATGAGTCTCAAAGAGTCCCAGCTGCAGAAAAGTTCAACAATCTTTCACGGGATCGTACCGGGTCACTCGGCGAGCCCCGAGGGAAGGATCACCTTGGAAGTTGCTTTTGGGGAATCGACGGATAATTATCGAGTGGAGTGGCTCACGTTCGAGGTGGTCAAGTTGCGCAGTCCTTACCACGCGCTGTTGGGGAGGCCGGCTTACGCCCAATTCATGGCTAGGCCGTGCTACGTGTATTTGCAGCTGAAAATCCCGGGTCCTAAATGGACCATCACTATACATGGGAGCCGGGATATAGCGGCCGAGTGCGACGAAGGAGATTCAGTTATGGCCGAGCAGGCATGCAGGAAGGAAGAGCTCGAATATTACCGGTCTCAAGTAAACCCGGACGATAGAACAGCCTTGAAAAAGCCGAATACTGAGGATGAGAGAGCAAAATTCAAGGCAGCGCAAGACACCAAGAAGATAGATTTTGTCGAAGGGGATTCTACTAAGCAGTTTACCATAGGGTCTAACCTGGGAAAAGAGCAGGAGGGAGCGCTCGTGGAGTTCATTCGCTCGAATGCAGATGTGTTTGCCTGGACACCCAGCGACATGCCGGGTATCCCTACAGAATTGGCTGAGCACAGTTTGCATGTGGATCCCAAGTCCAGGCCCGTGAAACAAGGTTTGAGGAAAATGAATGAGGAAAGAAGGAAAGCTATAGGCGAAGAGATCGCTCGGCTACTGGCAGCCGGCTTTATCATGGAAGTATTTCACCCGGATTGGTTGGCTAACCCGGTCCTGGTGATGAAAAAGACCAACGAGTGGAGGATGTGCATTGACTTCACTAGTCTTAACAAGCATTGCCCAAAGGATCCGTTCGCGCTCCCAAGGATAGATCAGATTATAGACGCAGTAGCTGGAAGCGATCTGTTATGCTTCCTGGATGCATATTCCGGGTATCATCAGATTAAGCTCAAAAGGGAGGATTGGGAGAAAACATCATTCATAACCCCGTTTGGGGCCTTTTGTTATAAAACTATGACATTTGGGTTGAAGAACGCTGGCGCAACTTACCAACGGTGTATTCAAAAGTGCTTTGAGGACCAAATCGGACGTAACGTCCATGCTTATGTGGATGACGTGGTCATCAAGACCAGGAAGGCGGAGACATTTATCGATGATCTAAAGGAGACATTCAAAAACCTGAGGAGGTACCAGATGAAGCTTAATCCAACGAAGTGCGTGTTCGGAGTTCCGGCTGGGAAATTACTCGGCTTCATAGTTTCCGAGAGAGGAATTGAGGCAAATCCAGATAAAATCAAGGCAATCCAGAGTTTGAAAAAGCCGGAGAACTTGAAGCATGTTCAAAAGCTCACGGGCTGTGTAGCAGCCTTGAGCCGGTTCATATCTAGACTCGAAGAAAAAGCAATACCCTTGTATCGGCTCTTGCGAAAATCGGATAAATTCGTATGGGACGAAGAGGCAGATGAAGCGTTTGAAGCACTAAAGAAGCAATTATCTGAAGCACCAGTACTAGCGGCGCCGGGTCCTAAAGAGCCTATGTTGCTATACGTGGCAGCTGGCCCCCGAGCCGTTAGCGCAGTGGTTGTCGTGGAACGCAAAGAGGACGGGAAAGGTTACCCGGTTCAGAGGCCGGTTTATTACGTCAGTGAGGTGTTATCAGAAGCAAAGCAGCGCTATCCGCATTGGCAAAAGCTGGTGTTCGGGGTCTTTATGGCTAGCCGGAAGTTGAAGCCGTATTTCCAAGAGCATCCGATAACAGTGGTTAGTTCAATACCAATGTCGGATATCATCAGAAACTCGGACGCGACGGGAAGAATAGCCAAATGGGCGATAGAGATGGGGGATTATCATATCAACTACGAACCCAGGTCAGCAATCAAGTCTCAAACTTTAGTTGATTTCGTTAACGATTGGACACATACAGGCATGACTGCAACGGTTCCAACTTCCGAGTCATGGGTCATGCACTTCGACGGATCAAAGCAGTACGAGGGATCAGGAGCTGGGGTGGTGCTAACATCACCCAAAGGGGACAAATTGAGTTACGTGCTACAAATTCACTTTGACTGTTCCAACAACGTTGCCGAGTATGAGGCCCTATTGCATGGCTTAAAGGTAGCCAAGGAGATGAGCATCAAGAGGATACGGTGCTTCGGGGACTCGGACCTTGTGGTACAGCAGGTGTCGGGAACGTGGGACAGAAAGGACGCAACTATGGCGGCATACCGCAGGGAAGTTGATAGGGTAGCAGGATGTTTTTCCGGGTATGAGGTGGAGCATATAGACAGAAGAAAGAACGAGGCAGCCGACGCCCTCGCCAGACTCGGCTCGCGCAGAGAGCCGGTTCCACCTAACGTTTTCCTGGACGAATTATGGCGACCATCAGTTAAAATCGAGTCAAAGGAGGAATTGGCAAATCAAGACTCGGATTCAGGGCTCGTAGCCACTGTACGTACTATTCCCGAGTGGACAGAACCGTTTTTGGCCTACCTATCACGAGGTGAGTTACCACAACAGGAGGTATTAGCAAGGCAAATTTTGAGGCGAGCAAAGGGGTACTCTATCATCAATGGGGAATTGTACAAAAGAAGTGCAGCAGGAGTCTTTTTGCGCTGCGTGGCGCCGGAAGAAGGCAGACAGATTCTCAAGGAAATCCATGAAGGCGACTGTGGGCATCATGCGTCCACAAGGTCTCTTGTGGCCAAAGCTTATCGACACGGGTTTTTCTGGCTCACGGCCCTAACGGATGCGGAGCGATTGGTAGCAAGGTGTGACGGATGTCAAAGGTACGCTCGCCAAACCCACGTGCCGGCTATGGAGTTGCGGACTATCCCGTTAACTTGGCCGTTTGCCGTCCGGGGTATGGACATGGTTGGCCCCTTCCATATGTCACCATGCAAGAAAACACATCTTTTGGTGGCTATTGATAAGTTTACCAAGTGGGTTGAGGTTATGCCAGTTACTAATTGCGAAGCAGCTACAGCAGTCAAGTTCCTGAAAAGGATTATCTACCGGTTTGGGTATCCCCACAGCATAATTACCGACAATGGAACCAACATGTCCCTTGGTGAGATGGAGAAATTTTGCGGCAACAATGGAATCCGGCTCGATGTGGCATCGGTGGCTCATCCCCAGGCCAATGGACAAGTGGAGAGGGCAAACCAAGAATTGCTTCGCGGATTAAAACCACGATTGCGAGTTCCCTGTGTCAGGGCCGCTGGTGCATGGGTTGAAGAACTTCCGTCTGTGGTTTGGGGTATCAACACTACACCTAACAGATCCACTCAGATGACACCCTTCTTCATGGTCTATGGTGCGGAAGCAGTGTTACCAAGTGATATTATTCACGATTCGCCCAGAGTATCAGCTTACGTCGAAGTAGAGAACGAAAAAACCCGGCAGGACGCCGTCGATATGCTAGAAGAGCAAAGAGAACAAGCCTTGGAGAGGTCAGCTATATATCAGCAAGATCTACGGAGGTATCATAGCCGGCGCGTGAAAACCCGGGTATTCCAGGAAGGAGACTTGGTTCTACGCCTGGTTCAGTCAAATGAGGGAAAGCACAAACTATCACCACCATGGGAAGGACCATTTATCATAAGCCGGAATCTGCACAATGGATCATATTACTTGATAGATGCAAGGGAAGAGTCGGCTACAGTCAATGACACCGCACACACCACTTCATCTATGCAAGAAAGAGATAGACCATGGAACGTGGCTCAGCTGCGTCCGTATTATACTTAGTAAAGACTATATTGGCAAGTGGAATTGCACGATGTAATAGACAGCAGGTTTTCTGACGTACTCTTTTCCTATCCAGGGCACCTTTGGGGACTGGACGGGTTTTTAATGAGGCGGCTTGCTGACCTACATTTTTCATATCAAGTAAAGAGATGGTTATCAAGAAAAGAGATGGTTGTTATCAGTTTTTCATATCAAGTAAAGAGATGGTTATCAAGAAAAGAGATGGTTGTTATCAGGTTATGTATTCTCAGTACGATGCGTATATCTAGGTCTTGGGGGCTGATCGCTTAAATAGCACAGTTACAAACTCAAAGACCCGGCCATGATGCCTATGAGTTATAAGGGTCGATTACTCGCAAACGAGTACGGCTACAATCTTATAACCGGACAAAGAAGTCCAAATTTCTTGGCTATTCTTACTTAAGCTCGATGTGACTCGCATCAAAGTGGCATGATTCGTTCGCTTACGATCACAGTCAGTCATGAAACCCGACGGGGCTTGGCTGGCTACGTTTTCGTATGGATGTAACAACATGGTATCCACGCGAAAGCCGGCTTATAGTACAAGATAACCAAAAGGGTCATCTAAACCACAAGTTATGCAGAGTACAAGGCTAAAACAGCTGGAAACTCAACGACTATTAAGCATAACTTCAAAACTTATGAAACAAATTAGGGATTTTTGTGAAATTGGCAGTAGGCAGTTCGTTTTCAAGATCAAATGTTCTACACCCAGCGATCCGGGTCCGGGTTACTTGAAATTTTGAAGAGAGAAAAAAATGGCTCACTTGCATGATTCCATAAACACAATTATCCGGGTCTTGGGGACTTGGGGACTTAGAAGCAAAGTCCGCTTGTCAATACCCAGAGACCCGGAAATCGAGTTTCGCAAAAGAAACGATAAAGAAAACCGGGTATCGAGAACAGATAAGTTCAACAATTGACAAGTTCAAAAGGACCGGCAGAGGCATGAAGTGTATCAAGATACTAGTATGCATTACAAAATCCAGGTGAAAAGACATCAAAGGTGTACAGGTGCACCACCCATAATATAATTGTTCAAGAAGCATACTGGCCAATCGGCACATAAGAGGAGGCGTTAAGGACCAAATGTTACTCAGCGCCCATCTTGGCCTTGCCCTTGTCACCATCGGTGGTCACAGCAGCGCCCGGATCAGCAGTATCAGCCTGTGCCAGAGGAGGAGCAACTGGTGTTGAGGTTGCGGGGACAGAGCCGGCTTCAGTTTGCTTCTTGGCGGCCTTGGCCCTAAACGCAGCAGCCTCCTCCCTCCACCGAGCCATCATGTCATATGGTTCGGGAAGATCTGACTTAATTGCCACACCATCAGCATCATAAGCGGGGACAAGAGTATTGACGTCCAGTTCATCAGCGATCACGCTAGCCGGGTAACGGACCTCTTTCTGCACAGCCTGAAAATCCTCCCGCGAGAATTTTGAACCATCAAGCTTGAATTCGGGGAAGCCGCCCATGAGCTTTGCCAGATCGAGCTTGGGGAAGTAAGCCTTGGCGAGTGATAGCCCCCGGGTCATTCCAACCCGGCAGGACGAGCGCTTCCAGTGCCAAATCCACTCAGGAATCGTGGAAAAGGCGTCCAGCATCCTCTTCAGGTCAACATGTCCTCTACCTGGCCACCGTAACTCTTCCAAGATCCATCTGGTTCCGGCACACAGCTGCCGGATAACATCCTTCATGGTCTTCAGCTTGGCAATATCATCCTCATCCGGCATGGCTTCATCCGGGCCTGGAGTAAAATGAATATATAAGCTAAGCATTTTTTGCTGTTGGTCAAAAGGATAAACCCGGAGAAGGAAGCATACCAAGCAAAGAACGATAGGTATCAGAAATTTCGACAGAAAGGCTTGTCAGGTCGTCTTCGGCTCGGTGAGCCCTTCTTCGGTACTTCTTCATTAATTGCCTATTCCTTCTGGCTTCAGTCTCGGCCGCTTCGCGTAAAGATACCTCTTTTTCAATGAGCTTGGCGGCGTCTGCAAGTTTCTCCTCATATTGAGTCACGAAAGACTGCATGGATGTTAAAAAGTGTTAGTCGGATAGAAGAGCACGGTTATCAGTCATTGGTATAATAAAGTCCCGAGCAAGTCATGAATGAACTCACTCGGAACTTGGGGACTGGACAAAGGTACAAGCAACATTAGTTCAACTTACCTCATGTTTGGTTATTAAGGCTCCCAGGATGTTTTCCTCGTTAGCTCGTAAGGTGCGCAGGGTTTCCAGCATCTGGGCAAACGTTAACTCATCGGAATGAGTCCGGGAAGAGCCGGCAGCTTGGTCATCTGGCAGGGGGGTTTTCCTCGCAGTCGGGGTGGAGACCCGGACAGTTTGAGTATCCGGGTTGGGAGAACTCATCCTTGTATCTAGGATTTCTATCTCCTCGTCTACTGGTTCTGATAAGGAAGGGGATCCGATGGTTCGGGGATCTGGATTGCTCAGAGGGCCCTGCTCTTGATTAGGTGCCGTATCACCACCAGTTGCGGCGTCTGCATCGTCAGTCGGCTTCCCCTGGAGGTTACCCGTTTCTGTATTTTCCGGGTCACTGACGGTGACTTGAGCGCTGAAGGAAAGATGAGAAAAGGCAGTTGTTAATGATGATGGCGGTTTGAATAAAAGTGCGTCAGATGCAAAAAGAAATAATGTAGCAAAGTCTTACCCAACATTTACGGTATAATCCGGCGGGAGCTCCTCGCTGGAGGCAGATGAGGTCTTTTCAGGAACCACTAGTGGAACCCGGAATTGCCCAGCGCGCGGGTGGCCAGGAGAAGGGTGGCGCCGGGGAGAGTTGGAAGAACGAGATGGAGGAGCACTGCCACGAGGGACTAAAGGGGCGGAGATGCCCGGGTTAAGGGGATCTTCACCCGGGGAGCTCCGAGTTACCCTGCGTTTGGCGGGGAAAGATTCCTTCAAGCACGGCGAATTTGATAATTGATGGTTAAGTCTTCGCATGGCGTCAAAGGAGTAAGATTCAGAAGATAGTGAGGAAAAAGGAACCTTGGATACTGTCCCCCTGCTTTTCCTCTTGGCCCCGGCTGTTGCCTCTGGGTCAGATTCGGTTCTTTCCGGGTCATCCTCGTTGTTTCCACCTTCGTCCTCTAGCCCTGCGAACCAGATGTGTATTCATTGGGAAAAAGACAGACGAAAGGAAAGCAATACAAGCAAAAGTATGCAGATCCTGGGTGAGTACCTTCGCTGTCGTCAGTCGTCTCGTCCTCCTCTTCCGGGTCTCTGGAGGGGGGGAGTGGGTCCACTCTCCAGAAGGGGTCATCAGCCTAAAGTAAAAAGATAAAGTTAAGATTTAGAAGCAGTATCGAATTGAAATGTGGAAACAAGTTATGAGTGCCGGGTATTACCGTTGGAGCTGGATTTTCCCGAGTAAACGGAGGTAACCCGGAGATGCCCTTTATCACCTCCAGCTTCTCTGCCAAGAGGCTCTTGATGGTCTTGATAGTGTCACCGGTCGCAAAGCTTTTGGAGGAATAGCGAAGTGCATCTGTAGTGTGACCCGAATACTCGCACATCAATTTGGTGCGGATGGAATTAGGTTGGATTCGGAAGTCGACCCACGTCTTTATCAAATTGAGCCCTAGAAGGCCTTGGGCCGAGAGAATGGCTATTTTGGCTAGTGCAGGAAGGATTGCTTCCCTGTCCGAGTCTGGTGCGAAGGCACTGAAAGACTCGGAGGGTTTGAGGGGGGTCTCTGAGTAACCCGGCAGCTTCTTTTCGCTGTCGGAGGAGGTATCGCGGCAATAAAAAAAGGATAACTGCCAATGTTTGGCACAGGATTGCAGGTTGAGGGTTGGCATTAAAGAATTCCTACGGCGTTGGATGGATACCCCGCCGCAAGTGAGAAGCGCCCCGTCGCCGCTTTCGCGGCACGGCTTGCATTGGAATAACTCAGTGAAAAGAGTCAGGTTTGGTGGCATGCACAAATACGACTCAGATAGAACTATGAAGTGGGTGATGTTCAACATAGAGTTAGGCCCTATGTCGAACACCCGGAGTCCGTAGTGATCTAATACCTCCCTAAAGAAAGGGTGACCCGGAGGGCGAAATCCTCGGGTCACGTGCTCTACAAAGCAGATTACCTCGTCTTCTGCGGGAGTGGGATGAGTTTCGTTACCCGGCACCCTCCAGTGGATGTCTTTCTGAGAGGGGAGGGTGCCTAACTCGGTTAGTTCGTCCAACTTGGCCTTAGTGGTTGTGGAGCGCCCCCAATTGGCGGATATGGCTTGGGTGGTCCTTGCTTGAGCCGGATGTTTTCCTTGTCGCTTGGGAGCCATGGGGTCAGCCTGCGAAACACAAAAAGAAAAAGATGTATGAAATAAGACCCGGGAATGTTGGAATACCCGAGTATAAGGTACCAAGAAGGTACGAAGTTGAGAGCTGTCCGGGTATTGAGCACACTTATGGAAATTGTTGCTCACTTACGTAGGAAAAGGTATTTGGGGACGACGGATGGTTGCCCATATTTATATCGCAAATGAAATAGCTGGAAAAGGAGGGTTTTTCCGGGTGTTAATGCAATAAGCAGAAAACGGCGGAGGAACGGATCTAGATGGAAAAGTTCGCGGATAATTTTTAAGCAAAATTGGTGATCAATAAAGATTGGAGGATCATTTGTGACTATCAGGCAGGTGATTAAAGTGTTTGGCAAGCACCGAATCAATCTAATTCGAGGCAATCGGACAAATAGCTTGCGGGTTGACCTAGATCTGATCTTGGATGAACTGAAAATTGCGAAGCTGAATTAATTGGCTGCGAAGAGCTTACCGAGGAGATTGGGGCCAAGTGTGATGGCGACGAGCGGCGTGGCACGAATGGGAGGAATAGAGGTATAAAGGTGGCGCTTGGCGGCGACACGAAACGATTCGAGGACGAGCGCGGCCGCTGTTGATCCTGCGTTGGTAGCAGGCGCGAGTTCCTCACGGTGGTGCTGTGAAGGTGTTAGGAGCAAGGAAGAAAAGGGGGAGTTGTGGCGTGGTGATGGGCTTAGGGTTGCCCTCTAAGCGCTATTTATAAGGCAAGGGTGAGCTTATCTCAACGGCCCGAAACCGGAAATCGCGGGGTAATGGTTATCTACAAAGATTTCGCAAGATATGTGTAGAACATTGGGCAAAGCATTGGGTTAGAAGAAGGAAGGGGTTCGCCCGTGATGACAGGACTGGTTGTCAAGTGTGAGATCTTGGCATTTCTTATTGCGGTCTGGGCCTGGGGATTTGAACTTAAGTGTTTGGAAGAAAGGTCCGGGTTATTACATGGCCTCCATGGAGTAAGGCCTAGCAGAATATCAAAGCATCTTAACTCGGTTTCCATGCGCCCGCATGATTGATATCTTCTCAGGGAATAGCAAGCGCTTCAAGGAGGTCCGTGAAGCCCAGGCTATTCTGGGGACTACTGATGGGGGGATGCTAACCCGGTATGTCAAGATCCGAGGAATAACCCGGCCCAGAGACAGTGAGCAGGATACGGCTAGGGATAATAATGTTTGTGGAGGCCCAAGCTCGTGGGCCTAGTGACCCGAATTGTGGGTGTTGTAAAGGAAAGTTAGGGTTAGCACGCCGTGTCTGGGTAGGACCCGGGTGTTCCTTGTAAAGTAAGTTAGGGGGTACGGGAGCTATATAAACCGACCCCCGGGTATAGATTGGCATAGAGATCTAAGAACCCTAGCCATATCGTGTGATATCGAGTATCTAGTGTAAACCCTAATCGAGTTATTGTATCGAGAATAGAGATCCGGCGACTTCGATTGCCGGCTGTCATATCAAGTTATACCATGTCTCCCCTTGAGCTAAACCCTCTCCCGAACGCCTGTGTCGACTTGCCCCAAGATCAGTTACCCCTGGTAACATCTGCCGTGATTATCCCACGACATGTTACCCCTTGTTCCGGGAAGGAGCTGCGAACGCCGCAGGAAAGGCAACTCCATGAAAGTTCTAATCCTGTGAAGATCTGGCGGGCATAGTCTTCAGAATTAAAAGCAACCTCTTGAAGAAAGATTTACAAAAACCTTGCATTCGCTTATGACTCTTTTGAGTCTAAAGCTGTAGTTAGTGCATAAAACTATTCCCTATATATCCTGAACTTGCTGAGTAACGCTCGTTACTCATTCGTTCCCGTTTGACCCCCTGCTTAGAGTTGAAGCCTGAGGGAAGTCATCATCGTGAAGCCATCGCCATCTCATGAAGCCATATGGAGTCATTTATTGCTTAGTAGGTAAAGCATCATCATCAACAACGCTGGTGGAGGAGAAGCTATCAAGGTGTAGGTAGAGTCCATACTCGGACTTAGTTGTTCAAGCCATAGATTAGGGCTGACATCAGCCGTAGTAGATTTAGTTCTGAGCTAGAGTAGTTCTCCTGCTTGGATCTTCGAATTGCTTCTTCTGATGTTTCATTTGTTTGAGATCTTCTTTGATTCATCAAAGAGATTCTCAAGAATTTGTAATGAAGTTTGAATCCTATAGTTTTTCCTGGACCCGCAGTGTTTCTGTTGTACTACTCTGAGGGATATAATATTCACAGATAAGTGTTTCTGTGAGTATTATGTCATCGCCTTGCGCACTACACATGCAGTGGTGTGCTGGGTCACCACAGTAAAGCGGTGCAAGTCCTCGTTGATGATCTTGTTTGCGGAATGAACTCGAAACCATTCTCTATCATACTTCGGATTGTCACCAAATGGACCATGATCCGGATATCTACCAAGAAGATCCCCCACTTCTCCCCACCTGAGGGAAAACTGCTCACCCTTGGTCATCTAGATGATGTAACGCACGGTCTCATTGCCAAGGTGGACTATAGCTAGGAACTCACACACAAGCCCTTCATCATAATCCTGCTGCAACTTCATGATAGGAGGAAGTCCGAAGGCATCACAATTCACAAATAGCAAAAACTTCTCCAAAATAATCCGGCTTCCTCTCCATATGATCAAGACAAATGGCGTGTTGAGTGGCCACATTGTCCTGAGATTTCCTCATAAGAATATCCTTGTAGATTTGAGCTTGAAAGACGGTGTGGAACCCGGTATCTCGCCCTCGAAACTGAGGCATCAAGCGGCTCCGCTCAATGACATACGGATTTTCACGGCGAGTGGAAAGGAACACCGAATCAGACACTTGAGATGTTGTCTTCTCCTTTCCGGGAAAGGTCTTCTCAGAGGCAGGAAACCTAGGCTTGCGCTTGGGCTGGATTGGATCAAGCGTCTCTTCAATCTCATCAACTCTCGGTGCCTTCCGACCCGCACACTTCTTGGTACGACCTCCCCGTGAGCCACAAGCTGTTGTGAATGAGAATAGGGAGAAAAGCATAAAGAAGAGATGATGCAAATGTTTTATGCGTACAAATCAAAGGAATCTAGAAAGAGAGTAGTAAGAAAAAAACATCGGCAAATAGGGGCACATGAACATGGAACCATCCTAAAATTGGCGAAGATTGTTCCTACTAATCGTGTTCGAAATTCCTAGGGTTTGTACAAGTTGCATATCTACCCTCAAACACAAGAACACCAAACAATCATGGAGCTCCTAGTTCATCTCCATCTACCAACTAGATGGGAGAGAGAGGGAGCTACATACCCGGGTCCATGGCCTGGATCGGCGAGGGAAGAAGAAGCACGAAGCCTCCCACGACGAGGAGATGGCCGCCCAGCGGCGGAGGGGCTCGTCCCAGCGGCGGAAGGTGTGGGGGAGGCGGCGGTTTCGATGGGTAGAGCCTAGGTCAAGTGGGGGGAAGTTAGATCTAAGTGATCCCTTCCCCTGCTTGGTCCTGGTTATCCTCACAAAAATCGCAGCGAGCGGTACTACCGGTGGATCCGGCGGTAGTACTGCTCCCTGTACTAGCGGGGCAACATGGTACTGGCCTGTTGGGTGAAAAATCCGCACCAGCGGTAGTACCGGTGGAGCACCGGTAGTACCGCCGCCTGGGGTTTTCCGCAGAAAACACTGGAACCACCGCAACCCAGCAAATGCCAGGCATCGGAGGTACCGGTGCTTTCACCGGTAGTACCGCCAGACCCAGTTTCTGCGCGCCGAGAGCATAAAACGAGAGCATCAAGATAGAAGTCGCCTTTTTAGGAGAGGCTTGGGATAGAAACAAGTAAATGGCATACGAGATACAAGAGTACACACAAGTTCGCAAGATGCAAAAGGGGAAACCAAACTTGTGCAATTCTCCGAGGAAGGTAAAGATAGGCAAATGAAAGAACCAAATAGACCCAACTCCTCAAAGAGGAGGTCGGTGTCCGTAGCCACCATGTTTGAGTGTGTACCTTGGCACCGCGAAGATATATCTTGGTCCCAAAAGTACTACTCACAATGAAGCACAATAAGTTACAAAATGACTAGATATGCAATGAGTATTTAATTTACGCGTAGTAAGAGGAGTTTTCACTCATGAATTGAGTGACGCTCCCCCTATGTCTATACCTACATCCAAACCTAATAACATGAATAACGAAGGTACTTATGCAAGGTATCAAGTGAAGTTAGACGAATCGATGACATTTAGTTTATTCCTCAAAGCTCGAAATCTTAGTTCATCAAGGGCCTTCATGAAGATATCCGCAAGTTGATCCTTGGTTGACACATATGAGAGATCAATATCACGCTGATGACTCCCAAGTGCAGGAGATCAATTGTAGTACCTTTCGATAAGTATTTGAGTGTCGAACCCACGCGGAGCTGAAGGTAAGCTATCTATTCTCTAAAGCCCTATAACCCTCTTATATGGCTGTTTATGCAAAGCAATAAGTTTGACTAAAAGGAACTAACTAATTAAAAGCAAGTGACGTGGAGTGTGGTTTGTCTAGTAACTAGTGAAGCAAGTTTAAAATGCAAGTTTCTAAGCAAGTTTCACAGGTAGCAAGCAACAAATATCTCAAGTATCTCAAGGGAGAAAGTGTTCTAGCAATAGGTGTTTCGTTCGTGTGGTTGTCATAATTAGTGAAGCACATGTTTTAGTCTTAGTTGTTTCTTCTAGGAAGGAGCCATGAATAGGTATAGTCAAGTAAATGGTCTACAACCCCTTATGATGGATCATGTGGCCAAGTAAATGACTGAACAAGATTGATTAAGACATAAAGTCCCACCATAGCCTTACGTTCTAAGGTCCCCTATATATATATCCCCCAATAACTTAACTTTGTGGCTCGGTCTCAGGTTACTGTCACTCCCAAGTCACCACCACTCCATTATGCTACCGGTGATCACCTTACATGCATTCCCCAACATATGCGTGCACTCATATATTGTACATAAAGACAATCATAGAAGATAACAAACTTGTATGCAACCAATCAACGAACTATTTCACCATTGCCAAGAACAATTCACTACTCAAACATAGACGGGGAGACACAATACATCAAGGGAATATAGTATTGCATCATACATCGTGTTTGCCAAGAGATTACAGTGGAGAGATGGAGCTGATCTTGCTGTAGATGTTGATGATGAACACGCCGGAGGGGGGTGGAGCCCTCCGGGGGTGATCCCAGCGGCGTTTCCCCCCTCCGATCTTCTCCGGCGGCAGCCTTCTGTCTCTCTGTTTCGTGGTTTCGTCTCTCGGCACCGCCTCCTTCTCAAAAAGGCCAGGGGACCCTTTATGTAGTCATTTTTAGGTCACGAGACACTCGGGAGAAGAAAGATCGACGGCATCGGAGCCACGGGGGCAAAAAGGGGGCCCCACACGCGGCCAAGGAATCTGGCCGCGTGGAGGGTCCTCTTTTCCACCTGGTTGGCCTTTTGGCCCTCTACTTTGGCCCTCTACTTTGTCCCATGGTCTTCGTCTCAAAAATTCTGAACCGTGCTCTTTGGCCTTGCCCTTTTTGGAGTCCCGAAGCTCCCGGAAAGTCCGAAACATTAAAAAGTACGTTTTCTGGAAAAACAGGGTTAGAACCAAAAGAAGGGGGATTGTTCAGAAAATCCCCCAAATCATTATAAAACATGAATATAAGTTGCTAATATGTAGGAAAAACAAGTAATAACATGCAAAGTTCATGTATGCATTTTACATGCATCACACCCTTCTCAACATGATCCCGAATAAAATGATGTTGAATCTCTATGTGCTTCGTCTTGAAGTAAAAAACGGGGTTGTAGGCGATCTTGATGTCACTGTCATTGTCACATAGAAGAGGAAATTTGTCAAAATTGACACCATAATCCCTCAAGGTTTGCCTCATCCAAAGAAATTGAGCACAACAACTTTCCGTGGAGATGTACTCGGCCTCGGTGGTGGAGAGAGCTATGCAATTTTGCTTCTTCGAAGACCAACACACCAAGGAGCGACCAAGGAATTGACAACCCCCAGATGTGCACTTCCTATCCGTCTTCTCTCCCACATAATCCGCATCCGAATAACTAATGAGCTGAAAGCTTGAACCCTTTGGATACCAAAGACCAAAGTTTGGGGTATGAACTAAAAATCGAAAGATTCGTTTAACCGCTTAAAAATGACTTTTCCTCAGAGAGGCTTGAAACCTTGCAAATTTACCAACGCTATATGTGATATATGGTCTAGATGCACAAAGGTAAAGCAAAGAGCTAATCATGGAGCACTATACCTTTTGATCTACCTCTTTACCATCCGGATCGTGTTTCAAGTCAAGGGTTGTGGACATCGCAGTCTTCATAGGCTTGGCATCATGCATATTGAACCACTTGAGCATGTCTTGGGTATATTTAGCTTGCTTGATGAAGGTTCCTTCGGGATATTGATTGATCTCAAAGCCAAGGAAGTACTACAATTCTTCCATCATAGACATCTCAATCCTATCGGTCATAAGCTTGCAAAACTCTTCATTGAACTTGGTGTTAGTAGACCCAAAAATGATGTCATCCACATAGAGTTGGCATACGAACAAGTCACCTCAAACCATCTTAGTAAAGAGGGTGGGATCGATTAAACCAACATTAAACCCGCGATCCACTAGAAACTCTTTAAGGTGCTCGTACCACACACGTGGAGCTTGTTTATGTCCATAGAGCGCCTTATCGAGTTTATAGACGTGATCGGGGTGGTTGGGATCTTCGAAACCCATAGGTTGATTGACATATACTAACTCATTAATGGGACCATTTTGGAAAGCGCTTTCCACATCTATTTGTTGTAACTTGAAATTATGATGAGATGCATATGAAAGCAAGATATGAATGGATTCAAGACGAGCTACGGGTGCAAAGGTTTCACCGAAATCAACACCTTCAGCTTGAGAGAAACCTTGAGCCACCAATCTTGGCTTGTTGCGAATGACGATGTCATCTTTGTCTTGCTTGTTATTGAACACCCACTTGGTGCCAATGATATTCTTGCAATCCTTGGGTCTTGGAACTAACTTCCACACTTTGTTACGCTCGAAGTTGTTGAGTTCATCATGCATGGCTTCAAGCCAATCTTGATCTCCGGGAGCTTCATATACTTTTTTGGGGTCAATGAAAGATACACAACCATGATATTGGCTAAAATCTGCCCATTGCCTTCTAGTGACAACCCTTTCTCGAACTTGACCAAGAATCTTGTCCTCCGTGTGACCCGCACGCTCAAGATTTTCTAGCCTTCCTTTTTCTCTACGATCTAGCATCTCCTCCAAAGTTTCCTTGGATATAGCTTGAGCATGAAATTCTTCATCGGAGTCATGTCCATCTTGAACTTGGCCTTGATCATCAATGGGTGAAGGATCACCACTTGGTTGAGCTCTCTCAATCTCGACAATGGGAGGATCTTGAGCTTGGCTTTGTTCATTAGCTTGAGGGCTTGGTGCATCTTCTTGGATAGCTTGTGTATCAATGGGTGTAGTCAATATCTCCACTTGAGTAGAGCTTAGTCCTTCTCCCTTCGTCATCCGGTATCCCTCAACGGGTATTATTTCACCAATCCCCATTCTTCTTATGACGATGGGAGGAATTGCATCTCCTACAACACCATGATCTATGAGGCCCCCTTGGGATCCATTATCCTCATCAAATACCACGTCTACAGCTTCTTCAACTTGTCCGGTGGACTTGTAGTAGACTTGCGTGAGAATTTGTGGCATATCCAACAAAGATACCTTCATAAGATTTGGTCTCGACTTTTGACAAGCGATTACCTTTCTTATGAATTAAAATTTGCAACCAAAGAACTTGAAGTAAGATACATCCAGCTTCTTGCCCATGAGAATCTCATAGGGATTCTTGTTCAAGTTCTTGCGGAGATACAACTGGTTGCTAGCATGAAAAGCGGTGGAGACGGCTTCGGCCCAAAAATTATATGGAGAAGAGAACTCCACAATCATTGTCCTTGACGCATCCATTAGTGTCCGGTTCTTTATCTCCGCTACACCATTTTGTTGAGTGGTATAGGGAGTGGAATATTTATGAGCAATCCCTTCTTCACTAAGAAATCCCTCCACGGTATAGTTCTTGAACTCGGAACCATTATCACTCCAGATGGCCGTAATGCTTGCATTGTATTGGCACTGCGCCAAAGTGATAAACTCAACGACTCACTTTTGCGGCTCACTCTTCCTCTAGAAGAAATACACCCAACAATATCTTGAATAATCATCCACAATCACCAAGCAATACTTGTTTCCTCCAAGATTATCGTAGGATAGTGGACCAAAAAGGTCCAAGTGAATAAGCTCGAGAATTCTTGAGGTGTTGATGGTGGTCTTGATAGGATGGGTTTCTCCATGTTGCTTTCCAAGAACGCAAGAGCTACACACACGATCTTTGGCAAACTTAGCATTCGTTCGTCCTAGAATATGATTGCCACTTTGAAGGTCATGTAACGTACTCATATTGGTGTGGGCTAGTCGGCGATGCCAAAGCCAACCCATATAAACTTTATCCATTAAACATGTCGTGACACACGTGTCTCCTTTAGAGAAGTCCACTACATACATGTCGTTCTCGACATGCCCAACAAAGGCTACTTTAGGAGTCGTTTCCCAAGTGACAATCACGTTCTCCTTATTAAATAAAGAGGTAAAGCCACAATTTGCAAGTTGAAGGACCGACATAAGATTTTAACCAAGTGACTCAACAAGAAGAACATTATCACTTGATAAATCATTTGAGATAGCCACCTTTACTTGACCCAATACCTTTAGCTCGGAGTTATCACCAATAGTGATGCAATTGAGATATGGTGAGGGAGGATTAAGATCACTCATTACGTCTTTGAAGGGAATATGCCCGAGAGGCAATAATAAAGTGTTTATTATGTTATTCCTTGTTTATGATAGATGTTTATTTCTCATGCTAGAATTGTATTAACCGGAAACGTTAGTACATGTGTGATTAATAAACAAACAATCATTCCTAGTAAAGCCTCTCTTTTAACTAGCTCGTTGATTAACCCATGATCAAGGTTTCCTGATCGTGAACATTGCATGTTGTTAATAAAGAGGTCATGTCATTAGGAGAATGATGTGATGAACATAAATCCAAACTAAGCATAACAATACGATTAAGTCATTTAGTTTATGTTGTTATGTCTTACATACGAAGTAACCTCTTTCCTTAGACCATGAGATCATGTCAATCACTAATACCGGAAGGGTACTTTGATGTCATCAAACGTCACGCCGTAACAGGGTGACTATAAAGGTGTCGTTGGGTATTTGGAAAGTGTTAGTTGAGGCTCATGGATCAAGAGTGGGATTTGTCCATCCAAATGACGGAGAGATATACTCTGGGCCCTCTCGGTGATATCACATCGACACCGCTTGCAAGCACGTGACTAGGTCACAAGGATGTCATATCACAGAACGAGTAAAAGAGTACTTGTTGGTAACGATATCAAACTAGTTATGGTTGATACCAATGATCGGATCTCGGACAAGTAAAATATCGCGAGACAAAAGGAGTAGTTATGACGTTGATGGTTCACACGATCTCGAGAGTCATCGTTGAATATATAGGAGTCATCACGGATCTCCAGATCCCGCTATTGATTATTGATCGGAGAGGTGTCTCGATCATATCTATGTTATTCACAGACCGTAGGGTGACACACTTAAGGTTCGATGAAGCATTTGAGAGGATACAGAATATAGAAGAATGTTTTGGACAACACCAAAATTGTTTCGGGGAAAATTGAAATAGTTCAAGGGTTTTTTGTCGAATGGTTGTTAATAGAATTAACAAATGATTCGGGATGCTATATGAAAATGTTTGTTAATGGAATTAACAAATATTAAAATAAAGAAATAAAAATGTTTTATTTATTTATTAAAGAAAAGCCTTTGGATTTTCTAAGTGGGATTTTAAGGGAGAATGAGTGGGTATGAGTGGGGCTTCCACTCACATGAAGAGGGAAGAGGTGGGGGAACCACCATGGCTGGCCGCACCCCACCCTTGGGCTGCCTCCCCCTCCCCTATAAAAGGAGGGTGAGGGCTCAACCTCCTCACACACTTCTCCCACCTCCTTTCCTCTCCAACCGCTGCTCCATTCCATGGTATCTGGCTTGGGGAAGCCCTGACCATGGGATTATTCACCACCACGCTGTCATACTGCTGGAGTTCCGGGGGATCCTCTACTTCCTCTACCCCGCTGGATCGAGGGAACGGAGGTCTTCATTGAGTTGAATGTGTGACCGATCACGGAGGCACCACCGGATTGCGGTGCACATCTTCTCGCTCTCGGGATCAGCGTGAGTACGACTACGCCAACAACGAGATTGAATCTTGTAACGCTTAGAGTCCATGAGGGTATGTTTCCTAATACTCTTTCTCCCCGTTGCACTTCATCTCCTAGATTAGATCTTGGCCCTTCGGGTTTATCTCGCGTAGGAAAATTTTGTTTTCTATGCAACGTCCCCTACATAGGTATCAGAGCCGGATATATGCGTATATGATTTGTACGGGTAGAACACATATGTGTATGTGAGCGTTGATGATCATGTTTTTGCATCCTTCAATATTTTATGATCTTAGTGACATGGTAGGATGAATCTGCCCTAGACAAACTTTACGTGTACTTTGTACGCGAGACCTGTCTCACTTGTGGCTGAGGGGATGCCCGTTTCTCCTACTATAGTTAAGATCTAATCTACGAAGGGTTGCTAAGAATATTTTTATCAATGTTGTGGCTCTTGTACGTAGGTATGAACGGTTCTATCCTCGTAAGCCCAAGCCATGTAAAATATGCAAAAATAAATTAGAGGCGTCTAACTTGTTTTTGCAGGGCATGCGATGTGATATGGTCAATGTTACAAATTTTATGTATGAGATGATATCTTTTGTAAATTATTGACATACCGGCAGGAGCCATATGATTGTCTTATTATTTATGGCATGCGTGCTGCATATCATATCCATGTGATATGTTGTCATTTTGATGGAGAATCAAGATGGAGGTTCCACGGACCTTGGTGCCACGCCGGTGGAATGATGGAGATCATACCATGATGCACAATAAGGAGATCAAGTGCAAGAAGGACCATATCATATCACATTATCCATGCATGTGATGTTAATCCTTTTATGCATCTTATTTTGCTTAGATCGCGACGGTAGCATTATAAGATGATCCCTCTCAGTTAATATCAAGATAATAATGTGTTCTTTATTAAGTATGTACCATTAAGAAACTTTGTCATTTCCAGACACCACGTGATGATCGGGTGTGATAGACTCAACGTTCGCATACAACAGGTGTTTTCAAACCTAGCATATACAGCCATGGCCTTGAAACACACGCAATACTACGGTTCTACTTGGAGAGCCTAGCATGTACAGACATGGCCTCGGAACTCGTAACCGGAAGGTAAAGCATGAGTCATATGGATGATATGATGAACATGTTGATGTTCTCCTTTGCAACTACACCGTCTCACGTGATGATCAGTTTCGGTGTAGTGAATTTGGTTCGTGTAATCATTAAAGACGACTAAGAGGGATGTTGTTTTTGAGTGGGAGTTCATGGGATAATTTTAGAATTAACTTGAACTTAATTTATCATAAACTTAGTCTGAATAGTATTTGCAAATATGTTGTAGATCATGGCACCACCTACCTTCAATTTCAATATGTTTATGGAGAGAGAAAAACTAGCGAACAATGGAAGCGACTTTACCAACTGGGCACTTAACCTGAGGATTATCCTCACCGCTTGCAAGAAGCTCTATGTGCTTGATGCACCGCTAAGTGACCAGACCGCTGATGATGCTTCCGAGGAAGATAAAAATGTTTATCTGACTCAGCAAGAAGACCATGGTATAGTTCATTGCGGCATCATTTATGGATTAGAGCGATAGTTGCGAAAACGTTTCGACAACATCACTGCCCATGCTACAATGGGAGAATTGAAAATAATTTTCGATACCCATGTTGCAGTTGAGAGTTATGACGATTCAGAAAAGTTCTTTAGCTGCATGATGGAAGAGAACAACTCCGTTAGTGATCAAGTACTCAAGATGTCTGCGTACGCTGATAAACTCATAGCCTTGGGAATATCGATTCCCAATGAGCTAGGAATACATCGTGTTCTTCAATCTCTTCCACCTAGTTACAAGAACTTTGTGATGAACTATAATATGCAAAGCATGAAGAAGTCTCTTTCTAAGCGTCTCTCGATGCTTAAAACTGCTGAAGTGGAGATCAAGAAAGAACATCAAGTGTTGATGATCAATAAGACCACTAGTTTCAAGGAAGACAAGAAAAGCAAGCCAAGGGTAAACTTCAAGAAGGATAGCAAGTCTGTTGATGCACCTGAGAAGAAAACCAAGTATGGCCCTAAGCCTGAGACTGAGTGCTTTTATTGCAAGGGAACTGGCCACTGGAAGCGCAATTGCCCCAAATATCTGGTAGATAGGAAGGATGGCAAAGTGAACAAAGGTATACATGATATGCTTGTTATTGATGTGTACCTTACTAGTACTCGCTGTAGCGTATGGGTATTTGATACTGGTTCGGTTGCTCACATATGTAACTCGAAACAAGAGCTACAGAATAAGCGACCACTAGCAAGGGATGAGGTGACGATGCGCGTCGGCAATGGATCAAGAGTTCATGCGATCGCCGTCGGGACACTGCCTCTTCGTTTATCATCTGGATTAGTTATAAACCTGAATAATTGTTATTTGGTGCCTGCATTGAGCATGAATATCATTTCTGGATCTTGCTCAATGCAGAGTGGTTATTCCTTTAAGTCTGAGAACAATGGTTGTTCGATTTATATGAATAATATCTTTTATGGTCACGCACCTGAGAACAATGGTTTATTTCTTTTGAATCTTGATAGTATTGATACACATATTCATAATTTGAATGCCAAAAGAATTAAATTAAATGATGATGTTGCTACTTACATGTGGCATTGCCGCGTAGGTCATATTGGTGTTAAACGCATGAAGAAGCTTCATTATGGTGGAATCTTAGAATCACTTGATTATGAATCATTTGAAACATGTGAACCATGCCTTATGGGCAAGATGACCAGAACCCCGTTTTCCGGAACTATAGAACGGGCATCAGACTTACTAGAAATCATACATACTGATGTGTGTGGACCAATGAGTGTATCAACGCGTGCTGGATATCGTTATTTCGTCACTTTCAGAGATGATTTGAGTAGATATGGATATATTTACTTAATGAAACACAAATCTGAGACATTTGTAAAGTTCAAAGAATTTTAGTGTGAAGTTGAAAATCATCGTAACAGAAAGATTAAATTTCTACGATCTGATCGTGGCGGTGAATATCTAAGTTACAAGTTTGGCACGCATATGAAACAACATGGAATAGTTTCACAACTCACACCTTCAAGAACACCACGGCATAATGGTGTTTCCGAACATCGCAATCGTACTTTATTGGATATGGTTCGATCTATGATGTCTCTTACAGATTTGCCACTATCGTTTTGGGTTTCTGCACTAGAGACCGCTGCATTCACTTTAAATAGGGCACCATCTAAATCCGTTGAAACGACACTGTATGAATTATGGTGTGGAAACAAAACCTAAGCTGTCATTTCTAAAAATTTGGGGATGCGATGTTTATGTGAAGAAGCTTCAACCTGATAAACTCGAATCCAAAGCGGAAAAATGCGTCTTCATAGGATACCCTAAAGAAACACTAGGGTACACCTTCTATCACAGATCCGAAGGCAAGATTTTCGTTGCCAAGAATGGATCCTTTTTAGAGAAGGAGTTTCTCTTGAAAGGTGTGAATAGTAGGAAGGTAGAACTCGACGAGGTTATTGAACCTTCTCTTCTTGGAATGGCGAGTAGCGCATCGCCGGAAGTTGTTCCGGTGCCGACTCCGTCAGTTGAAGAGGGAGCTAATGATCAAGATCATGAAACTCCAGAAGAGGAAACTACCGTACCTCGCAGGTCAAGTACGGAACGTACAGCTCCTGAACTGTATGGGGATCCCATCTTAAACTTCATGGTAGATGGAGGTGATGACCCTGCGATGTATGATGAAGTGATGATGAGCCTAGATTCCAACAAATGGATTGAAGCCATGAAATCCTAAATAGGATCCATGTACGAAAACCAAGTTTGAACTTTGGTGGACTTACCCGATGACCGCAAGGCCGTTGAGAACAAATGGATATTTAAAAAGAACTGACGCTGATGGTAATGTGACCGTCTATAAAGCTCGACTTGTCGCAAAAGGCTTCCAACAAATTCAAGTAGTTGACTATGATGAGACTTTCTCACCAGTAGCGATGCTAAAGTCAGTTAGGATTATGTTAGCAGTTGCTGCAATTTTCGATTATGAAATCTGGCAGATGGATCTCAAAACGGAGTTCCTTAATGGTGACATTGAGGAAGAGTTGTAGATGATGCAACCCAAAGGTTTTGTTGATCCTAAGGATGCTGACAAGGTATGCAAGCTTCAACGTTCCATTTATGGACTGAAGCAAGCATCCCGAAGTTGGAATCTCCGTTTTGATAAGGTGATCAAAGGATTTGGATTTGTCCAAACATACGGAGAAGCTTGTATTTACAAGAAAGTGAGTGGGAGCACTATAGCATTTCTAGTACTATATGTGGATGACATATTGTTGATTGGAAATGATATATAACTTTTAAAAAGCGTAAAAGGTTATTTGAACAGTAGTTTTTCGATGAAAGACCTTGGTGAAGCATTATATATACTAGGCATCAAAATCTATAGGGATAGATAAAGACGCTTAATTGGACTTTCGCAAAGTACATACCTTGACAAAAATTTGAAGAAGTTCGGAATGGAAGAAAGTAAGAAGGGGTTCTTACCAATGTTGCAAGGAAAGACGTTGAGTAAGACTCAATGTTCGGCTACAACAGAAGATAGAGAAATAATGAATAAGATTCCCTATGCTTCAGCCATAGGTTCTATCATGTATGCTATGCTATGTACAAGACCAGATGTGGCACATGCTATTAGTTTGACTAGCATGTACCAATCCGATCCAGGTTTGGAACATTGTACGGCGGTCAAGAATATCTTTAAGTACTTGAGAAGAACCAAGGATATGTTTCTCGTATATGGCAGTGAAGAAGAGCTCGTCGCAAGATGTTACATCGATGCTAGCTTTGACACTGATACGGATGACTCTAAGTCACAGTCCAGGTACGTATTTGTTATGAATGGAGAAGCAGTAAGCTGGTGGAGTTCCAAGCAATCCGTGGTAGCGGGATCGTCAACAGAAGCGGAATATGTTGGTGCCTCGGAGGCAACACACGAAGCAGTTTGGATGAAGGAGTTCATATCCGAACTAGGTGTGGTTCCGAGTGCATTGGATCCAATGGTTATATATTGTGACAACAATGGTGACATAGTTAATGCTAAGGAGCCAAGGTCTCACAAGAATTCCAAGCATATCAAGCGCCGTTTTCACTCCATGCTTGAACATGTCGCAGATGTGGATGTGAATATTTGCAAAGTACATACGGATCTGAATGTGGCAGATCCATTGACAAAACCTCTCCCAAAGGCAAAACATGATAAATATCAGAACTTCATGGGTGTTAGATTCATCACTATGTAATATAGATTATTGCCCCTAGTGCAAGTGGGAGACTGAAGGGAATATGCCCGAGAGGCAATAATAAAGTGTTTATTATTTTATTCCTTGTTTATGATAGATGTTTATTTCTCATGCTAGAATTGTATTAACTGGAAACGTTGATACATGTGTGATTAATAAACAAACAATCATTCCTAGTAAAGCCTCTCTTTTAACTAGCTCATTGATTAACCGATGATCAAGGTTTCCTGATCATGAACATTGGATGTTGATAATAACGAGGTCATGTCACTAGGAGAAGGATGTGATGAACATAAACCCAAACCAAGCATAACAATACGATCATGTCATTTAGTTTATGTTGTTATGTCTTACATACGAAGTAACCTCTTTCCTTAGATCATGAGATCATGTCAAACACTAATACCGGAAGGGTACTTTGATGTCATCAGACGTCACGCCGTAATAGGGTGACTATAAAGGTGTCGTTGGGTATTCGGAAAGTGTTAGTTGAGGCTCATGGATAAAGAGTGGGATTTGTCCATCCAAATGACGAAGAGATATACTCTGGGCCCTCTCGGTGATATCACATCGACGCCGCTTGCAAGCACGTGACTAGGTCACAAGGATGTCATATCACGGAACGAGTAAAAGAGTACTTGTCAGTAACGAGATCGAACTAGTTATGGTTGATACCAATGATCGGATCTCGGACAAGTAAAATATCGCGAGACAAAGGGAATAGTTACGACGTTGATGGTTCACACGATCACGAGAGTCATCGTTGAATATATAGGAGTCATCACGGATCTCCAGATCCCGATGTTGATTATTGATCGGAGAGGTGTCTCGATCATGTCTATGTTATTCACGAACCGTAGGGTGACACACTTAAGGTTCGATGAAGCATTTGAGAGGATACTGAATATAGAAGAATGTTTTGGACAGCACCGAAATTGTTTCGGGGAAAATTGAAATAGTTCAAGGGGGTTTTATCGAATGGTTCTTACAAAATTAAAAAAAAATGATTCGAGGTGCTATATGCAAATGTTTGTTAATGGAATTAACAAATATTAAAATAAAGAAATAAAAATGTTTTATTTATTTATTAAAGAAAAACCTTTGGATTTTCTAAGTGGGTTTTTAAGGGAGCATGAGTGGGTGTGAGTGGGGCTTCCACTCACATGAAGAGGGAAGGGTGGGGGCACCACCATGGCTGGCCGCACCCCACCCTTGGGCTGCCTCCCCCTCCCCTAAAAATGAGGGTGAGGGATCCTTCTCCGCACACACTTGTCCTACCTCCTTTCCTCTCCAACCGCTGCTCCATTCCATGGTCTCCAGCTTGGCGAAGCCCTAACCGTGGGATTCTTCACCACCACCATGTTGTCGTGCTGCTGGAGTTCCGGGGCATCCTCTACACCCGCTACCTCGCTGGATCGAGGGAACGGAGGTCTTCATTGAGCTGAACGTGTGACCGATCATGGAGGCACTGCCAGATTGCGGTGCACATATTCTCGCTCTCGGGATCGGCGTGAGCACTACTACGCCTACAACGAGATTAAATCTCGTAACGCTTAGAGTCTACGTGGGTATGTTTCCTAAGACTCTTTCTCCCCGTTGCACTTCATCTCCTAGATTAGATCTTGGCCCTTCGGGTTTATCTCGCGTAGGAAAAAATTTGATTCCTATGCAACGTACCCTACAGTCTTTGCTTCCGGTCATATGTTGGGATGCACCACTATCCACCGTCCATTTGCCCGATCCGGAAGCACATACCGAAGTGGCTTTTTCCATAAGACATGTAGGTCGGATAGGAGCGTTCTCATTGGGGGATTCAAATAGAGAGACCGGTGAAGAGGAGGATGTAGTTATGGAAACATGGGACACATCTACACCTTCATCTTCTCCTTCATCTCCAGATATGTTTGTTTCCAACACGACTCCTTCTTGAACATATAGAGCCCTTGGAACTCTTCGGGCGAAGTTCTTGTTTTGAGGAGCTTTGGTCTTGTCTTTGAGAACAATCTTGCCTTCATTCTCTTCTCTTGGCTCAAATGGACACTATTTGATGAAATGATTTGCACTTCCACAATTGTAGCATGTCCTTGGCCGCTCCCCCTTCTTCTTATAGTTCTTGTTTCTTGGGGGTCTAGGAGTACTGGCCTTATGAGCTTCCCATCTCTTCCATTAGCCATGCATGGCGAGAGGAATGCACTTATGAGAACCCTTGTATGTGTCCTCATAGTCCTCTTGATCATCATCAAGTTCCTCAACCTCTTCAACACGAGCAACCGCCTTTGACTTCAAGGCTAGGTTGGGTGTTTTGCCCAATCCTCCTCAGTGAGCAATGGCATCATCAGCACTCTTGAGAGATATATCCATAGAAATAAACTCACTAATAACACCAATTGAGTTGAGGGAGTTGTAGTCCGCCCTTGTACGAATGCTTGTGGCGAGGTTCTTCTCAAAAGGAGTAATGGATTTGAAAAACTTCTTCTTTATCCACTCATCGGTGATCTCCTCTTTTCCGAAATCAATCAATTTATTTGTGAGGGTGACGGTTCTTCTATAGAGATCTTCTGGAGTCTCATCCTCTTGCATTACAAAGTTCTCGGCCTTGTCACGCAACATAATACTTGGAGGTTGAATGCTTTCATTCCCTTGAAACAAAGTGTCAAGGCTATCTGAAGCTTCCTTGGCGGTCTTGCATCCGCAGATGTGAGTGAGGTTCTCCCTAGGAAGAAAATTTTGTATGATGTTGAGGGCGGTCTTGTTGAGTTGGGACTCAATGTCCTCCCTTGGAGTCAAGTTGCTTGCGCCGTGAGGATGGAAGCCATGAACCACGCTTCTCCAAAAGGCGCTGCATGAGACGGAAATGTGAGACTCCATTCCAAACTTTCAAGAAGAGAATTCATTAGTGTTAAGCATGGGAGGAAGTCCAACATTTAAGACGTGTGGCATTGAAACAATGGGATGGATGGATTCAAAGTTGGAAGGTGGTGGCACTCTTGAGTTAGTCCCCGAACCATTAGCCGATTGAGAATTGGAGCCTCCGGATTTCTCCCCTATAGTGGCCCTTTTAGCGGCTTTCGCCTTGGCTTTGGCAATGTTAGCTTCCATCTCGGCAATGTCCGGAATAGATTCACTATCCGAACTTTCCGCGTCAGAAACATGGGGAGGTTCCTCGCCCCCCTGAGGTTTACCCATCATGACCTCCAACATCTTCTTTATGATAGAGAACTCTGAACTAACACTAGAGCTAACTTTGGACAATTCAGTTTGGATGGTTCCAATCGTCTCTTGTAGGTTAGCTATAGTGTCGGCCATTTTGGAATCTCTTCCTTAGAAGACTCGGGGTCATCTCCGTTGACCATAATACTCTTAGCCGGTTAAGCCCGATATAAGAGTCGAGGCTCTGGTACCAATTGAAAGTACGGTATGGTCAACTAGATGGGGGGTGAATAGGTGACTAACAATTTTTCTTATTTTCATTTTTAGTTTGGGCTGAACAAGTAAACACAAGGTTATCTAGATGTGCAGCTAGGTGAACAACCTATGTGATACGAAACAAAGTACGCAACGGAAACAATATGTAAAGCACAAGATAAACCACAAGTGTAAACAAGGAGACACGGATATTTCCCGTAGTTCCTTCCCAAGGGAAGTACGTCTACATTGGAGAGGTGTGGAGTCACCTTTGCACTCCAATAGCACAGATGTGCACACCTTGTTCTCCTTGAGCTTCTCCAGTGAGGGAGATTCTCGTTTCACTATGAGGTTGACTTGAAGGCGTTGACCAAACCTTTACACAAGGTTGAGGCTACTCCACAAGAGAGATGGAGGCTCTCACCAATCCGAAGCTTCTTGAATTGAGGTGGAAGCTACAAGCACTAGGGTTTGCTCTAGGGTTACAAGGCACCCAAGATCTCTAAAGATCCGGGGGGATTGAGTGGATGGATTTGCAATTCCTTTGGCAGAATCACGTATCTAGGTATCCTCTAGCTCTTCAAAGAGAATTATAGTGTTTGGGTGGTTGGAGAGGGAGATCTATGAGTTTGAAGCCCACATTAATAGCTAGGAGAGAGAGTGTGAAGCTTGGGGTTTGGAGGGGGAAGATGGATTGCATTAGATACCCCCTCCCAATCCAGCCATTGGCCACTTTCCTGCACTAGCGATACTACCGGTGTTACCACCGGTACTACCGGTGCGGTTAGTGGCCCAACGCACAAACGACTCTATTCCTACCTTCTAGATTCCGCATCACCGGAGGTACTGGTGGAAACAGCGGTACTACCTCCCACTGGTACTACTGGTGACCTCCGTCGTTGCCTCCACGATGCACCAACAGAGCGCCTGTTTGGCGGTACCACCATCGGTATCGCCACCGGTGGTGGACTGCCCTTGGGAGCCTGAAGAAGTACCGGAGGTACCAGCGATACTACCGCCCACCGGTACTATCGGTGAACTCCGTCGCTGCCTCCACGATGAGCTAACAGAGCATTGATTTGGCGGAGGCTCCACCGGTACCTCCACCGGTAGTGGCTACCGGTACCACCGGTGACCTCCGTTGCAGCCTCCGGATGTACACACAGAAGGATGAATTGGCGGTACCACCACCGGTACCGCCACCGAAGGTGACCTCGCTGAGGGACCCAAAGGTGCAGGAAGTACCAGGGGCGGTACTACCGGTGGCTTCACCGGTACTACCGCTTCCTAGGACAAAGTTGTCTTGCTTTCATCTTGTAAGCTCTCTATCAATGGAATATTGCCACGGTCCTCTTAAGGATGTTTATAGAGAATGCGGGGGCATCGTACGAGTGTTGCAAATGGATCCTGCGTAAACTTTACAAGGGATTACTCCTATAATTGTGTTGTCATCAATTATCAAAACGGAAGACGACCGTTCAGATGACACCGACACAAAAGATGTTTGTACGAATGCCTACTAATTGGGAGGGCCTAGTTAGGGTGTACCGCTGGGAGAGCCGCCCCCAATGTGTCGGATGGGCGTTCAGTCACCCTCAAAAGTGTCCTAAAATAATGTGGTGTCGGACAGAAATTGGGAGTTGTCCAGTGGAGAAGCTCTTTCGACGTGTTAGGGTCCTTGGGGGCAACTCCTATGGGACTGCTCAAATCACGGACAAATTCGTCCCAAATTTTTCCGTTTGAGCAGTGGTCCGGCGGGAGGGGGGAGGGGGCATGGAAAAATAAGAAGGCGCCCTACAAGGCTGCCCACAAACGACCGATTTATATATTCGTCAAGAATGATGTACTCCAGCTCGCGGTACAGGTGGCTCGGCAGGCCAGAAGGGGGCGGCGGCATAGCTGGCTTGGCAGGGCCGGTGCCTCCTTCGGCACCTCTTGGGCGGCCAGTCCACTCCCAGGACGTGCCAACGAGGGGCCAGAACCCCGAGGGGCAGCGAACAAGGGCTTCCATCATCGCCTCCTCATACTCCGCTGCAGTGCGCACCTCCTCCTCCATGGACGCCCTGGCCTCGTCCTCAATGGCCGTCCTAGCCGCCTCCACGGCCTCACTCTCCTTCTCCTCTGCCGCTCCCTGGCCTCCATGGCAGAGTCGTGGAAGGTCGCGCCTCCCACTGGGAGATGTCGTCGAGGAGGTCGTCCTCCTCCTCATCTTATTACTTGACCGGGAGACATGGTGGGCTGCCAATGCGCATCAGCACAGTAGCACGGTGGCGCCGTGGAAGGGATGGCGTAGGGACCTACGGGGGACACCGCGTGGTGCATGCTATGAGGAAGGCACGCCGGTGGAGGTCGTGCTCCTCCATGAACCAGGTGTCCCAGCGGAGGGAGTCGAGGGCGAAGGTGGGGTGGCCACGGAGGTTGTCGTGGTGATGTAAAGACAGATGCCATGGGATGGCTTAAGTTTGAGGCCGATGGACACTGTGGGTATCCGGGGAGGGATTGCACGCCTAGACGGCGCGCTCACTACAGTGTAAACACCAAGATCTACCCAGGTTCGGGGCCCTCGTGTGGAGGTAACACCCTTACTCCTGTCTGTCTGTCAATATCAGTGGGTGACCGAGTACAATGTGGTTCCATGAGCTCTCTGAGCTATAGGAAGAAGAAGCTCTCTCTTCTCTCTCAGGGAAATGTCTAACCTCCTCGCAATGTCCCTCGTGCAGGAGGGGTGTGGCCACCTTATATACTGGTGGCCACCAACCGAAACGTACAGGGTTAGGCGGAATACACTGTGCCGTAGCGCACGCTTGCTGACATGCGCTGAAAGTCGTCTCCATCGTAGCAACTGCCCTATCATGTCCCCCTTGTTAGAGACAGGACGTGCCCTCGCCCATGCCCTGGACTACTCCGTTGTACGTGTATACATCATCACGCCTAGTAAGTTGAACCGCACGCACGTACTCTCCCTTGATCTTTGGGATCCCAACTGCTCCGTTGACCTCCCTCCGAGATGGATAGGTGTTTGTCTACCCGGATTCTCCAAGTGCATCCCAGATAACCCGAGGGGCACTCATTTCTTGATGATTTCTCCTTCTCTTGTTATCGGGATAGATCCATCTCGGTACCCTTATACTCGGTACCCATATGGATCTCGAACGACATCATCTCGGTAAACAGTATCACGGTATCTACTCCTTGGATACCATTTCATACCAACCTTTCCACTACTCGGGGGTAGCCCCCCGACATTAGTCCCCGAAGCTATTATAGTCCACCAAACTCGGACGGTGGGCCGTGCCAGCTTAAACCAATAAACCTCGGAATATTTGACCGAGATACTCTTATCTTGGCCCAAGATCCATCTCAAACTCGGATTGAATCCGCAAACACCACTATGGACCTTCCACCAAGATCCGATATGCTTGCACAACATTAGATCTTTACCAAGATCCCAACACTTAGCCATTTTCCACAAGTTCAACCGTGCGAGGCAGGGTCGCCTCGTTTTCTTCACATTTTGGGCGCACCACGTGGAGCATGACCGTTGCCCACGTCGCCTTGATTCTCGCGCGGAGCAGTGCACGCGGCACGCCCACTCTCTCTCATGTGCGGGACCCCACATGTAGTCGCGCCCGTTACAGCACACTCAAGTGCACGCCGCGGAGATTGTGGGATTCACTGCACCGGTTACGGGCGGTAAATCCACATCGTGCGTTTCTCCACGCGAGGTAAATGCCATGACCCCACCATTTTAGCCACGATTGATTCGGGGCAGTTATTATGCCACAGGAGTATAAATACCAGCGCTCCTCCTCTCTCCTTGTTTCCTTCGCCATTTGCCCCACAACACTCTTCCTCTCCACCGCTCGCAACCACACCGCTGCTCTGCTCCGCCGCGCACAGATGAACGGCGCCGCGCTTCCACGAACACCGTCGTGCTCCCGAGTAGTGTTGCACACCAGAGCGCCACCGCGTTCGAGCTCCTCACCGCGCACCACAGATCTATGCGCCACCGCACCGTTCTTCTTCGAGCCACACTTCACCGAGCATGTCGTCGCGCCCCCACCGCCACGACGTTCTTCCTCCACGTCACCGTCGCGCTTCTACGTCCTCTGCAACCCGAGCACTTCCCCGCGCCCGAAAGCATCTCGGAGGCGCCAAGATCTCCAGTCCGCGAGATAGATCTTGAAGTCGTGGAGGAGATCGAGTTGGAGGGACCCGCGTCCACGCGCGGCGTGCGGGCCGGATCCGAGGTCGAAGAAGACGATATCACCTGGTTGCTGGACACCCGCCGCTTCTCGGCGGGCGTGGTGTGCCGGATTCCTGGCCAGGAGATCGAGCCCGAGCCCCTCGAGGGCGAGTACGTGGTCTTCCTTGGCCACTTCGCGCGCGGGTTCGGCCTTCCCCTTTCTCCTTTTATGCACCAGTTTCTTCTCCGTTTTGGTCTTCAGCCGCATCATCTTCCCGCAAATGCTATTACCACTCTATCTTCCTTTGTCACTTTCCCGGAGGCCTATCTCGGCCTCCTTCCCACAGTAGAGCTATGGAGCAAATATTTTCATTTCCGCAAGCAAGTTCTCCCCAACTCGGCGAATCCAAACGCACCAAAACGAATGACTCGGTGCGGGGCCGCGATGGTGGTCTCGCGCCCGGGATCGAAGTTTCCTCGGATTCCGGGTTTAGAATCCTGCCGAAAGTGGCAGCGGGGATTCTTCTACGTGAAGAATCCCCCAAAGATGGATCTGATATCTCTCCCTGCATATCACGTGGACCCTCCCACCGAGATGGTGAATTCGAGCTATAATCCGAAGAAGAGCGTTCCCGAGGTCGAATCATTCACGGTCGACTCGTACAACTCCTCCGAGTTGGACTGCACACGGAGGCGACTTATTCGCCACCTGGGTAAGCCGTCGAGTTCTGCCACTCTAGCGCAGAACCCACAATATGTGCTTCATGAGCGGACGCCAAGACCCCACCCGAGTTACCACCTTCAACCTCAGCAAGAAGGAGGTGGTTACTCGGATCAAGTCGATCGCCAAGACCAGCCTCGGCGAGAACTGGGCGTGGGGGCTCGAGCCCTACAGTAGTGCGAATCGGGCGCCCAACGTAAGTACCCCACACTCAGTCGAGTTACTTTCATCTCGGTATTATCTGAGATCACATAACTCTGAAAATGATGCTTTATGTTTCGCATGTGTAGCTCTTTCCCCGCCAGCTAGAAGAGGACGGCGAGACTCCCTCGGACCACTCGGGTGAGGACCGGACCGAGGACGACATGCAGGAGTTTGACGATGAGGACAGTCTCCCCATCTTGGACGCCCTACTCGCTGTCCAAGCCGGTAAGTTCCGAGTTCCAGCATCCATCCGAGACTGGTCCGAGGACGACGAAGATGATGATGATGACAATTGCATTCTTATAGAGGTACCTTACCCATCCTCGATCTCATTCGTGTATCCTTTTCCCTCGGCCTCAGTTGATCCGGGAGAGAAGGTGATAGATGTGAGACCCGTAGCTATGGTCGCCCCCGTGGAAGCGAGGAAGAGGACCGGGAGTGGCGCAGTTGCTCCTCCGCCCAAGAATTTCAAGAAGAAGCCCGGGATCAAGGGCCAGACCAGCCGAAAACCCAAGCGGCCCATGTCAGACGGGTAAGTCAGTTCTGAGATGCTCGATCTTTGCATTTTCTTTTACTCCTTTGCCTTTATGCCCGAGATTATTCAATTGTGATTGGATTCCTGGCCTCTCTTTTTTCTCCTATAGTGATCCGATTAACATCAAGCTCACCGAGAAGCCTGCATTCACCCTGACTCCGAGGCGTTCTGCCTCTGTGAGACCGAGTACCATGCTTCCTCCGGTTATCCCGCTTCCGTATGCGAGTGGCTACGTCGACCTCGGCGTCGAGGACTCGGAAGCAAACGACATGGATATGCCTGAGATGCAGATCCCGGAGAGGGAAGACCAAGACCTCGGTGCCAGGGACATGGGCGCCGAAAAGGAAAACAATGAGGCTCCGGAACGTCCGGAGCCGACCACAGAGCAACAGCAACAACACCAGCAGCACCAGCAGGAAAAGACAGTGCAGCAAAAAGCCCCACCAGCAGCAGCGGCAACACCACCAACACCACCGAGAGCACCAGCACCACCGACAGCACCCTCTGCAACCCCAGCAGGAACAGCAACAACAACACCAGCAGCAAAAGCAACAACAACACCTACACCAATAGCAGCAGCAACACCCGCAACTCCCCCAGCATCAACATCAACAGCGGCACCACCAACCGGCCCAACAACAACTCCTCCTCCCACTCGACACCAACCTGCAATCCGGTTTGCACCCTCGCTTCTGGTGAAACAGACCTCCGCGGCTGCGGAGGGTAGCTCAAAGAGGAGCTCCAAGGGGAAGGAGCCTTCCCTCCTGAAGCTGCCATTGGTCCCTCGGTCAAAGAAAGCCTATGAGCCTTATAAGAAGTCTGTGTTAGGACAGCCGAAAGCCGGCACCCTGGCGATCATCTCAGATACTCAAATGATCCCGCACCAGGGACTTGGAGTGCATTGATACGTCATAAACGTATCCTTAATTTCTGATGTTCCATGTTGTTTTCATGTTATTTCCCACATGTTTGCTATACACTTTATGTCATTTTTATCGATTTTCCGGACTAACCTATTGAGAAGATGCCACAGAGCCAGTTCCCTGTTTTCTGTTGTTTTTAGTTTCAGAAAAGTTGTTCGGGAGATATTCTCGAAATTGGAAAATTCGAAGCCCGTAAGTCTTAGAAACCCCGGAGGTTCCACGGAGTCCCAAAGAGACCTGGAGGGGGGCCTCAAGGGGCCCACACCATAGGGTGGCGCGGTCCTCCCTTGGCTGCGCCAGGAGGTGGGTGGGGCCCCTAGGCCTCCACCACCTTTGCCCTTTCGCCTATTTGATCCCCCGGGACTTACACCCTAAATAGATCCCACTTTTAATCGAGAAACACCCGAGGCCGCCGTCACCGTCATCTAGAGATCGGGAGGGTTCTGGAGCTCTCCACGGCACTCTGTCGGAGAGGGAAATCATCACCGGAGGGGTCTACACCACCATGCCCTCCTCCGAAGTGATGCGTGAGTAGTTCATCCCTGGACTACAGGTCCATAGCAGTAGATAGATGGTTATTCTCTCCACTTTGTACCTCATGTTTAGATCTTGTGAGCTGCCTATCATGATCAAGATCATCTTTATGTAATGCTACATGTTGTGTTTGTTGGGATCTGATAAATGTTGAATGCTATGTCTTCTGATTATCAATCTATCATGTTATCTTAATGCTTATGTTATTTATGACCTTGCATGCTCTCCGTTATTAGTAGATGCTCTGGCCAAGTAGATGCTAGTAACTCCAAGAGGGAGTATTTATGCTCGATAGTGGGTTCATGCCTCCTTTTCATCTGTGCTCGAGTGACAGAAACGTGACGGATGGAGGATGTGATGTTGCCATTAGGGAGAAAACAACAATGCCTAAGGATGATGTTATTGTTTACATTACACACTTTGATTACTGCGATTATATGTTGCTTGCAACTTAATACCCAACGTTTGTTCGCATGATATTCGAAGGGTGGATTTTTAGTCATAGATGCAGTTGGATAACGGTCTATGTATTTTGTTGTAATTCCCGCATGAATCACATAGTAATCTTTATGTGTTGCATAGGCACTACGGTGCAGCCTTCATTTCTGTCATATGCCCACCTGTAATTTATTCACCACACATGTTATTTATCTTTCACGGAGAGACACCACTAGTGAATTGTGGACCCCGGTCCTTTTTCCTCATACTGATAAAACACATACTGCTCTCATACTGTTCCTACTGTTTTCCACACCATACGTTTAACCTCTTTGTGTTCAGCAAAACTGGTGAGATTGACAACCTCACTGCTTCGTTGGGTCAAAGTGATTTGATTGTGTTGTGTAGGTTCCATGTTGCCACTGAACCGGTAGTGCGCCCTACCACCTCAGCTGCATCAACCTTCAAAGATTTCTTGTCCTCCTACTGGTCGATTCAACCTTGGTTTCTTTTCCGAGGGAAAACTTCCTGCTACACTCTTCACAACCTTTGTTTTGGGGTTTATCAACGAGGGCGTAAACTACACGCCATCATGCGCCACCAGGACCTGGAGGCGAGTCTTGACCGCGTCGGGTACATCGATGAGGTTCATGCTGGGAAGAGGTTGGGTCCGCTGGACCATGATGCTCGTGATACACACGTTTGTTGGGAGACCCCAAGAGGAGGGTGTGATGAGCACGGCGGTAGGTATTTCCCCTTAGTTAGGAACCAAGGTTATCAATCCAGTAGGAGAAAGAGGACCTTCGGAAGGTTGATGCCACTGACGGTGGTGCTGGCGCTTCACCGGTGTCAGCAACAACGTGGAACCTGCACACAACACAACCAAAATACTTTGCCCCAATGGTACAGTGAGGTTTTCAATCTCACCGGTCTTGCCGATAACAAAGATTAGACGTATAGTGTGGAAAACAGTGTATGCTTGCAGTAAGTAAAGAAAGCAGGAAATTGTTGTGGTTTGTTTAACAGTGTGGAAAAATGGACCGGGGTTCATAGTTTCACTAGTGGTGTCTCTCCATAAAAGATAACATGCTGGGTGAACAAATTACAGCTGGGCAGTTGACAAATAGAGGTTGCACCGTAGTGCACAATATCACATGAAGATTACTATGATATTTAGTGTGGGCATTACAACAAGATACATATACCGACATCCATATGCATCTATGACTAATAATCCACCCTCAGGTTATCATCCGAACCTCCTTAGGTACTAAGTTGCAAGTAACAGATAATTGTATTAAACAAAGTGTGTAATGTAAGCAATGATTTTGCACGCGGCCACTCTCACCGCTCTTTTCTCCCTAATGGAAACAACACATCCTCCCCCTTCATGTTTCTGTCACTCGAGCAAGGCAACAAGGAGGCATGAACCCACTATCAAGCATAAATACTCCCTCTTGGAGTCACTAGCAACTACTTCGCCAGAATAACCACTAGCAACGGAAAGCATGCAAGATCACAAATAACATATGCAATAAAGACTATAATCAACTTGGCATAAGGTCAATATTCATCGGATCCCAGCAAACACAACGTATAGAATTACATAAGATCAATCTCGATCATGATAGGCAGCTCACGAGATCTAAACATGGAGGCATATGAGGAGAAGACAACCATCTAGCTACAGCTACGAACCCGTAGTCCAGGGATGAACTACTAACGCATCACTCCAGAGGCAGGCATGGTGATGTAGAAGCCCCCGGTGATGATTTCCTCTCTGGCAGGGTGTCGGAAAACAGCTTCAGAACCCTCCTGATCTAGGGTTGACGGTGACGGCGGCTGCGGAACTTTTTCGGGGATTTTGATCAGGTGCTTAGGGTTTTCCATCCGGGGGGCTTTAATAGGCGAAAGGGCAAAGGCGGTGGAGCTCCAGGGGGGCCACACCCATAGGTGGCGCGACCAGGGGGACCCGCGCCACCCTATGGTGTGCCCCCCTGTTGCCCCTCTTCGACTCCTCTTCGGTCTTCTGGATGCTTCCGGGGAAAATAGGACTTCCGGGCTTCGAACTTTCCAATTCCGAGAATATTTCCAGAACAACTTTTCTGAAACTAAAAACAGCAGAAAACAGGGAACTGGCTCTGTGGCATCTTGTCAATAGGTTAGTCCAGAAGATCGATAAAAATGACATAAAGAAGGGAGAAAACATGTAGCAATTGGCATAATATCATCATGGAGCATCAGAAATTAGGGATACGTTTATGACGTATCAAGCATCCCCAAGCTTAGTTCCTACTTGTCCTCAAGTAGGTAAACAATAAAACAATAATTTCTGAGGTGACATGCTACTAACATAAACTTGATCAATCTAATGTAAAAGCATATGCATGCTGAGATCATAAAACTTTAAACACAAGCATGATAAATAAAACTTTAATAATAAAGCATGGCAATTACTTTGCATCACGAAGAGTAACTCAAATAAAGGATCATGAATAATAATGCAAAGAAAGGTAAACGTTTGTTTCAGGTATAGAGAAAGCATGGCAAAGTGATATTTCGATAGTCCTTAAGAGTGGGGCAAAACATAAATGCCATGACACTTTCAAAGTTCAAGAGGGAGACTAAAACAAATAATTTAAGAACAAATAATATCACATCATGAAGTAATTATTGATGCTTATGGGACAAATGCACATAGAACTCGGAATGGAAAAAATGCTCTCTCAACTGTGCATAAAGTTAGAAGATGGAGACTCAACATAAAAGTAAAAGAAAGGCCCTTCGCAGAGGGAAGCAGAGATCACTCATGTGCTAGAGCTTTTATTTTATTAATTAGAGGTATTAAAAGTTTGACATTTGTGGAGGAATGTCTATATTTTGGGAGATGTATGCTAATGTCAACGAATGGTAAACAGAAAATACAGTACGTCACAAGTCAACTGGATTCACAAGAGCGGCTCCCATGGTGAAGGACGCAACTGGTGTAGAAGGTCATCCCTCTTTCTCTTTTATTTACACAATTATGCTTTGACTGATAAATCAGGGGCAAAAATAGTGAAGAGAATTTGTTTGCATTAATTTGGGGCT